>CM057459.1:789312500-790512500 GCA_016271365.2 Neoceratodus forsteri | reverse complement strand
AGAGTAGAGAACAGAGGTAAGGATGGAAAGATGAGAGCCAGTATTTAGAAATGAAGAAAGCACAATGACTAAGATGGCAGGAGGTAATAGAAGGAATTGTGAGACTAGAGTACAAGGTACAGTTATTGGTAAGAAAGAAGCATCAGCTGCAAAGTGGCAAAAGGGACTGCAAAGAGCATCTAGTCTGGCTTGTGAAGAGGAAGGGGCAATGCAACTGACCATGTCTGCATAGTCAAACACAGGAAGTACTATCTTGATGACTATTTCCTGGCAGGCTGGTAGTGGTAGGAAATCCATACTGTGGTAGAGGGCACTGAGTATGGAATGGAGGTTTCTGTGGGTGGCATCAACATAGGAGGAGAAGTCTAGCCTTCCATCCAGCCACACACCTAGTCAGATACTTGAAATTAGGAATGCTCTGAAGGGGAGTGCTGTCCAGTGTGGAAAAGAGTAAGGAGTAGGGGAGCTTATGTGACTTATGCCAAAGGTTATAGACAGTGAGTTCTTGGTGTTAACCTGATGTCTGTGTGCTTGGAACCGGCAAAGGACATTATCAAAGTCACACCGAAGCAATGTTTTCACAGCCCAGACATACAGTGTAATCTGCATTCATGTAAATATGCAAGCAGACACAGAGAGGGGGAGGTCATTAAAGAAGAGAGAGAAGAGGACTGGATGCAGCATAGAGCCTTGTGGAACCCCAGACTGTATGGAGGGGGAGGCAAGGCATTGTCAACCTGTACTGACTGAAGGCAGCCAGGTAGGTATGATCTGAACCAGTTAATGGCTGGAGCAGAAAGACTCGTGGTACTTAGTTTATCCAGTAGGAAGGGGTGCGCTACAATATCAAAAACCTTAGTCTGGTTAGTGGAAATAGCAGCAGTGACATGTCTCTGGTCCATACCATTAAGAATGGTGTCAGTAACATGTAGAAGAGAGGAAATGGTGGAGTGTTTTTTTTCTTTTGTGGAAGCCAGATTGAAAAGGAGTGTCAACTGAGTAAAGAAAATCCAACACTTGGGAGTAGGCAAGCTTATCTTGTGACTTGGCAAGAGTAGGAAGAAGAGCGATAGTCCTTAAGTTGCCAGAAGAGGTGGGGTCCCTGCCTTTGTGGAACAGAAGAACCTTGGCAAATTTCCATGAATGGGGAACAGAACTGAGAGAGAGAAGAAGGGGTTAAGCAAATGGGTGAGTGGGATAGCAGGAGCAAATACCAGTCCTTAAAGCTGATTTGATTAGTACCTGAAAAAGAAAATCTAACCTCAGGAAGGCATTCCATGAAGCTCTCTTGGCTACTGTTGGTGCTTTCAGTAACAGCAATATTTAAATATGCAACATGTTTAAACCCAGCTTACACAGAGCTTACAAAACTGCCTGAGTTAACCATTTTTAACAAGCAGTATTCTGGATGAGGATGTACCCCAAGCTGATAGAGATGGCCGCAATGCAAAGTGTGGTGAACAATTTGTGAAACAATAGATTGCAGATTGCCAGCCTTGCAGTTACTCCAGCTTCTCTGAGCCCCAAAGAGGTGGCCTCTTCCCCATCTTGCCTGCCTCATGGCACTTTCCTTTCTTTACACTCACCCACCAACACTCTCGTTGCTCTCTCCCTCACATGTATTAGATAGTCATGTTGTCATGTATTAATAAACATTTTTAAACTTTTAATAGCCTTGTAAGACATACATTACTAAATGATACAGCAGGTCAGAGGAATGGAAACAGGGTATAAGCCATGTCAAACTGTGAAAGTTCCCATACAGTAAGAAAAATGTAGTTCTAAGGAGTATATATTGACTAGCAGAGATACAGTGGCTAAATTACTAACATTAACTCTTCCCCAATGTACCATCTCATTGACTGTAAACTAAATAGTTCAGTCCAGTCTCCATTCTCGTGTCTGTGTTAGGCATACTGACTACCCACACAGTCTGTCTGAACAAAACATGTCCAAGCCTAAGAATCCTCTTCTCTCACTAATGCATTACTCCCCAAGGTGGCTGCTGCTTGATTCAGTCTTGACACAACATTCAAGCTGCATGTGGGGCTATAAACTGGTACTGCATCTCCTGATACATAACTTGTAACCTGACAGAGAAACCAAGTCTATATGGCATATTTAGCTCTCTTAGCAATCCTGTTACAATTTTCACTGGAGACAGGTTGCATAAGAATAGTCCAGAAACATTGATATGCGATTGTCTATTTTAACAGGTGTTTGGTCATTTGTAGCTTTTAGGACATGATTTCTCATAGCCAATGAAATTTTTATAGTCAAAATGGTTCTGGGACACTCGGACATGGTGGTGGCTCTGTGCAGGATTGTATGGTAGGCCCAAGAAACTGTTTAGCTCAGATCTACTGCTTTGAGCAACCACCTTTTAACAAGTTTTCAATTTCTTCCCCTTCAGTGCCTTCAGGGATCCCTAAAATGTAGATGTTAGCAGAGTAGGCCATGTTCTGTAACTGCTGCAGCCGAGTATGAATTATGCCTTGCTCTTTGACTGTTGCCACCACTACAGACATCACTTTCTCTGCAGTTCTGTTGGACCCCTCCACAACTCCAGCTATATTATCTGTGCAGTACTCAGCCAACACTGACCACTGCTCTTTTTCATCTAGTCTCTTATCCAATATCTGGATAGTGCTGGTAAGCATTGTCATTGCTCTCTGTAATGTCTCTAATGTTGCAGGAGAGAGTGTCCCTCACTTCATGTGAGCAGCTTGTGAGGTGGCAGATTTGAAGGCCCTGCCACATGTTGATCCATTTTTGTTGTTTTTGGCCTTTCTATTGCACAATGTTTTTTCATCTAACAACAACTCCATGTGTCTGCACGAGAATACTTTGCTTAATTACGGACTCAGCTCACAAAAATAAGAAAATTAACGTGTATTTTAGCCCATCAGTCAGAAGCTCTCAGAAATGCTTGTAGGCTGCTAGGCTGCTGGCTGCACCCACCGATCTGTGGATTTGTGCTGCCAATATGCTTTACCTCACATTCTGTGGCATTGAATTTTAACTGCCATGTTCTGGACCACTTCTCCAAACTTTCTACATCCCTCTTCATGTTGCAAATCCCTTTACGAGTATCTATCCTCCACAGAGTTTGGTGTTTTCTATGAATAGATGTACTTTACCATACAGTCCCACCCCATGGTGCTAATTGAAGTATTGAAGAGCACACTGTTCCTAGAATGGAACCCTGAGGCACACTCCTTGCAACCAAACAGTTGACTTTGTGATCATTTATAGGCAATGTGCAATAGTTTGAGACTGGTAATGGCAATGTAAACCTGGGGAATGTGCAATTATTAAACAAGGAAGGAGTGCAATAATATATATAATTACTGGCTGTCGTTTTTTCCCAAAGGGAAACTGGGTTGTGATTTCGCTGTTATAACCAGCTGGTTATAATGACGAACATGTGCCCATTTTCCCTTGTACTGGGCATGCACCAGCTCCCGTTCTTTCTTTCCTTTCTGTGGCTGCCACTCCTCATGCTGGAACATTCACCGTCTGTGACTTGGCATCGGCAAGTGGCCTAAAAAATGTTCTTCAGTTTTATACAGGGCTGCTCCCAAAATGAAAAAACATACACATTACCTCCGCTAACTACCATGCATTAGCCGTGAACTTCCTCTTCTCTGCCATCCCCTTCTGTCCCACTCCTCAGTGCTCTGCAGTTCACCGAAGTAGTAGTAAGTTCTTTTTTTAAACAAAAATATGTCTGTGCACAAATGTTTATATTCATTTGGAAATCAAAAAAAAAAAGTAAACACTACTTTAGGTCAGGAGCCGAGCCACCATAGACCGCGCTGAAACTCAAATGGTCCGCGGCTCGGCTCCATAGAGATATACATTTATTTTCTGTAATTGCTCTGTCAAAAAAATTATCCCCAGCAATTATACAAAATAAAGGATGGGTAGGTGGCCAAAACTTGGATTTTATACACCCCCTCAGTATGGGATGCCTTAATAAACCCCTTGAGCTTTCTCTTGGGGTTTATGTGGCATCCTATACCTCGGGGGTCTGTAAAATCCTCATTATAACCACTTACCCATCCATTATTCTCCATGTAGTAGTAAAATCTTTATTTTTAGTCAGGATCAGATGTTGTAACACCATTAGGACAAGTCCTATTTACAAAGTGCTCCTGATTTTATACTGAGGTTATAAAATTTCACATTCAAAATATATCTTACATCTACAACATAGAGACTAAGGTTGTACAATTTCATGAGCAGACTTGGCAGCATAAACCAACCTTTTCCTCAACACAAGTGTAATATTATAACTGGAGAATGTCTAAAGCCTAATGAGCAGCAGCATCTATTTTAGGACAGCTGCAGGGCATTCACTTCAGATGCAGTGATGAGTGCCCTAAGCTCTAGGTTCAGTCCCAGACACTGCTACTTCAAGGAATTTAAAGTGGTTGAGAGAAGCAGTATTGCTTGGTCTACTACTAGCAGAAAAGCTGCCCTTTCTCAGTACTTGTTTATTTATTTATTTGTTAACTGGTGGGGGCACTGATCCCAGGGACCATTTTCAGGCACGACCCAGGCCATAAAGATGGCACAAACAAGGTAAAAAGAAAAACAGGTACAAAAGATATATAAAGTACTGTAAGTAGTTACAATACATTAGTGAAACATTAAGTGGTATGAACCAAATGGTACAGAATTTGAGCAAGACTGGGTATAAAGTGAACACAGTGCAACCAATTATACTGCACAGTTTAAGTGACAGTGCAGTGCCCAACAAATGTTGTTACAGTAACAACAGTTTCCAGAGTCAAATATCAAAAAGCAACAGTTTCCAGAGTCATTGTGCCACTGTGGTAGACTCCCTCCAAGGCCAATCTATCATCTGGGTGTGGCATTTATAGGTGATGGTAGCAGTGAAGGAAGTCTTGTAGTGGGATTTAAATAGGGGATGTGAACCCATGGTCCATAGAGGACCCGATAGGATGTTCCAAAGATTTGGGGCAGCTGAAGAAAAGGCCTTCTAGCCCATACATGTGGTGACTTGTGGGCACTCTAATATCAGACTGGAGGAGGTTGGGAGGCCTCAATGGCAGGGCTTCAGTCTGAGAAGGGGGGGAGAGGGGCGACGCCTCCTTTTCTCTGACAGGTATGTCAAGTAGGCAGCCTAGGAGGTAGTCCCGGTCGGCTTGAGGGGGGAGCTATCCTAAGGCCCGGTAGAGGGAGCAGTGATGCATGGAGTAAGGTGGCATAATGACAAACCTACACATGGTGTTGTAGGTTGTGTTTCTGGATAGGCTGGAAGATGAGGTCCGCATGTAGATTGGATTGCAATAGTCCAGCAAAGGGAATAAGGTACCCTGACTTCTGTGGTCATAAAATCCTTGAGACTATCCAGCTCCTAGTCTTTAGATCATGCACCAGACAGTGAGTTCAATGTGATCAGAGAAAGTCAGGGCAGGGTTGAGGGTGACTCCCAGGTATTTAAAGGAAGTAACTAATTCAAGGGGTGAGCCGTCAGGGGATTGGATGTGATGAGAGGTAGTATCACCAACCCACTTAACTAGTCTGTATTTTGATCCAAACAGCAAGGCATTATTCTTCCAGGCATTTACCAGGAATCTGTTGTCAAGGAACCTTTGCTAGGTGGTGTCAAAGTTTCCTGTCAGTGTGGATGAAAGTTAGGCCAGGGTTTTAGCACTATAGTAGAGGCTGAGGTCAGCAGCGTACAGTAGCAAGTTGTACCTGATGCTATCATTGGGAAGGGAGTTGATGAACAGGGAAAACAAGATGGGTCTGAGTCTACATCCTTGGGGGACCCCAGTATGGACCTCCAGGGTGCTGGAGATTACACCCCTAGTGCAGACCGCCTGTGTTCACCCAGAGAGGTAGTCACAAAACTAGGTTGTGGACACAGTATAGCACTCAGTTTTGCTCAGCTTTCTTTGTAGGATGTTGTGATCCACCTGGCCAAAGGCTTTGCTGAGATCCACAAAGATGGTACGAGTGAGTTTGCCTTCATCCATGCTTCTGAAAACACGATTGGTAAAGCAAGCCAGGCAGTAATGTTGGTGCTGTGGCTCTTCCTAAAGCCATGTTGTTGGGGACAGAGAAGGTTGCATTTAGACACATGGGCTGAGATCTGCTGGTACATAACCTTTTCAAGGATTTTTATTAGATGGAAAAGGATGTCAACTAGTGTAGATCATTGAATTTAAAAATGGGGATGACTCTGGCTTGCTTCCAGATGGATGGTACAAGGGAGGAGGTAGGGGAAAGGTTAAACACCATAGTCAGAGGTTTGGTAATCATGTGGGCTACAAGTTTTATGAATCTCAGGCAGAAACCATTGCTGCTGGTGCTATCCTGGTTGGGGAGCATCATGAGGAGCTTATGGGTTTCATAGGGGAAGATGGACTTAAAGTGACAGGGTGGAATGCTAGGGTTGTCTGTGACCTGGCTAGTAGCACACTGGATGGGGTCATTCAGGAGAAATTTAACAAGATTGTCAGACAGGTCCATGAATTTGGTGTTGAGGGCTTTGGCAGCCTTGGATGGGTTGGTTAAAGATCCTGCCCTGTTACAAGTTTAATGGCAGTCTGGTCCCAGGTGAGATAACGATGTTAATCACTGACCAGAAATTTTTGGGGTTGCCAAGGTTACGGGACTGGCTAGTTCTGAGGTACTTGCCCTTGCATGATTTGCTCTCTTGCTTGTAGAGGTAATGCAGAAGTCTGTACTCATTCCAGAGACAGGGGGAAGGGAGGCTTTGTGTGCTGCCCATTTGGCATCTCTCTCCTTCATCTTCTTAAGGAGGTCCTTAGAGAGCCATCTTGTATTACCACCCTGTACTCTCCAGGTGGTTAAGGGGAAATGCCTGTCCCAGACTGCAGGTGACTATGGTGAGGAAACCCAAGGCTGAATTGACTTGCAAGATTGTTTGTAGAACTGGCTAATTCACTGCCCTAATATCTGAGATCAGGTGAGGAGCATCTTACTTTGAGAAGTCTCTAAAGGTCAAAAATTTCAGGGGAGGGCAGTGGGGTTTGGAAGACCAGATGCAAAAGGTAGGGGATTGGTCACTGATGGAATCAGATAGGACTCTGGCATGAAGGACACTGTCCTCTTGATTTGTCAGTTTCCAGTCCAGGAGGGAGTGGTTCAAGGACTGGCTGTTCAGGTGGGTGGGGGTGTTAATGAGTTGGGTGAGACTGAGTTGTTGCAACAATTTGCAGCGTTCTGTTTGGGTGCTGGCAGCACGTTCACATTAAAGTCTCACAGCACAATGATCCCCTTGAGGGTGAGAGGTGACCTATGCCATCCAGCAGGTAGTTCTGGCTGGTTATGCCACCTTTGGGGGGATTGTAGCAGCAACCGATGTAAATGTTGCTAGCAGACCCAAGAGACACTAGCCATGTAAATACTTTCTGGCAGTCAGTAGGTACAGGTCAGTCCTTCTGTATACATCAAGAATATCTTTATTGTAATGTTTAAAATTTATACGTTCATAGTATTAAACAATGCTTGAAGTCACAATTATTCTGTAAATATTTATAAAATAATAACAGCTTGTATCTCTCATCATCATAGCAAAATGATGTTGCTTTTATTCTGTCACTTAGATCAATTATTATAGTGCTATAATATGTGTAATAAAAATATGGCATATTTATTTTAGATTGTGCTGCTGTCTGAAGTCTTTGTTTGCATCTTGCTTTGTGTGGAACAGTTGTTACTGATGGCTGTTCCCAGTCCCATTAAAGAGATTAATTAAGACGGCAGTAGTATAATAAGTGACCACGGGGTGAGAGATTTACAGCTATTGGATGCCATTTGGATTTAGTTTATTATTAAAACTCCCTATGTGAACATGCCATTTACTGTTTTGTGTTCAGTAATGTAAAAATTGATTTTTAAGTGAAAATACTTCATTCTGCTGACTACTGAAACATAAATCACATGTAGTATATTCTGTAACACTTAAGATATCTCTAGATAGGCTAGGCATTTACTTTTCTTTTTATTCCTTTGCTACAGAAACCTTTGAAATCCTCATCAAGCAAGCAGAGAACCATACCAACACACTATTCTGTAGCACCTACAGGACCATGGCTGTTGGGGCCACATCATCTGTGCGAGAATTCTTTACTGATGTAGGACTTTACGTATTTGGCTCTGACATCAATATAGAGGAGATGGTAAACCGCTTTTTTGATGGCCTTTTTCCACTGGTCTACGATCACCTAGTTAACCCTGCACTGACTGCTATTTCTCCAAAATATGCAGAATGCATCCGGATGGCAAGAAGGGATATTGGGCCTTTTGGTAATGTCCCAAAGATAGTTATAAGTCAAATGGCTAGATCATTATTGCCAAGTCGCATTTTTCTGCAAGCACTTAACTTGGGGCTTGAGGTTATTAATACTACGGACCATTTGCAGTACACTAAAGAGTGCACTAAAGCCTTACTGAAGATGCAGTACTGTCCCCATTGCCAAGGACTTACTTTGAGTAAACCATGTATGGGTTATTGCCTTAATGTTATGAGAGGCTGCTTGGCTAACATGGCTGAAATAGATCCTCACTGGCGGGAGTACATTAGATCTTTGTCAGAGCTGTCCAACGCAATGTACGGAACACAAGATATAGAGCATGTGCTTCTCAGCTTCCACCTACTTGTTAACAATGCAGTCATGCTTGCTCAGATCAGTGGACCAAAGCTATCAGCACAGGTAAGAACATTCCCCTCTGATAACTCGGTGAATTAAACTTAAAATCTGACTTGATTATGATGTGGAGGTGCAGTTTGGCAATACAGTTTGGAACAGTGTTTAGAGAATGAAATCATTATCCAAACGATCCAAAGAACTAAATTCAGTTTGTCACTGACTTAACAAGTGGCCATGAACATGTTATTTAATTTCCCTGTGCTTCAGTCCTATTAGATGTGAAATGGGTAGCAAACAAACCCCCTTCCCAGAAAGCAGCATGCCAATTAAACCCTGCTCAGGAGGACTGGTACAACCTGGAAATATTAAGGCATGGCTGGTGCTTTTATGACTCAGGGCAGATAGCCCCTGGGTTTGTGAATGTCTTTAGGGGTCTGATATATTTGTATCTGAATGGCACAGTGTCTTCACATGATGAGATCCTTCCAAGAACAAGGTGCCAGGATGCTGCTTACCAGAAAAATTGTAATGATACAACCCACCCCCTCCCATGGCTGATAAACAGTAACTGTATGCAAATCTCCCACAGCAGTGTACTATTTAGCACAATAAAGCAATTTGACACAAATGAACAATTCAAAAAGGAATGAGTTTATCCGAGGGAAAATAGGAGCAGGACTATGGAATGAAAATAATAGGGATAAAGCAGGAAATCAAATAAAATACAATCACAAATTCTAGTCCCACCACCCTCCAAGCAACAATCCCTAAAAACAATCCCATTAATCCAGTCCCAAACAAATCCTCCCTCTGGTGCACCAGATACCCAGGGTCCTTTATGGTCACTCCCACAGTCAGTGTGCATGCAATATGAGGGGACAGGCTGCAGGCCTTGTGGCTGAAAGTGGTGCAGTACTGATAATTTACATTTATTGGGTACTGTGAGGCCCAAATTGCAGTCCCAACAGAAAGCATAGAGAATTCCAACAAAAAGCTTTTTAAAGCTGAAAAAGTAGCTTGTTTCTAGTCAATTCTAGGAATGTGCAGGTCTTACCCAATTCATTTAACTATCTACAGTAGTCACAAGTCCAGGTCCTGGTCTGTACTTACAGCCTCTATGAGGCATTTGCACAGCCATCACTGTTGGATGTCTTCCACATAGATTCTGTAGCAGACCTGTTTAAAGGTGTGATGGACTCAGTGTGCCTCTTGTAGTGAAGGATACAAGCCATAATAAATTAAATGAAATTCCTAATCAGTCCTCTTCTCCCTGGGAGGGGTGTCTTGTTTTAAAGGGAATGTCCCCTCAACCTACTTTCTGTATACTTATATAATCTTCAGGCACGAACATTGATGCTGTGTCTTGCATCCCTCAATTTCATGCTATTTTAAATATAAATGAGGTTGCTTCATTCTGTTCTGCCTTGGTATGAAACCCTGCTTGACTTCATTGCAAAGGTCATAACCCAGCTTTTGTAAGGCATCCTTGAATTTTGTGATGGCTTGGTGCTAAAGCCTGTAGTAATTATACTGTATTAGTCAGTGCTGTTGCTGTCCTCTGCAGTTCCTGTGCTCTTGTCTTATGCTGGGCATGAAACTTTTCAAGGCATAGTAAATGCCCTGTTCTTAAGTGTATCTGAGTTAGAAAAAATTATTTTAGAGAATACAGGAACTTCACAAGACATGTATCATAACTGAATGAGAATATAACTTCTGCTGGCTTGAGCAGGTGCACATCATCAACTTTTATGATGCCTTGTGTGAGTAGGGTCATGACCTTTGCAATGGAAACAAACACGTTTTTACACCAAGGCATGACAGAGTGAAGCAACCTCATTTATAATTAAATTGGAATGAAATTGGGGATGCAAGAGACAAAATCATTGTTCATGCCTACAAACTACACAGGTACTGTATATAGAAAAAAGGTTACGGGAACCTTCCCTTTAGCCTTCTGAGGGTAGGCAGTCATTCAGAGCCATGGTTTCTGGGCCCTTTCATAGATGAATTTTTGTAGCAGGATGTGAGAAAAGCTGGCTAGTTTTTCTCTCTCTCTCTATCTCTCAGAATCTGAACTTTTTGTAAGGCAACTCTGCTTAAAAGGCTGAAGTCCATGGCAGGCACCTCAGTCTTCAGGCTTTAAATCTGTTCCTCCAGGTCCTAGGCCGGGAGCCCTGACTGAAACTCAATACAGAGGCTGAGCTGTGGAAAATACATCTCTCTCTCTCTCTCTCTCTCTCTCTCTTGTCTCTGTCTCTGATGGTTTGGGTTATCATATCTGGGAGGACACTATAGACATCCCACTTCTCTAAGCGCCCATGTTCATTTGCTGATCAAGTCACATAGGGACTAAAGAACCCTCTGGTTAGTCTGTGTTTGCACCCTGTTCTTGCTGAACTACAACCCCTATTCACTTCAGCCTCCTGTTGCCCGTGATGATTCCTGATTTGCTCGTGCAGAAGGGAGGTATATCCTGATGCTTTGATTGCCACCTGACTAGCTCCTGACAAAGTGAGTAATCTGTAAACCTCTTGCCCTTTGGAACAGTCCTGTGGGACCACAGGAAAACAACTTGGTGACACCCATGCTGGTATGGACATCTTTATTGTTTTAACAACATTCTGTCCTTTGTCATGTGCCACACTGGCAGTAAAGAAACATACGGTATGTGGCCATTGTCATCACTTGTTCTTTTCTGAAGTCTGTGGGGGTAGGTAACATTTCCCTGTAGCGTTCTTGAGAGCTGTGCTCTTCTCATGCAGCTCTCACAGTGGAAGACAATAGTAGTATTATTTCATTTTCAATTTATTTAAAATGGTTAGTGAATTGAGAGAAACTGTCAATTTCAATTCTGACCACAAAATAAAAAATTTGTATGTGTATTTATTTTTTTATTAAAATTGTTTCATCAGGTAAACATATCACGATACAACAATAATCTCATTAACAGATGTGACCTGGGGGGATGGGGATAAGGAATTCAGGGTTGGAACATAAGAGTAATTGAGTGATGAACAGTATGTTAAAATACTGTACAAGCAATACAGAAATGTTTACAGTCCAATAAGATACCTGCTATATAGAAGTTGTACAATGTGAACTAAATATTTTAGTACAATAAAATATACAATAATATAGGTAAAACTGGCAGTAGAGTGTGGGGTATCCTGATGTACAAGCAAAATGAGGATAATCCCTAGAACAATTGGATATCACTGTGAGATGCAAGCGTTCTAAGGGACTATAGCTTGTTTTGCAATAGAAGAGTCTATAACAAAAAGTCAAATGAACAGAAATAAAAAAGTTACACTTCAGGTGCAAACAGTAAATATCACGGACCATGAACAACAATATTAAATTGTTGAATAACTTATGCACAAAAACACATTTCACTTATGCATTCAATTTAAAAATCTTTTGGAAGCCCAGTCACAAATGAACAAGACAGAAACTAATTGACAGAGTATGAAACTTAGAGTGACATTTAGGGATTATTAAAGAGAAATGCAACAAAGAGTTTAAATTATAAGAACATGAAGCACATGGAACAAGTTCAGTTATATATACTGTGGCCTTATCAGTTAGTATCTAAAGCTCCATTTGCAACGATCATTCCTACTCCAGCAAAGGTTTATTTGGAGTGCCATACCAAGAGCCACACCAATGTACTTTTGTGAGTGTAAACTGTTCAGGCATCAGACTATTGTGGCCCATTTGCTCCTTTCCCAGACAGAGGAGATGAACTGGTGTGAGTGTTTTCAAGTGTAGTGTACTGTAAATGGTGGCTACTTCACACATCACTGCCTGAGGGTCATTAAGCACCACAATGAACCAGTGCACACCTTGTAGGATTGGTCTCACAGTGCAGTTCACAAGACACAGGCATGACCACAATATGGAAGTATATAACCAGGTAGAGACTTGTACCAATAAACAACAGCTTGGTTAGTGTAAACAGGGCTTTATAGACATAGAATATCAGTTATATGGGTGCCAATTAGTGAGAGAAAGCCAATTAACAGTTTGATAAAAAAAGGCAGTTGTGGGTTTTATATGGCAAATGTGTGATAAAACAAACCAAACTGTGGAGTAAAGTGCCCAGTGTTGATAAAAGAGATTAAGAAGAAGCACTTTAAATAAAATTCTCATAATGTATGGTCGGACTTTAGTATTAATTGAATTCAATCCATTTATAGTGTTGTTATACTACTGACGTGACATCATGATGTTGTTATACCATCGTGAGTACATCACGTTAATGGTACAACAACATAGACCATGTTCATGCATGCATGTCCTGGACATTGTAACATGTCTGCACATGCACGATCCATGAACCCCACTCCAAAATGGCCATGATGGTGAGGGAGAAACACCACAGAGAGGGGTGATCTAAATGTGAGTGCAATGGACAACCTAAATGCCTGTTAATAGTGGACCATACACTACAAAAGACAATGTATGGTCCACTTTCTGCAACCAGCTTGTGTAACCATTGCAAGGTTGCCATGGCAATGTAAACCTTTTTTGAGCTCTGCTTTTGAGGTTTAAATGGTCACCATGGCAACTTCTCGATGGTTACGCAAGCTTGTTGCCGATAGCTAACCATACATTATCCTCTATATAATTACAGATGAGCATTTGTAATGCTTGGATAACCAGGTATTAATTTTGTGCAATAGCTGGGGGACATTTTCTCACATGGCAGAAGCTGATTATAATTTGTCATTATAACCCACGGGTTATAATGGCAAACGTGCTAACTTCTGTTCAGTACTGCTCACTCTCACTCTCACTCACTCCTTTTTGCTCAAATTAAATAAACTTTATTGAAGATTCATAAATGCATATATACATTGGTCTAAGTCACTGTCTAAGAAACAATGATAGGCTTACTGTTACAAATACTTAAGTTTGTGCCATAAAATCAAATATACCCCCATCCCAATCCCACCCCAAAGAAATTTCATCGAGCAGTAATAGCATGCACCAAAGCAAATAACAATGAGGGATGTGGAGTGCCGTCAGTTGCCAGTTGAAAAACACTTCAGCGTTACCCACAACTGGGTAAAAATGCAGTCCTGCAAATAAAACCCACATAAAACAAATGTAGCCCTCACTAACCTTCAGTCACTCCATAGTCTCTCACTGAATCTCTTTCTTTTACTTTTGCCACCGTGAAAACAGCTCTTAACCCTGACATCCGGACCTAATTTGCATATTGCTGTGACAATGATCACCCGGACTTTAAACAAATCTACTAACTATGAACTACAAACAGTTCTCTACAAAGCTCTAAAACGTGTTTTCTGACATTCAGTAGTGTTCCACAAAAAAAAGTTTAACTGTTTCCTGTTTAACTGTTTTCTGCTGATTTAACTAGCTGCTGTTTTCAGTGTAGGAACAATGCTACTGCAAACCTGACAGCCTATAAATTAAAGCAACCTGTTTGCCAATTTTAAAAACTTACAAAAGCAGTAAAATTCAGGTTTTGCAAAAGCATGTCACAGTTTATTCAGTTTCTTAAGTATACTGTATCATGCTGTAGTAAATAAAACACACACACACACACACACACAGATCTTTGGTGAAAAACAGTTCTTATTTAAAGGAGTTCTACTTGATAAAGTAAAGCCCCAACTTCCTTCTGATCGGGCTTCTTTATTCAAATCCCCTGCAGTCACCCTAATGAAATGTTTATAAATTACCTGCTCATTGTAGAATTAGAAGTCCTGGTGTGGCAGCATTTTCAAGCATGGCGCCAATGTCCACTCCCATTCTCACTAGTATTAACACAAGATAATCGATGTATCATTGCCTCAGTCTTATTGGTAGCTTCTATATGGAACTATTATTAACAATGAATACAACGATGATCAAGAGTTTACACTCAGTTGTCAAATGCCATGTGTATGCCAGCCATACACGTCATTTAGACAACTGGTGTAAAAATAGTTATCTGAATTTAATATTTATTATTAATAATAGTTCCATACATAGGGCTACCAATAAGGCTGAGGCAATGACTCATCATCCTCTCACATTAATACCAACGAGACCCAGAGCAGACATTGGTGCCATGTTTGAAAATGCCGGCTACACCAGGGACTTCCCCGAATTTTATAAGAGGGCAGGTAATTTATATGTACATTTTACAAGGAGACTGCATGAGGGATTTGAACAGTGAAGCCCTGATCTGTGAAGCGGTTGGGGCTTCACTTTATCAAGTAGTTCTCCTTTAAAGAAATCTGGTAGGAGAAAAACATCCCCCCACAATTACATAAAACAACACATGGGGGGAGTGCTAAACTCTAATTTAATTCCCAACCTCAGTGTGGGATGCTTTACTAAACCTGGAGGGCAAAGCCCTCAGGGTTTATGTAGCATTCCACACCTTGGGTGTGCATTAAATTCTCATTATGCACCCCCCCCATGTATTATTCTATATGTTACAACTGGGTGGTTGTAATCGCAAGTTTTCAAGCAAACTTGCTCTAGTAATAATGCATGCAGCAGTCCCAATAATGTTGCTAGTTTAAACAAATGTAGTTAAAAAAAGAATAATGTTGCTGTTTTTTTTCCTATGTTCATGAGTTCAACTAGTAAAACAAAAAAGTTTAAAGCATTCTCTACCTCATCGGCTGTGAGATTGCCTGACTATCCAAAGTTTTAAAGTTGCCTTGAAAACATATCTTTTTAGCCTAGCATTTTCAGATTTTTAAAGCCACAACTGTATTTATAATTTAAAATTTGTTGTATTATTTATTTATTGATGTGTTTTAATTGTTGTCGTACAGGCACCTTGGTTTTAGAAAGGTGCCTTTTTATAAATAAAGAATGATGATGATGATGATAATTGTCTTGTTTTTATTTGTTCCAAGCTAAACACCAAAACCAATCATTTGTTAAAAATGCTTGTTAGTAATTATAAAAAAAAGATATGAGTCGGTGTGCGTTATTCAGAATTTGTACACACCATTGGTGTGGGATACTTTTATAAAACCCTTAAACTTAGCTGTCGGGGTTTATGTAGCATCCCACATCTCCGGTGTGTATAAAAGTCTGTTAACACACACCAACCTACTGTACGTATTATTCTCTATGTGATAACTGGTCTGCTTTTTCCCACAGGAAAAGCTATTCATAATTCACCATTATAACCCATGAATTACAATGGTGAACATACAGCAGCTTTTGTTATGGGAGGCTTGTGATCACTATTCACTGCCCGATTCCCAACAAAAATACTTCTAGACATAACAACATCCACAAATAAAAGTTCAGTGTCTGTCTTCATTTTCCAATGAAACTCACCACATCTCTTCAGTACAGATGAAGTTGGGAGCCTAAAAAACGAAAATAAAAATAGCAGTCCTCTCTCTCTCTTTCTTTCCCTCACTAAAGAAACTGCGGAAACTGCTGACACTGAAAACCTAATTTTAATATATCCATGGAAACCCAGTTAACTTTACAGACCTCCACAAAACAATGAAATAAAACCTTTGGGACTGAAACAAACTTACAGCAGTTGTTTTTTGTAGTGTAATATTTTTTTCTCAAAGTACACAGCAGTTTTCAAACCCATTTTATTACAACAGAGGCTGACACAGCAAAAAAAAAAACAAAACACAGAGACCAACAATTGCATAAAACAACACATGGGGAAGAGTGTAAATTCAAATTTTAAGCACACCTTTGGGATAGGACGCTTTGCTAAACACCTCGGGTGTGCATAAAATTCTTGTTATGCACTTCCCACAAGTATTATTCTATATATAATTACCCTGGCTCCCCCCTTTTCCCATAGGGATATTGCCATAATAAAGGAGTATTTATTATGGCAAATATGCTCACATTTTCCCTTGCTCAGCACATGTGCCCACCGCAGCTCTTCCTGTCAGACTATTGCCACTGGTCGCCTTCTCTTTCTCCAGGACACTAAGCTGCCACTCAGAATCAGCAGTAAGTAACTTAAAAATGCAGAGATCTCCTGTCAAAAAACCCAAAACAACTGGACTGCCAACTGTTAAAAAAAGGCAGTAAGCCAGACCGCGGGCTGAAACCTGACTGCGGCTGGAGACCGCACCAGAACATCTTTATTTTTATTTTGTATAATTGCTGGGGCAAAAAAGGGAAACCCAACATTTATATAAAATAAAATTTGGGTCGGTGTGTGTAAACTCGAAGTTCAAACACACCCTTGGGGTTAGATGCCATTCATATACCCTTGAGCTTCACTCTCAGGGTTTATGTAGCATCTGATCCCTGGGGCGTGTGTAAACATTTCGTTACATACACCGACCCATAGTTTATTCAATATGTAGTCTGCTAAAGTAAGAAAATGAGAGGACATCAGCTGCTTCTTAACTGGATTTGTAAAATTAGACTTACTCCAGTACAAAAGTCCAGCGAGGTGTTTAATTTACCAGTATATTTAAAAGTGTGGACGTCAAAAGACAGTGCTATCAACAAAAACTTCAAATAGTAAATCAAGTAGTAAGATGGCACAAGCAAAGTTATGAGACCAACAGAGGCATACTTTGTTAATCACATTTATTAATGTGCTAAGTACAAAACGTGCAGTATTTTTACATACCATTCAAACAAGGGAGCATATCAAAGTGTCCCACCCCTCCTTTAGGTGCTCAGAAAATCTCCAAGATATTTATAAAACTGTACCTGGAAGAGTTCTCAATCACCTAGAGTAAGACTAGAAAATTAATCCAATAGCCTACTTGGGAATTTAGAAAACTAAACAGGCGTTTGGGGGTAGCAGCAGAGCAAGGAGCTCTCCCCCTCCCCTCACCAGCCTGCTCCACTTTCTTCTCTCTCCTAGGTGCCATTCTACTCACCCACCTGCCCCAACCACCCTACCACCCTGGGGTGGTCCCAGCTTTATTTTCTGCCAGAACCTATCAACTCACATTTACACCCCTATCTTCCCTTGCAGTGGCATCGCCCACCCATCCCCCGCATTAACAATTAGGCTGCTCCCCCTATGATTCATCCTTTCTCTGCCTCTAAACAAACTGCTCATCATCTCCCCCTTACATATTCCCATGTACCCCAGCAGTCCTGTCCCTGGTCAAGGTCGACCTCTTTCTACTTTGACTGACATCCTTCTGCCCCCCATTTGCTGCAGCCTCTTTTGGGTCTCTCCCTTCATGGGATCCGAACCTCCACCAGCTAGGGCCTGCTGCTGTCGTCAGGTGCCCTAACCTCTAGGCCAACACCTGCTTACTGTTGCAACAGGTAGCTCATGCTCTTAACTCTCAGTATGAAGCTAGCTGTGCTCCCTATGTTGGCAGCCTCTCTGCTCTGCACTCAACTAATTGTTGATCTCGGTGCCTCTGTACTTGCCATTGACCAAGAGCGCCTCTCCCTTATTTCTCCTGCCTTCCAGCCAGATGTCCCTCCCAGTCTGGTAATTAGATAGGAGCTCACCCCAATGGGCCCCCTTTTCTATGCCTTTCTCTCCAAACCCAAATGTCACCAACTCGACTCCTTCTTGTTCACCACCACACTATGCCCCTCCTCCCTGTTTTGCCCATACAATCTGATTCTCTCCCTGTTGTTGCTGGCAGATGTGGAAAGCAATCCAGGCCCCTCAAAGCCTTACATTGACCACTCTAATATTGTGTGGACCACCTCTCCTGGACTGAAAATTGCCCACATAAACCTTTGCAGCCTCCCATCGAAATTTATGGACCTTGAACCCTGGGTATCCTTCTACAAACCACATATCCTTGGTATCTTTGAAACATGGCTAGAACTCCATCTTCTTGATGCAACCTGTTATCTGCCAGGGTACTCCCTGCTGAGACAAGACAGGTCAGGCAAAAAGAAGGGTGGCCATGTGGCTCTCTATATCAGGGAACCCGTCTGCTTCCCCTGTCGTTCACTTTGACCCCAGTTTCCCCAGCAACTGGCTCATAATTGAGCTGACCATCAGCTCTGCCAAGAAGATCTATGTGGGGTGCTGCTACAATCCCCCAGCAGGAGACACCTCAGGTCTCACTAGCTACCTGTAAGGCCTGGAAAGCCTCTCCCCTCCCAGGGACATTATTCTCCTTGGGGATTTTAACCTGAACTGGTTAAGTGCCCAGGAGCCAGACTATTCAAACCTATTAAAACTATAAAATCTGGCTCAAGTCATCTCCATTCCCACCAGGCATAACATGTGGACACATAACCAAACTCTCCTAGATTGGGTTTTCACCAACAGAGAGGAAAAGGTGCTCCTATCGGGGACACTGTCTGGTGCCAGCAGCAACCACTCCCCTATCTATATGGTCTGGTCCACCAAGACCAAATGCCCCCCCCCCCAAAAAAAACTCCTCTCCTTCCACAATTTCAAACACCCAGATATTCCCACCCTCCTTGATGATGTCAGGGCAATAAACTGGTCAGCCCTCTACTCCCTCTTGGATGTGTCAGAAGCTGCAGATTTTTTCACTGCAGCTCTCCTTCGGCTACAAGATTGGCACTTCCCCCTCACTACATGGAGAGTGAAGGGTGGCTGCACTTGCTGGGTCTCAAAAGATCTCTTAGCCATGATGAAGGATAGGGACAAAATGTGATCGGACTATAAAAAGGTCCCCTTCCCTGCTCTTTGGAACAAATACTGTACAGGTGCCTGTGGAATCGGTGCAAGCAGGCTGCCCTGGCTCATAAGATTGACTTCTTATGGAATCAACAAAGGGATTGCCTCAGGGACCCACACTGTTTCTGGGGTGCAGTTGGCTCCTTGTTAAACCCGCACAACTAAAACTCTGCCATACATTTAGACATTCTCTCTGGCCACCTGACTGATCCTGTTGAGGTTGCCTAGGCATTCAATAAAAAGCTACCTGTCCAGCGGCCTACTAGTCATCTTACCCCCCCCCATTAACCCCCCAGCCCTCCTTTCTATTTCCGGGCTATCTCAACCAAAGACATTGCCAAGCTCCTAAAGAGTCTGCTTAACCATGGCAGCCCTGGTAGCGGTGGTGTTCTCCCAGCAATGCTTAAGCTAATCTCCCCTGTCGTCTTACAGCCTCTCACCTTCATCTTTAGTCTGGCCTTGACCACCTCCACAATGCTGGTCTCCTGGAAGCATGCTAGGGTGGTGCCTGTCTTTAAAGCAGGTGACTCTCCATCCATGGATAATTATAGACCCATATCTCTGCTTCCCCACCTTAGCAAGCTTCTGGAAAGGATTGTCCACCACCAACTGTCTGACCACATTAATAAATACAACCTGCTGTCTAGCCAGCAACATGGCTTCCACAAGTTCAACTGCACTTTATCTGCCCTGGCTATGTTTACAAATCAATCCCATAGGAACATGGACCTGGAGAAAGCCACGGGTGCTGTTTTTGTAGACCTGTCCAAGGCCTTCGCCCTGGTCAACCACCGCCTAGTACACTCCAGCCACCATAAACTTGGCTGCTCCCCTGAGACCTCACTGTGATTTAAGAGCTATCTCTCTGAGAGATACCAGTCTGTATGCATTGGCCCTGCCACCTCACCTGCCCTCCTGGTTACTATGGATGTTCCTCAGGGCTCCATCTTCAGCCCTCTTCTAGTCTCCCTGTTTATAAACTCCCTCCCCTCTGAATGCCTAACCTGTGAAGCCCTGCTGTATGCCGATGATCTTGTCCTCTTTTATAGTCACAAGTCACTAGCGAGTATATCCTTTCTCTTGTCCTGTAACTATAGTTCTGCATATACCTAGCTCCGGTCACATCGGCTCCTTGTCAACGAAAAAAAAAATAAAAAAATCTATGCTTTTTGGGTTTAAACCTTACCTTGTTAGCATCTCCAAGTCTGGTTCCACCCTTTCGATACTGACACCTGATGGCCCTGCAGTACAAAATTTGCCCAATTTCAAGTACTTTGGCATAACCCTAGACACCTTCCGCTCCTGCACAGACCACATCACCTCCATCATACGTCCGGTTAACCAAAAACCTGGGGCGGCATACCGATTAAAACTGTTCCTGGCCAGTGAAGCCCAACTAGCTAGTGCCCTTAGAAACTTACTACCTAGTATTGACTCTTGCTCCCCTATATATTTGCGTGTACCCTCGGCCCTATGCTTGTGCCTCAGCTCAACCTATAATGTCTGTCATTTCGCACTCCTGGCACCTTACTCCACCCACCACTGTCATCTCTACCAGTCACTTGGCTGGCTCCAACTCCCCTATCGATTTGACTATGCCCTTGGCTGTATTATCAACAGCACCCTCAGATGCGGTGATGCATCCCCATATGCATCTCTCCTGAAGGCCCAAGCTCCTTCGAGATGCTTGCGTGCATCCTCAGCCCCCCCCATGGAAATCCCAAAAGTCTCAACTGCCATGGGGGGCAAAGCACTATCTGTTGCTACTCCCTCTTTGTGGAACAGTCTCGCACGCCCCTCCACTCCTTAGACACACGTAACCTCTTCAAGCACTGTTTCAAATTCTGGTTGCTAAACGTGGCCAAATGCCTATGCTCTCCAGGGTAATCTCTTGCCCTCTTATCCCCACTACATGCTACTAACTTAACTCCTGTGTCTGTCCTGCCCCCCAGCATTTTGCCCCACTCGCTGTGTCCAGCCAACACCCTTGCTCCTCTCCATGTTCATTTCCCCTATATCTATGTATGTCCTTGTTCATGACACATTTGTTTGTATTGTATGCAACTGATTGTCTCACCAGTTAATCCCTTAAATTATGGTATGGTTACTCGTTTTCCTCCGGACGAGCTGATAACTGAGTTGTATATTTACGTGGCTATCACTGACCCATTGCAAATTTGATGTACTTTTTTTAATTTGTCACTGATTGTAAAGCTGCTGTATTTCCCATTTGTAATCCACGGCATACTATAACTTTTGTGCAGCATGGCGCGGCCTTGGTCATGCCTGAAAACAGTCCCCAGGATCAGTGCACCCACCCGGTTATCAAAGACTTTAATAAAATAAATTAACTCACTGAGCCATTTTTGGGTTAAGCTGCAAATGAAGATATACTATAGCTCAGTGAGGAAAATCTGTTTTATCAGTTACATACATAGAAAAAAGAAAGGGTTCAGGCTCTGAGCCCTGCAGGACTCTTTCTTAGAACAAAAAATTTGGAGGAAACGTTATAAGCATGAAGACTCTCTATTATGAAATTAAGAGGAAAACCAAAGAAAACAGCGATATCAGAAACCAAAACCTGCTGGTTTATTAATTAAATTATTACATTATTATTTTTAAATATGTTACTTACGGCCAGTTCTAAGCCCCATGTTAGCGAGCTTGCAGACATGATCACCACTGCAGTAGGTCAGGTGTGATGAAAAATGTGCTGGCTCCAAAGGCTGTCTCCAGGGGCCTGATTTTCAAAGGGTGAAATTTGGTGCAAGGTGCCAGTGTCAAAAGGACTTGATGCAAGTGGCACCTTGCACCAAATGCTGTGGCAATCCCAATTTTTCAATGCCAGGCTGCGTCAAAATTGGGATGCCGTGAGCCAAAGCAGCCCTGCACCACCCCAGCATCAGAAGCATTTGTGCGCCAGGTCGTAAGGGGGTTTGCACAGTGGTGGGACTACAACATCCCCTTATCTGGAATTTTGGAAGCCCTGCCATGGCCGCAAGTCAGGGATGAGGTTAGACCAGCCATGAGCTGGTCTAACAGCCCCGTGCCAAAGTCTGGAGTGAGACAAGTGGGGGGGGGGGAGCCTACGAGGACGTAAGACATGGCAGACAGACCAGTGGGGTGTTGTAGTGGGTGGCGGGGATACGGCAGCCATGGCAGGATACACAGGTGGCACCAGGTGGATGTGCCCTGGATAGTTGGACAGACCCACTAGGACAGAGTACTCCCTGGTAGTCATGCACTGACTCTGTCCCAAACCTCCAGCTGCCATCAGCACTGGCACCTGTCCTGGAGCTTGCACAGCCACCCACATGCGGTGGTAGGCAATCGCTGCAAGGTACTAGGTGCAGTTGGTGGATGGGAACATTGCCCAGGCACTGCAGCATTCCCCAGCTGTGCAGCCCACTGTGTGGAGCCATGCTGATGCCTGACTACACTGTTGGGGACTGTGTAAGCTCCAGGACAGCTGCCAGGGCTGGCAGCACCTTGGGGTTTGGGACAGGGTCTATGTTTGACTACCAGGGAGTACCCTGTCCTAGCGTGTCTATCCAGCTGCCCATGGCACATCTGCCAGGTGCCACCTCTGTACCCTGCCACAGCCACTGTGCCACCACCACCCACTATTGCACCCCCACAGGTCTGTCTGCCCTGTCCCATGACCTCCCAGGCTCCCCCCCCCCCCCCCCAGCATCATGGTCTGGACTGGCATTGCACTGGGCAGGGGGGCTTGATAGGACCCCATGCCAAACCCTCCAGTGAGCCAAATCTATCCCACAACAGTCCAGCTGTGACAGCTCTTGGGAATTCAGCACAGGGACCCCCTCCTGTACTGAAATTAGGCGCAGGGTCCCTGGTGCACCCAGAGTTTGCCACAGCCAGGGATTGGCGCATCATGTGCTAATCTAGCGACTCTGAAAATTGAGCCCAGGTCTTCAATGACTCTCCCAGGGACAGAGAGAGCAAGCTCTGTTGGTGACTTTCAGCTATGGAAAAGATGCAGTAGGGAATAGCATTTCAGACTCCTTGAGTGGAGGGGGGGGCCTACATAAATGATAAATGAAAAATAATTTACAAAATGATTTGTCAACAAATGTTTCATAGACTAATGAACTCCCCCTACACCATTACAATATTTATTTAGAAGTTAGAAACTCCCTGATGAGATGAAACATTAACCGACCAGCGCATTCTTAAATCAGTCTGTCTTTACAGTTGATAGAACTAAAGTGCACAAAGTCAGGGAACTTTTTTAGGGTCATACAGATCCAGAATTTTACAGATGATTAAAAACTGGACAGCGAAGTGGAAACACTTCTAAATGCAGAACAGCTTCAGAGACGTAACCCTGGCTGTGCCACAGACTGCTACAGTATATCAATCCGGAATTCCTATATGTTCTAATTCTCATGGCAGCCAAAGGGTTAACTAACATAACTGTCTGGGCTGAAACCTGGGATATGGCATTTAGCACAGAAAAGTATAAAATTCTGCAGATGGGCAGAAATAATATAAAACACTCCTATTTTATGAAGGACACCAAATGATCAGTTACTGTACGTGTAAAATAGAGGATAATGTATGGTCCTCTATCGTTAACCAGTCAGTTAACAGTCGAGAGGTTGCCAGGGTGACCATGTAAACCTCGAGAGCGAAGCTCGAGAGGTTTACGTCGCCATGGCAACCTCGAGACGGTTATAATTGACCGGTTGCCAATAGAGGGACCATACATTATTTTTTATAGTGTATGGTCCCACTATCAAAATTAAATGGCTTCGTTTTTAAAAGTCACCCTCGGCCCTTCAGTCCTTCCCCATGGGTTTCCTTCAGTCGGTTCCCGTTGGAAAAAGCGCGACATGCAGACCATTTGTTGTTAGCTAACCTATCGGCGACATAGGACTGCAGGGTTAACAGCATATCTACGTCACATCGATAGGTTAACAACCTTAGAAAATGATGATTTCCTAAGGTTAACAGCGTTCTAACATACATTATAGAGAGATTATGTCACACTCTGAACATTGCAGTTCAATTGCCATAAAGAATAAAAAATATTGGGATGTATAAAATGCAGTTTTGTGTCCAGAAACAGAGCTGGGATTATCCTACTCTGTAAAAACTTGGTCAGATCCTACATGGCTAATATGTTGCAGATTTGATCCCCTTATTTATTCAAGGAATCTTTTTGTGCTTTTGTTGAATTTGATCATCAGGACAACTGTGAACAGTTCTGGAGACCAGATTTATGAAAGGACATAGAATGGAGCCGGTCCAGAGGAGGGCAACTAGAATGGTGCAAGGCCTTCAACAGAAAATCTATGAGAAGAGACGAAGGGAGCTCAGTATGTACATCCTGGAAGAAAGAAGAGAAAGAGTGGAAATGATATATATTTAAACACATAAAGGGTATAAATAAGGTACTGGTTGGGAGTATTTTTCAGAAGAAATGTGCTCAAGAACAAGGGGGCATGATATGAAGATGGGGTGGTGGTAAATTCAGGAGAGATATAAGAAAGTTATTCTTCACAGATGAGTGGTGGATTCCTGGAACAGGTTACCAGCTGAGGTTGTTGGTGTGAGAACCATGTAAGGATTCAAGAAAGCTTGGGATAGGCACAAGACAATCTTAGGGGAAGGAACAAGGGAGGGGTGAAAGAACTAGAGATCAAGTAGGGTCTGCGGGGATACTGTAGGTAGGGTTAAATGGGCAGACTGGGTGGACCAAGTGGTCCTTACCTGCTGACAAATTCTATGTATCTAAGTAAGGATAAGACTGATATTGAGAGAGCTAGGGATGGTTGCAAAGATAGCCTGGTGTTAGAGGAAATAACATATGAGGATAGGCCAAATTAATTGAGGATGATGACTTTAGAAACAAGAAGCATGAGGGTGACCTTCTCATGGTGTACAGTATTGTTAAGGATGGCAAGCTGATGATAGCATTAAGTTTGGAACTGAAAACAAAGGAACAAAATACAGGAGGACACAACAAACAAGCTGAACAAGCAAACTTCAGAACTAATAAAAGACAATGGCAGTCACTTGCCTAGCAAGTGCATGGGCTGCAGTCATCACAGCAAGGAAGGACATGCTCAGACAGGAGAGTGGTGAGATGAAATGACCATTGTTGAACATGCTGGCACCAGGGCCATTGACTGAGGTGGATGAGAGGTCCCACGAGGAGGGATTAAACCACAACAAGGCATGGGTTTACTAAGCATTAATCCACACCTGGGGGAGAGGTTGTGAGGCATGAGGCTGCAGACTGAGTGACTTCAACCACCCAGGCATGGAATAATGTTCAGTAAACCTATGCCCTGGAGTGGGTTAATCCTCTTATAACATGGGCAACGTCATGGTAGAGGTTTATCTAAAGGAATATCAAAATAAATCTCTGTGAACATGCATTTGTAATAAAACAGTCCTTCTGCCTAATGGGTTTGTCCTTCTGATGATGCTGTAGTTGTAGTTCTTCACAAGGTGGATTTGTCCTAATGAGGATGCTGTAGTTGTAGTTTTTTCTATATGTTTCTCCGGTGGAGTGATCCGAAATGGTAGTTTACTTACCTGGTAAAGGTGATTGCATGAGCATCACCTTCCAGCATCCCCCATCCATTATCTCTGGGTTACGTCTACCTCATAGGCTGCAGACGCACATGTGACCAGATGTTTGAAATCTCATCTGCCATGGGCCTCCTCCTTACCACAGGCCTCTAGTTTGATTCTTCCAAAGCTGTGTGATCTGTAGAGATACTGTGGTAAAGATTGTTATGGAATTAAGAGAAAACACATGGACACATGGGAGTGCAATGAGAAGATTATGGATGTAGTGCTGAAGCGCATAAATAGTTGGGAATACTCCGTAAATAGAGGTTAACTTAATCAGTAGATTTATTTCCTATTAGCTACATACTAATGTTGCCCAGGTCATATGGCATGCTGGAATATTCAAGAACTATGGAGCAAGGTACTAACTGTAATAATACTAATAATTGAGATTAATACTAACGTTAGCTGGATTGTCATCTTAGAAAAATTGCCTAGGCAGGTACGAGGATGCTGTAAGGCGATGCTCATGCAATCACCTTTACCAGGTGAGTAAACTACCATTGCATATTGCATCACCTTAAAGCATCCCCCATCCATTACCTCTGGGTTCTGAGAAGCTGTAATAAGTATTATGGGAGGGGCCAGATGACGTACCAGCTAAGGTCCATTATAATTAATAAGCACTTTTCTAGTGAAATTCGCTCTTTCAGCTTTTGCTACATCCAGTCTATAGTGTCTGGTGAAGGTATGCATTGAGGACCAAGTTGCCGCTGCACAAATGTCTTGTATGGAGGCATCATTATGTTTGGCCCAGGATGTTGCCACTGCCCTGGTGGAGTGTGCCTTGATGCCCTATGGTGGTGGTAGGCCTTGCTACTTGTATGCCTCAGTGATGGTATGTTTAATCCAGCTGGCTAATATGGATGTAGCTGCTGCTTGAACTTTTCTTGGGCCGCTTTGCACCATGAACAGGTTGTAGGATAGTCCAAAATCCTTTGTTCTGTTTAAATATGTGGCGATTACTCTTTTCATGTCCCAATGTTTGATCTCTTCATCTTGACCTGGATCAGTTTGCGTAGTCTACACAGGCAGTTCAATATTTTGGGACAAATGGAAGGGTGTGGCCACTTTCGGGATAAAGGATGGATTGGTCCTTAGTGTTACCGCATGTTGTGTACTGATTAGAAAAGGAGGTTTACAGGAGAGTGCTCTGATTTCACTTATTCATCTTGCTGAGTAAATGGCTAAGAGGAATACTGTCTTAAAGGATACCGATTTAATGTTTGTGGTTGCCATCGGTTTGAAGGAAGCAGTGTATTGCATCGAGTACTGTGTTCAGATCTCTGGGTGCCAGTGTCAGCCTGCGCTTTGGGTGAATGTTGTACATAGCCTTTAAGAACCTGAACACATCAGGGTGTGATCCTGGGGAGCATCCATCAATAGGCCTGCACCTGCACTAATTACTGTGGCTTGAACCTCCAGTGATGAGACTGAGAGACCCTTATCTACTCCTTGCTGCAGGAATAGCAAAATGTGAGGGATGGAAATTGGTTGCTTCATGATTCCATTGTTGCAGTGCCACTTTTGAAAATGAACCATTGTCTCTTGTAGGTAGTGGTAGTTGATGTGCGTCTAAGCTGGATAATAGTGTCCACCACTTTTTGGCTGTAGCCTTTGTCTGACAGTCTCTGCCTCTCAGTAACCAGGCCATGAGATGCAGTGGGAGTAGGTTCAGGTGGCTGATTGGGCCTTGAGTCAGTAGGTCTGATCGGAGTGGCAGTGTCCAAGGTGTGTCTATTAACACATAGATTAGGGTTGCGAACCAGTGCCTTCTGGACCAATTCGAAGTCACCATTACAATGGTGGATCTTGTCTGTTGTACTTTGTTTAGGACTTGCTGTATGAGAGGAATCAGTGGAAATATATATGCCCTCCTGAATTTCCAGTCCTGTGAGAGGGTGTCTGTTCCTAGTGCTCCTGATTCTCTGTATCTGGAGTAATATGCTGGAAGACGAGCGTTTCTTACGGATGCCATGAGATCTACTTCCAGGGACCCCCACCTTTGGTTCAATTGGCGAAATATGTAGTGACCACTCTCCAGGTGCTATTACCTGGTGACTGAGCCAATCTGCTTTTATATTAAGTTTGCCTGCTAGTGACCTAATGTGATAGATTTCAGGTGGGTCTGTGCCCAGTCCATTACTTTCTTTGTTTCGTGGAGCAGTTGGGCATTTCTTGTTTCTCCCTGTTTCAATATGTAGGCCACCATTGCTTGGTTGTCCAACCTTAGTAGCACCCCCTTGTGTCTGATGAATGTCTGAAAATGATGTAGCACATGGTAAACTGCCCTCATTTCCAGTAAGTTGATCTGCATTCATGACTCTGACAGTGACCATTTGCCTTGGGCTGGCATGTGATTTCAACATGGCTCCCCAATCTGCTAAGCTCGTGTTTATGTCTATAGTGACATCATGTTGTACTTGCAGTTCTGCTTCCCTGGTTATGTTGTTTCTGTTGGACCACCATGGTAGTGATTTCCTGGTGGAGGGGTTTAAGTGGATTGACTTGGACAGGTTGTATTGAAGTTCACATCATGCTTGTATTGCCAGGGTCTGTAGTGGGTGCATGTTCCAGAGCACCCAAGGGACTAGGCCGATGCAAGAGGCCATGGAGCCCAGTGTCTGTAGGATTGCTTGCAGGGTCAGATTTGGGGTGGTTCTCAGGGCCTGAGCCAGCATTACGACTGTGTCCGCTCTCGTCTGTGATGATCTTACTTTCCCTTCTGCCATGTCTATGCTGGCTCCCAGGTGTTCTGTAGTCTGGCTGGGTACTAGGCTGCTCTTTTCCCAGTTGAGTACCCACCCATGTGACTAGAGGTTGTCCATACCATTTGAGTGTACTGTGGTACCGTTAGTGGTGTTTTGGCTTGAATCAGCCAGTCATTGAGATGTGGAATTATGTGGATTCCCTGTTGCCTTAGTTTGGCCGCTAGGGTGACTGAAACTTTGGTGAACATGCGTGGGGCAGATGCTAGATCAAAGGAGAGGGTCTGATATTGGAAATGTTGACCCAGTATCTTAAATCTCAGGAATCTGAAGTGGGATGGTCTGATAGGAATGTGGAGATAAGCATCCTTCATGTCGATGGAGGTGAGGAAGTCTCCCGGTCTTATGGATTGTAAGGTTGATTGTAGTGTCTCCATTTTTAACTTCTTGTAGTGAATGGAGTGGTTGATGAATTTTAGGTCTAGAATGGGTCTCATATCTCCTGTCTTTTGGGGTATGAGGAAGAAGATGGAGTAGACTCCCTGATCTATCTTATCTGCTGGGACCGCTGCTATCGCTTCGTTGGTCAAGGGGTTGTGCAGCATGGTCCTCACTGAAACTTAGAAACATAGTAGCAATAAAGGATAACTTGGCCCACCTACTCTGCCCATTTCCCTACCTAATGGATAAGCTGCAGATCCTAGTTAACCAACAACCTACTTCCTCCTACTCCCCACTAGAATTGCCTTATGTCTGTCCCATGCATTCTTGAATTCCCCACTGTTTTGACTCTATGACCTCCTCAGGAAGGCCATTCCATGCATCTTAACCTCTCTGTGAAGAAATACTTCCTCACATTACCTCTGAGCTGTCCTCCCTCTATCTTCAAATTGTGCCCCTTGTTCTTGCACATCTCTTTTCTGAAAGATGCTACCTCTTGGGCTTTGTTGATTTTGAGGTATTTGAAAGTTTCATCATGCCCGCCTTTCCTCGAGGCTATACATCTTAAACTCCTTTAGTCTTTCTTCATATGTCTTCTGGTGCAGACCCTGCACCATTTTGGCTGCCCTCCTCTGGACAGCCTCTACCTTGTCTATGTCTTTGCAGAGATGGGGTCTCCAGAACTGTACACAGTACTCCAGATGTGGTCTTATCAACTGTCTATACAGAGGGCCAACAACTTCCTGTTTTCTACTGGTGATGCCTCTCCCTATGCATCCCAGTATCCCCCCAACCCTCCTTACTGCCTTCTCAAATTGCTAGCCCACATTTAGGTCATCTGATATGACTACCCCCAGGTCCCTTTCCATTTTTGTTGTTGTCAGTATCTCACCCCCCATTGTGTACTCTTCCCTGGGTTTTTGTTTCCCAGGTGCATTACTTTGCACTTCTTTGCGTTGAATCTAAGCTGCCATACATTTGACCATTTCTCCAACCTTGCCAAGTTCCTTTTCATCCTTTCCACCCCACCTTGCATATCAATCCTGTTGCAGATCTTTGTGTCATCTACAAAGAGACATACTTTCCCTTCCAGTCCCTCTGCAATATCACTTATAAAGACATTAAAAAGGAACGGCCTCAGTACTGAACCCTGTAGTACCCCACTAGTAACTCCCCTTTCTTTACTGTGGACTCCATTTACTATTGCCTGCTGTGTCCTGTTGTCCAGCCAGTGTTTTACCCAGGCTACCACCCTGGGGCCCACTCCCAGAATGGCTAATTTGTTTATTAATCTTTTGTGTGGGACTGTGTAAATGCCTTGCTAAAGTCTAGGTAGGCCATGTCCACAGCCCCTCCCTGGTCTACTACTTTGGTCACCCAGTCAAAGAAATCAATTAGATTTGTCTGACATGACCTTCCTGCTGTGAATCCATGCTGCCTTGAGTCCTGTGCCACACTGGCCTCTAGGTACTCAACAATTCTTTCCTTCAGAAGTGATTCCATCATTTTCCCTACCACTGAGGTCAAACTGACAGGTCTGTAGTTTCCTGCCTCTGTCTTGCTCCCACTTTTGTGAAGGGGAATCACATCCACCCTTCTCCAGTCCTCAGGTACCACATCATCCTCCCACGATTTATTAAAATGGGTAGTCTGTGGTATTATTAGTTCTCCCCTTAGTTTTTTTTTTTTATTCTGAGATGAATCCCATCTGGCCCCATTGCTTTATCCACCTTCAGTTTTAAGAGCTGTTTCAGAACCCTTTCTTCCGTGAAAGGACTAATATCAATCCCCCTAGCCAGAGTGCTTCCATTGACTGGATTAGATATCTCCCCGCTTTTCCATTGTGAATACTGAGCAGAAGTATTCGTTCAGTATCCCTGCTTTTTCACTGTTGCTCTCTGTCCAACCACCTTCCTCTTTATTCAGCCTCAGTATCCCTGCCTTAGTCTTTCTTTGCTCCCTAACATACCTATAAAAGGTTTTATCCCCCTTCTTAACTGAGTTGGCTATCTTTTCCTCTGTTTGGGCCTTTGCTATTCTGACTGCCTTCCCCGCTTCCTTCTGCTTTAACTGGTACAGTTCTCTGTCCTGCTCCTTCTGTGTTTCCTTATACTTCCTGAATGCTATCTTTTTCTCCCTTACCTTCCCCACCACTTCTTTTGAGAACCATAGTGTTTTTTTCTTTTGTTTTGATTTGTTTATTTGCTTCACACAAAGGCTTGTTGCCTCTGTGATGGCGGTTTTGATGTTTTCCGATTGTTGCTCCACCCCACCTTCTTGCCTGTTTCCTAATGCTTTTCAGAGGCACTCTCCCATTTTGACAAAATCAGCCCTCCTGAAGTCCAGTACCTTCATTTTTGTATGGCTTGACTCTACAGCTAAGTTTATCATAAACCACATTGTTTGGTGGTCACTTGTTCCCAGATGGCTACCAACTTCGAGATCAGAGATCCTCTCTGTGTCCCCATTTGAGAGAACCAGGTCTAATATTGCTCCCTCCTGAGTGGGTTCCAAAACTAGCTGTCCAAGGCAAGCCCCCTGTAGGGCGTCAAGAATGGCCCTGCTCTTGGATGTGGCTGCAGCAAAGGTGCTCCAGTTAACATCTGGCATATTCAGGTCCCCCATCAGCAAAATCTCCCCTTTCTCTGCCATCCCAGGGATGCCTTCTATCATTTCCATCACTGACTGGAACTTTCCTGGTTGGCAAGATACTGGGGATACCACCATCCTGTTTGTGAAGGGTTTCTGTTCGAATTCTGTGGAGTATCCCTGTGATACCACCTCTAGAACCCATTTGTCTGATGTAGTTTGGCTCCATACGTGAGAGAATTGGAAAGTCTGGCACCTATTTGTGGGTGAAGGGATGGTTTTGATGCTGTCTGGTTGGCTTGAATGTCTACCACATGTGATTTGTGGTCAATTGGAATTGGATCTATCTCATGTGAATGTTGTGTTATAGTTACCTCTTTGACCCTTGCCATGGGCTCTGCTGTGTTTGGCGTTGTAGAAGTAGGAGGGTTTAAAGCTGTAAGATTTTCCTTAGCACTATTGAGTAGTTTATCTCCTGTCTTGTTTGCTTCATGGGGGCAAAATCTGCTTCAAAATGCCGGTAAGTATGTGTTCCTAGATTGCTTGTCTTTACCCAGGCTTTTGCCATCGCCCTTCTGCTTCACATATTTTTCTAGTCCCTCTCCAAACAAGACATAACCTTTGAACAGTAGTTTGTTCAGTATGGTCTTTGATTCTGAATCTGCATTCCAGATTTTTAACCAAATGAGCCGCCTTGGTTTGTTAGTTAATGTGGCCAGCCTTGCTGGCATTTTGAATGCATCTGTGGATGCCTCGGCTGTGTATTTTTCCACCTAGATCGCATACTCCCCTACATCTGCCTGTTTAGATTTAGGATCCAGGGACACTGCCAGTTTCTCGAGCCATGTGACTAGTGCTCTTGAGGTGTATGTTGCTGCAGTGCTGGCTCTGCAAACCTAGCCTGACATTTCAAAACATTTCTTCATGAGTGCCTCCATCTTCTTGTCCGTAGGGTCCCGCGTGGTATGGTGGTCTCTGATGGGAGGACTGTATTCTTGCAGAGCCCTGTGACCCGATGGTCTACCGTGGGAAGAGTGCACCATGTTTTGTGTATATCCTCCTGAACTGGGTAAAACCTATTGAAGGTGTGTCTCTCAGATATCCTGGATGGGTTGGGTGACTCCCATTCTTTGTTGAAGACTTCTGTCAGGGACTCGCAGATGGGGAACACTTCATCCTTCTGTTGTTTTACCCTGATTAGTGGATTTAGTTTAGACTGCTGTGGCGGTTCCTGGACCTGGAACCCTATAGTTTCTTTCACTGCCTGTAGAAGTTCTGGAAGAGTGTCAATGGCTCTGGGTTTTATAGTGAGAGTGAGCTTGTCCTCTTCTTCTGCCTGGGTCTCCTCTTCATCTGACTGCGCATTAGTTGTGCCATCAGGATGCTCAGAGTCAGGATGACTCTTGTTGCCTGTATTTTTTGGTTTTGTGGTGGTGGTGTTTTGGCCCCCCTTTGTATTCTTTGACATCTCCTCCACGCACTCTAGGATTTTTAGCATCATGGCCTGTTGTGTTTTGAAGAATTCTTTGGCCGTGGAAGGTAGTTCACCAGCGGGTGTGTCTTGTGACTCTGTTTCTTGCTCCATTTCTATTTCCAGTTTGCTTGTTATTTTCTGGTCCTCTTGGTGCTGGGAACAAGTGGGCAATGCAGGCCTGTCTGGCTGCTTAGGTGGGTGATCTGACATGACTTGCATTTTTTTGGTTTTGCAATGTTCCTTATCTGTGGACGACAGGTGAAAAACAAGAGTGTGGGGAGGGGGTGGTTGGTATGTCATCCTGGAGACCTTGCCATGCTTAATAAACAGGTATGATGCTATGGTTAATAATTGTCCCCCTTAACAGCTATTAATTAGCATAGGGGTAAGCAATTAATGAGTGATATACTGTATGAATCTCAATTTGGTATGCGCAGATATGAAGGGGACACCATCTATTAGCCAAGAGGGTTTTTCCTTCCCTTAATGGAATTAAATAATTATATATTCATCTCCCTTATTTAGCCACTAGGTAGCATAAGTTCATATACTAGGGAGATGTACATGATCATTGCAGGGAAGATGACTGCATTAAGATGTGTCCCGTTAACGTTTAAAATTTTTTTATATATTCCCTCATGCCCGTCTTGCCACTGTATTCGGACACTAATGAGGAGGATACAGATGTAGTAGGACTGTCATTGCAGTGTGGCAGGGACTAGTAAGGATATTGAGGGTGCCTGTATTTGCTTATGTGGCCCCTTTAAGTTGATTGTGCCCTTGTTCCTTGTCCGCTCTTCACAACATGGCGGGTGCAGTGGACAAAAATGGAGGACGTGATGTCCAATCTTCTGCGTACAGCAATTGCAGAATGGAGTGCCATCCATCCACAGCCACTCACAGGTTGGCCACCATGACATAGTCATGCACATGCGTGAGCGGGGATGCGCCGTTGTTTGGTCATAGCTGGAGAAGATGCCAAGATGACTGCAGGGTCTGTAGTGCTGCTGGGCCTGTGGATAGATTGGGGCCGAGTGAGAGAATACCTCTGGAGAAAGTTAAGAGGAGAATGTGGCCAGTACAGCATTGCTTGGGGTCCCCAAGTCCAGGTGAGGAGCTCAGCCAGTGGAAATGTGGCACAATCGGCGTAGTTATGATGACCTTTGTTCCTTGTGCCTCAGAAGGGTCCTCTCACAAGGGGATCCAACCTATGCTAGAGGAACCAGAGCTGCTTGCAAGGGGCTCCCAGTTCCAAAATTTAGCCCATAGATCTGCTGAATGAATTAGCTCAGGGAAGTGCATTGGAAGTGATCACGAAAAACAGGCCATGTGGAATACTACTTAAGAACAGATAACTCTTACCAAGTGAATGCTCCTGGGGGGGGAGGGGGGAGTGGACTAGATTGTGGCGCCATTTTTAAAAGGCTAAACCCAGTGCAGACAGCTAACCAACATTCGGATGCTTGGTTCATCTAACTGACTAGATGCTGCCAGATGCAATCTTCTCCAACTCTACAATAAATAATAAATAAAACCAGGGCTGACTGCTGTACTGCTCTAGCACAATGAAAAACGTTAATTCTAACAAGGGCTGACTGCTGTATGGGGAAGCTGAATATTTATGAGCTGGCTTGAATATAAAACTAGCTTATCCTAACAGGGTTCTTGCCATAATTGGCGTGAACAGAGAAGTTTGTCTAAACTAAGCAAATGCATGCAAGCAACTAGCCTAGATTCCAGTATCTCTCATCAAAAAACAAACATACTGTTTTTTTCTTTAAAAATGCTGTTTAGGATAAGCACCGACTGAACAGAAAAAACTGCATAAAATTGCATCGCAGAGTAGCCACTGTGGCAGTAACAGCTTTACGTCCTTCTGACTGAATTCCCATAGATTATTAGCAGTTAAAATTGGTAAATTTCCTACCTTATTACTGGTACTGTGGAGCTAGGAAAGAATGTTTGCAACCTCTGTGATGCATATAAAGGAACTGGAGTCCTGTGGTGAGAAGGAGGACCTAGGCAGATCAGATTTCAAACATCTGGTCACATGTGCATCTGCAGCCTATGAGGTGGACGTAACCGAGAGATAATGGATAGGGGATGCAGTAAGGTGATGCAATATGTAAAGATCACTCTACATTGCTGTCAATCAGGATTTCGTGGTCTGGCATGGCAACTGTGGGTATACTGGGGATTAATCAATGGTCAGGTGACCTTTGACGAATCAGAATACAGGAATTTTTGTACCCCTGTTATACAGTGGATGCCTGGAACAGCCTGCCTCAAGAGGTTGTGGGTGTCAACATTGTGGGGGGAGGCGGGATTCAAGAATGACTACGATAGACACAAGCGACCCCTGACTACAAAGGGTAACTAGAGTGTCAAAATAGGTCTAAAACAAATGGGCAGACTAGATGGACCTAGCGGTCTCCTTCTGCCATCAACTTCTACGTTTATATGTTTCTATTAAGCAAATTAGGCAGGAGCCTTTGGGGCAGGATCTCCAAATAAGTATTCTTTGAAATACCACTGATGCTATGTGCAGGCCAGTGGGACACTAGGCCAAAGGTTTGGTTCAAAGAGCTAGGATTTAGGTTTCTTGTACACTGGAAGGTATTCTTGGACAAGAGAAGCCTATATGCTATACTCCCCAATATAAGAGATTTTTGGATAGGGATGCATGGCTCTCGAGAAGGAATGGCACACCACAAATGCACTTGCATTTTTTAATAGATGGAAACCCTTGTCTGGGCATGCAAAACTGCAATGAATTGGACACCACTAGTTGTAAGAACAATTACAGAAGTTAATATTCACACCATCTGCACAATCTAGATGGGCCTTTACTTATACACATATACATAAGCCAGCACGTATGGTGGACCCTTAAAGGGACACTGTCAACCTTTCTTGCATCATATTATTTTTAGCTAAAACGACACATTTTTTGACTGCCTACCTTCTCTAAAATTCATTGATGTTGCTGGTTGTTTTATCTCTCTCCTTGCTTATTAGAACCGGAATGCATGATAATGTATAGCTATACTAACATACTAAAATGCCAGCAAAATAGGGCTAATGGTCTCTCGAGTCTGCTCGATTTTCAACATTCGCACTGAGGGCCGATTTTGGTGTCCCCTCCGCCTTGGGTTATTCTGTCCCCAGTCCCAGATGTTCCACCTGCATTGCGCCTGGTCAGATTTACCCCCCGCCCGTACCTGTCCCATCCTCTCTTAAACCCGTCCACAGTCTCCATCTCTACCAGCTCCCTGGGCAGTGCATTCCATAGCTCCACCACCCTTTCAGTGAAATAACATCTCCTCCTCTCCCCTCTGAGCCTGCCCCTTCCAGCTTATACTAGTGACCTCTTGTTGCCCCACCCTCCTTCCTTTGGAGCACCCTGACTGTGCCTCCCTTATTGATCCCTTTCATGTACTTAAAGACCTCTATCATGTCCCCCCCGTCCCTCCTCTCCTCCAGGGTGTACATGTCGAGCTCCTTGAGCCTCTCCTCATAGGTCCTGTCCCCCAGGCCCCAGATCATTTTGGTTTCCCTCCTTTGGACCCACTGTAGGAGTGTAATGTCTCTCTTTAAATGTGGTCTCCAAAACTGCACACAATATTCGAGGTGTGGCCTAACCAAGCAGTTGTACAGTGGAAGGATCACTTCCACCTTTCTGGAGGTAATCCCCCTGGCGATGCATCCCAGAATCCTATTTGCCCTTGCTGCTGCACTCCTACAGGTCTCTGAGTTGTTCATTTTGACATCTACTACTATCCCCAGGTACCTCCGTGACTTGAATCGTGTCTCCTCCCAGGGTATACCCCTGGCCTGGATTTCTGACTCCCAGGTGCAGAACATTGCACTTCCCCACATTGAATTTTGGTTTCCATTTTCCCGACCACCTTTCCAGAGCCTCCAGGTCCTCCTGCAAGGCCACCTTCCCATCCTCCTCATCCACCACTGAACCCAGCTTTGAATCATCTGCAAAGAGACTCATCTCACTCCTGACCCCCTTCCTGATGTCTGAGACATAGGCGTTGAACAGGAGTGGCCCCAGCACTGACCTCTGGGGAACCCCACTAGTAACCCACCTTGGGGATGAGGCTAACCCTCCAACCACCACCTTCTGAGTATGCTCAGAGCCAATTTCCTATCCATCTTAATAACTGTCTCCCTACCCCATTTCCTTCAGCTTAGTCAGCAGGCCACTGTGGGGTACCAAATCAAATGCCTTGCTGAAATCCAAAAAGAGGACATCCACTGGCCTACCCTGGTCCAGGCCCCTCGTCACCCAGTCATAGAACTCAACAAGGTTTGTCTGTCATGATCTTCCCAGTACAAAGCCATGCTGCCTATCGTCCAAGTACCCAGTTTGCTATGCCCAGCTTTGTTTTGCTGCAAATCATTGATCTTCTCTTAGTGCAGACTTCCTGAACAATAGAAACACCCTCAAACAGTGGAGCCACTCATGACACAATAGGCTCCTCTACTCCCACTGCATAATGAGTGGCTAGACTGTGTTGGGGGTGTTTCTGATTCCAGGAAAAGTGCAGTGGGAGTTGATCAAGAAATGTAAACAAACATGTTTGGTAACGCCAATATAGTGGGCAGTCAGTTTTTCACTTTTTTAAAGAAAAAATGGATCTGAATCAAACTACCAGCTGCATCAATGATCTCTATAGAATGTGAACAATCCAAAAATGTGTTTTTTAAACTAGAGACGCTTTGAGGCCTAAGGGGGTTGACAGTGTCCCTTTAAATCCAACTTAGAAGCTTTAAATGACAAAGTCCCAGGACTCCCAAACAATTACAATTGCTCACAACTCTTAGGAAGATAAGGATGATTCTGTAGCTGGAATACAAATCACAGGCTCCAAGGCAAATACCATTCTTGTAGAAAGGCACATTTTTTGAAATGTATTTTTATTGAGTATCCATAAAGCATTTCAGACTTTTCCATTGCAAGGACATGTACTAAGACATATAAGATGCTGCATACAATAGTAGAGGCACATGTCACAGTCCTTATGGCTGTTACAAGGACAGGGGGTATTGCTAGTTTATATTCCCAACCTTTATAATGTAGTCTGAGCTTTCATGCACTAGTAATCAATCTGGAGCACTCTGGTTACATGTCTCAGGATAATTGATGAGGCAGCATGAACTTTAGTTGTTTGGACACTTAGCTGTTGAACGCAAACCAAGTCACAACTAGTAATGAAGGTAGTCATGTATAGCAAAACAATAATGATAGTGATTGTGTGACTTCCCCATGCCCACGAGCATGTAAAGTGATGGTGAAGGCCCACCTACACACCAGCGTTTAACACCTAAATCATGAATCCTCACACATGACATCTGCCTACTGATTATACTAGGCAGATGGTTTGGGCGGCCCAAGAGGTTTGTCCAGCTTGGGCGGTGTTATGCAGTGGGAGGTCCATTTAAAACAAGACTGCAATTATTACAGATCTTGTTGAAACAGTGGACCTGGCTTGTATCACCAAGACCTGGCTGGATGAAAATTCTGGCCCCATTTGGAAGCTTTAATTCCAGCGACTTTTCGATACACCATCTGAGATTGGATTGCTGGGGTGGGAGGGGTTGCGTCTGTTTTAAGACTGAACTGAACTTCACGAGTGTACTAGTTGAGGAAGCAGAGTTGTTTGAGTGTACCATAGTAGCAGGTGTAGGTTGTCGGATTGCCCTCATCTACTGTCCACCCAGTGCTGAGAAGCGATTCCTTCAGGACGTTTGAGTCACCCAGACTGATGGTTCTGGGAGACTTTACTGCCTGGATCGATGATGAACTCTCGCAATTTGGACAGCACTTCCTCCAGCTAATGACATCTCTGGGCCTTACACAGGTAGTTACCACTGCTACTCATAAACACAGACACTCCCTCGACATGGTCTTCCTCCTAGGGATCGAAGCCTCCAACTTGGGGGTGGAACCAGTTGCATGGTCTGATCACTACAACATGGGGTTTAGTTTTAGCACCCCCCCCCCCGTGTAGGCCTCCCCCTGTGGAGATGGTCAGGTACCGCCCTTTATGAGATATAAGTTCTCAGAGCCTATCTGTGGTACTTGACCTATTGTTCCCCTGTGTGGCAAGCAGTGATCCAGAGACCCTCGTGTTGGCCTATAATAGGGCTGTCTCGGGGGCCCTGGATGTTATTGCTCCAGTCCGAGTTCATCCTCTTTCCCTTCGCCCTCAATCCCCATGGTTTGATGGGGGTTTTGAGGGAGATGCGGTGACTAGGACGAAGGCTAGAGCGTCGCTGACGGAAATCTGCCCTTGATGCTGACCACCTTAGATTGATGGACCATTATCAAGTCTACCAATCCACAACCACTATCTATCACTCCACAATCACCCGTAATAAGGCAGAGTTCCTGTCCAGAGAGATTGTGGCAGCTCAGAACCGACCAGCTCAGCTGTTCCAAACTGTGGACAGACTGTGCAACCCAGCCTGTCTCCAGGTTCGGAAAGCATTTTTGCAAATAGAGTGCGATGACCTTGCTCGTTTCTTTGCTGATAAGGTGGCCAACATCAGGGCAGGGCTCCAACCAGCGCACTCTCTGGGTGTTGCTTGTGATCAGCATGAGGTCACTATCCCTCGGTTTTTCTGGAGTACCTTCAGCCATCCCTACTTCATGGATGTCATGCAGATCATCCAGGGTGTGCACCCTATAGGCTGTAGTTGGACCCTGGACCTACTTCCCTGATTTTGGGTTGTCTTGATGTTATTGGTCCGGTCCTAGTGCAGATAGTTTGGTGCTCCTTGGAATCTGGAGAGTTTCCTAACTCTCTGAAAGAGGCAGTAGTGATACCACTTTTAAAGAAAGCTACTTCGGACCCAAACTGCCACTCTAACTACAGGCCAATCTCTAACCTCCTTTTTTTAGGGAAGGTTATTGAGAAAGTTGTGGCAGCATAACTGGAAGACCATTTAACTATCCATGACATCTATGAGCCCCTCCAGTGTGGTTTTTGAAAGAGACATAGTACCAAGACAGCACTGGTTTGGATGCTCAGTGATCTCCTGATGGCTAGAGATCAGAAGAGCCATTCCATCTTGGTTCTTCTGGACCTATCATCAGCATTTGACACCGTGGACCATGGGTTGTTACTTAGTTGTCTGAGGTACATCTGTGGAATAACGGGAACTGTCCTCAGATGGTTTACATCTTTCCTCACTGGAAGAACTCAGAGAGTGGTATCTGGAATGTTTTCATCAGATCCAGTTTCTCTGTCCTGTGGGGTTCCTCAGGGTGTGGTTTTGTCACCCACGTTGTTCGCGGTGTACATGCTACCCCTCGGAGACATTGTAAGAAGGTATGGGCTGAGGTTTCATTGCTATGCTTATGATACCCAGCTCTACCTTTCTTTTGCACCCAACCAGGGTAGAGCTCTCTTGATCTTTAATAGCTGTCTCAAAGAAATCCAGGAATGGATGGATTCGAGCTGGCTGAAGTTGAACTCTGGTAAGACTCAGGTGATGGTTGTGGAACCTGGTCACTGGACAGGAGGTTTGGATGGTGGGTCGCCCTCTGGACTTTTTCTCAGGGGTGTCCCCCTCCCGACTTCTAACCAGGTATGCAACCTAGGGGTAATTTTCGACGAAGGGTTGACCCTGCATTTGCAGGTGTCGGCTGTCGTCAAAACTTCCTTTTACCATTTAAGGAATATCTCCAGGATTAAACATCTGGTTCCGTTCAGTGACCTTTCCGACTTGGTCCACGCCTTTGTGTCCTCGCGCTTAGATTACTGCAACTCCCTATACCTAGGACTTTCTGGGGTGGAAATCAGCTGCCTGCAGCTGGTGTAGAAAGCAGCAGCCTGGCTTTTGACAGGATCTCCTCGGTCCTGTCATATTACGCCGGTGCTGCATGGACTGCACTGGCTGCCAGTTCAGTGGCGGATCACCTTTAAAGTTGGCTTGCTGACTTTCAAAGCCCTACATGGACTAGGCCCGGACTATATGAAAGAGCTCCTGGTTCCCTATTGCCCTGGGCGATCGCTCCGCTCTGCCGGTGAGGGGTTGCTAGAGATTCTTAAGGTACGTCTGAAATCTTCAGGGGCCATATCTTTTATGTTCATGGCTCCCACACTGTGGAATTCTCTACCTAGTCGGTTATGGGAGTGCACGACTGTGGAGGGCTTTAAATCAGCCTTAAAGACCTATCTGTGGCACCAGGCTTATGGTGATTGATTATTTTGTGTAATAGTATTTATGGCATTGTCTGATTTTAAGATTGTTTTTATTTTCGATCTGTTTGATTTTAAGTTGTAAGGCGCCTCTGCTTTTTGAAAGGCGCCTTAAAAACAAAACATATATTATTATTATTAATATTATTATTATTATATTATTATTATTATTATTATTATTATTTTTACATGAGGAATGGAACTTGTGTGTGCTACTCCAACCAGAGAGTGAGCATCAGACCCTACTGGACAATGAGGCAAACCTCCTGATGCCATCCATGACAAAGACCAAGAATCTCTACAGGTGTGACCCATACCACATCTCAACAACCCATGTAGATGTGCAGTTTAGGCTGGAGGTAAATAGTGAAACACCAACATTGTAGCTCTTGCTGAGGAAGATACACTAATAGTTTCATATAACGGCAACGTTAGTAAATGAACATGGCAATAATCAGACAGGTGGAATGGGCAGCAGCGATTGGTCAAAGGGCATCACGGGATCCAATCTGGAGCGGGTATTAATCCACGATAGATGCCATGTCTGAAATGGTAGTACCAAAGCGAGCTAGACCCCCAGCTTAGCAGCACTGGGCACAGGTGGGGAGCGAGTCTAACAGGCACAAGATTGGCACAGCGACAGGAAGACCAGCTATGCGCGGACGAAAATGCGGAGGGGGGACAAGAACCAGCGGTGCACATAACTCAGACATAGGACATCCTGAGATAGATATAGGATGCGCCGTCGGACCAGTCAGTGGGAGGCAAGGGGAAGTGACCGGCGGCTGCATGCAAATTTCGATGCGAGCGCACGCCGCGGCGACTGAGCACTCCACCGGAGACCTCCAGCGCCGGGTATGAAGGTAATACCCACACAGAACTGCAGAATTTTGGGACAGTGATGTCAGCTGCACTCTCTTGTTTAGGTAGAGCTACTCATTATGTTGACCACATCAGTATGTAAATGTCGTTTTCTACGATGATTCGAAAGTGCAGTAAAACTCTTTCCTCACAGCACCGACTCCCTGTCTTATGTTGTTGTGACATGTAGCCACCCTCCTGGTAACACAATGTTCTTGTGACCCATGTTACAAGTGCATTAAGCCACTCCGGCGGTGGCATCTAATGCGATTGATGCATGGTTGGGCGGTTGTTTGCCCTCGGCCTCGCGGCGCGGGCCACAACCCTCCCAACCATGCATCAATCCAACATTAGATGCCACCTTAGTCATGGCTTAATGCTTACTTGGATCCTCTACTAGTAGAATGCTGTTCTGAAACATTAAAGGCAATAAAAATACTCTTCTTGTAGCAGCAAACGTAAGAAGAACTTCACCATTATGCTAGTGTCAGAAAATGTGTTACTCTATATCATCTCGGGTGACAGATAATGACCGAATTAAACAACAAATAACAGTCTCACGTTACAAGGTAGTCCATGGTTGAAGTAGCAATCCTAGCATACTGTTGTAACCCCCCTGCAAATGGGGGTTCCCAAAAGACTTCCAGGAGCTTGCTTGAATGCTCCAAGCCTGAATGGTGTTTGGCATTTAAGCCATTTATCAATGAGTGTTTTTAGAACCTCTGGTACTGTCTCTTTAAGAGCTGTCTGCTTGCAGACATAATTAGTTTGTATGGGGGACTGTGTGTTTCTTTGATTGAGTACCACTCAAGCTGCTGCCAATTCACTTCATTTTTGCAGTCACTAGGAGTGCAAAGGGAACCTATCTGAAAGATGTAACTGTTTGCCAGAAATTATTTAGAGTAATAATGAAATTACAGTTTGTCTAACCTGCTTTCTTTGCAGTCAGAACTGTGTCTGCCAGTTCCCCATTCTAGTTTTGAACTGCTGAACTGGACCAATCAGTGTGGGGTAAGCTAGCTCTAAAATGGTGCCTTGGACGAATCAGAACTTGGACTCATAATCTGAGCCAGCCACAAGAGGATTGTATGGGCAGTGACTCTGGGAGATGTAGTTTAGACTTCAGTGCCTTTTGGACCAACAGCAGCAGTCTATTGTGAGTGACAGCCAATCCAGTCAAGAACTGGGAGGAACTCAAAGGAAGTGCCGGTTTTGTCGGTTGGAGTTTCAGTTGAGCTTTGGCAGTGAAGAAGGAAGGAGCCTGTGCTTTTCAGTGTGCAGTTTTAGTCAAAAACGTGTGTAAGGCCCAGAGTTCCGGTCTGCAGCTTGTGTAACTGCTTGTTAGGACTGAATCCGTCCTGTGAAAAGAATCAAAGGATCTCTGAAGAGTAGAAACCAGGCTCACCCTGTAGAAGACTGGAGAAATTATTGAATTGCACTCGGTCTGTCAGGAACTGAATCTGCTGTGTGTTCTCCCGGGTATTGTGCAGTAATTGCGATCGGGATAGAGAAGCAGCCTGCCTGGTATAGTACTCTCTTTTTTTTACCATATAAATGTGTGAAGAGTCTCTTGGAGCTCAAGAGTAGCCCTGCTGATATTGAAGGACCCTATCTTATTTGGAGGTCGTGAGTACTAATTCAGGGTCGCCTCCTGTTGAATTGCCACATTAAATCCAAATGAATTACTGTACTGCTGACTGTTTAATTTTCCTTTTCTCTGTGTGAAAGGGCCCCTACCAGCTGCCACGGTTTGGACTAGCCACTAGGGCTTGGGTACCCAGGGACAGTAACTGATAGGGATAGGCCTGTGCACAGAGCCATAGGTAGATTATTAGAGTGATAAGCTAATTAACCTGATTTCCCTGTCCTTGTTATATCCCCTAAATAAATCAGAGCTGCTTGTTTCAGCAAAGTTATACTGCCTGAGGTATTTGTCTATGTTAAAGTACTGTACTGTGATTGTTGCACTGTATCTCATTTCAGGAGGTCCCAGTGCCGGAACCAACCTGGGGGTAAGTGTATACTGTGAAGGTAATTCTGATATATTGTGTGGGCCACTAGTGGGAAGAAAGGGGGGTTGCAGTGTCCCAGAGGGCTGTGACCAAGTTAGTTTAACTATTGCAAACCCTGACCTCTGGGTGGAGGCACCCGCCATTGGATCCAGGCCCCTCAACCTGTTAGTGGCAAATCAGGCAGGGGTAGTAGCCCCTGGGATAGCGCCATCTAGGGGTTACACTGTGGTAGACAGAGTCCAAGTTGATCACAACTGCAGCTGTAACTTGACCCTGCAGGGTAGACAACAGAGTTGAATGAAATTCCAGTGGCCTCTGCTACTACATTGAAGCTTCTAGAGGATCCCAGGCAGCATGAGAGATTGTGTGGACCTTCTTGGTAGCTCTGGCATAGGCATCTCTCCTCCACTCACCCACATAAAACTCCAAATCAAGACCTTAATGAAAACTAAAAAAAAAAAATACTAGCTGACTTGGTGGCATAGAGGGCTGAGGCACTGGGTGAATTACCTCCTGGCATGCTAGTGACCTGAGTTTGGGAATGAGCTTGAGTTGCTGGGGGTCAGCCAAGGCAGGAGAGGATCGAGCATCCAAAGGACTGCTCTCCTCTCCTCTTCCAATGTGGGGAGGCATGTTTGCCTGGCCTTTGCCTACTAGCAGGTGGAAGTCTGATGGCAGTGCAGTGTGTGTGGCAACATAGGGAGGGGCTTCAAGTGCATCATGCATATGTGTCTCCACAAGCACACATCTGCACACTGCAGTAGGGACGGGGCCCAGAAAAATGTAAAAAAAAAAAAATGTGATGGGGGGGTGGGGCTTCATGAAGCCCTGCATGCATACCTCTGGTCTGTGCTGCTAACTGGGACACAAGGTTTACACTGGATATTTGGACTAGTGGGGAGAGCAGTCCTCCCACTCCTGCCCCACCATGGAGGGCAATCCATGGGGGGTACCAACAACTAGCTGAATATTCGGGGGAAGCAGTCACCAGTCATAGGAAGGAGGGGCAGGGCTGAATAGCTGCCCCAGCCATCACAGAGGCAGAAAAAGCTTAATAGCCAAAAACTTACACCCACTCGAGTGGCATCTATACAGCACACCAAGCCCCTCTACCTGCACATGCACCACAGCACATGGCAGAAGGAGCTCTCAAACCATGACCCCTGAGGTGCTAGTGAGTTACCTAACTGAAGGTTAGGAACCCATGGGATTCCTGAGATTACACTGTGGATAGACTTTACCTGAGTCCATGTGGTGTGATGGTGCTGGCAAACAGGATAGATGGAGTGGGGGGGGGGTTAAAGTAGGACAGAGGTGAAAAGGGGTAGAGAACACCCAAGCCCCAGTCAAGTACAGGAGGTAAAACAGAAAAAGAAAGTTCTGAGGGGCCTGAGCAGGAGGGGGAGAAACACAGTTCTTTGCTGTATGACTGTGAATGTGAGGAATGCGGCCAACAAGAGAAAGGAACTGGAGGGTGATCTTCTTGAAGTGAGCTACAATGTTGTAGGACTCATGGAGAATGAGGGAATGAACCTGGATGCAAGGGTAGAAAGTAAATTCCATTCAGGCGGGAAAGAGAGGGTAGGAAGGATGGAGGGCTTGCATCATATAGTATTTCATGGAAGGCAATGAATCAAGCAAGAAAGAGGGAGTAAGGATGGATGGGAGCACTATAGGAACCTGTGGCTATAATTAGGAACCACAGGAGGCAAAAGGGCAATTTTGGGATTATGACGAGGATCACAAAGTTTTATAGCAGAGCTTGGCTTTGAATTGTCAAATCAAATTAAAAGGGGAACAGCTATGGGGCCTTTGGTTCCATGAGGAATTGTTTTTTATCCAGTTTCTTGTTTCCAAACTGTCAACCTACTCCTCCTGTCTGGTTCATACCTGGCTCTCATCCCCATCCACCACTTCCCCCTCCCCTGTTGTTCTGACAAGTGGGGATGTATGTGAGGAGAGGGCTGAGAATGCCAGTGACTGTCATATAACTGTCTCGAGGTACACACGGTTTTACCCTGAATTTTTTGTCCTGCCCACCAATCACATGACACCAGGTGGTTCCCCAGGAGGCCTTGCACACATGCAACAATCCCAGTGGAAGAGGTAAGCACCCTAGCCCACCACAGGGGTCACTGCATCATCAAAAACTGGTGCCCATTCTCCCTGACTTTTAGCACTACCATGTGACAGCACCTCCCAAGTCGGCTTTGGAACCTGGCTCTCTGACCTGGAAGTGCAACACACTACCCGCTCGGCCACTAGGTGGCTCTTTTCCATGAGGAAATCAACCTACTGTACCTGAAACTGACTGGGAAGAAGAAAGTTCCTTAGTTAAAGCAAGGGATGGCGTCTTGTCAGTTGTAAAGGACAGCATGTCAGGCGAAGGACAAATTGGGATGGAGTTAGTCATTTGGTCCTAATAAGTAGTGGCCAGGACATGATCAGTGTATTAAGAGTTGGAAAGCAGGTTTTTAATGATAAGAATAAGACTGAATCTGAGATGATGGGGGAAGCTACTGAAACAACAATAAGACCAGAATGCTAAGTCTCCAGAGCACTAAATTTGATAAACAAAAGAAAATGATTGTGGCTAATGCTAAGTGAGAAGCAGCATATGACTAGAATATTATATCCTGTTGTTGACAGAGCGGTTGTTACCTGTGAAGGAGATGTCTGATTCAGCAGGGGCTAGATATTTAAGTAGCTTGTTAGCAAGACGTCCTTTGTTGTGCTAATTGCAATCTATCTCTGGGGCAATCTGGTCAAGTGTGTATAAATTACCCAGGGATTAAGCAACCAGCAGAAAGCAATTGCTTGAAGCAAGGGTTGTCAAGCCTCACTGCCTTATAAATTAGACACTTTACGAAACAGCAGTAAATGGTTACAAGGCAAGTAGAGCTGGCTAAGTGGGAGTTGAGCTATGGGGAGAGAGCAAGAGTTAACAGTTGTTTCTAACATGGGTTACTAGGAAAGATGGAAACACACCTTGACTGCTGCCTGATGAATGCAAACCTTCCTGTAGAGTGAGTGTGTGTGTGAGCTGCTCACTTGCAGAATTGTACTTGCAAATAGAAACAAAAAGTGGAGGAATGAAGCACCCAAAGCACTGAAACTTTGTTAAGATGCCAGTATATGCCTGGGAGATTGAAATCCCCCAGGATCACATCTACATCCAATTTGGCTTCTTTTGTAATTTCCTTGACCAGAAGGGAATCATACTCCAAGAAGCTAATTGATGGTTTGTAGAACACTCCCTGTGTGACTTTTTTTTTTAAATTAATTATTCAGAAACAATCTTTGAGCAGAAACTCTTTTACAAAGGTTCCACATCAGAGAATAAAAACAAATAGTTGAAAATATATAATATACAGCACATGATAATAAACGAACAGTTCACTGAGGTGCAGCAATAACAATTGACATAGGGAGATAGTTAAGCTGACATTGATCCTTGGCAGTGGGGAGAGTAGACAGGTTCGCCCCCATTTTCCCCTAACGTAACCCAGATGGACTCTGTGGCATTGTTTACACCACTGATGTCCTCCACTGTGACATGCTCTCAGAAAGAGAGCCGCTCTACCCCTTCCCTTTCAGGCCTATCTCTTCAGAATAGTCTGTATCACTTTTTCCGGACAGGCTCTCGAGCGCACTCATTTGAAAGGGGGGGGGGGACACCTCATATTGTCTTGCATGAATGTGAGATAGTTTCCAGTCCTTGGCTACTCTTCCCCCGGACTCTTCTCTAGGCACCCCTTGGTGATCCACTGAATCTGCCTTTGTTGGCCCCATGTACCTGCACCCTTCCCTTTCTTCTACTTAAAATTACCCTGCTTGCCCTGTGCATTCTCCAGGCCAGCACTCCACTCCCTCCTGGCACAGCTGTAGCCCATCCTGGGCATACAGGTGTCTCGTTCACCAAAAGACCCTCAAATTGGCTAGAAGAAAAATCCTCTCACCTGCACCAGATCCTTAGTTAAGCATTAGGCATGCACAGGGGAAAACAGTGAAAGCAAAAAAGCTCCATAAATCTGAGCCAAACAGACAACGTCTGGCTCATGTGTTATGCACATGAGTTTGAAATGGCTCAAGTCTGCTGGGGAGGATTTTGTCCATCCCTAGTAGCGTACACTATGTATTTATATAATGAATAAGTGCTATGAAAGTGTGGAGTTCAAGGAAATTATGCCATTGAGGGGGTCTGATGAGGTCATAAACCAAGAGCCTAAAGGCTGAGTGCATTTTTTAAAAATCCCTGCAATAACATTATTTCACAAATACACATGTAACCCCTAGATGGCGCTATCCCAGGGGCTACTACCCCTGCCTGATTTGCCACTAACAGGTTGAGGGGCCTGGATCCAATGGCGGGTGCCTCCACCCAGAGGTCAGGGTTTACAATAGTTAAACTAACTTGGTCACAGCCCTCTGGGACACTGCAACCCCCCTTTCTTCCCACTAGTGGCCCACACACATCAGAATTACCTTTACAGTATACACTTACCCCCAGGACTGGTTCCGCACTGGGACCTCCTGTGAAATAAGATACAGTGCAACAATCACAGTACAGTACTTTAACATAGACAAATACCTCAGGCAGTATAACTTTGCTGAAACAAGCAGCTCTGATTTATTTAGGGGGATATAACAAGGACAGGGGGAAATCAGGTTAATTAGCTTATCACTCTACTCATCTACTTATGGCTCTGTGCACAGGCCTATCCCTATCAGTTACTGTCCCTGGGTACCCAAGCCCTAGTGGCTAGTCCAAACCGTGGCAGCTGGTAGGGGCCCTTTCACACAGAGAAAAGGAGAATTAAACAGTCAGCAGTACAGTAATTCCATTTGGATTTAATGTGGCAATTCAACAGGGAGCGACCCTGAATTAGTACTCACGACCTCCAAATAAGATAGGGTCCTTCAATGTCAGCAGGGCTACTCTTGAGCTCCAAGAGACTCCTCACACATTTATTTGGTAAACAGTCACAGGCAAAAGTCACTTAATGGCAGCAGGATTCACTTGAGGTACACAAACCTCTTCACACATTTATATGGTAAAAAGAAAGCACTATACCAGGCAGGCTGCATCTGTATCCCGATCGAATTACTGCACAATACCGGGAGAACACAGCAGATTCAGTTCCTGACAGACCAGTGCAATTTTCAGCAATTCCTCCAGTCTTCTACAGGGTGGCCTGGTTTCTACTCTTCAGATATCCTTTGATTCTCTTCACAGGACTGATTCAGTCCTAACAAGCTGCAGACCGAACTCTGGACCTTACACATGTTTTTTTGACTAAACTGTGCACTAAAGGAGCACAGGGTTCCTTTCCCCTTCACTGCCAAAGCTCAACTGAAACTCCCAACAGACAAAACCGGGCACTTCCTTTGAGTTCCTCCCAGTTCTTGACTGGATTGGCTGTCACTCACAATAGACTGCTGCTGTTGGTCCAAAAAGGCGCCGAGGTCTAAACTACATCTCCCAGAGTCACTGCCCATACAATCCTCTTGTGGCTGGCTCAGATTATGAGTCCAAGTTCTGATTCGTCCAAGGCACCATTTTAGAACTAGCTTACCCCACACTGATTGGTCCAGTTCAGCAGTTCAAAACCAGAATGGGAACTAGGCAGACACAGTTCTGACTGCAAAGAAAGCAGGTTAGACAAACTGTAATTTCATTATTACTGTAAATGATTTCTGGCAAACAGTTACATCTTTCAGATAGGTTCCCTTGCACTCCTAGTGACTGCAAAATGGAGTGAATTGGCAGCAGCTCGAGTGGTACTCAAACAGAGAAGCACACAGTCCCCCATACAAACTAATTATGTCTGCAAGCAGACAGCTCTTAAAGAGACAGTACCAGAGGTTCTAAAAACACTCACTGATAAATGGCTTAAACGCCAAACACCATTCAGGCTTGGAGCATTCAAGCAAGTTCATGGAAGTCTTTTGGGAACCCCCATTTGCAGGGGGGTTACACACAGATATGTTATTTATTGTTTGTTTTGCATACTACACTTATTTTGTTGAAATGCTGCATTATTTTAGCTTTTTAAAGGTATAAATATTTTCCAGCTGTAGTGTCAATCACATTAGTTGCAGATGATGTGATTTTAAAGATGGGGAGCATGGCTACCATCCATTTCCTGTGCTACGAGTGCTTCATTCCACAGCTTCTGTGCTTTTGTCTCTATTTGCATAATCATTTCTGCAGGTAACTAGTTTACTTCTTTCAAAAAATGTTTTATGGTTATTGAAAGATAACACACTGGTTTCACAGAGTCGGAAGAACAGCTGTGAGCTTCCCAAAGATAGACTGTGTGAACTTCAATCTTTGAACCAGGCAATATTTCCCTTGCTTGATCCAAATAGGTTTGAAGTTTGCATGGTCAGAAAACATGACAATGAAGAAACAAATTTAAACACCGTAACAGCCCTCCCCAGGTGGTCAGGGCTAGCCCTTGGCTACCTTTTCTCAGCTTCAGTCACTTCTCCTTTACTCTCCACACCCATACACTTAAAAAAACATTTCTGGCTGCTGGCACCATGCCAGGAGCTGACACCATCTTTTAAATCAACTCTCCCTGCTTAATTCAATCTCCATGCCACAAAATGCTATGAGAAGTTCCCATTGACCTCCAGTCCTTGACTGGGGCAAATAAAGTTAGAAATCTGGCTAGTGTGGGTTGACCGATGGCTCAGCAGAAGTATGCTGTGCTTCTGTGATGGTGACCCAAATTAGGGAGCCAGACATGGTTACAACTTGGGCTAAAGAGCACTGCCACTCTCAGCATGAGACAGACTGGGTAGGGAAAAAGGCCCTCTACCAGCACAGCACCCCCTTGCAATGAGCTGGGTAGCCCGCTCCCTTATGAGGGGTTTTGCATGTGCTTGTTGCACTATGCTGTATGAGGCCAACAGAGGCTATAGCCAACATCAGGGGTGGTGAGGATGAGGAGAAAACATGGTCAGAAAAACCAGCTGCCATCTCTGTGATGGTTGGCACATTCAGCTAGGGTCTTATTTTCAAAAGTCCTTCTCCCATTTTGTTTCTATGGCAGACATCTTTTAAGGTAGGGCCATTAGATGCAATGTGTGACTTTCATTTTGCAATGAATAGAACAGAACAGAATAGAACACAACACACTAGTTAGAGACCAAAGGAGGAAAGCCTGTATAGTCTGTCTCTCTTCCATCTGAGCGGGAATATAATTTTTTCCCTTTAAGATACCTATCCATCTCCTCCTTAAATGATACACAACTATTTCCCTTAACAATATCACTTGGCAGACCATTCTATAGCCAAGCCGGTCTATCTAAAAAGGAAAACTTTCTTGTGTAGTGCCCCAAAGTTAGGGGTCACAACAACAAGATGGGGGCCCTTTCCCCAATTTTCTCTTGCACCTCCATCTCCCCCCCTTCCTGAAGCCCCACAGATCCCCTCCTGTTCCCCTTTGTTTAGTTTTATGCCTTTCAGCACTGAGGAGAGGGGCTGTGGGCAACAGAACCACCTCCTGAGTGACGCTGCCCCAGTCCCCAGGGTTGCCCTGTAGGACCACCGCTAAGCTACAAAAGGGCTGAGGAGTGACTTAAGGAAGTAGTAGGTGGCCAAGCGAGGAGGGTGGAGGACATGGGAGAAAGGCATACCTGTAGTGGTCCCATGGCTCCTTCAGCATTGTTCCTCTCCTGAATAAGGCCAGCAGCAGCAAGCTCTGTGGAGTCGGGTCGAGTGGCAGCACCTTGACATGGTCCAGCATGCGGGTCCCAATTGATACTGGCAGCAGGGACATTTCTGCCAGGTGGACCAAAAGGTGTGGCAAAATAATAGGTCCGGGTGGAAAACATGCTCCGGACCAATTAGTTCTGCCCGTCCAGCAGACGCAGCAGCAGGGAGCACGGCTCCTCTGCCACCTTTCCCGGTCCATCCAGCAGAGTAGTGGACCCAGGCAATAGTGGTGAGTGAGCCGAGTGCCCGATCCTTGTGTATACTTGAGGAAAGAAAGGGAAATTAAAGGGGCAGAGTGCCCATGAAAAAGAATGCTTAAAGGGCTAGCACCCTGGTAACCAAGGGGGGGGGTGCAGTGGGCTCCCCAGGTAAGCTGCCAGCCTAGAGGAAAAGGGGAGTCAGGGGTAGTGGGCTGTGTCCACAGAGAAAGAATGAAGGTCCCAGGTATGGTTGAAACCCATGGGGTTATTTTATGTATTTTAGGTAAAGAAAGGGTCAAGAAGAGGCCACAAAAGGGCCAGAGCCCACAACTTTATTTTATTGCAGATGATGCAGTCATTTATGAGGCAAGCCAAACACCAAATGAAGCCCTTCATAAAATTCAGGCTAATTTTGATTCTTTCCAGAATCAGCTGATTTCTAATTCTTTAGTGCTTGATTCTGCTAAAACTAAATTGTGTTGTTCTGTAATGAAAAGAATATCATACATGATTTATTACCTGTGTAACCCCTAGCTGGTGCTATCAAAAGGGCTACTACACCTGCCTGCATGGCTAGTTGCTGATTAAGGGGCCTGGGTACTGAAATGGGTGCCTCACCCCGGAGGTCAGGGTTGTTAGTGGTCAAGCTAACCTGGGCATAGCCCTCTGGGACACTGTAACCCCCCTCTTTCCCTTCTAGTGGCCTGAGCAATACACAATAATCACTTTCACAATGACCCTTATTCACCAGGCAATTACCCACACTGTTTGCACTTACCACCAGGGCTGGTTCTTCTGGATCGACCCTGGAGACCCCCTGTAAAACAAGGTTATGCACAGCAAATAGCAACAGTACAGTACTTTTGGCACAAACTGGAACCACAGTCAGGCTAAATGCAAAAAGAGTTAGATCTGATTTATTCAGGGGACTTGAACAAGAGAGGGGCGTAATCAGGTTGATTTGCTTAAAGGCTATATCAATCAGACAGTTATGCATGCACTTCAGAGTCCCTACACAGTCACACACACTGGGTACTCATGTAGGAAGACGGTGGACTAGCCAAGAACGTTACCCGGGGTAGGCCAGCATCGCAGCTGGTGGGGGCTCTGTGATAGAAGAAAGCAACATGCACAACACACACTATTGGTAATCCGGAGCCAAAGGGCTCAGTTCGTGACAGAAAAGACAACAAAGCAATCAGATGACAACACTTTAGATTTAGCTGTTGTTGCAGGGAGCTACCCTGATGTTTACTCATGATACCCAATACAGGACACAGGCAGGACGAAATTGAGACAGCAGGTGATCGAACTGGAGTGCCAGGAAAAGCAGGGACCACACAGATCACTGAGGCATCGTTCCTGTTCAAAGCATGATCAGAGAGCTGATCTCCAGGCAGGTCTCTTGTCGATGGCTTTCTCTGTGCAGTGGGTAGTCTGACTGGGCCAGTGTGGCAAGGCCCAGGCCCAATGGAGATGAATACGGATTCAGTCCGTGGGGAGCTGGATGCAGCCTCCAGGAAGCAGAATACAGTTCAGCACACAGTGGGGAACCAAATCATGACCCACTAACAGCACACAGCACATCTACATGTAAGAAATTCTACTGTAGCAGGTAGATTGCTATCCGGTCGCAATTACAGAGTCTCTGCACAAACTGGGAGTTCAGAGGTGGCTGGAAATTCTGACATGCTGATTGCATTCAGCAAATCTTCGATCTTCTTCAGGTCAAAGCCTGGTCACAGTCCAGTGGCTTAAATCATTCTCGCAACTCGGATTCAGTCCGAATCAACTCTATTTTCCCTCTCAGGGACAGCAGACAGGCAGGCCAAAACTCAGCCCTTTCACAGTTCTCCCATGCGAATCTATGCAGGGGCTACTGCTCGACTATCTCGAGCTGTTACTCCTTCACTTCCCAGTTCTGATCTGAACTAAAATTGCAAGCAGTCTGGGACTTTCCCCAGGATCCAAAATGTTTGGTTGGCTGATTTCTCTGTCAGTCACAACAAGGGCTCCCCCTCCAGTTTCATTTAGGTGCAAAACCCCAAAACTACAATTCCTACAGAATTTTGCTCCCACAAAGCACCTGGGGACAGGCTCCATTTTAGAGTCCCCAAAGGTACTGATTGGCCCATTTCAGCAGTACAGGACCAAGATGATGGAGATAAACAGAACTGTCCATGCTGCAAAGAAGGCAGGTTAGACAAACTGCAATATTATTACTATTCTAATAAATGATCAGCAAACAAGTACATCTTCTGACAGAGCTCTCTCTGAGCTAATAGCGATGGCAGAACGGAGTGATTATTTGGCAGCCCGGGCTGGACTCGAACATAGAAACACTCAGCCCCCTCCCTGATTTATTATGACTGCAACCTAGGCAGCTCTGAAAGAGACAATACACAGAGGCTATATAGGCACTCTCTGGCAATACTTTTAAACTGCCAAAACGCAGGACACCAGCCTGGCAGTGAGCATTTAGGCAAGCTCAAGGAAGACTTTCTGGTAACCCGTTTGTGGGGGGGGGTTACACCCTTCCCTGCTTGGAGAAAACTTGACGTCTGCATCAATTCTGTACCATCACACTATTGAAAATGCAATATAAACGAGACATATATGACATTAGCATTCTATACAAATACTATCTGATACATCAGTTAACATAAAATTGTCACATAACTATACATTTCAACATGCTTCACAATACTATGTCTGTACCGACAATACTTATGCATGTTTCATACAGGTAATACTGATTTCACTATGATTAACATACTTTTAACATCACTATTCTAATTCATGTAATAACTTCTTGTACATTAAGCAGTGTAAGAGGGGGCCCTTCCCTATCAGCTAACTTGGGGCTTGATGGGACTGGGACACCATGTTCTGAAGGAAGAACAACTAACCTGGAATTGGCCATTAAGCTCAGTTTGGGTAGTGAGCTCTGAAAAATATAAACACCTTTGTGAACCACATTGAGAGGCAAATCCACTGACCTCCCAGGAGAATCATAACTGAAGTGCAATACTGGCTTAACAGCTCGGCCAGTCTTTCTGGGGGGAACAGCCACAAACTCTGTACTTTCAGCACTAACTTTGGAGCTTTCGTCATTCATGAGGGGTGCCTCTGCACGGATGGGAATGTCCAAACTGGGAGCACTGTCAGCTCCTTGCTCTGTAGGCTCTGTTTCCACAACACCTGGCTCATTTAGACAAGGTTCTGGCACAATTAGGTTTTGTGGCACTGAAGGGGGGTTGTCAGCACTCTCATATTGATGTTCAAGTTCTGTGTGTCACCAGAGAGACTCAGACCAACAGAGAGACTCAGCCCATCAGCCCCTTCTTCAGGCAAGTCACACAGTTCCACTAAACAAAGGGAGTCCACAGCCTCAGATGTGATACTTTGCCCTTCACTTTCAGGGAGCATTAGCTCCAAGGATGAAGCTGGGAGGTTAGGCAGTCCAGAAGGCCTAGATTCATCCCCACGATTCTGCATAGGATTTCCACGAAACAACTGACTCAGTTCATAGGAGAGATAATAGGCATTACCATAGTCAGTTTCAACAGAGGTGGACTGACAGTCACTATCATTCTTGGCCTGCTGTGGGGGAAACCTTAAATCTGTAGCTACTGGGGTAGGTTGACTCTGTCTCTTTTTTGCATCAGCATGAGTCACCGGCCCAGGGGAGGTAATGTCTGCTGGCTCAGCTTCAATAATAACTTGGCTGATAGGCAGCAAGTGGTTACGGTGCATGGTCTTGACAGCTTTGGAGTTATTCTCTGGGTGTACCTTGTACACTGGTAGATTATCCAACTTTCCAGCTACTACCAAATGAGGAAGATGGTGCCACCTATCAGCAATTTTGTGCTTGCCATATAGTCCCAAATTGTGTAACAACACACGGTCTCCAGGCCGTAGCTCTTGAGCCTTTACTTTCTTATCATGCCTCTGTTTGTTGGTGAGATTTCTCTTGGCGGCCATTGTCCGGGCCAGTTGAGCTGCATGGTTCAATTCAGCTTTCAGTTTCTGTACATACTGCAGGTAGTTTTCTTCTTGGACCCCATCTGGAGAGATCCCAAAGCAGACATCAACTGGTAGTCGGGCCTCCCTCCCGAACTTAAGGCGGTAGGGGGAGAACCCAGTAGCATCATTTTTGGTGCAATTGTATGCATGTACCAAGGTGCTAATCTGCTGGCTCCACTTATGCTTGCCTTTTGGATGGAGGGTGCCCAGCATGTCTAGAAGGGTGTGGTTAAAATGTTCTGGTTGAGGGTCCACCTGTGGGTGATAAGGGTGGTTCTTGACTTCCACACCCCCCACAGAGAGAGCATTTTTTTGATTAGCCTACTTTTAAAGTCTCTGCCTTGGTCAGAGTGGATCCGCTGGTGGGCACCATAGTGGACAAAGAATTTTTCCACTTGCCCCTTGGCCATGGTAGAGGCTTCTTGATCTTTTTGATCTTTAGTTGGAAAAGCTTGTGCATACCATGTGAAATGATCCGTAACCACTAACACATTGCCAATATTCCGTTGATCAGGTTCTAAACACAATAAATCTATGCAGACCAGTTCCATGGGGGTGCTGGTAGTGATATTGAGGTATCCCGTAATAACAGCAACTCGAAAACAGCGACTGTTATAATAGTGATGCAAAAATAGCGAAAACCAGATTTAGTGACACTACATTATAACGGTCAGTCGAAATAGCGACTTTCAGTCGAAAACACAGAATGCTCCTTGATTACTTGAAACATTAAAATAATGACTTTCTGTTTTGGAAAAAAACAGGCTGAAGCCTGAGAGAGATCAATCCTTTATTTAACATAAGAGATTCAAGGGAATTATGGCTGGAATTGAAAATTATAAGCTAGACCACACAGACATTCGACTATTGTTCGGGACCTATACTGTGCAACAATCAATGCAATCCTCAGATTTTGATCATTGTACTTTCTTTTCTTTCCTGCAGTGCCTGCATTTTCTGTACCAGATAATATCTGGGTAAGCTTTAACTCTGTAAGCTGTTGCTCTTCCCGCAGGCACTCAATGAGCCTCCAGACAGTCGGGTGACAAGCTCCGACTCTTGAATTAATACCCCTGTGCCAGCCTTCCACTGCATTATTCATTCTAGCCAGTCCTTCATGTGTTGTAGTGTAACAATTCCTGAGTTCCACTGGGAATTTTGGTCTTCTACGTCCGGATCTACCATGCGGTCTACCTAGCCAGGTATCCTCATAGTAATCTAGTAGGGGCTACAGTAGCTCTTCATTCTCCACATAACAATCAAAGTCTTTCATTTCTTCGAACTTGCTTATTACGTCCTCCGGTGGAACAAATGCCAATGAAAGCAGCATTCTTAAATTAAGTGCGAACTCAGGGTCCACACAGTACTGCTTCTCCACATCTCGGCATTTCTGGATTTTTCACCAGACCGACTGTGCAAAATGAAAAAAACACCCTCGTAACTGTGTATCAGGGAACACAGTTACAAATGCAGTACTAGCTGCCTTTTCAAAATCCATGATGGCATTCCATGGAGTAGTAATTACAAGTTTTTTCTGTTCTTCAAATACCCTGACATATTCATTTGTGGTACGGGAACACATTAAAACATATGCTGAAGGTATCACAGCACCAGACCACACTGCATGAATGGTATAAAGTTGATTGAACAAAGCCAGACATGATTTGAATGTCCCATCTAGCATCCAATCACTGCTTTCGTGTAGCAGGCATAAATTATTATCTGTTGCAAACATTATTTTGTCATGTTCTGCACCACTGTCATACACTAAAAAGCATTCTGCAGTGCTCAATAGTGTAAAGTCCAGTGGTGTTATAAGGTCTGTGACAGAGGATGGTGTTGCAGGACACCCCCTTTCCTGCTGCCTTATGCGCTGTACTGCGCACTTGATAAGGCTAATTCCAGGTAGCCTACCACTGACTGCTTTAGAGGTACTGGCCGTACACCATGGATGTGGTCTCCACTGTACTCCTGGCACGAGACCATATGTCAGCCATAACCTGTTGAACTCCAACATCACCAGCATCCGCAACATGATTGTGTTCGCTAATAGTTGCAACAACACTATCCACTGAGGTATGCAACTGTGCAAGACACTTGTGTTTGTGATAGTCTGCACAGCGCCAGTACACTTTTTTGCCTCTCTCTTTATCTTTCTGATACAAGAAGCCCGAAAACAGCAACAATGGCTTACCTTTCTGGCAAGTAAAGTATTCTACAGACATGCTGCAGTTCGACTTTTGGATCGACAAATCGAAAAACTGCAGAAACAATGCAGAAGTGAACCAAGACATTTAACAGGACTCTGACCAATCGTGCAGCATGTTGGTGATTCAGTGAGCAGAACTGGCAGTGACTGTACAGTCAGTAGGCAAAGCAGTGTTTACTTGGTTTTTTAAAGAAGGTGACAAACAGAGACATGATTAACTTTGAAAATAAGAAGCACACTTGGGTAAACTCCAGTTTTTCGCTATATTAATTGCCATGTTGTAATGTAGTGTCGCTGTATATGAAGTCGCTAAACTACATTCACTGTTTTTAAAGTCACGGTCTTTATTTCTCGATTATCACATAGAACCGATATTGACAAGGGGGGCAGCCCTCTGAGGCAGGGCTTTTCTTTGGAGGCAACGACTACAGGTCTTTACATGGTGCTCAACATTGACCCCCATGTTGGGCCAGTAGAATCGAGATCGTACCAGGTCGAGAGTCCTGTCAATACCGAGGAACCCCATGTGATTGTGGAGGACCTCATACCAAGTGTTTAAAGGCTGTGGGCAGGACCAATTGCTGCTTGTCTTCTTGACCACTACGATCCACTGTCTCTCTGTATAACAACTGATTGAATAACTTCAACGTGGGGCCTTCATTAAACAATAGAGAAGTTTGCAAGTAAGGGGAATGCAACTTAGACACGTCTTTCCCCGCACGCAGGGCATCAAGTGCGGGTTGAATCATAGGATCTTGGGATTGAGCCCACTGAATACTGTCACTGTCAAGTTGAGGTAGTGCACTAATATCTAGAGCAGAGAAATGGCAATAGGCAGCTGGTATGCAGGTATCAGGAGGGCCCAAGCAATCTACTAGACAGTCCACTGTGTCCGTAGGCATCTGTTCATCTCTGTCAAACCTTGGGCACAATGCTCAAATGTCAGTTTCAGACAGCCTGACCCAACCACTCTTGGATTTCAGGCCTTCATGACAGTGCATCAGCATCAATATGGTTCAGTCCCAGTTTGTGTTCGCAGCATAATCATAGGTTGATAAGGCAGAGAGCCACCGGTACCCAGTGGCATCTAACTTAACTGTACTCTGTACATAGGTCATTGAGTTATTGCTGGTCTTCACCAATACCTTTGCCCCATAGAAGTACTCATGAAACTGATCAATGATGGCTCATTTTAGGGCAAGGAACTCCAGCTTGTGCACAGGATAGTTTCGCTCCGATGGGGTCAAACTCCTGCTGCTGAAAGCTACCGGTCTTAAACCATCCTCATGGTCTTGATACAGCATAGTTCCTAGGTCTTGCAGACTAGTGTCCGTAGGCAGCACATAGGGCTTGGTAGGGTCAGCATAGGCAAAGATGGGGGTGTGGGTGAGCTGGTATATAACTTCGTGGAAGGCTGCTTCACATTGGGGTGTCCAGCAGGGCACAAAAGGTTCACCTGTGTGGAAGTACACTTTCTCTGGTTCTTTGACAGCCTCTTTCTTGTATTTACAGTTGGTAGGGGTGTAAACCTGCGTAAGATTCAGGAGCGGGTGAATCACCTTTGAATAGTCTTTTATGAACTTGTGGTAGTAGCCACAGAACCCCATAAAATGTTGTAGTTCTTTCAATTTATGGGGCTGGGGCCAAGTAGTCAGTGACTCAACCTTACTGGGATCAGTCTCTATCCCTTCTGCAGATACTATGTGTCCCACATACTTCACGGAGGTTTGAAAAAACTGGCACTTGTCGATGGACAGCTTGAGGCCGAAATCTTTCTATCGGTCCCACACTTTAAACAGTCGGGTCTCATGCTCCTCTAATGTGCGTCCGAACATAATGACATCATCTAGGTACACTAGACATTCCAGCAAGTTCATATCTCCCACCGCACATTCCATCAGTCACTGAAAGGTGGCCAGAGTGCCTGAAAAGCCCTGTTGCATTCTCAGGAATTAGTAGAACTCCAAAGGACAGATGAAGACTATTTTCTCATGGTCCTCCGGGGCCATCGGAATCTGGTAATATTTGCTGCAAAGACCCAGTACCAAGAACCATTTGCTCCCATTCAAGCAATCCAGGGCATCTTGTATACAGGGCATGGTGTACTAATCTGGAATGGTCCGCCGGTTCAGAGTTTGATAATCAATGCACATTCTTACGGACCCATTCTTCTTACACACAACCACAATGGGAGAGGCATATGGGCTCCTTGATTCTTTTATCACACCAGCAGCGAGCATTTCCTGCAGATGTCTCCTAACATCATCTATGTCCGCTGGGGTGAGGCGTCGTAATCTCTCTCGAAATGGCCGGTCATCATGCAGGTGTATGTGATGCTCTGCACCATGGACACACCCCACGTTCCATTCCTTTAACAAAAACACTTGGTCTCTCTGGGCGAGTTTCTTGCTAATTCTAGCCTTCCATTCAGCTGGCAACAGGGAATCACCAAAGTCAAATAAGTTCAGGGTCACTCTCTCCTTCTCGCCGGAGCACTTGTTACTGGGTAATACTGCAGTGTCTGTGCAGTGTACTGTAGCTAGGGTGCACCCTCTGGTCACCCAGATCTCCCAATCTGACACATTCTGAATCTGGACCATCACTCATTGTGCATAGGCGTGTGCACGGGCAGATAAAATGCTGGGCTTAACCAATAATCCTTCTGGCAACTTTCCATTGCCTGGTGCCTCCAACATTAATATTTTGTTCTTTACATCTTTTCTAATGTGAACCTCTCCATGAATGGTGTACTGAGCATTGGGAGGTAATACCAGAGAATCTGGATCTTTCTTCCACAGCATCCCCACCGGCTCATCTCCTTCTACTTTGGTAGTCTGTGTTTTCAGATCATAGGCTGTCTTTATCAGGGCTGGGATTCTCAGTGCCACCCAGTCCATTTCCCTTGTTTCTCTTGACACAATTGCAGTAGTCTTCCAAACATGTGGGCGTTGGTTCCAATGAGCAAGGGAATCCCATCATACAATCCCGTAGGAGGGAACACCAGGGCTAGGGTCTCTACTTGTTCATCTACACCAGTTACATTCTCAGGGAAAGACAACCAGAGCTGGACATCCAGGTCTCCTTAAGCCCACCGGGGCTTCAGACCTCTGTGCTGGAACAGTGCCCTGTGTCTTTTGCTGTGGTCCTGCTAATCTAGTAGTGGAGACACGCGGCAGGTGCTGAAACTTTTACGCTGCTCCTCCGAGCCATCCCTCATGGAAGGAGCCATCCGCAAACTTGAAGTCCTGAGCCTAGCGTGTGGAACAGCAGCCTGGTGGCTCACTGGAGCATTGGGACGGTAAAGCCGAAAAGCTGCAAGGTCTCCTTAAGCCCACTGGGGCTTCAGACCTCTGTGCTGGAACAGTGCCATGTGTCTTTTGCCGTGGTCCCACTGATCTGGTAGTGGAGACAAGTGGCAGGTGCTGAAACTTTTACACTGCTCCTCCGAGCCATCCCTCATGGAAGGAGCCATCCGCAAACTTGAAGTCCTGAGCCCAGCGTGTGGACCAGCAGTCCGGTTGCTCACTGGAGCATTGAGCCGGTAAAGCCGAAAAGCAGCAAGATCTCCTTAAGCCCACCGGGGCTTCAGACCTCTGTGCTGGAACAGTGCCATGTGTCTTTTGCCGTGGTCCCACTGATCTGGTAGTGGAGACACGTGGCAGGTGCTGAAACTTTTACACTGCTCCTCCAAGCCATCCCTTGTGGAAGGAGCCATCCGTGAACTTGAAGTCCTGAGCCCAGCATGTGGACCAGCAGTTCGGTTGCTCACTGGAGCATTGGGCCGGTAAAGCCGAAAAGCAGCAAGATCTCCTTAAGCCCACCGGGGCTTCAGACCTCTGTGCTGGAACAGTGCCATGTGTCTTTTGCCATGCTCCCACTGATTTGGTAGTGGAGACACGCGACAGGTGCTGAAACTTTTACGCCACTCCTCCGAGCCATCCCTCGTGGAAGGAGCCATCAGCGAACTTGACGTCCTGAGCCCAGTGTGTGGACCAGCAGCCCAGTTGCTCACTGGAGCATTGGGCCGGTAAAGTCGAAAAGCCACAAGGTATGTCTTTTGGCACTCAAAACACCTTGGAATTTTAAAAGGGGGCACCCTGCCTTTGATTGGAGGAAACCTATTCATGTGAGCAGCACGGATTGGTGCAAGTCCCTTGGACTTTCTCCAGTACCGCTTGGCCTAAGCCGGGGACTACAGTTCAAGTAGTGTGCCCATTTTAGTTTTTTGCTCCTCTGTTAGTGTGGACTCCATATTTAGGCCACTACGTAGTAGGAATTATTTGTCCTTTGAAATCCCCGGTTTCTGCGCGCCTTTTCTGGTGCCTAGCTAAGGAACACAAAGTCAGTTTGCTACTGCTGTGATTTCAGCTCCCCTTTGGGTTAAGTTAACTAATGTACTTTATGGCTTTATTTTAAGTTTGCATACAGCTGTTAATATATTGACCTGTTCCTAACTTTAGAGCCTTAAGGAATTGTTTTTGGTACAGCTTTAAAGCAGTTAATTGCTGCAAGCTTGTCTCACTGTCCCACTTCCCCTCTGCCTTCTCCTCCCTTAATCTCTCTGCCCTCCCAGTTTCTTTGTCTACTGAAACCCCCCACTTCCACTTAGTTAAATCACTCTCCCTTCCTCTCCCCTCAGGTCTCCTTAAGCCCACCAGGGCTTCGGACCTCTGTGCTGGAACAGTGCCCTGTGTCTTTGCCATGGTCCTGCTGATCTGGTAGTGAAGACATGTGGCAGGCGCTGAAACTTTTATGCAGTTCCTCTGAGCCATTCTTCCCACTGCGCTTCTTGCTGGTTCCCCACCGCCCCTCCTCACCCACCCTGGGTGGACCTGTTCTTATATAGGACTTTCTTAGTCAGATGACTAAGTGACCAATTTTCCATTGGCTCCTTATACTGTGTAGCCACTAGGGGTATGTTCTAATCTATACTCACTGTTAGACTTTGACAACACAGTCCTTTACACTTGCATGAGCTGCTTGAGTCTTACATTTTTGGGCAGCTTTTGTCTAGTGGTGCTCCCTAACCGACTGCCTCAGTTTCATATTTTTTTAATATCTTTTTTCTAGCGGTATTCCTAAACTTTCTTTATTTACTTTTTGAACCTAAACATCTTCCCAACCCTTATGACTACTCTGCTTCATTTTTCCTGTCTATAGCTGTACTGTAATAAAATTGGGACGGTTGGTTCCTTAGCAGCTAGCATAGGTACTCACCTACACTCTAGGTCAAACAGTGAATTTGTTCAACCAGACTATAACTTGATATCCCTTTGTAATACGCAGCATAGTGTGCTAACTATGCCACCAGTTAGTGGCCTCACCTGATCCCCTAGTCACAATATAATGCTCTGCTACCATGTGGTAGGGGGCACACTCTCTCTCTTAATTCTACTCTGCGTAAATGAATTACCTCTTTCTTTACCATGCAATAAGAATGGTAATTCTCATGGACATAGGGACTTTAGGTTCTCTAACCTTTTGATTTTGAAATACTGGCCTGTATATACTTGGCCATACTTTTTCTACAAAAGTGCATGTACGTACTATGCACATTTTGCCCTTTGTAAGTGGAGGGGGGGAAGCATTCCTTGCCCATACATACTACTCCGTAAGGCTCTTGTTCCTACCAATCCTAGTGCTTCTTCTATCAGGTGATGTGGAACCTAATTCAGGTCCTCCCACCCACTTCTCTGCTACTGACCTATCTGGGATAACTAATAAAGGACTCTTCATTGCACATATGAATGTTAGGAGTCTAACGTGCCACATGGATGAACTGGAAGCATGGATCAAAGTCTATAACCCAGACATACCCTGTCTTACTTAAACTTGGCTGAAACATTGAATCTCTGACTCTCTGCTCAATAGCTAATTACTCTTTGATCCGCAGAGACAGACTGTGGGCGAAGCATGGCAGGGGTGTGGCTCTCTACCACAAGAACCACCTTAGCATTACAGTTATCCCTACCCAGGTCTCACCTACCCTGTGTGAATCCATTCATGCTATAGTTTCACTTGGTGCAAAGAAACTGCATATTATCTGCAAATATAACCCTTCCTCTGGGGGTTTGGCAGGATTCCAGCCCCCCCCTTGACCAAGCATCACAGTCTGTCAATCTAAACGAGGCTATTATCCTGGGGGATCTAAATCTAAACTGGCTAGGACCTACTCAGAGCTCTTTGATGTTACTAGTGCATAGCTATAAACTATACCAGTTGATGACCGAGTGTATGAGAATGCCAACTCCATCTAAACCAGGCACCCTTATTGACTGGTTACTTACAAATCACCTGGAGCATGTGACCACGTCCGGAATCCCGGCAGATGCAACAACTGACCATTCTCTGATTTTTTTTGTATCTGGACCTCAGGTGCCCCACTATCTCCTCCACCTTGTTTCGTCTCCTTCACAAATTTTGCAACCATGGATGATAGTGCATTCCTTCATGATATTTCCAACATTGACTGGTCTGAGGTCTATCAAGCACGAAAAACTGAGGATGCACTACATATTTTTCTTAGTGAATTTAGTGCAGTTCAGTTGAAGCATGCCGTGAAAGTTACTAGGAGGGTCAGAGATAATCAAACTAGGTGGCTCCACAAAGACCTGCTTGCTGAGCTGCGACTCAGGGATAAGCTGTGGAAGCATTATAAATGTACAGGCTTGCTTTCTGATCTCAATACATATAGAGCTCACAGAAATTCCTGCAAAAAATGAATAAGACAAGCCAAAAGTAAGTACTGCCAGAACCTGTTATCTAGCTTGGCCTGTGACCCTCGGAAATTCTGGGCTCATGTAATGACTTTTCTTGGTGCATCACAATCAACTATCTCATCAGAAATGATTCTCAACGGAGCTCACTGTAGTGACTCTAATAGCATTGTGAATGCTTTCAATAGGATGCTCTCTGATCTCTCATTATACTCCTCTTCCTTCCCTCCCTTGCCTACATCCTTTCAGTCCTCTGTCTCTAGCAATCTAGCAGACCCCCCCTTCACCTTCTAAAGGGTCTCCTGTGACTCTGCTTTTATAATGCCCCCCCCTTTTACTTTACTTTATTTCACAGCTGCCCTCCTCTTGCTATTTCCTCTTTTGAAATTCTTAGGTGTCACACTGAGTTAAGTTGTATCCTATATGTGTTGACCCATGCACATGCACTTTGATTGCTGGTGCTGTGACCCATTCTAATATTTGTTTATTGACTGCATCTCCTATACTATGTTGTATATGCTTTTGCTATTGTTTGCATGTACTGCTCTCTGTTGTTTCTGTTATTGATCTGCTGTTGTATCCTTGTTTAAATGGTTATAAACTAAGCTGTATGTATTATTGTAATGCACTTCTAAAATGTTTCTTGTATGTAATCCCTTGTACTCCCCTGGGTCGTGCCTGAAAATAGTCATTTTTTGGCTAGTGCAATTACTCGGTCAACAAAAACTAATAAATAAATAAAATAAATATCCTAGGTAGGGATAAGACTTGTCGCTCAGGCCTCACACATGCAAACCTTCCAAAGATTGTAATGGCACATCAGATAAGTGTTTATCATACCAGTCCTGGAATACAATGATCATTTCTGACCCGCTATCGAGCACAGCCCGAGTATGGATACCATTGACAGTCACAGAAGTCTCCATCGAAGGGCCTATTATTCTGGACCAACTGGAGAGGCAGTAGCAGAGGCCTGGACAGATGATTTAGCCACCAAGAAATCTGAGTTAGGATTTCTCAATCCTGCACTGCAGTCATTTCCGGTGCTCCTCGGCCATGGTCTCACTTTCTGAAGCTCCCCTTGATGTCTGTATACAACTTTATCTAGGTATTTTGGGGACCAGCATTCTCTCTTCATGTGCCCATCCTTCCCACAATTATGGCAAAATATGCTTTCTGAGGTCTGGTGTGGCCAAGACATCACATTGGGAGCTGAGGCAGGGGTACTACCAACAGAAAACCTTGGTTCCACCTCTGTCTGTGGTGTGGCAAGCATTTGGAGACATCTTATCAATTCTCTCACTTCCATAGTCAAGACATCAATTTTTGAGCTGCTGTCAGCAGGAGATGCCTGGGTGTGCACCCCCAACCCCATAACAGATGCAGTCAGATAAGGATCGGGGCCTGTACTCGCAGGAGTGGCCTTCATAAAGACACTGTTTTTTGTTTCTGTGAACTCCCTCAGTAGTTCATCCCATGTCAGAGCATCCGTAGCAGTCCCTCTCTGGCTGGGCCCCCTGGGGCTGATATTTAGTTCTCGGATTCTGTCATGTGATTGCGGTGAGTCCAGGCCATCAGCGACCAACCCCACGTCTGGAGTAGGGGTTGCAGCAGCTACGACTGTGAAGGGTTCCGAAAAGCCTTCCTCCTCCTCAACGTCCCATACCTTCTTCATCAACACATGGAAGGGCAAGGGACCAGATTTTATTCGATGCAGTTGCAATTTGAGCAACACCCAGCTGGAGTGCCGGGTAGAGCAGAGTATATGATCCAGTCTTACCGGGTCCACTTCATTAGAGGCCCAACCTCCTTTCCGAAAAATGGTTTGTAGGATTCCCTCAAATCGATCCATGTAGGCAGATAACAATTCCCCCGGCTGTTGTCTAACATCTTTAAGTTTTCCTTTCAAGGCCTTAACACTAGTGGTGCCCTCAAACAAATTTTCAATGGTGACTATGTACTCTTGGGCTTTGGTGTCAGGGTCAGAGGACCTCAGGGAGCGAAAAGTACGTAGGGCAGGTCCCTGGAGGCTTTTCCCCAGGTGGGCCCGGTTTTCAGCCTCTGAGCATTGCCAGTCTTGTACCGAAAGAGTAGCAGAATCTATCCAGGTCTCCAGGTCAACTTCCCCATTAGGAGTAGAGCGGATGCCAGAGAATACCTTGAGCTTGCGATAAGGGCCATGATTACTTGCTGGCTCAGAGGCAGGTACAGAAGCTGGTGAAAGAACAGGTGCTGGGGTGGGTGTGGACAGTGGGGGAGGTGACACTTCCAGGTGGCAGGAATAATTTTTTTAACTCCTCCACAGTTTTGCCCTCCTCCAGTAACAACTTGGCAAACTTCTCCTCAAAAGACTCAGATAACAGTGGGGGCTCATCCTCTAAGGGATCCTTGCTATCTTTGGTTATCACCTTCCAGGCAGCTGGGAACCCTTCTGGAGTGATAGTCTGGGGCACCTTTGAACTGTCCGGTGGGTCGCTACACTCCATCAAGGCCATGAGAGTTTGGGCAGTTAAATCAGCCTGTCAACCCACCACTACAGCTTTTTTCAAACATTTAACTTTAGAAAGTGCCCCTTCAATAGTGTCCTTATTAATGCCCATAGGTATAGCCAGTATTAGTAAAGCATTATGGGGGTCAATCTCTTGCCCCGCATACCACCCCGCCAACTGGTGCACAGCCACTTTTATTGGGGTAGCCATTTATGTTTGACAATAATTCATAATTTCAGCTACTAGAAGACACAAAATCCCAGTGGTGAACCTCCAAGATGTAACCCCTAGGTGGCACTATCCCAAGGGCTTCTAACCCCTGTCTGCATGGCTAGTTGCAAGTTAAGGGGCCTGGGTACTGAAACGGGTGCCTCCCTCTGGAGATCAGGGTTGTTAGTGGTCAAGTTAACCTGGGCACAGCCCTCCGGGACACTGTAACTCCCCTCTTTCCCTTCTAGTGGCCTGACCAATACACAATAATCACTTTCACAATGACCCTTATTCACCAGGCAATTACCCACACTGTTTGCACTTACCACCAGGGCTGGTTCCTTTGGCTCAACCCTGGAGACCTCCCTGTAAAACAAGGTTATGCACAGCAAATAGCAACAGTACAGTACCTTTGACACAAACTGGAACCACAGTCAGGCTAAATGCAAAAAGAGTTAGATCTGATTTATTCAGGGGACTTGAACAAGAGAGGGGCGTAATCAGGTTGATTTGCTTAAAGGCTATATCAATCAGACAGTTATGCATGCACTTCAGAGTCCCTACACAGTCACACACACTCGGTACCCAGGTAGCAAGATGGTGGGCTAGCCAGGAACATTGCCTGGGGTAGGCTGGCATCGCAGCTGGTGGGGGCCCTGTGATAGAAGAAAGCAACATGCACAACACACACTATTTATCATCTGGAGCCGGAGGGCTCAGTTCGTGACAGAAAAGACAACAACGCAATCAGATGACAACACTTTAGATTTAACTGTTGTTGCAGGGAGCTACCCTGATATTTACTCATGATACCCAATACAGGACACAGGCAGGATGAAATTGAGACAGCAGGTGGTTGAACTGGAGTGCCAGGAGAAGCAGGGCCCATGCGAATCACCAAGGCATCATTCCTGTTCAAAGTGTAAGCAGTGGGCTGATCCCCAGGCAGGTCTCTCATCAATGGCTTTCTCTGTGCAGTGGGTAGTCTGGCTGGGACAATGTGGCAAGGCCCAGGTCCAATGGAGAAGAATACGGATTCAGTCCGTGGGAGCTGAATGCAGCCTCCAGCAAGCAGAACACAGTTCAGCACACAGTGGGGAACATAATCACGACCCACTAACAGCACACAGCACATTTACATGTAGGAAATTCTACTGTACCAGGCAGATTGCTATCCGGTTGCAATTACAGAGTCTCTGCACAAACCGGGAGTTCAGAGGTGGCTGGAAATCCTAACAGGCGGATCACATTAAGCAAGTCTTTGGTCTTCTTCAGGTTAAAGCCTGGTCACAGTCCAGTGGCTTAAATCATTCTCACAACTCGGATTCAGTCTGAATCAACTCTATTTTCACTCTCAGGGACAGCAGGCAGACAGGCAGGCCAAAAACTCAGCCCTTTCACAGTTCTTCAGCGCGAATCTATGCAGGATTACTGCTCGACTATCTCGAGCTGTTACTCCTTCACTTCCCAGCTCAGATCTGAACTGAAACTGCAAGCAGTCTGGAACTTTCCCCAGGATCCAAAAGGTTCGGTTGGCTGATTTACATGTCAGTCACAACAAGGGCTCCCCCTACAGGTTTATTTATGCGCACAAAACCCCAAACTACAATTCTTACAGAATTTTGCTCCCACAAAGCCCCTGGGGACAGGCTCCATTTTAGAGTCCCCAAAGGTACTGATTAGCCCATTTCAGCAGTCCAGGACCAAGATGGTGGAGATAAACAGAAATGTCCATGCTGCAAAGAAGCAGGTTAGACAAACTGCAATATTATTACTATTCTAATAAATGATCAGCAAACAAGTACATCTTCTAAAAGGGCTCCCTCTGCATTAATAGCGAAGGCAGAACAGAGCGATTATTTGGCAGTCCGGGTGGGATTCGAGCATAGAAGCACTCAGCCCCCTCCCAGATTAATTATGACTGCAACCCAGGCAGCTCTTAAAGAGACAGTACACAGAGGCTATACAGGCACTCTCTGGCAATACATTTAAACTGCTAAAACGCAGGACTCCAGTCTGGCAGTGAGCATTTAGGCAAGCTCAAGGAAGACTTTCTGGGAACCCCCATTTGTAGGGGGGGTTACACCTGTTTATGACGTCGAGGGAAATACCATCGAAGTGGTTGATACTTTTTAAATATTTAGGGCTTGTACTTGATACCAATCTCACCTTTGAACATCATGTTACATATATCACTAAAAAAATACACCAAAGACTTGGCTGCTTATTTAGAATCAAGCCTTTTCTCACAGCATAATCCAGGAAGTTATCGGCACACAGTTTTTTTTCAGAGTCTTGGATTATGGGTTAACGGTCTATGCAGCCATGAACCATAGATCCTTAGAAAAATTAAGTGTTACCTACAATTATATTTTAAGATTCACACTCTGTGTCCCTGTAAGAACTCATTGTTGTCTCCTCCTGAAACTCTCCAATTGTCTCTCCCTTACAAACAGGATACAGTTTACGATGAGTACTTTTCTATTCAAAATTAAATCGGCCTTTTGCCCATTTCAATAAGTTCATATTTTCCCAGGTATGTTAACTTTAATGATACTACAACCCAATCAAGATTCACATTTGATTTACCACTTTTCAAGAAAGCATTAAGTCGTTCCCTGTTATATGGGGATCCACGTTTCTTTAATTCTCTCCCCCATGATGCGTCGAACTGTAATTCATTATTTTCATTTAAATCTAGACTGAAAAGGCACTTACAATTGTCACAGGAATGTATTTGCTGATTTTACATTTTGTATTCATATTTGTAATGTTTGCCTTTGTTATATGTACCATGTTATTGTATTTGTATATTTATGTATTGATTGTCGTCTGTGAAAATGGGCAGTTATGCTCATCAGACTTACAAGGATAAAAAATAAAATGAAAAAGAAATGAAATATTTTGTTTGTAGGGGATGGGGTGCTGCAATTTTAAAAGCCTCAGGGAAAGAAAGGGACAGAGAGGGAAAGGAGCAGATCAGGGGAACAGTGGGCTTAAGGCCCCTGGGTTCTGCGTAGGTGCCATTCTGCATCGAATGGCAGGGACAGGGAACAAAGGCCCAGTCGGTCAGGAATATTAATTAGTGGGCAGGGCTGGACAAGGCCCTACAAGAGTGGCATGGCACAATTAATATTCATAAGAAAGGCGGAGCCAGGCTAGGGAGTCCCACAGATCCAGTAATAGGGGTGTTTCTTAATATTAATGAAGGGCTCGGCCAAAAATAGCCACAGCAGAAAAGATCCTTAAGGTACAGCATGGGTGGGAAGGGGAGGATGGTCCTATGGCCAAAGTGGCACAGAGAGTTAAATGTAGGTGTTCTAGGCCTCATTCCCAAACCAAACTGCACTGTTGCCTGCCTGGCACACTCTATAGACTGCAACCCTTGCAAAAACTGAACTGTTTGCTGAAAGAAAAATCTAACTGCTGGCTTGCTTCTGAACTGTGTTAAGAGTTTCATCCTTGCATACCTGATGCTCAGCATTGCCTTGGCTGCTTGGACCAGCTTCTTCAGAGCCTGATGCTGACCCAGGGAGGTCCCTGGCCCATCCTCCATCTACAGCAAAACTGTCTCCAGCAACATCAACCTGCTTTGAAGTTCCACCCCCAGTGTTCCATCATCAGCCTTGCGATTGTAAGTGCAGAGAGCCACTAGTTGGATAACCAGTAGTGAGTCAGCTTAGGAGCAACGCTGGTTCAAGCAGGAGGGACCACAGTTAGTGCCATGCATGAACCTTTTTCTTATTTTGCCGGCCATCTGTAAGTGTGCGCATGCCTGTGTCACTCCGTAGAGGCCATCCAAAGACTGCATCAAAAGTAGTTCTTGGGAGGTAGTCTGGGTGCCGGGGACCTGCCAGTGGTCGATGCTGCTGATTGCCCAGAGAACCATCTGCTGACCAGAGGTCTTCAGCTTCTTGCTTGGAGCCACAAAAGATTGCCAAGTTCTTCATTGACCAGCTAACAGTGTTTCTCCTTGTGTTCTGTCCATCTGCGGGATGCCCCATTATGGCCTGTTTGTAAAAAGTGCTTTGTGAGGTCAATGCCCACCTGCTGATCAGCCGACTCGTAACAAGGCCCTAGCTTGGTTCGTCCACTGTATGTCATCTCAGTCAAGTGCATGCAGGACTTGGACTAAAAAGGGTTAATCCCCTGTTCTGAGTTCGATCAGTTGTTGGTCCCAGTCATATTGTTTTGTTGTTTGTTATCCTGTAGCATTGTAGAAAGCAGTTATTTGTTATTTTTCTTATTTATTCTAAATAAACCTTTTCATCTTGGTCCCTGAGTAAGCTTCCTGCCTCTCCTTCCAGATATGTCTGGCCTATCCTGACATTTGGCGCTATGCACAAAGGGTCCTAAAATGCATGCCTCGTGGTAGTAAACCCTGTGTGCCTCTATGCACTGCACAGTGCAAGGCGGCAACATGGAATTCACAACCCACTGCGCGTGGCGCAGAAACAGTGGGGGCATGAGTAAGAACCACATGGAGAGATGCACAGCCAGGACAGGGGCGTAGCCAGAAGAGATGGAACCGCCCCTTGACCCCACCATAAAAGGCGATGCAGAACGCATAGTGCAGCAGCCTGATAGTGAATGCAGCACAGCAACAGCAAGCAGGAAAATGGCAGAATGGCCAGAGGAGGAGGAAGCACCAGCAGAGGGTGAAAGGGAAGGTGGCAGGGGAGGGCGGCGGCGACGCTGTGGGGGTGGGACATGGACACGCTTTGCCAATTTCAGCAGCAGGCAGGTTGTAGCAATGGTGACCAAGATACGGCAGCCGTACGACAGGCTGTATGGGGTCCCAAGAGGTGAAGGCCAAAATGTGGCTGGACATCCAAGCCAGCGTCAATGCCGCAGGGCCAGAGGCGTGGACACTTATGGCCATCAAGCATAAGTGGCGCGATCTCCGTGTGGCCGTGAAAAAGAAGCTGGTAGCTGCCACATGGGAGTGGCACGGCACAGGAGGTAGCACCCCCACACATGACACACAGCTGTCACCCGTGGAGTGACTAGTGGCAGAGACCCTCACACAGGTGGCAGTGCATGGCCTGGAAGGAGGTGTGGACACACAGGCAGGTAGGTGCAGTGTGGGGACAGGGTGGGTGTGCATGTGGTAATGCACAGGCAGCACCATAGTAATGCCAACCTCCCTCCCCAGATGCAGCCAAGGTGCCATGGGACACAGCACCCCCCAGAGGACATGCACTGCAAGGCACACCAACGGAGGCATCAGTGCTCAGCACCATGCAACGTGTGGCCCAATCGGGTAGATAACAAGGGGCTGCAATGCAACACACCACTGCAGGGATGTATGTGACACCAGTACACTGATGCATGATATGCTGTCTCCACAGGAACAGAGACGGATTCCGAGACACAGGTGGAGAGTGATAGTGCGACAGAGCAGACCATCGCCCAGTCTGAAGAGGCCAACAGCAGTGCTGGGAGCGAGGACCGTGAGTCCACCGATGGGCAAGAATGTGGCCTGCCCCACTCTGTAACACACAAACACTCCACCCTGGAGGAGGGGAGGGGGACGCCCCTGGCACCACACCCAGGGCGCCACCATCGGAACCACTTGGTGCGATGGGCGGCGCCAACTGCGATGATGAGTGCCCGTCCACAGGCCCCCGCAGACACAGCGGAACACCCTGCCCTGATCCATACCAGCAGGAAACAGTACTGCATACTGCAGCAGCTGGAGCGGGGCTGCCTCGCTGAACAGCATAACACCATGGCCGCAATCGCCGCACTGACAGAGGTCGCCCACACCATCAATGAGGGCATCACATGGTCCGCTGTTGCACTGGAACAGATCATGCAACACCTCCGTACCACGCACGTAGCACCCCCAGTGGGCCCACCCCCAGGTCCACTGGCACACACGCGCATGAGGTACGCTCACAGGGGGTAGCCACTGTCACCTGCAGGGGGAAGGGAGATACACCATTAGCATTATGCATAGCACACCATGGCTGCATGGGGCACCATCAGTGCTTGCATACGTACCTAGTAGCCATCCGTCGAGACACCCATCCCACAGCAGTGCACCTATGCCAGAGGCATCAAGGATGTATGAATGACATGACACCGTGTCCCACAGCGTGTGCCCACATCCATGCAGTGCCCTGTGTGAATAAGATACAGCAAGAGCAAGGGCAGTGGCATATACAGTGGTGGAGAGGATGGCACATTTCCCATGGCACTTGTTCTATGTCTCGGAGGAGACGTACACCCCAAACTGGGGTGCGGAGGACTTGTGGCAGGCACGGGCGTTTAGCCAGGTGGGTGCTAGTACTACCAGGGCACGTTCTGTAGATGTGGCTAACCTAATCATCCCTGTCTTCCTTGCAGGATCCTCAGGGCTGGCTGGAGAGGATGGAGCTCTGTCTGCAGGTGCACCTGGACAGTGCACTCTGCTTCGTGACTGCCCCTTGGCAGCGGCATCAGCGGTACCGGAGGCGCTACCCACTGTATCTGTTCCTGAAGGGTGAGGGGGCCTTGCTCTACTGTGAGGATGCGTACTACAGGTGCTGGGAGGTGTACATCCCGTCTCCGGTAGGTAGTGTGGCCAGCAGCGCCGTGGCAGGGTCTGAGGTGCATCACTATGACTGACCTTCTCCACCTTGTATTTTGCAATGTTACAGGGGACCTGTGCACAGGATCATGCTGCACAACATTGGTCAACCACTGCTGGAGCCAGAGGAGGGTGACCATGACACCAGCAGTGAGGACGGCCGGGGATGTGTTCAGCCTGCAGAACAGTGAGGGCCTGCCCACCATTGGGTCACACCATCTGGGGCACCTCTGTTTGGGTGGACTCTGTGCAGTGTTTGTGGCATGGTGGATGCTATACTGCAGGGCCGTATGCAGTGGATGCCCGTGGCCTGGAGGGGGGCTGGGCATTGGGGCAGACAAACCTGTTTGTGGGTGTGTTGTTGTCCATATTCCTTTTCAGTGCAGTAAACATTTTACGTGTCACCTCTGTGTTCATTGACTTGGTGGGGGGGATGACTGTTGATTGCTGACGTGGGCTGTCTCCTGCTGGTACACTGCATGGTATCTGTACATACCACATATGGTGCACACCTTGTCACGTGTGCATGCATGCTGCCGTGTGCGCCACGCACGTGGTACCCATGCCATGCAGCACAGCCTATGTATGGCAACGTGCTTTACGGCATGTCCTGTGTATGGCAACGTGCTATATGGCATGCCCTGTGTAGGACAACATGCTAAATGGATTGCCCTTTTTACAGCAATATGCCATATGGTGTGCCCTGTGTATGGTGATGTTCGTGTGCCACGTATGCACGCAGTGCTGGGTGGTGTTGCTGTGTAGCGGTGGTGGCATGGCACTGGGGTGCCTCCGGTATGGCTTGCTGTGGTGTGGCGGGGGCTGGTTCGGGCTACCTGGCATCTATGGCTCGGTTCTATCTCTGTGTGTGCCTGTGCGCATGTCCTTACGGCAGCCTCTGCCCTCACATATCTGTGCACCCCCTGTCCTGTGTGCCTGTGTGTCATATCCGTGTTTGTGAATGCATGCCATACACGCTGTGCACCTGTTGCATTTGGCCATGTCCCCGTGGTGCTGCTCCGCGCTTTCCCCACACGTGGTTGGGTATGTGTCCTCTGTGCAGCCTTCGTGCATTCCGCATTGCATAGGCATGCATGGCCATGCATCATAGTGCGCACTACACACCCTTGCATGCGGTGCATTGTGTTCGTGCATAGCACCCAATGTTAGAGAACCACCTTCTGGCCCCCGCTGCCCCCTAAAATTCTGTGCCAGCAACATGAATCTATCCTCATCTTGTATGGTTATTCTCTGCGATCTTCCAGAATTCATTTGTTTGAAAACTCCTCATACCTCTCCAAGTTTAAATACAGTGATCATATCACCCTCATCCTTCTGGGTGTCTGGTTAATATAGTGCTGTTAGAATAGCACAGTGAAAAACAGCGGGGTCAGAACAGCCACTGTGGTAACAGCTACAGGGTTAACGTACAAAAGTGATTTAGCACTACCCCTGTAGCTGTTGTCACATCTGAGGAGAGGAGAAAGGGGTAATGTGAGGGGTGTTTCATTGAGCTGCTCCCATTGTGTGGGGGCCTGATAGTAGGAACAGCTATGGCAACAGAGCATCTGGGACACCAGAGTTCTGTTCCCAGTCTCCTGACTGCAGTGTATTTTTGTGTTCACCCCACTTGTAATTATTTTTCTTGTTCTTCCCCAACTCCTCCCCCCCCCCCAAGTTTCACCCCTACTGAGTTGATTATATTTAAGCTGGGGGGGCATAGCCCCCTGCTAACATACAGTTCATCTGGTTTTTTGGTTTTGGCAAGGTAGCGTTCACTGATATTACAGAGTGCTAGCCTTGATTTAGCTCAGCTGCTGAGCGCAGTTTTGGATCACGCTATTTTTGTTTAGCTATTTTGACCGGGAACCATCCTTCTGCATTCTGGTGTCTGCAGAGCCAAACTAGCCAATCTTCTTTACATTTGAGATCCCGTAACCAGCTACTATCCACATTACTCTTCACTGCACCTTAGAAACATAGACAATGATGGCAGAAAAAGACTAAAGATCTATCTAGTCTTCCCAGAGTTGCCTGTCTGCCCCAGGACCTATTGTCCATACAGGGTTTTAGCCTTCATGGTCACTCCCCCTGCTGCCTTTTATACTGCTACTGATCTGAGCAACCATTAAACCCCTTCATTGTGTCCCAGCCATGCTTGAGCCATATAAGGTCTTGGCACCCACCATCTCCATTGCAAGACTGTTTGAAGGCTCTACCACACTTTCTGTAAAACAGAATTTCCTCACAACCCTCTTTAACCTCCCCAGCACAGTTTTCACTCATGACCTCAGGTTCTTGACTCTGTGCTCCTGCTAAATATCTCCTGGCAGTTCACCTTTTTGTTCATTCAGGAACTTGAAGGTCTCTATCATATCTCATCTCTCTCACCTGGTCTCCAGTGAGTACATGTTCAGTACCTTGAGACGATCTTCATAGGAGCTGCCCTGTTGGTCCTGAATCATCTTGATCACTCTGCATTGCACCGTCTCCAGCCTGTCCCTGCTGTCCTTAGGTGAGGACTCCAGAACTGAGCACAGTATTCCAGGTGTGGCCTCACAAGTGGCCTATGTAGAGATAGTAGTATCTCTTTTTTCCTACTGTCAATATCACTTCCAATGCACCTCAGCATCCTATTAGCCTTACTATAGACCTTGGCTTGCTTGTTTGAGGGGGTCACTAATGATGATTTTCACATCCCTTGCCATAGTGCTGAGTTTAACCCCTCCCATCCTGTACTCTGTCCTGCCCCGAAGTGCATAACCTTGTATTTTCAGGCCTGTTGCCAGGATTTTTCTGGGAGATTCTTATAACGGGGGAGGAGGTATGGTGTGCGCAAAGTGCACAATTTCTCCAGAAAATCCAGGGGTCTGGGGGATGCTAGGCCCCCCAAAAGCTCTGAGGTGTTAGATGCTCTGTGGTGTATTTTGGGGCTAATACTAAAGATAAAGCACAGTTCTGTTAGGTCTCCCCTACCCCTGACTCCTGGAAAAAAAATATTAATCTCTTGCTGGCTGCAGGTGCCTAGAGTCTGCAGCTGGGACTGATGAGGAGTAGGCCTATTACCATGACTTTTCCAGGGGGAATAAGATTTTTTTCAATTTCTCTTTTTACCACCCCCTCTGGTGACCCACATTCAGAAGGAAGACCCAGCCTCGTCCCCCCCACCGTCTAATGGCCAATGCCAACTGTCTTCCCCCAGGGCTTGCCCCCTGGTGGGCTCGGTGGGGGTGGGGGGTTGGTATCCCAGGCCTCCACTGAAGACTGGATACAGTTCTAGTTGGTGCTGCAGATGGTCAGGGAGTGGGACCTGCAAGCCCCTCCATCATCCAGATGCCAGAGATTTTTTTACCTGTTTTCTCCCCTAGAGGTGCAGGGTGCAGTGATGCCAGTGATGGTGCTGCGCGTGCTGTCATGCGCATCCCGTTGGGCATCTGCCCCACCTCTGCCCACCGTGGACAGCATCGGTGTGCCATCCCCCAGCCTCTGCTAGGGGCCAGACAAGCACTGGCCACTGATTGCCCCCCTCCCCAGAGAAGAAGACTGTCCCTGGGATGGTCTATCCTTCTCCTCCCCAGCCGACCCCCTCACACTGTGAACATGGGTCACCAGCATTGCAGCAGGTAAGGCAGGATGCCTCAGCCCTCTACGCCACCAGACTGGCCAGGGAATCTGTTTTTTTGAGGGAAATCTGGGGATCCTCCCCCAGAAAATGGTAAATTCTAAAAGTTTGATTTTCAAGCGAGGTAGTTTAATGCAAGTTGCCTTCCCCAAATATTTATGATGCAAGTGGCACCTTACATCAAACTTTGCATCAATCCCAATTTTCAAATGCAGGCTGCATCAAAATCGGGATGCCCTGCACCCAAGCTGCCCTGTGCCATCCTTGCAGCAAAAGCACCCTTGCACCAGATTGCAAGGGTGCTTGCACCATGGTGGGGCTGCAACATCCCCTTCATTGGAATTTTGCAAGCCCTGCCGTGGATACAATGGGGGATCTGTTTAGACCCACCAGGAGGTGGTCTAAGAGCCCTGTGTCAATAAGGAATGATTATGCTGCAGGGAGCTACCAGGAGGAGGGCTGGGGCAGATGGAGCATGGGGGGTGCTCTAGGGGGCATGGAGCAGCAGGAGTAAGTCGAAGATTGTAATTTGGCTCCCACCGGGGTGCACTGTGACATGCCATGCATTCGATGGACTGGTGGTCTGTGGAGGGCTGGCAAGGAGGGAAAATGAACCTGACCCCAGGTGGGCACTGCCGTGGCACCTACCTTAGATGTGTCATGAGCCACAGACATATACGGGGAAACAGTCTGCCACAATGCAGGGGGGCTGAGTGCCAGAGGACTGCAGCAGTGCCCAAAGAAAGTTCCCCTCCACCACTAGCCACTCTCACCCTGCAACCAGTGCATCCTTCATACATGCCTTTGGCACATGGCACATCTGGAGCAGGTGCCACAGCAGTGCCCACCTAGAGTTAGGTCTGTTTCCCTCACTGCCAACCTTCCACGAACCGTCAGTCCATCAGTTGGATGGCATATCACACTGCACTCTGGTGGGGTGCCATATTACAACATTGAACTTCCTCCTGCTCCCCCATTTGTCCAAGGCACCACCCTGTGCTCCATCCGCCCCAGCCCCCCTCCTGTCATGCACAGTGATCCCCCCCACCTTGTAACCACTCTACTGTTGTGCTAGGTGGGCAGGGCTGGATCCCTGAGTCCATTCCTGCAGGTGCGCCACATGCTTGGGGCAAGCCTGCGGCTGCGGCAACTCCTGGATTTTTGACGCAGAGACCCTTGTTTGCCTCATTGTTTTATCTAACCTAAATTAATGTGGATTGGTCACTTGTCTAGTAGGGTTACTAGTGACCAGTCCAAATTTCTTTAGGTTAGATAAAACACTGAGGTAAACACTGCCTGGGGCATGCTACCACAGTGGCTGCATAGACACACAGCAATTAATCATTCATAATATGGTGAAAGCATTCAAAACTAAGATCAAAATATTGACATCCTCAAGATCCTGGCACAAGAAGACTCATTATTGGCCACAGAAAATATTAGAGAGAGAAAGCAGAAAAATCAACCCTATACATGTAGTATAAAAAATATCCAAATAGATGGTATATCCATTCACAAGCCTTATACTCAAGCCAGCAATAATGTTAGGTCCTTAATGTCCTGGTTTTCCAGGAAGTTGTAGCTGCTATGCCCAGAGTGACCAGTCCCTAAGTGAGACAGCAGTCCCTGGGTGCCCCTTCCCTCCTTGCCTCCTCGCTCAGTGCCTGCTGCTGTGTATTTTTCCTCCTTTACCTGGTACTGATATGCCTTCCTCCACTCGGAAAATGTGAGGCTGATCTCCACAAACTTCATCCTGCCATTGCTCTGCCTTCGCAATCCCAGTTGCTGGTGTGTCACCCTTGCATGACTGTGGCATGCATCTTGTCGGGCAGTGGCTGTGTGGGTTCACACTAATGCTCAGACTCATGCTGATCAGCCAGTCACGATGGGGGGGGGGGTGCACTGGAATCATGGGAAGGTGCTGGGCAAGCGTGAAGCGTGTGTGCCATAGTACTCTACCAGCAGAGACTTTAAAAGGCCAGTAATAAACCCATTCCATACTCGTTTCTTCCACTATCCCCTTCCATGCTTGTGTCTGTTTTACTGAATGGGGACCAGAAGTCTGATTCTGTAACTTTTCAAACACGGTTTGAATTACGTGTCAAATTTAAAAAAAAATATTTGCAACTGATCAGCTCGGTCTCGTCCCACCTCGGTTCCCCCAATGGGCGGACTCTTGTTCCCACCATTTTGAGGAGGTAATTTGGGTGGCCTCCTCTCAGCATGCTATTTCCCAGTTATATTAGCTATACCGGTCCCTTGACCCAACCAAACCCTCTGGCATTGCATATTACTGGCAGAATGCTCTGTCATTGGATTGGGGATCACAGGTGTGGATGATGGTTTAGGAGGATATACACAAAATCATCAAGCAAGATCATTACAGACAATTGTCTTTTAAAATATTACATAACATGCATTTCACTCCAGTCTGGTTGCAAAGGATGGGACAGCAGGCACAACCCATATGCTCCAGGTGTCAAAAGGAGGAAGGCACGCACTTTCACATTTTGTTGCAGTGTGACAAGGCGATGCCTTTTTGGTCAACCATTAGTACTCATTTAGATCCATCTTTTGAGTTGAATTCCTTGTTCACTCCTGAAGTTTGTATTTTGGGCTAGTATTGTGATATTCCCTTCACTTTCCAGCACAATTATATAGCCCATATTGCCGCAGCAGTAAAAATGGTTTTACTTTGAGATTGGCTAGGCCCTTCGGTGCCATCATGGTTGGAATGGCATAAAGAACTCCTCACTCCCTTAAATTTTGAATTGCATGTTGCCAGTGTACGGCAAACGTGTTCTAAGTTCTTTGCAAAATGGGGCCTTTTTTATGCATGGCTCCTTATGGTTTAATTGCCATACTGTATTGTGTTTGGCTTAAGCTTTCTTTTAATTTTCTTATATAATTCTTTTGGGCCCACAGGTTTACGATATCATTGCTTCTTCTCATTCATTTACTTTTCTTTTCTCGGCAGGATACTATTCATGTTATTTTTTTCCACATACTTATGGGTGGAGCAGCCTAGATGGGGGAGGGGGGTTGTTATTTGGGTTTTAATCTATGGATTGCTCCCTGGCTCTTTTTTTCTTTCTTTTTTCCATTTTTTTGGTCTATTTATTGTGATGTATTGATATTAAATATTTGTTGTGTGTAATTGTATTGTTAAAAATGTAATAAAATATACTTAAAAAAGGCCAGTAATACCAAAGAAAAGCACACACACAAAAAAAGAAAAAGGGGGGGAGGAATTCGTTCAAACCTCACAAATCCCAGCTGGCAATGGGCCTGCATTTTCTGATGTTGAATTTCGACTGTCAAACCTCAGACCACATCTCAAGACTTTGACGATCCCTCTGCATCTCCCTGATCCCTTCCTTACTGTCTGCCCTACCACAGAGCTTCGTGTTATCTGCAGAGACACAACTTGCCATGGATGCCCACTTCAGTATTGCTGATGAACATATTGAAGAGAACAGGACCCAGGACGGATCCCTGTGGCACACTGTCATAACATCCCTTTCTTCTGATTTGACCTCATATACCACCACCCTCTGCTGTCTCCCCTTCAACCAGTTTCCTACCCATCTATTTCCCTAGCCACACCCAACTCCTCCAGTTTCTTCAGTAATCTTCTGTGTGGCACTGACTCAAAAGTTTTGCTGAAATCGAAGTAGAGTAAATCCACAGCATGGCCCTTGTCTAATACCTTTATTACTCAGTCAAAAAAAAACTATCAGATTTGTCTAAGACCTCCCTGCCATAAACCTATGCTATTTACTATGCTGTAGGCCATTGGTCTCTAGGTAGTCCTCACGGTCCTCTTTGATCAATGACTCCATATGTTTACCCACTACAAAGGTAAGGCTGGCAGCTCTGCAATACCCCCCCCCCTGTCTAACAGGACTATGTCCACTTCCCTCCAGTCTTTCGGAACTACCCCTGTCTGAACTGAGCTATTGAATTGCCCTATTAAGGATTCAGTTAGCTCTACATCCAATTCCCTGAGTACCCTTGGGTGCATCCCATCTTGCCCTGGAGTTTTATCTATCTTTAGGGCTTCAGGTTCCTTTTGAACCCTTTTTCTATTAAATACTGGCTGTCTTATTTCAGAAATGCTCCTGACAGTTGTCTTGATACCACTTTCAAGCAGGGGTCCGCTGTATTCCTTTGTGAAGACAGAGCAGAAGTAATCATTAATGATGGTTGCTTTTTGTTCATCTTCCTCTAGTACCCTCCCCCTTCTTGTAGCTTAACAATACTCCCTCCCTGCTTCTCTTTTTCTTAATATTGCTGAATAATTGTTTCTTCCCACCCATGACCCCTCCACAGCATTCAGCTCTGTGTCTGCCTTTGCCTCCGTGCCAATCCTCTTTGCTGTCCTAGTATTTTATTTGGCACGCTCCCCATTCCTCCTCCCCTTGCTTTTCCTTGTACCTGGTGAAAGCCTTTTTCTGGCCCTCGCTGCTTCTCTTACCCTTTCCATGAAATGCATTGGTCTCTTTTACCTGTTTTGTTTTGTAATAATTCTTGTGCATGACCTTGTTGCCTCAAGAATGGGCCCCATCTTTCCCCTACACCTCTGATGCTGTCTACCCTGGTCATTTTGTCTGAAACCAGTCCTCTCATCTGTTTGAAGCCTGCTCTTCTGAAATGCAATACTTCAGTTTTTGATAGGGGCATTCTCCCAAAGACCAGGCTAATTCAAATGGATTTATGGCTGCCAGACCCTAGTGGCTCCCCTACCCTCACTCCACACACCATCTCTGAATAGATGACCACCAAATCGAGAAAGGCTGCATGTCTAGTGGATTCTTCAACCAGATGCACCAGCAGGCAGTCCTGCATTGTATCCATTGGGGCCTAACTTCTGGCGTACCTGGCTGCTGGAATGTTCCAGTCAGTATCTTGCAGGTTCAGATCACCCACCACCACCACCACCGCTTCCTTCTTTTTCACTTCCCTTGCCAGCTCTTCCCTGAGCTTCCTATCTCTCTCTCTCTTCCCCTTTTCCTGGTGGTCTCTAAATCACTCCACCAGTATTTTCTTGCCTGAGGGCACAGTGAGGTGAACCCTCAGCGATTTTGTTTCCCCTTTGCTTCCCCTGATGTGTCTGTCCTTTACACCCTCCATGCCCTCTTTGACATATAGGTCTATGCCCTACTTTGCCCTTCCTTTCATCCTGTCCCCTCCCCAATGTCTAGGGGTATGATAGCAACTGTCCTTGGGAGGGGGGGCACCCATACTGCACAGAACACAATTCAGGGAACAAAAGATGGCAGCATTTGCCTAGGTGATGTCTTCATGGCAGATGGTAACTCCAGCGAGGGGGGTACAGCTTTTTCAGGTCCGGAGTGCTACAGAGGGGACAATTATGATTATAAACTCACAGTGCAGTTTCATTCAGTGAGGCCAATGTCCACACCAAGGAATCCTTTTTAAATCAGTTTAATTGCTGAGAAGTACTGTAAAAACATAACTCAAAGCTACTCCATGGAGCAGGGGGCATAGCAGCATACAGAAAGCAGCAACAGTTGTACAGTGGCACAGAGCCATGGCTTAGACTTGTGACTGAGTGATCAAATCTTATGCAGGTCCCACTGAGCCAGAACAAACTCTGGCAGCAGCACTTCTTCTGTGTTCAAACGTGCTCTAATCACCAGGCTCTGATCTCTCTTCTGCCCTAATGCAACTCTCTATTCTCTTTCTGTGCGGACTTCTCACCAGCCTGTCCCACTCCCACTGGCTCAAAAAAACAAGTTCCAAGCATCCATAGGGCATCTCCTACCCAGGCAATCCTGGAGATGCATCAGTTTCCTGCACCGCAAAGCAGGCCTCCCACCTCTGACTGATGGAGTGCCACACTGGAGAGGGGCAGTGGGCTGCCACCACTGTATACCGTACAATGCAGGCTGCCACCACCATGCTGCCCCACCACCAGTCACCAGAATCCTGGACCCCACAGCCGGCTCACCCCAGTGCATGAGGCAGACCCTTCATACACACCAGGCTGTGGCTCCCCCCAGAAATAACAATAGGGTCCCAAGCCTGCCACACAGGCATGCCACGGCCTCAGTTATCACTGCCATCCCTCTCTTACCACAGCCAACTAACCACGATACCTGCTGAGACCCCGTACCGGGCCAATGGGTGACACACCTGCCCCAGACCCAAACTTGCTGCCTTCTTTCACTCCGGCCTCTCAGAAGGAGCCAAAGCTCCCCCCATAAATCCCATCCTGGGAACCAAGATTCTGCCTGACCCACAAGAAGGCCATGGCCCCAGGCCATAAAAGGAAAAGAGGGAGGAGAAGGCCATATAGTAAGCACCCCAAAAAGGGGTGCTTACACTCTCATCTCTTTTTAAGCCATTCACCTCTTGGTGAATGACCCTACCAGCCGTGCCAGTGGGCACTACTGGGGGTGAGAGTATGCACACTCTCCCCACCATTTTGCACCCATGGAAATTACTGACTATAGCACCAGAGAGGTGGAACCCACCCCAACATTTTGTCTGCACTAAAGAAACAATCTGCCCCAGGACCTGGTGACCCACCTCCCTGGTCCCAAAGTGTACAGGCTTGGTACTGAGAGGGAATGGCATCCCAAGGCTCCTACATCCCACTTCTGAATGCAGTGCTGCTGCCACCATGACTAGGGCCCCCTAACAACACTCCCGCCCCCCCAAACAACAGTTGAACATTAAAACTCTATTTAATTTTAAACAACAGCGTACAAAGTTACTGCAGGATAGTTAATAAGTGCCCATTTCTCATGTCAGGCACACACCACACATATTTAAGCTCTCACCCACACACCACTCTCCCTCTCACATGCACACACACCCACACTCACACTACCACTTACTCTCATACTAAGCTTCAACCCCCCCTTCCCTGCAAGCAGCACCAAGGTGCTAAAGTTCCAAATATCTAGAGTCCTTTTGCTTTAGTCCCAAAGAACCACCAAATGGGGGCAGTTCAAAACATGAGTCCAGTGCTCAATACTCCACTCTTCAACCCATTAAACATTTAACAGCAACAACATTTTAACATTAACACATTTTAAGTGAACAAGCAAGAGTGGTCTCACCCATGAGCGAAAGAGTCCAGAAACAGTTCTGTAACAGGGAACAGCAACAGTCCTGCAAGGAGGTAGAAATGGGGGGCACGCAGACTCTCACAGGGCAGGGTCTCCCTCCTTAGGATAGTAATACTGTGGGTCAAGCTTCATGGTCTCCTCCCTGAAGGACTCATCTGCCACTATGTAGTGTTTGTTCCTGTATCCCATCACATCCTGGATCAAGGCAAAGTGTTTCAGAAAAGTCAGACCAGTCCAGAGCATGGATTGATATGATGATCTAGCCTTTGTGATGCTGGCTGGTGTAGATGCTCCTGTCACCTTGTTTTGGGTCTGAATCTTTTCGAGTGCTCCATAGAAAATCCAGTTGGCTCTCTTCTCCACTATAATGTCCCAAATTTTTTCTGAAATGTAAGGGTAGCTTTCCTGAGGGTGCTCCCTGCAAATTCTCCTCTGGATCCACCACTGGGACCACTCCAGTATATCTGTCATGCTGGTTTTAGGGGCTGTACCATCAGTCAGCCGGGTCCCATTCCTATATTTCAGAGTTAATGGGTCATCTGGTCTAAATCCATCCATTTTGATATGCAGCTGCAGGCACATCTGTGACAGGTGTGGTATCAGTGAGAGATAGCATGGGCTGCTAAAAGGGTTTAGGTATGGCACACTCCACATCCTGATCTTCAAAGGTTAAGGGAGTCGACCGCCTCCCAGGAGCAAGAAATAGGGGGTTCCCTCAAACCTCCCCATCCAACCCCGAACTGCTAGACTTTACCTTCTCCATGATCACATCTGGAGATTCTGCTTTTACAAGAACAGTTTTATGGCCTGAAGCAGGCACAACCTTAGCAGCGTGGAAGTGGGCTTAGACTCCCTTGGCCCAGAGGGAGTCTGATTTTGAGTTAGCCTAACCACACCCTGTCCCTCTGCCATGGGGAGAAGTTGAGGCCACAGGCAGAGAAAGGCTGGGCAGACAACTATGCCCACTCTCCACCGGGGTGCTTTGGGTCAAGTTCTACCACCAAGACTCTCTGCAGCGGTAATAGCAGTCCTCCTCTCCTCACAATCTTCCAGACTTGTGGGGGTGGTGTATGTGCTCAAAGGAGTCATCTGAGCAGGCTAGTGAATAGTTGGCTGTGGATGGAGCTCCCTGAGCACACACAGAACAAAGGGGTAGACGGCTCACTCCTACCCCCTGATAATTGAAAACTGCACATCTTTCAAATGTTGATGCCTTCTCAATGGTACTGCAAAGCCATGTGAGCAGTGATGCCAGCACAGTTGCTGCTTTCTCGGGTTCTTTTGGGACCCCCACCAAGCTGACAGAAAATTCAGAAAGCGCTCCTTCATCTGCTCATTTCCAGAAAGCGGGAAACAATTGCGACTGATATTCAACTTCCCCAAGAGTCTACCTGCTCCTACTGTTCCATCAACCCATCTGGCTCCGCCAATCACAGCAGCATACCAGTTCACTTGTATTCAATTGATTATTCAACAGCTGCTGTCAAGATGGTGCCACTGAAGAAAGGCATAAAAACTCAACATCAAAATGGTGAACCCAGGGCACAGAGTAACACCAAAACAGGCTGCACACAGCTTCCAAGCACTCCAGACCCAAACAAAAATCCAGGTACATGGCTATCCCCCCAAAATCACATCCCAGATAAGCCCTCACATATAAAGGCTCCCCTCCTCAACGTCTAGTGGTATGATGGTAACTGTCCTTGGGAGGGGCATTCCTACTGTGCAGAACACAATCCAGGGAACAAAATAAGATGGCAGCATTTACCTGTGTGATTTCTTTGTGCCAGAAGGTAACTCCAGTGAGGAGGGGTACAGCTTCTTCAGGTCTGGAGTGCTAAAGAGGGGGCAATTATGGTTATAAACTAGCAGTGCAGTTTCATTCAGTGAAGCCAATATCCACACCAAGGAATCCTTTCCAAATCAATTTAATTGCTGAGAAGTAAAAACATAACTCAAAGCTATTCAATGGAGCAGGGAGCATGGCAGTGTACAGAAAGCAGCAGCAGTTATACAATGGCACAGAGTCAATGCTCAGACTTGTGCCCAAGTGGTCAAATCTTATGAAAGTCCCACAGAGCCGGAACAAGCTCCGTTAATGGTAGCAACACTTCTTCTCTGTCCAAACATGCTCCAACCACCAGGCTCCAATTTCTCATAACCCTAATGTGGCTCTCTATTCTCCTCCTGTGCCAAACTATCTCACCGGCCTGTCCTGCCCCCACTGGCTCAAAAAAACAAGCTCTGAGCATCCACAGGGCATTTTCACCCAGGTGATCCTAGAGACGCATCAGTTTCCCGCACCTCAAAGCAGACCTCCCACCTATGACTGATGGAGTGCCACACCGGAGAGGGACAGCGGGCTGCCCTCACTGCATACCCTGTGATGTAGGCTGCCACCATCATGCTGTCCAACCACCAGTCACCAGAATCCTGGACCCCATGACCGGCCCAAACTGGTGCCTCAGTGCACGAGGCGGATCCTCCATACACCCCAGGCTGTGACTCCCCCCCAAAAATAGCAGTGGGGTCCCAAACCTGCCACACAGGCATGCCATGGCTTCACTTACCACTGCCACCCCTCTCTTACCCTGGTCAACTACCCACGGCACCCACTAAGACCCCGTACTGGGCCGAGGGTGACATGGTCCACCCCGGCTCCGAACTCGCTGCCTTCTTTTTTGCTGTCCTCTCAGAAGGCGCTAACGTTCCCCCATAAATTCCCTTCTGGGAACCCGACCCACAGACAGGCCATGACCCCGAGCCATAAAAGGAAAAGAGGGAGGAAAAGGCCATATAGTAAGCATCCAAAAAGGGGTGCTTATACCTGGAACCCACTGATTTTATTACCCAGATTTCAGGTATTAAGGCAGACCCCCTTCCAACTAGTTCTAGATCCTCTTTTGCTGCTTCTGACCATACACCTGCATTCCTTCCCTTTGTCCTTACCTTCTTATTTTTCCTATTTCTTGCAGACTCTGAGACCCTTCCCCCTTTGCCTCTTTCACCTACTTTTCTATTACCAGTGTCCACTACAGGGGGAGAATTAACTATGTTCTCCTCCTTCCCTACCTCCCTTTACTGTGGTTCCCCTAGCCTTCATCTCCCCCGCAGTCTCCTTCTCCAGCACCTCCACATCTTTACTCAGAAATGGAGACCACACCTGCATGAAATTTTCCAGATACAGCCTTACGTACTGTATATTTGATAAGAGGGAACAATAACCTCTCTAGAGCTATTTACAACCCCCTCCTAATATTATTCAACACCCTGTAAGCTACCTGACAAACCTTACACGTTTGTGGATCTTCAATCACTGCTGATTATAATGCCCAAATCATTCTCATATTCTGCCTCCTCCAATATATTTCCTTCAGCACATATTTTTCTCTCATGTTTCTTGCCCAAACTGACTTTACACATCTTCAAGTATAATGTCATACCTCATCTGTCTGTTCATTCTTTGAGTCCAGTTAAATCTCTCTGGAGAGCTTCAGAATCATCCCGGGATGTCTTTGTTTTTCCTGCTTTGGTTTCCACTGTGAATTTTGATACCAATCCTTCTACCCCATTCATCTTTGTATGCTGGTTCCCACCCACTACTTTTGTTTTAACTGACTCCCACACTGTAGTTTCCTTTTCTTCCCTTTACACATATCTCATCTTCACACCCAAAAATATTATCCAAAACACATTCACTGAAGTAAAATTACTCAATACTGCACCTTTTTTTTTTTCACATTTTGAGCAAAATTCTCACTACCATTACTGCTGCAATAAAACTGGAATGTCGTACCTCCTGCCAATTTCCTAACTCCCGCTCCAACCACCACTTTCATAATGCTCTTGCTGACATCTAGCATACTTAAAAAATGAATAAAATAATGTTCTCTTACAAAAACAAATGGCAACTGATAGCCGGCACTACCAAGCTGTCAGCCTCCACACACTTGTTGCCACTGCACAAGCTCCCTGTCCCTTTCTTCACTCTACCCCTCCTCACCACCCAGGCCTTAGGGACCGTCTGCATTGCTCAGCCTAAAACAAAGAGCAAATCCTCCTGTAACAATTTTTTAAATTTGTATTATTATTGAAAATTGCCAGTTGGTAGTGGGCACTGCCAGATTACATAGATACATAGAAGGTGATGGCAGAAAAAGACTTGGACTCTATCTAGTCTACCCTTAAATTATACCCATAATTTCATACTGACTTAGTGCCTGTATTCTTATTTTTAGGTGAGATGCCAGTCTCCTTTCTTCTGTATTTAGTGTCCCTTTAAATCTGTTCCACCCTCTCTGGAACACGTTTATTGTCCCTGCTTCCAATACCACCTTTGGTTAGTTGTTACATTGTTCCACCACTCTCTTGATGAAGTAGTTCTTCCTAAGTTCTCTCCCAAACCTCCCCCCCTCAAGTTTACATGTGTGCCCTCTAGTAACAGTACCCTAATTTCTGGTGAACAGGTTATTAGTGACCTTATTTATACCCCTCCGAAACTTGTATGTTTCTATCATTTCTCCTCTCTCCCCTTGTGTTTTCTGTTCCCTGGTCTCCAATTGAGATTTGCAAGTCTTCCCCTGTAAATCTGATTGTTTTGACCTTGTATCATCTTAGTTACCCTTCTCTGTACCTTCTTCACTTGGACCTTGTCTTTTTTCACATGCAGATTTGAGAACTGAGCACAGTACTTAAGATGAGGCCTCACCAGTGACATGTAAAGTGGTACAATCACCTCACTCCTTCTGCTATCAAAGTCTTTATTTGTGCACCCCAACATCCTGTTTGCCTTAATACATTGTGAATAAGGTTATCACTAATTATAACACCTAGGTCTCTCTCCATTCTTGTCACTGCTAATTTTTCTCCATCCAACCAATTTTCCCTTGTACTTTATTGCATCAAAACACAATTTCAAAGTATTTGACCACCTCTACAGCAAATCAAAATCTTGTTACATCTCTCTGATCCCATCTTCGTTATCAACCCCACTACAAATATTTGTGTCATCTCATCAGCAAAAAAAGACACATATTCCTCTTTATACCCGAAACAGAACTAGTCCAAAGACTGACACCTGTGGCACTTCACTTTTGACTCCCCTTGCTTTTGATTCTCACCAATTAATCACAACTCTTTGTTGTATATAACTTAACCAATTTCTTACCTACTGTAACTAGTCAGACTCCCCTTCAGACCCAAATCTTCCAGTGTTTTTACTAATCTCCTTTGTGGTATAGTATTGAATGCTTTCCTGAAATCCAAATACAGCACATCCACAGATTTACCCCATCTACAGACTTAGTGACATAGCCAAAGAAGTCAATAAGGTTAGTCTAACACGATCTGCCTGACCAAAACCATGCTGTTTAGTGTCTTTAGGAGGCAGTATAATGTAGTGGTTAAGGGCACTTAATCCCATCAGCCCACACTTGCATACTGTGTAACCCTGTACAAGTCACTCAGCTTCCTTGTGCCCCCAAGGTTGCACCTGGAAACAAGTTCCAGCTTAGTGTGCCTTTCCTGATTAAACAATATCTCTTCCCCCATTTCCCCCTTGCAGCACATTATGTTGCAAATACTCCACTATTTCCTCCTTAATTACTGTTTACATAAGCTTCCCCACAATTGATGTAAGGCTGATAGGTCTATAGTTACCCAATTCCTCTTTATCCCCACCCTTATGTAGTGGCACCACCACTGCATTCCTCCAGTCCCTTGGAACCACACCTGTCTTCACTGAGCACCTGTACAGATTAGTCAGTAGAACCACAAGCTCAGGCCTTAGTTCATTCCGTACTTGTGGATGAAGTCCGTCAGGACCTGGTGCTTTATCCAGCTTAAATGATTCATGGCCCTTTTTGTGTTGCTTGCACACATGTGCAAGAAACACATTGCGTCAGTCCGCAGTTAGGAAGCAGGCCACAATGTGTCAAGAAATTTGGCCACATCACCATGCAATCAGCTGTTTTGATGTATTACAAGCTACCAAAACAGCTGATTGTGTGGTGTCGCCATTGCAACGGCTTCTCCGTTGGCCTCTCACAGTCCCCAGGAAGCCGACAGAAAGCCGCCGCCCGCCGTTCACTGTGCTTTTCTGGTGAAACATTTCAATAAATAAAAAAATTAAAAAGCTGATAGGGTGCCTAATCCCCCTGTTGACATGACCTGCTCCCCAGTTCATTTGCCAATGGGGTAGCCCAATCCCCATCAGCATAATGCACCCCGATGACTCATGCGTCCCCCCAGCACACTGTCTGGCCGACGGGGGTGCCCAATCCCCCATTGGCTCCACTGCCCCCCCGAAACAACTTCCATCTGCCACGCTGGGAGCCCACCCCAGCGTGGCAAAAGTCTCCATGGCCAATGGAGGTGCCCAATCCCCCATCGGCTCCACTGCCCCCCCAAACAAACTGCCTGGTGCCACACTGGGAGTCCACCCCAGCATGGCAAAAGTCCCTCATCATCTTAAAAAAAAAAAGACCTAGAAGAAAAAAATGGTCCCTCGTTGATTCTCTTGCCCCCTCTCCCAACCCACGCCCACCCTCTGTGTACCCCATCTCCCCACACCCCACCTCACCCCATACTTACCTCCGAGCCCAGTGCAATGATCTTCAGTGGACCAGGAACCGTCTGCACTCTTCAAAGTCAACCGTGAACGAAGAAATGCTGGTAAGCTGTATAATGGCATACATTTTTTTTTCAACTTTGGTGCATGTCTTGGCCATTTTGGGGAATTTTTTTCACCAAATTTTCAACATGGGGTTCTTGGGACCCCATCTCATGAACTCAGTCACTGTCATTTTGTTATTCGGTCTCGAAAGGTGATTTCACGTTCACTGCGCGGAACCACCTTTCTGGACCGATTAATGAAATGACAATGTCACAGTTCATGAGACAGGCACCCAAAAACCCTTTGTTGAAAATTTGGTGAAAAAATTCCCAAATAATGACTGTTTTACGAGCGTGCGTTGTGCAGTTCCTATGCACGCTCATAACTTCAAGTATTTTTAATATTTTCACTCCAGATTTTCAACATTGCAATTTTACCACACCTTCTTATGAACAGTACTGCTGTCATTTTTCACACCTCACCTGAAATGTGTTTTTGCACATGAAGTGCACAATACTGCAGCTGATGTGCAAAATCAATCTTCGGGACAGATTAAGAATATCACAGTGGCACTGTTCATGAGGTCGGCCCCCGAAAACCCTATGTTGAAAATTTGGTGAACAAATTCCCCAAAATGACTGTTTTAACGAGTGTGCATTGCACAGTTCCTACGTACACTCGTAACTTCGAGCATTTTTATTATTTTCACTCCAGATTTTCAGCATTGCCATTTTACCACACCTCCTTAAGAACAGTACAACTGTCATTTTTCACATCTCACCCGAAATGTGTTTTCGCACATGTAGCGCACAGTGGCATGGTCGATGTGCGAAATCAATGTTCGGGACAGATTAAGAAAAGCACAGTGGCACTGTTCATGAGCAGAGGTCTTAAACTGGCTATGTTGAAAATTTGGTGACAAAAGTCCATAAAATGACTGTGTTCCGAGTGTACATTGTGCAATTTCCATGCACCCTTGTAAGTTCACAAATTCATAATCTTTTCAGTCCAGATTTTCAACATTGGCATTTTTCCACACCTCCTTATGAACAGTACAGCTGTCATTTTTCACACCCTGGCCGAAATGTGTTTTCACACTTTCGGTGCAGAATACCATGGTCACTGTAGGAAAGCAGTGTTCAGGATAGATTAAGAAAATCACAGTTACACTGTTCATGAGTGGAGGTCCCAAAATGCCTGTGTTGAAAATCTGCTGTAAAAAATCCCAAAACTAATTACATTACAGGTGTGCGTTGCACAGTCTCTACACATGCTCGTGACTTCACCTGTTTTTGTATATTTTCACTACAGAGTTTCAACATTGCCATTTTTTACACCTACTCATGAACAGTACAGCTGTCATTTTTCACATCCTGTTCGAAATGTGTTTTTGCACCTGTGGCACCCAATGGCGCAGTCGCTGTGCAAAATCACCTTTCCGCTAACGAATTGATAGTGTCACTGTTCATGTGGTGGGATCACAAAAAGCCCATGTTAAAAACTTGGAGTAAAAATACCAAGAAATGCCCAGGGTGTTAGGGTTTTCAACCATAACGCCCTGCCCTGAACGGACTGACAGGTGTCAGGGGTGTGACTTGGGATTGTTGACAGTAATGCTCATGCCATTCCACCCCCACCCTGCAGCCAGTGGCAGACATCGAGGTGTGCCTTGGACCCTTTGCTCCCAGAGTTCACCCCATTCTCCTATACTGCACCCATTTCAGTCTATTTCCTTATGGAATGAAGTGAGTGTAAAGCCCAGACACTTCAATGCACATCTCGACAATTGTAAGTGTCTGCAGGGTAGGGTGAGGTGAAATGTCGTGACTGCTATGGGCGACAACCCAAAGGCACACCCCAATGCCTGTCCATCTCTGCAAGGTGGCGGTGGAGTTGGCGTCAGTTCAATACTTCACTGCCATTCCTATACTGCATCTGTCTAACTCCTGCACTTCTACTGCTAATGACAGCAGGCAACACTTGGCATTGACAAATGCTTGTTAACTCTGTCTTCTGTAAACTCTAGGGTTCATGCAATTCTCATCTCCCATATCAGCCTTCATCTTGCTGCCTGGAAGTGGAGCCATGTCCTCCATTGTAAAAACTGCACAAAAATAATTGCAGCATTTTGCCCATCTTCCTCTACTCATCCATCACCGTACAGTACTTCAGTCTAACAATTCCCCCTTTTGTATTTCACTTCTCTCTAACATATCTGAAAAAAATAATTTTCTTCCTTTTTCACTCCCTCTGCAATTCTGTGTCACCTTTGCTACTCTGATGGTCTTTTTCACTTCCATTAATTATCCTTGATGAACTTCACAGATTTCCTCATTTTGCAATCATTTACACTTTCTGAATATTTGTCAGCTCCCACTGCCTCTCTTACTTGGTTTGAGAACCAGACAAGTTGCTTGTGCTTAATTTTCTTTGTCACTTCTGTCATATACTGTAGTTGTTCATGACTTCTAGAATACTTCTCTTAATGATATCCCATATTTCTTCTACTCCATGGGCCTGTTTTGCCCCTACCAATTTCTCCCTGACCCCCGTAGCATTACAATCAGCTCTTCTAAGGTTCAGGACCACAGTTGTAGATGTGAAATGAACACTTTTCATGGTTGGTCTGAATCACACTGAACAGTAACCACTAGACCTCAGTGGTTCTTTTACTCTTCCTACCCCTTCCATATTTATTTATTTATTTATTTATGTTTATGTATTTGTTAACTGGGTAGGCGCACTGATCCAGTGGACCGTTTTCAAGCACAACCCTGGCCATGAAGATGGCATAACTATAAGTACTGTACAGGTACAAAATACAGTACAGGAAAATACTAACAAAAGTTACAAATACAGCATAGCACCAACAATAGTAAGAGCTATTGTATAGCATATTCCATCAGAAATGTGTACAAAAATACAAGCTCAGTAATGGTACATAAGCATAGCTCCTAAATAATTTCAAGACAGTGTTATCAGTTGTAGTATAATATATAACAGGATGTACACAGTATTGGGTGTCTGTGTTGCTGGATGACCTCAGCAAGCTTGTGAGCTTGTTGAAGTAGCACAGGGGGTGCTCACCCAGGGGACAGGTACAAGTAGCAGCAGCCATTAGGGTCACTTTGTAGTGGGATTTGAATAAGAGGTGAGAATCAAGAAAGCGAAGTGAGATGAGCAGACTGTTCCACAGTTTAGGGGCAGCTGAGGTGAAGACTTTACTACCCAGGCAAGTAGTGATTTGTGGACCATCCAATAGAAGACTGGAGGAGTTTCTAAGGTTGTGGGGGCAATTTTATGGTTTGAGCAGGGGGAAGAGGGGTAGTAGGACCCCGTCTCTGATGGCCTTATTATGGTGCAGCCAAGGAAGTAGTCAATGCAAGCCTGAAGGGGGAGCCAGCCAAGGGACTGGCAGAGGGAACAGTGATGGGTAGAGTAGTGTGCCATTGGTGAACATCTACAGATATTGTTGTATGTGGTATTTAGTCTAGAGAGTTCATGGGTGGAGGTCTGTGTATAGATGGAGGCACAGTAATCCATTAGAGGAAGGAGGCTGCCCAGGGCTATGGCTAAACGGGCCTCTGGAGTCAGGTAGTGTTTCATTCGATATCCCACTGCTAATTTTTGGGTGATGCATGGGACAGCGTTACCAATGTGTTCTGAAAAGGTCAACGTGGGGTCCACAGTAATGCCCAGGTATTTAAAGGAAGATGCCATTTCAAGAGGGGGGTCCACCAGGAGATAATATGCTGAGGGTGGCTGCTGTGTTGGCAAGTTTGGTCGTCTTAGGCTTGGACCCCAAGAAGAGCATGGCCTTGGTTTTGTTGGTGTAAACCAGGAGTCAAGTTTTCCAGGAACCAATCATGGGTGGCCATGGCACCGTAATTAGTAGTGAGCGTGGCCGAAAGGCTAGCCAGAGATTTGTCACTATGGAATAACACTAGGTTGTCAGCACAAAGAATGGAGTTACTTGCAAGGCTATCATTGAGGAGGGAGTTAATGAAGAGTGAGAAAAGGAGAGGTTCAAGGATAGGGTCCTGGGGAACACTTGTGGTAACTGCCCTAGCTGTGGAGGTAGCACTCCCAATGCTAACTGTTTGGGAGCAGTTGGCAAGGTAGTTCTGAAATCAGGTAGTGGTCCCTGAGGAGCTATCCAAGCCCTTTAGCTTGCCCTGTAGGATGTTGTGGTACACAAGGTCAAAGGCCTTAGTCAGATCCATGAAGACAGTACCCATGAGGTTCCCTACATCCATATTCCTGAAAAAAAAGGTTTGTGAAGTGGACCAGGGCAGAAGTAGTACTATGATACTTCCTAAAGCTGTGCTGCTGGTGGCAGAGGAGGTTGTACTTAGTGATATGATCAGAGAATTGGTGGTGTATGACTTTTTTGAGGAGTTTGCTAAGTTGGAGTAATATAGAAATTGGTCAGTAGTTGTTCATTGACTGGAGATCAGAGTTAAAGATGAAGACAACCCTAGCTTTCTTCCAAATAGTAGGTACAGAGGATGTGGAGAGGGGGAGGTTAATTACCAGTTTCAGGGGTTTAGCGATGGGGGGGGGCAGTGATTTTCAAGAAGCTTGGCGTGAGCCTGTCACTACCTGAACTCCCCCAATTTGGGGACTCATGAGTAATTTGTACATTTCTCGAGGAGGAGGTGACCTTAAAGTGGAAAGGTGGCAGGTAAGGGTCTGCTGTGGATGTGTGGTGGGGTTGGCTCACCGGAATGAATGGGGGGAGCTTGGCAAGGTGGGCAGACAAGTCTTTGAACTTAATGTTGAGAACATTGGCCACATCAGTGGGGTCAGTTTTGGGGCCTGCTGGGATGTTAAGGTGTAAAACAGCCTGACTGGATATTGGGGCAGTCATAGAGCCTATGGTAGACCAGAAAAGTCAGGAGTTGCCAAGACTGTTGCGCTGGAGCTTGTGAAGATACTTCGCCTTGTGTAGTTTAATCTGCTGTTTGTACCGGCTGTGCAAACGTCTGCATTCATTCTATTCTGAGGAAGAGGGGGAGGCGTTAAAGGCAGCCCATTTGGTGTCTCTCACCTTCATCAGAGAGAGGTCTTTGGTGGGCCACCGGTATTCCGCCATCGTACCTGGTGGTTAGTTAGCACCAAGTCAAGAGTGGCCTGCTCTTTCATTGGTGCTGGCACAAGTTGCACAAGAAAGCAGTCCTGAATAATGTCTAGCAGATTCTGACTCTTTGCACTCCCTGCTACTGAGGTATTGCAATCCACATTAGGTAAATTGAAATCCCTGTCATCACTACTTCCTCTTTCACAGTTGCCTTTTCAATTTCCTCTCCTACTTCCCAATCAACCTTTTTTTAATTTGGTGGCCTATGTACAGCACTTATCCTGAATTGTTTACCCTTTTCTGATGTGAGCTACACCCATCAAGATTCTGTCATCCCATTTTCTTTCACTGAAGAGTCTTCAGTCACTTCTGTACCTGTTTTAATATGCAGAGCAACCTCCTCCCTTTCCTTTCATTCTATTCTTCTTGAACAGTGAATAACCTGGAATAGAGAGGTCCCACTCCTGTTACTTCATTGCCCATGTTCCCATCACTGCTATAATGTCTAAATCTACCATTGCCGCTAGTGCTTGGAGGTCACTGATTTTATTCCCTAGGCTTCTCATATTAAGGCTGAGTATATCCCAGTCTATCTTTTGATTTTGGCTGTGTCTTTTTTTGCATCAAATTACTTTTACTAATATTTCTTCCTATGGTTTTCATCCCCTATTTTCTTGTATTCCACATCCATGTATCCTATGAATATTACTCACATGCCCACCCACCAAACTTTACTATCTGCCATAGTCATAGTTGGGGGAGCATTTGCTGAGATGCCTGCAAACACAACTCATAGAGACATAGAAACATAGACTTTGACAGCAGGTAAGGATCGCTTGGTCCATCCAGTCTGCCCATTTCCCCTACCTATTGGATAAGCTGCAGATCCTAGTTAACCAACAGCCTACTTCTTCCTGCCTCCTCCATTATAGGAGCCCACACATTTATATTCCCCCACGCCAAGTAGCAGTGTTGGTGGCTCAGCAAGCTGCACACCTACCTCTGAGGCCAGACAATCAGAAGGCTATGGGTTCTATCCCCATACCAGGCATTTGGGTTAAATCCCAATACTGACACTGTAGTGCAGCATGAGGAGAGTGCTGCACTTTTGAGGTGCCGTTTTGGATGAGATATTAAACCAAAGTCCCATCTGCTTGTTCTGGCATGTTAAAGATCCCATGGCACTTCTTGAAAAGAGTAGGAGAATTTCCTCAGTGTCCTGGCCAAATTTCCCCTATTCACTAAAAATACCACCAACAGCTTTATCTGGTTCAATGTCAGTTGGCATCCATCTGTATCCCCCTCCCCCGGGACGAGGCTGAAAATAGGCAGAATTGTCTAGTCCTCCTTTCCCGGTCAACAAAAACTACATAAATAAATATAAAATAGTTTAAATGATTATCAGTGTAAGCACCACATTTTGCCATAGTACACTAACTCCCTCTGCTGTCAAATGAAGACCATCTGTTTTGAACATCCTCCTCTCTCAGAAATTACTACAATCCCCTAAATATTTAAACCCTTTTAATACACTGTTCATTAAGCCAAGTATATAATATTGTTACTTTTAACTTCCTCTCGGCTCCCATATCCCACACTGGCAGACTTTCATAGAAAGTCACTCCCCTCAACCACCTTCAGGTTTGCCAGAAACCATCCACTTGCTGCAGCCACCCCTACCCAGGTTCCCTCGCAGTTTGTCTCTCTGCCTTCATTCTTCTCCCCAGACCTCAGGAGGTCTTAATTAGCACAGCTCAACTTAAAACTCAGAGCAAATTGTTCCATAACAAAATTTTTTATCTTTTATTACAAAACAAATGCCATCTGGTAGTGGGCATGGGCTGCCAGTCAGCACCTACTTGCTTGCTGCTCACTGCCTAGGGTTTCCATCTCTTCTTTCACTCTACCGTAGGCCTCAGGGGTTTGCACATCTTAGCCTGAAATGCTGAGCAGTCATCAAACCCTTCTGTAGCAGGAAGGTTGTTTCATTGTTCTACTGTTTTTACTTTATTTTTTCAAATGCAACAAAAAAAAATGCCAACTTGTACTAGTTACTGCCAAGCTGCCAATCCACAAAGACAGACATGAGGACAGTCCACTGCCTAGCATATTGCCTCTTTACTGTAACCCCTGGCTACAGGGACCTGCTGCATAGTTAAACTTGACTCACACTTTCAGTATAGCTGCTTTCAGGATGTGTATTTTTTTCCCTGCAGAATAAAATACTTCTTTTGTGCTCTTTAATAGAGTCTAACAAAAGATTTTGTGAAGTGTTGCAAGCTTCTTTTCAGTAGAATCTTGTTTAACTATTGCAATCAGTGATCCCTCCTAGCTGCCTATTAGCTTGATGTCAGGCAAGCGAGTGAGCGCTCTTTCTGCAGCCAAGCTGACACCAAGAATGAGACTGTGTACCATGTGATTACCTGTCTGCTTGAAGTGGGAACCTCATTCCCACACAAACTGCAGCTGCCAGTTCACTCATTTGACTGGTTTGCACCATTCAAACCAATCAAATTGAATGTTCACTCTTTTCCCCAAACGTTCTAAACTTAAGAATGATACATTTTAAATTGTGATGTGGAGCCATCCTTTTTTGCAGAAAGAAAGAGGGTTGTGAGGACGTCATTGCCTCACCAGCCCTAACAGCGTGTAAGGAAGCAGATGAGACCCAATATCTCCCATGGACTGGGATCCTTCTAAATCGTGAGTGAAATAACAGGATTCTGTTGTTGAACTGTTCTGAACAATATCATCTAGATGTTTCTTTAGAATTGGATTGGGTCCATGTGAGCACAATCAATATGTTCTCGCTTTCTTCCTTGCATGCTGTTTATTTATTTGATTTGACTTTTTGGACAACGGGATATCCTCATTTAGGTGGAACACCTACTATTCCAAAGGGTCCTGGGCCGGAATATGCTGCAGTTGTGTACGTAGATTATAGTCACAATACAGTCACATTTGAAGTGTAATCAACACAGAAACAATACTCTACACATACTCACAAGTTCAGAAGATTAGTTTTTGTAACCCCCCTGCAAATGGGGGTTCCCAAAAGACTTCCAGGAGCTTGCTTGAATGCTCCAAGCCTGAATGGTGTTTGGCATTTAAGCCATTTATCAGTGAGTGTTTTTAGAACCTCTGGTACTGTCTCTTTAAGAGCTGTCTGCTTGCAGACATAATTAGTTTGTATGGGGGACTGTGTGTTTCTTTGATTGAGTACCACTCAAGCTGCTGCCAATTCACTTCATTTTTGCAGTCACTAGAGTGCAAAGGGAACCTATCTGAAAGATGTAACTGTTTGCCAGAAATTATTTAGAGTAATAATGAAATTACAGTTTGTCTAACCTGCTTTCTTTGAGTCAGAACTGTGTCTGCTAGTTCCCATTCTAGTTTTGAACTGCTGAACTGGACCAATCAGTGTGGGGTAAGCTAGCTCTAAAATGGTGCCTTGGACGAATCAGAACTTGGACTCATAATCTGAGCCAGCCACAAGAGGATTGTATGGGCAGTGACTCTGGAGATGTAGTTTAGACTTCAGTGCCTTTTGGACCAACAGCAGCAGTCTATTGTGAGTGACAGCCAATCCAGTCAAGAACTGGGAGGAACTCAAAGGAAGTGCCGGTTTTGTCGGTTGGAGTTTCAGTTGAGCTTTGGCAGTGAAGAAGGAAGGAGCCCTGTGCTTTTCAGTGTGCAGTTTTAGTCAAAAAACGTGTGTAAGGTCCAGAGTTCCGGTCTGCAGCTTGTGTAACAGCTTGTTAGGACTGAATCCATCCTGTGAAAAGAATCAAAGGATCTCTGAAGAGTAGAAACCAGGCTCACCCTGTAGAAGACTGGAGGAATTGCTGAAAATTGCACTCGGTCTGTCAGGAACTGAATCTGCTGTGTGTTATCCCGGGTATTGTGCAGTAATTGCGATCGGGATACAGATGCAGCCTGCCTGGTATAGTGCTTTCTTTTATATAAATGTGTGAAGAGGTTTGTGTACTTCAAGTGAGCCCTGCTGACATTGAAGGACCCTATCTTATTTGGAGGTCGTGAGTACTAATTCAGGGTGCTCCCTGTTGAATTGCCACATTAAATCCAAATGGAATTACTGTACTGCTGACTGTTTAATTCTCCTTTCTCTGTGAAAGGGCCCCTACCAGCTGCCACGGTTTGGACTAGCCACTAGGGCTTGGGTACCAGGGACAGTAACTGATAGGGATAGGCCTGTGCACAGAGCCATAGGTAGATTATTAGAGTGATAAGCTAATTAACCTGATTTCCCCCTGTCCTTGTTATATCCCCCTAAATAAATCAGAGCTGCTTGTTTCAGCAAAGTTATACTGCCTGAGGTATTTGTTTATGTTAAAGTACTGTACTGTGATTGTTGCACTGTATCTCATTTCACAGGAGGTCCCAGTGCCGGAACCAGACCTGGGGGTAAGTGTATACTGTGAAGGTAATTCTGATATATTGTGTGGGCCACTAGTGGGAAGAAAGGGGGGTTGCAGTGTCCCAGAGGGCTGTGACCAAGTTAGTTTAACTATTTCAAACCCTGACCTCTGGGTGGAGGCACCCGCCATTGGATCCAGGCCCCTCAACCTGTTAGTGGCAAATCAGGCAGGGGTAGTAGCCCCTGGGATAGCGCCATCTAGGGGTTACATCTTGGAGGCTCACCGCTGGGATTGTGTGTCCTAGTGGCCATATTTACGAACCACTGCTAACAAAAAATGGGTACCCCGGACAGAAGTGGCTGTGCACCGGCTGGTGGAGTGGTGTACTGGGGAGGAGATCGACCCCCAAAATGCTATGCTTATCCTGGACATCCCCCTGGGTATCAATATGGACACTGTGCAGGGAGTACTTTCCAAGGTGGAAGGTTTACAAAACCCTGTGGTGGTGGGTCGGCATGCTAATCTGCTCACCCACACTTTCCTGGCCCTAGTAGAGTTTAAGGATCCCATAGATAGCTCCAAAGTGCCACAGACCATTACCCCAGAGGGAGCCCTCACTGCTTGGAGAGTGATAACCAAGGACAGTAAAGACCCAGGGGAATGAGCCCCCACCACTATCTGAAACTTTTGAGGAGAAATTTGCTAAATGGTTGCTGGGGAAGGGAAAACTGTGGAGGACTTGAAGAAACTATTCTTGCCACCTGGGTGTTCCTCCCAACACCCTCTCCACTCCAGTACCCGTAATGGTGGCTGAACCAATGCAGACTCCTATTTCTGCACCTGCCATTAGTCACGACTCTTACCGAAGGTTGAGGATCTTCTCTGGCACCCTCCCACCCCCAAGGGAGGATGACTGGGAGACCTGGATAGACTATGTTGCCCCCAAGTGCTAGAATGGCAATGCTGGGAAGCCTAAAGCGAAAGAGGGTTAGTGAGAGCCTCCGAGGTCCTGCCCTGGCTACCATTCGTAGCAAACGGGCCAGTAACCCTGAAGTGACTGCACAGGCTCATCTTGAGGCCCTGAGAATGTGTATGGGAGCCCAGATTCTGATGAGGACCTATGGTGGAGAGTAAGAGATGCACAACAGTACCAAGGGAGTTGTTGTCTGTGTATGTATCTCGGCTGGAAAATTGTTGCAAGAATGCCTCAGAAAAGGTAGTTTGCCAGCGATTGAACTGGACCGAACCAGGCTGGACAGGATCCTAAGTCTGCCCCTTCTCAGAACTGCTGTTGCTTCAGTTACGCCTGGCAGATTGACTGGAATCCCCACCCTCCTATGATGAGTTAATGAGAGAAATTCGAGAGTTGAGAAAGGCGACCTCGGAGGTACCTGCACCAACAGCTGTGGCTACGACCCGAGTGACTGAGGTGACCCATCAAGTGAAGTTCAGGGGCAGAGGTTGACAGTCAATGAGTGCTCTGACAAGGAAAAGATATGCCACAATGGGGCGAACTGTTGAGAGAGATCCGGGAATTCAAAACAGTCCTTTATGAAGGCCACGCCTGCAAGTACCGGCCCTGACCTATATCCCACTGCATCTACTATGGGGTGGGGGTACCCACCCATGTATCTCCTGCTGATAACAGCTCCAAACTCAATTCCTTGACCATGGAAGTGGAGAAACTGACTAGATGTCTCCAAATGCTTATCACGCCAAGAGACAGAGATGGCACCCAGGTTTCCAGTTAGTAATACCCCCGCCCTGGCTCCCAGTGTGGCGCCTCGCCAGCTCAAACTCCAGAAAGTATGTTTGCTATAATTGTGGGAAAGATGGGCACATGAAAGGAATGCCAGTCCCAAAAGACACTGACAAAGTTGCATATAGGCTACAAGGAGAGCTTGGAGAAGAAATCAGTGGTTAAGAGGTGCAGACATGATCCCAGTGAGGGCACCAAAATGCTAATTCACGTCCTTTGTGGCAAGGTCAGTTGCCCAGGCCCCCACTACCGCCTCTCAGACTGGTCCAGAATAGTGGGTCCCTCCATGGAGACCACTGTAAAGGTGAATGGAGTGTCTACAAGAGCTGTATTAGACAGTGGCTCCCAAGTGACAATTATGTTCCAGGATTGGTATCAGAAGCATTTGTCAGACGTGCCCTTACAACCATTAGAAGGACTGCATGTATGGGGGTTAAGTGAGAAGGCCTACCCTATTCCGGTATATCCGAATTTGGCTGTCTTCCCACCTCCGTGGCTGGAGTGGCTGAACAAGTAGAGACCCTAGCCTTAGTGTGTCCCCCACTGGACTGTATGATGGTGTCCCTTTGTTGATTGGAACAAATGCTCATATGTTCGGAAGGCTGGCACAGTTGTGTTATAGAAAACAGGGGTCAAAGACTAGTAGAGCTTTAAGAGTTCCAGCTTTAATTAAGAAGGCCTATGAGGCACAGAGAGATGCTGAAAAACAGAACCAGAGGAACCGGTCGGAATTGTATGGAAGAAGGATCCTGAGTCTCTGATCCTGGCGCCAAATGCCCAGTGTACCTTACAGGGAGAGGTCCGTATCAGAAAGGATGTTAAGAATAAAATATTAGTGTTGGATGCACCAGGTGATGGAAAATTGCCAGAGGGACTGCTGGTCAAGCCTAGTATTTTGCCCGCTAGAGCCCATGCTTATGCCAGAAGGGTAATGGTCCAAGTTCATAATGTGTCTGAAAGAGACATTCGAGTAAACAGAGGTTGCATCCTGGCTAATGTGCATTGTGCAGACACTGCAGTGCTATCCAGCAGCAAGAGTTCAAGGAAGAATGACAGAGTACGCCTGACTTGTTTGATTTGCGACTCCCGCTGCCAGCTGAATGGAAAGTGAGGATCAGTGAAAGCTTGCCCAGAGAGACCAGGTGTTTTCTTTAAAGGAATGGGATGTAGGATGCGAAGGAGCTGAGCACAATATCCGCTGCATGACTAAAGACCATTTCGTGAGAGGTCTCGACGCCTGGCACCTGCTGACATAGATGATGTGAGACGGCATCTGCAAGAGATGTTAGCTGCTGGTGTAATACAAGAATCCAGAAGCCCTTATGCTTCCCCATTGTGGTAGTGAGGAAGAAGAATGGAACAGTAAGGATGTGTGGATTATCGCACCTTAAACCGTGGACTATCCTGATCAGTACACAATGCCCCGCATTCAGGATGCTTTGGACTGCCTAAGCGGGAGCAAGTGGTTCTCTGTGCTGGATCTCGCAGTGGGTACTACCAGATCCCGATGGCCCCAGAGGACCGTGAGAAGACGGCCTTTATCTGTCCGCTAGCTTCTATGAATTCATGAGGGGATGCCTCAAGGATTTCAGGTGCCCCAGCCACTTTTCAACGATTGATGGAGCGTGCAGTGGGGACATGAACTTACTAGAGTGCCTGGTATACCTAGATGATGTTATTGTGTTTGGCAGCTCACTGGAGGAACATGAGAGCAGATTATTTAAGGTATTGGACCGACTGGAGGACTTTGGCCTTAAACTATCCATTGATAAGTGTCAATTCTTTCAAACATCAGTAAAGTATGTGGGACACATAGTATCCACCGAGGGAATAGAGACCGACCCAAGTAAAGTTGAGGCCTTGACCACCTGGCCACAGCCCAAAAATCTAAAAGAACTGCAAAGATTCCTGGGATTCTGTGGTTATTATCGGCGTTTCATCAAGGACTATTCAAGAGTGATCCGCCCTTTACTTAACCTTACTCAAGGGTATCCCCAACCCACAAAAATACCAAAGTCAGCGTCCTCAAGACTGAAAGAGTGTATTTTCATCCGGAGTGAAGTATTTGGGGCCCGCTGGACTCCTGATTGTGAGACTGCTTTTCATGAGATCATATATCAACTTACCCATGCTCCAGTGCTGGCCTATGCCGATCCAAGAAAACCTTACGTCCTGCACACTGATGCTAGCTTGCAAGGGTTGGGGCTGTGTTGTACTAAAGAGCACGAGAATGGCCTGAGACCAGTGGCCTTTGCCAGTAGAAGCCTGACCCCATCCGAAAAGAACTATCCTGTACATAAGTTAAGAGTTCCTAGCTCTGAAGTGGGCTATTGTTGACCAATTCCATGAGTACTTGTATGGGGCTAAAATACTAGTAAAAACTGACAATAATCCTTTGACCTATGTGCAGACCTCAGCTAAATTGGATGCCACTGGCCATAGGTGGCTTTCTGCATTATCTACATATGACTATGCTCTCGAATACCGAGCAGGTCTGAACCACATAGATGCTGATGCTCTCTCCCGGAGGCCTGTTCCCCAGAATGATTGGGTCGATTGGCAGAACCTGACATTCGGGCACTCTGCGGAAGTTTGACAGGGAGGAACAAATGTCCACTGGACGCAGTGGACTGCATAGTGGATTGCTTGGGAGCTCTGAGAATTGCATACCTGCTGCTTATTGCCACTCTTCTGCAATAGACATTGGTGCACTGCCTCAGCTGGACAATGACAGTACTCGGCTGGCTCAATCCCGCTATCCCATGATCAAAGCAGCTTTAGAAGCCTCTGTGCAGGAAAAGATGTGTCCAAATTACGCTCCACTGATTTGAGAACTGCACTGTTATACAAAGAAGGTCCTAAGTTGAAACTGATCAATAAACTGTTATACAGAGAAACAGTAGACAGAGGGGACAAGTAGACAAACAACAACTAGTGCTGCCCACTGCCTTCGAGACTCAGTACTGAGGTCCTTGCACAACCATGGGGCACCTTGGTATAGACAGAACACTTGACTTGGTGAGATCCAGATTCTATTGGCCTAAGATGGGGGCTGATGTGGACAACACATTGAACTTATAGTCGCTGCTTAGAGAGGAAAGCTTTGCCCCAGAGGGCTGCCCCCTTGTTAACATCACCACCAGTGCACCGTGGAGCTGGTCTGTGATTTTCTGAGTTTGGAGTCAGATCAAAGAAATATCAGTAATGTGCTGGTGGTCACTGACCATTTCACGAGATATGCCCAAGCTTTCCCACCAAAGACCAGAAAGCATCCACTGTGGCCAAAGTACTTGTAGAAAACTTTTGTTCACTATGGGGCTCCACAAAGAATCCATTCTGATCAAGGGAGAGACTTTGAGAGTCGTCTGATCAAAGAGATGCTTTCTCTGTGGGAGTCTGAAAGTCCAGAACCACTCCTTACCACCCCAGGGGACCCACAGCCTGAGCGTTTCAACCGCACTTTGCTAGATATACTGGGCACCCTGCACCCAAAGGACAAGCCTAGATGGAGCCAACAAATTAGCACCCTGGTACATGCTTATAACTGCACCAAAGTGATGCCACTGGATTCTCCCCTACCGCCTGATGTTTGGAAGAAGCTCGACTACCAGTAGATGTGTGTTTGGTCTCTCCTGATGGGGTTCAAGCTGACAACTATTTACAGTATGTGCAAAAGTTAAAGGCCCAGCTAACTCATGCATACCAACTGGCTCAAACCATGGCTGCCAAAAGAAATCTAGCCAACAAAAGAAAGGTATGATAAAAGGTGAAAGCACAGGAACTCCAGGAGGATCGGGTATTGCTAAGAAATCTGGGACTGCATGGCAAGCACAAGATTGCTGACAGATGGCACCATCTCCCTCACATTGTAGTGGGCAAACTAGATGATCTGCCAGTGTACAAAGTAAGGCCTGAGAATAATTCAAAAGATGTAAAAACAATGCATAGAAATCATTTACTGCCCATTGGACAAATCTTAATTGAGTCTGAGCCCTAGAAGATGCCCCTCTGGACCAGTGACTAGAGCTGCTGCTAAGAAAAGATCAAGAAAGTCTGCACCTACAGAAGCAAAGTTAAAGTGTTCCTCCACAAGTCCCAGTTGAGCATGACTGTCAGTCCATATCAGAAGAAAGTGAGAGTGACTTTGAATACTATCCTTCTTACGAACTGAGTCAATTGTTTAGGGCAATCCCTAGTCAATACTGGAGATGAAGCTGGGCCTTCTGGACTGTCTAAGCCCCAGCTTCATCCCTGGAGCCAATGCTCCCAGAAAGTGAAGTGCAAAGCATCAGATCAGATGAAATGGAATCATTGTGCATGGTTGAACTGTTTGAGCTTTCAGGAGGAAAATGATAGATTGGGGCAGACTGGTGATACACCCAAACAAGAAGAGTATTTTGAGTGCCCTGACAGTCCACTGCCAGTGTCTGAAAGCTCTCCATGCGAGCCAAATGTTGTGGACTCAGAAACTGTAACTCCTGGAGCTGAAAGTGCCCCAAGTTCTAGCCTCCTCTACCCCCATGGAGACTCCCTGACAAGTGAGGACAATGCTGAAAATGAGGCTCAGAGTGCAGAGACTATAACAGTTCCCCCTAGAAGACTGGTCAAGCTGTAAAACCTGTGGTGCACCTCAGTTATGATTCACTTGGGAGGCCTGTGGACTTGCCTCTCAATGTTGTCCATAAAGGTGTATGTGTCCCAGCTCATTGCCCAAACTGAGCATCAGTGCTAACTCAAGTTACTTGTGTTGCCCTCTAAGTATGGTGCCCTTACCCCATCCAGCCCCAAGGTAACTGATAGGAAGGGCCCCTCTCTTCAGGTTTCATGTACAAGAGGTAATAACTTGAGTTATGGTACAATGTGTATGTAATACTGTTAAAGAGTGACATACTGCAATGTTTCAGAAATGTGTTCTTGGTAAAATGATATATTGACTGATGATTACATGTCCGAGCCTAATGCAAATGTATATGGTTGCAGTTGAAACTTATGGGAAGTACTTGCGTCAGCGGACGTCAAGCTTTCCCAGACCAGGAAGGGTGTAACCCCCCTGCAAATGGGGGTTCCCAAAAGACTTCCAGGAGCTTGCTTGAATGCGCCAAGCCTGAATGGTGTTTGGCATTTAATCCATTTATCAGTGAGTGTTTTTAGAACCTCTGGTACTGTCTCTTTAAGAGCTGTCTGCTTGCAGACATAATTAGTTTGTATGGGGGACTGTGTGTTTCTTTGATTGAGTACCACTCAAGCTGCTGCCAATTCACTTCATTTTGCAGTCACTAGGAGTGCAAAGGAACCTATCTGAAAGATGTAACTGTTTGCCAGAAATTATTTAGAGTAATAATGAAATTACAGTTTGTCTAACCTGCTTTCTTTTGCAATCAGAACTGTCTGCTAGTTCCAGTCTAGTTTGAACTGCTGAACTGGACCAATCAGTGTGGGGTAAGCTAGCTCTAAAATGGTGCCTTGGACCGAATCAGAACTTGGACTCATAATCTGAGCCAGCCACAAGAGGATTGTATGGGCAGTGACTCTGGGAGATGTAGTTTAGACTTCAGTGCCTTTTGGACCAACAGCAGCAGTCTATGTGGTGACAGCCAATCCAGTCAAGAACTGGGAAGAACTCAAAGGAAGTGCCGGTTTTGTCGGTTGGAGTTTCAGTTGAGCTTTGGCAGTGAAGAAGGAAGGAGCCCTGTGCTTTTCAGTGTGCAGTTTAGTCAAAAAACATGTGTAGGCCCAGAGTTCCGGTCTGCAGCTTGTGTAACAGCTTGTTGGGACTGAATCCGTCCTGTGAAAAGAATCAAAGGATCTCTGAAGAGTAGAAACCAGGCTCACCCTGTAGAAGACTGGAGGAATTGCTGAAAAGTGCACTCGGTCTGTCAGGAACTGAATCTGCTGTGTGTTCTCCCGGTATTGTGCAGTAATTGCGATCGATACAGATGCAGCCTGCCTGGTATAGTGCTTTCTTTATATAAATGTGTGAAGAGGTTTGTGTACCTCAAGTGAGTCCTGCTGACATTGAAGGACCCTATCTTATTTGGAGGTCGTGAGTACTAATTCAGGGTAGCTCCCTGTTAAATGCCACATTAAATCCAAATGGAATTACTGTACTGCTGACTGTTTAATTCTCCTTTTCTCTGTGTGAAAGGGCCCTACCAGCTGCCACGGTTTGGACTAGCCACTAGGGCTTGGGTACCCAGGGACAGTAACTGATAGGGATAGGCCTGTCACAGAGCCATGAAATAATTATTAGAGTGATAAGCTAATTAACCTGATTTCCCCTGTCCTTGTTATATCCCTAAATAAATCAGAGCTGCTTGTTTCAGCAAAGTTATACTGCCTGAGGTATTTGTCTATGTTAAAGTACTATACTGTGATTGTTGCACTGTATCTCATTTCACAGGAGGTCCCAGTGCGGAACCAGACCTGGGGGTAAGTGTATACTGTGAAGGTAATTCTGATATATTGTGTGGGCCACTAGTGGGAAGAAAGAAGTTGCAGTGTCCCAGAGGCTGTGACCAAGTTAGTTTAACTATTGCAAACCCTGACCTCTGGGTGGAGGCACCCGCCATTGGATCCAGGCCCCTCAACCTGTTAGTGGCAAATCAGGCAGGGGTAGTAGCCCCTGGGATTGCGCCATCTAGAGGTTACATTTTGATCAACCATCATAAAACAGTGAGCAACAATAGAAACAGAATATGACTGGAGGAAGCAATTGGAAGATACAATCAATTTATGGGTTTAACTCCCCCCTACAAATGGGGGTTCCCGAAAAGACTTCCTTGGGCTTGCCTAAATGCTCACTGCCAGGCTGTTGTCCTGTGTTTTAGCAGTTTAAACGTTATTGCCAGAGAGTGCCTGTATAGCCTCTGGGTATTGTCTCTTTAGGAGCTGCCTCTATCACAGTTATAATTAATCTGGGAGGGGGCTGAGTGCTTCTATGCCCGAGTCTCGCCCAGGCTGCCAGATGATCGCTCTGTTTTGCCATCACTACTTGCGCAGAGGGAGCTCTGTTAGAAGCTGTACTTATTTGCTGATTATCTATTAGAGTAGTAGTGATATTGTAGTTTGTCAAACCTGCCTTCTTTACAGCATGGACAGTTCTGTTTATCACCACCATCTTGATCCTGGACTGCCAGAATGGGCAATCAGTACCTTTGGGGACTCTAAAATGGAGACTGTCCCCAGGGGTCTTGTGGGAGCAAAATTCTGTAGGAATTGTAGTTTTGGAACTTTGGTGCTCAGTTGGACCTGGTGGGGGAGCCCTTGGACTGACAGACAGATCAGCCAAATGAACCTTTTGGATCCTGGGGAAAATCCCAGGCTGCTTGCAGCTAGAGTCAGTCTGCGTTGGGAAGTGAAAGAGTGAACAGCTCGAGATAGTCATGCAGCAGTCCTGCATAGTTTCACGCAGGAGAACTGTGGAAGGGCTGAGTTTTGGCCTGCTTGCTTTCCTGCTGTCCCTGAGAGGGAACTTGTGGATTTATCGGACTGAATCCGAATTGTGAGAACGATTTAAGCCACTGAACTGTGACCAGGCTCCAAAACCTGAAGAAGGCCGAAGATTTGCTGAATGCGATTGGCCTGTCAGGACCTCCAGTCATCTCTGAACCCCTGATTTGGTGCACAGACTCTGTAATTATGACCGGAAAGCAATCTGCCTGGTACAGTAGAATTTCCTTACATGTAAATGTGCTGTGTGCTGCTAGTGGGTCGCAATTTGGTTCCCCACTGTGGGCTGAACTGTGTTCTGCTTGCTGGAGGCTGCATCCAGCCCCACTGGACTGAATCCGTATTCATCTCCACTTGGCCTGGGGCTTGCCATACTGGCCCAGCCAGATTACTCACACCACAGAGAAAGCCATTGACGAGAGACCTGCTTGGAGATCAGCCCCCTGCTCAATGCATTGAACAGGAACGACGCCTCAGTGATTTGTGTGGGACCTGCTTCTCCTGGCACTCCAGCTCAACAACCTGCAGTCTCAATTTCATCCTGCCTGTGTCCTGTATGGGGTATCATGAGTAAACAACAGGGTAACTTTCTGCAACAAAAGCTAAATCTCAAGTGTTGTCATCTGATTGCATTGTTGTTTTTCCTTTCACGAACTGAGCCCTCCAGCTACGGATTACAAATAGTGTGTGTTGTGCATGTGTCTTTCTTCCATCACAGGGCTCCAACCAGCTGCAACTCCGGCCTGCCCTGGGCAACGTTCCTGGCTAGCTCACCTTTTCCCTACCTGGGTACCAAGAGTGTGTGACTGTGTAGGGACTCTGAAGTGCATGTATGACTGTCTGACTGATTTAGCCTTTAAGCCAATCAATCTGATTGTGCCCTTTCCCTGTTTGAGCCCCCTAAACAAATCAGATCTAACTCTTTTTGCATTTAACCTGACTGTGGTTCCAGTTTGTACCAAAAGCACTGTACTGTTGTTGTTGTTGGCTGTGCCTAACCTTGTTTTACAGGGGGTCTCCAGTGTCGAACTGGTGGAACCAGCCCTGGTGGTACGTGCAAACAGTGTGGGTAATTGCATGGTGAATAAAAGTCATTGCAAAAGTGATTACTGTATATTGTTCAGGCCACTAGAAGGGAAAGAGAGGGGTTACAGTGTCCCGGAGGGCTGTACCCAGGTTAGCTTGACCACCAGCAACTCTGACCTCAGGGTGGAGGCACCAGTTTCAGTACCCAGGCCCCTTAATCTGCAACTAGCCAAGCAGGCAGGGGTAGTAGCCCTTGGGGTAGCGACACCTAGGGGTTACATCTTGGAGGCACTTCTGGGATTAGCATCCTCTAGTGGCCGGAGGTGGAAATTACCCCCTTAAGTTTAGCACCTGTGACAAAATGGAGGAACTTGCTATGCCTAAGCTCAAGATCGCCCCCATAAGCTGTTAGTGCACCGAATGATGGGGTGGAGTGAGGCTGAGGGGTAGACCCCTGACAGGCCCCCCTGTTGATGGATGTCCCATTAGGGACCACTAATGCTGTTATGGTAGAGGCTGTGAAACACATCAAGTGTTTAGGGAAGGTTGAAGTGAAGGGGAAGGATTCGGACCTGTTTGACCAGACTATGGTGGTCCTACTCTCCTGCAGCTTTCCTATAGACCCAGAGAAAGTACCTCCTGTCATTTTGTCAGAAGGGCCCCAGAAGGGGTGGAGGGTCATCCCTTTGCACAGTGATCCAGGTACCCCAGGAGGGTCCCCCAGTATAGAGGGATTCAAGAATATGCTGCTTAAATTGTTAGCCTCTGAGGGTCGATCCGCACATGAGTTAGGGAGGATGTTAGACCTCTCCAAAGAACCCACGCCATTGCAGTCCCTGATAGCATCTCCTGCCACCCCTAGGGTCTCCCCGTGGTCACCTTCCCCATAGTCATTCCCTCTGTGCATTTGAACTCTTACCTTAGACTTAGACTTTTTTCAGGCACAGTCTCAGTACCCTTAGGGGAAGGATGACCTGGAAACATGGATGGACTATGCTACACCCCTGGTCTAGGAGTGGCAGTGCTCTGAAGGGGAGAAAAGGAAAAGACTCATGGAGAGTTTGAGGGGCCCTGCACTGGAGGACATTCACTTCTTATGAGCCACTAGCCCAGAAGCTACTGCAGATGAAAATCTCTCTGCCTTGGAAGGGGTTTTTGGTAGCAATGAGTCAGGGGACGATTTACTGTAGAAATTTAAATCTGCCAAGCAATGGAAGAATGAGAAATTGTCTATGTTGGTTACCAGAATTGAGAGGGTTCTGCAGAGGGCCCACGGGAAAGGAAGGGTGCCTGCTAGTGAATTGAATCGGGTCAAGTTGGACCATATCCTGAAATCAGCCAGGTAATCTAGTGTGATGATGCTGAAACTTAGATTGCAAGACTGGAAGACTGATCCTCCTGAGTATTGCCACCTCATGAAAGAGATTCGTGAAGCCGAGAATGACGAAGAAGGTTGGAAGCCCTATGCTGGGGTTGCCCGTACCTGTCGGCCCCCCTGAGAGAAGCGGTGATACTGAGTTGCAACAAATGAGAGAACTGATCAATGAATTTGCCGAACTGAGGGTCAGTCAACAAGCTGCTGAGGCAGCCAGAGATGCTAACTGCTATCAGGCCCCTCCTGAGATGAAGAGTGAGGTCCCGACTGGCGGGGTAGGGGTACAAGTATTTCTCCTGAAACTCGGACTGAGAGTAAACTGTTGGAAGAAGTACGCAAATTGAGGACTTTGGTGGGGGACCTGCTGCAAGCTACGCAATCCACCAGCCCCGGTGGAAGTCCAGAAAGCAAGAAAAGCCAATCACGAGTCATAGAAGGGGCCTGAAGTACACCTGCCATGCCCAAGCTGGGAGATGGCTCACTTCTACTCAGAGAATCAAGGGAGCCCATCTTTTGTTACCATTGTGGAGAGGATGGGCACACCTGGTTCACCTGTCGCTCGGCTGAAAATCTGCAAAAAGTTACTAGTAGGCTGCTGGCATTGATTCGACGGAGCAACTCACAGCCGCAAAAGGGGGCTGCCCAGAAAAGTTGTTCCTCCAAGGCAGCTGCAAAACCCATTTCCAGGTCTATGCCCCTGAGTGGTACAAAGTGGTAGGTTACTCAATGGAATCTACTATGACAGTGAATGGTGTGTCCACTTGGGCCGTGCTTGACAGTGGATCATAAGTAGCTATAGTTTTTCAAGACTGGCATCAGAAGCATCTGCCTGATGTGCCATTACAGCCCTTGGAAGGGTTGCACATGTGGGGATTGAGCAAGAAGTCCTACCCATACTTGGGGTACATCTGGGTCTGGTTGCCCCCCCCCAACGGACTGTACAATGGGGTCCCTCTGCTAATTGGAACCAACGCCCACATGTTTGGGAGATTAGCGCAAATCTGCCAGGAAAAACAAGGGTGGCAGCCTGGACGGGCCCTAAGAAATCCGGCCCTAATAAAAAAGGCCTATGACTTGCAATGGAAACCCAATGACGTAGATGAGGATGAGCCTATGGGGATCGTGCAGAAGAAGGATCCTGACTCACTGGTACTGGCACCCAATGCCCAGTGTACCATTCACGGGGAGGTCCGCCTTCGGAAAGATGTAAAGAACAAAATATTAATGTTGGATGCACCAGGTGATGGAAAGTTGCAAGAAGGATTATTGGTTAAACCCAGTATCTTGCCTGCCCGTGTCCACGCCTATGCATGACCAGTGATGGTCCAGATTCAGAATGTGTCAGATCGGGAGGTCCGGGTGAACAGAGGGTGCACCATAGCTACAGTACACTGTGCAGACACAGCAGTACTACCCAGCAGCAAGCCCTTGGGTGACAAGGCGAGGGTGACCCCAGACCTATTTGACTTCGGTGATTCCCCTTTGTCAGCTGAATGGAAGGCTTGAATTAGCAAGAAACTCGCCCTAAAAGACCAAGTATTTTCATTAGAAGAATGGACGTGGGGTGTGTCCAAGGGGCAGAGCATCACATACGCCTGCATGATGACTGGCCATTTTGAGAGAGATCCCGACCTCACCCCAGCAGACATAGATGATGTTAGGAAACACCTACAGGAAATGCTTGCTGCTGGTGTCATAAAAGAATCCAGGAGCCCATATACCTCTGCTATTGTAGTCATGTGGAAAAAGAATGGATCCGTGAGGATGTGCGTGGACTATAGAACCCTGAATTGGCAGACTGTCCCAGATCTATACATCATGCCACGTGTACAAGATGCCCTGGACTACTTGAATGGAGGCCAATGGTTCTCAGTATTGGACCTCTGTAGTGGGTATTACCAGATTCCAATGGCCCCGGAGGACTGTGAGAAGATGGCCTTCATCTGTCCTTTGTCATTCTATGAATTTCTGAGAATGCCACAAGAGGTTTCAGGTGCTCCTGCTACCTTTCAGAGATTGATGGAGTGTTCAGTGGGAGATATGAACTTACTGGAATGCTTAGTGTACTTGGATGACGGCATTGTTTTCAGACGTACGCTAGAGGAGCATGAGACATGGCTGTTCAAAGTCCTAGATTGATTGATTGGAAGAGTTTGGTCTCAAGTTATCCATCAACAAGTGCCAATTTTTCCAAACCTCCGTGAAGTATGTGGGGCACATAGTATCTGTGGAGGGGATACAGACTGATCCCAGCATGGTGGAAGCTCTGACCACTTTGCCCCTGCCTAACAACTGGAAAGAACTACAGCGTTTTCTGGGGTTCTGCAGCTACTACCATAGGTTCATAAAAGATTATTTGAAGGTGATTCAACCACTCTTTAACCTTACCTAAGGATACCCCCCTACCAACTGCAGATGCAAAAAAGGGGCTATCAAAGACCAAGAGAAAATTTACTTTCCAACATGCGAATCTTTTGGGCCTCGCTGGACACCCGAGTGTGAGGCAGCCTTCCATGAAGTCATATAGCAGCTCACCCACGCACCCATCCTTGCCTATGTCAATCCTACCAAGCCCTATGTGCTTCATACAGACACTAGTTTGCAAGGCCTTGGAGCTGTGCTGTATCAAGATGTCGAGGGTGGTTTGAGACCCATAGCTTTCACCAGTAGGAGCTTGACCCCGTCAGAACAGAACTACCACGTCCACAAGCTGGAATTCCTCGCACTAAAGTGGGCCATAGTCAACCAGTTTCATGAGTATCTATGTGGGGCAAAGATATTGGTGAAGACTGACAATAACCCTTTGACCTATGTACAGACTTCAGCTAAATTGGACGCCACTGGGCATCGGTGGCTTTCCGCCTTATCGACTTAAGATTACACTGTTGAATACAAAACAGGACTAAACCACACTGATACTGATGCCCTGTCATGAAGACCGGCTTCTAAAAGTGATTGGGTCAGACTGTCTGAACCAGACATTAGAGCATTGTGCCAAAAGTTTGACAGAGATGAACAGAAGTCTGCGGACACAGTTGAGTATCTGGTGGACTGCTTGGGCCCTCCTGATACCTGCCTACCCACTGCCTGTTTCCATTTCTCTACTTTAGACATTAGTGCCCTACCTCAGCTTGATAATGACAGTATCCAGTGGGCTTAATCCCAAGATCACATGATCTGACCCGCACTTGATGCCCTGCGTGCTGGGAAAGATGTGTCCAAGTTGCATTCCCCTGACCTGCGAACTGCTCTATTGCTCAAGGATGGTCCCAGGTTAAAACTGCATGACCAGGTATTATACGGAGAGACTATAGATTGTAGTGGTCAAGTAGACAAGCAACAGTTGGTATTGCCCACGGCCTTTAAGCACTTGGTACTGAGGTCCCTTCACAATCACATGGAGCACCTCAGTATTGACAGAATTCTTGACCTGGTACGATCTCAGTTCTACTGGTCCAAGATGGGGGCCAATGTTGAGCACCATGTAAAGACCTGCAGTTGTTGCCTCCAAAGGAAAGCCTTGCCTCAGGGGGCTGCCCCCCTTGTCACTATCACTACCAGCGCCGCCATGGAACTGGTCTGCATAGACTTTTTGTGCTTAGAACCTGACCAAAAAAATATTGGCAATGTGTTAGTGGTTGCTGATTATTTTACATGGTATTCACAAGATTTTCCAACTAAAGATCAAAAGTCCTCTACCGTGGCCAAGGTGCTAGTGGAAAAATTCTTCATCCACTATGGTGCCCCCCAGCGGATCCATTCTGACCAAGGCAGAGACTTTGAAAGTAGGCTAATCAAAGAAATGCTCTCTTTGTGGGGGGTGCAGAAGTCAAGAACCACTCCCTATCACCCACAGGGGGACCCTCAACCAGAATTCTTTAACCGCACCCTTCTGGACATGCTGGGCACCCTCCATCCAAAAGACAAGCATAAGTGGAGCCAGCAGATTAGCACCTTGGTACATGCCTACAATTGCACCAGAAGTGATGCTACTGGATTCTCTCCCTATCGCCTTATGTTTGGGAGGGAAGCCTGATTGCCTGTAGATGCTTGCTTTGGGGTCTCCCCAGATGGGGGCTGAGCTGAGAACTATTTGCAGTATGTGCAGAAATTCAAAGCTCAATTGAACCATACATATCAACTGGTCCAAACAACGGCCACCAAGAGAAACCTCACCGACAAAGAGAGGCACGACAAGAAAGTAAAAGCTCAAGAGCTATGGCCTGGAGACCGTGTGTTGTTAAGCAATTTGGGACTACATGGCAAGCACAAAATTTCTGATAGATGGCGCCATCTTCCCCATGTAGTAGTTGGCAAATTGGATGATCTACCAGCATTCAAGGTGCGCCCAGAGAATAACTCCAAAGCTGTCAAGACCATGCACCGTAACCACTTGCTGCCCATCGACCAAATTGTTATTGAGGCTGAACTATCAGAAATTGCTTCCCCTGGGATAGTGACTCATGCTGCCGCAAGAAGGAGACAGAGTCCATCTGCTTCAGCTGTCAAAGATTCGAGGCCCCCCCCCGGCAGGCCTCGAATGATAATGACTTGTCAATCCACCTCTGATGAAAGTGACTGTGGTAATGCCTATTATCCTTCATATGAACTGAGTCAGTTGTTTCGAGGCAATCCTCTGCAGAATCATAGGGATGAAGCTGGGCCTTCAGAACTGCCTAACCCTCCAGCTCCTTCCCTGGACCCAGTGCCTCCTGAAAGTGAGGTGTAAAGTATCCCGTCTGAGGTTGCAGACTCTCTGTGTCTTGTAGAACTGTCTAACTTGCCCAAAGAAGGGGCTGATGGTCTGAGTCTCCCTGGTGACATGCCAGAGCTTGAAGAACAATATGAAAGTGTTGACAGCACCCCCTCCATGCCACAAAGTCTAATTGTGCCAGAGTCTCCTCAGAATGGGCAACCTGGGTCCTCGTCAGAAGATAATAATGAGCAGTGTGTTGTGGAGACAGAGTCTGCAGAGCCAGGAGCTGATAGTGTTCCCAATCTGGACATTTCAACCAGTGCAGAGGCATCCATTACTACAGGAGAAGAAATCAGTGCCAGTGTTGACTGCCCAGAGCCTGTGTCTGTTCCCCCCAGGAAATCTAGGTGACCTATTAAGCCAGTTCTACATTTTAGTTATGATTCCCATTGGAGGCCTGTGGACTTGCCTCTCAATGTGGTTCACAAGGGTGTTTATATTTCTCAGAGCTCACTACTCAAACTGAGCTTAATGGTCAATTCCAGGTTGATTATTCTTCATTTTCAGTATGGTGCCCCTGCCCCATCCAGCCCCAAGTTATCTGATAGGGAAGGGCCCCCTTCTACATTATTTAATGTACAAGAAGTTATGACATGAATCAGTATTGTAATGTTTAAAGTATGTTAATCATAAGGGAATCAGTATTATGTGTATGAAACATGCATAAGTATTGTCAATGAAGGCATGGTGTAGTGAAATGTATAGTAGTGTGATACATTTATTTTAACTGATGCATCAGATGTTATTTTCATAGTATGCTACTGTCATGAATGACTTGTATATATTGCATCTTCAATATTGTAATGGTATAAACTTGAAGAAGATGCCAAGTTTTCTCCAGGCAGGGAAGGGTGTAGCCCCCCCCCCACAAATGGGGGTTCCCAAAAAGTTTTCCTTGGGCTTGCCTAAATGCTCACTGCCAGGCTGTTGTCCTGTGTTTTAGCAGTTTAAACGTTATTGCCAGAGAGTGCCTGTATAGCCTCTGTGTACTGTCTCTTTAAGAGCTGCCTATATCGCAGTTATAATTAATCTGGGAGGGGGCTAAGTGCTTCTATGCCCGAGTTCCACCCGGGCTGCCAGATGATCGCTTCATTCTGCCATCAGTACTTGTGCAGAGGGAGCTCTGTTAGAAGCTGTACTTATTTGCTGATTGTCTATTAGAGTAGTAGTGATATTGTAGTTTATTAAACCTGCCTTCTTTGCAGCATTGACAGTTCTGTTTATCACCACCATCTTGGTCCTGGACTGTCAGAATGGGCCAATCAGTACCTTTGGGGACTCTAAAATGGAGCCTGTCCCCAAGGGTCTTGTGGGAGCAAAACTGTGTAGGAATTGTAGTTTTGGAACTTTGGCACCCATTTGGACCTGGAGGGGGAGCCTTTGAACTGACTGACAGACAGATCAGCCAACCAAACCTTTTGGATCCTGGGGAAAGTCCCAGGCTGCTTGCAGTTAGAGTCAGTCTGAGTTGGGAAATGAAAGAGTGAACAGCTCGAGATAGTCGAGCAGCAGTCCTGCATAGTTTCGTGCGAGAGAACTGTGGAAGGGCTGAGTTTTGGCCTGCTTGCTTGCCTGCTGTCCCTGAGAGGGAACTTGTGAGTTTATCAGACTGAATCCGAATTGTGAGGACAATTTAAGTCACTGAACTGTGACCAGGCTCAAAACCTGAAGAAGATCGAAGATTTGCTGAACACGATCGACCTGTCAGGACCTCCAGCCACCTCTGAACCCCCGGTTTGGTGCACAGACTATATAATTGCGACCGGAAAGCAATCTGCCTGGTACAGTAGAATTTCCTTACATGTAAATGTGCTGTGTGCTGCTGGTGGGTCACGATTTTATTCCCCACTGTGGGCTGAACTGTGTTCTGCTTGCTGGAGGCTGCATCCAGCCCCACTGGACTGAATCCGCATTCATCTCCATTTGGCCTGGGGCTTGCCATACTGGCCCAGCCAGATTACTCACACCACAGAGAAAGCCATTGATGAGAGACCTGCCTGGGAATCAGCCCCCTGCTCAACACCTTGAACAGGAACGGTGCTTTGGTGATTTGTGTGGGCCCTGCTTCTCCTGGCACTCCAGCTCAACAACCTGCAGTCTCGATTTCATCCTGCCTGTGCCCAGTATTGGGTATCATGAGTAAACATCAGGGTAGCTCCCTGCAACAACAGCTAAATCTAAAATGTAGTCATCTGATTGCTTTGTTGTCTTTTCTGTCACGAACTGAGCCCTCCGGCTCCGGATTACAAATAGTGTGTGTTGTGCATGTTGCTTTCTTCCATCACAGGGCCCCAACCAGCTGCGACGCCGGCCTACCCCGGGCAATGTTCCTGGCTAGCCCACCATCTTCCTATCTGGGTTCCCAGAGTGTGTGACTGTGTAGGGACTTTGAAGTGCATGCATAACTGTCTGACTGATATAGTCTTTAAGCAAATCAACCTGATTAAGCCCCTCCCTTGTTCAAGTCCCCTAAATAAATCAGATCTAACTTTTTTTGCATTTAACTTAAATGTGGTTCCAGTTTGTGCCAAAAGTACTGTACTGTTACTATTTGCTATGCATAATCTTGTTTTACAGTGGGTCCCCAGGGTCGAGCTAGAGGAACCAGCCCTGGTAGTAAGTGCAAACAGTGTGGGTAATTGCCTGGTGAATAAGGGTCATTGTGAAAGTGATTATTGTGTATTGTTCAGGCCACTAGAAGGGAAATAGGGGGTTACAGTGTCCTGGAGGGCTGTGCCCAGGTTAGCTTGACTACCAACAACCCTGACCTACGGATGGAGGCACCCGTTTCATTACCCAGGCCCCTTAACCTGCAACTAGCCATGCAGGCAGGGGTAGTAGCCCTTGGGATAGCGCCACCTAGGGGTTACATTAATATGCTATATTCTCCTTATTCTGACCCCAGTTCGAAAACCTTGATAATAATTGCCTTACAGGGCTTCTAAAGTGCGTTTGCAGCTTTAGCTCAAGCTCCAATTTTCTTTGCCCTTTTCATGCAGTGGCAAGCCTCCATCATCCTCTGATGAAATTTCTATCTGTAGATTACGCATCTATCTGTATATATCTAGTAGATGCACAGTTTTCTTAGGGGGAGTTTTCTGCTTTGAAGGACCTCACTCTTAAGAGTGGGCACCTACAGTCTCTGTATTTAGGGGCTTGTGGGTTTCTGTTTGGCTAGCTCATAATCCATTATCTTTCTCAGTTTTGGATCATGACGTTGAATTGTTAGTTAAGCCCACATTTTCATTGTTTGTTATAAACATGGCAGAAGTTCCAGTCTGGGTCTGAGATTGCCCCAGTTGCTCAGTTTGTCCAGATTCTGCAGCAACTTTTTTTTTTTGTTAATCTTTTCCTCTCTTGTCACTGGACAACCCCATCTGCTGGACATCCCAGCCCCCTCACCCCGATGTCCACTGAGACATATGTGCTGGCTATTCTTCCCCCAGGGCTTGCTCCCCCAGTGGGGTCAATGGGTTCCCCAACCCTTGTTGTAGAAGTATTCAGTTCCTGGTCAGCAAGCCAGGCTGGTCAGGTACTGGTCTTGAGGGTGTCCTGGAATCCTGACACCATCTTGCCACCAGTAACAATTTCTCCTCCTGTATTTCCCCTTACAGACATGGTATGCAATGACAACATGATGTGCACCACGCACTTCCGTGCACTACATGTCAGCACAACAGTAAAATACGGACGTAAATAAGAATTTGGAAAGAGAGTTTCTTGTGCTTTGCCCCAACCCATCTCAGCGTATTTTCCCCTAGACCAAATCTGTGCAGGGTTTCAAAGAGATACCCCCACTCAACCCGATCAAATGCCTTTTCAGCATCTAGGACTAATTTATTTATTTGTTGAAAAGTTTTACTAGGAAAGGCACACTGAATAACATACAATTGCTCATCTCATGGAACATCCTGTGGGAAGGGGAAATAGGGTTACATATTCATTTCACAAAAAAAACAGCATTAAAGAAATACATGAGTCATTGGTGCTTTGCTCCACAAGCTACAGTAAGATACAACAACATTTAGAAAATACTGGTAAATGCTTAATTGTAAAATTAAATGAATACATAGAGTACAATTTGAAATTTAACCAGAGTGGCTTGACATGGACTAAGTATTAAGGAGTACTTATCTAGAAGTGGTGCAAATAACTGATGACAACTTATATGCTATGTACATAAGTGCACAAAACTTATATTCTTAATGTACAGAAAGGCAACTTATAGTAAGCCAGCTTGGGGTTACATAAAGAACTAAATGCTAAAGTGTCGTGAGGAGAGGTGAATATGTGGGGGCTAGGAGCAGTTGCAGGCAGGATAGAGAAAATTATTGAGGGAGGTCGAGATAGAGCAAGGGGAGGAGGAGTGCCTGATTTGAGATGGCAGAGAGTTCCAAAATTTTGGATTCTATGAGAAAAGGTGTATTGGTCTATAGAAGTGGATCGGTGTGGGCTGCTAGATCAGAGGGAAAGGGGTGCTTGTTTACGTGGGGTCATAGTAGAGGATAGGTAAGAGGGTAGGGAGGTGAATCAGAATTTTGAAGTGAATTTCATACAGTAAGCCAGACGCCTGTTAGCCAGAGAGGGAAAGCCAAGTGAGCGATAGAGGGAGAACTGGTGAGTGAGTGGAGGGGCATCCATGGCAAAGTGACAGAAGGCATTAAATAGGGTGTCCAGTCTAGTTAGAGAAGATGGTGGTGCAGCACTGAAGACTATATGGGTAGGATCATCTTCTGAACTAGCTCACACCTAGCGTGTAGGGGTAGGCAGCTTTGGTTTCTGTATAGGGTGACTAGTTTGGGGGTGCAGTTTTTTCAGAATGGAGTCTATGTGTCCAGAAAAGTTGAGGTGCTGGTCAAGTCAGACCCTAAGATACCTAAAAGAGGTAGTATCCTCAAGAGTAGTACTGTCTAGGGTGTGGAAAGAGGGCAGTTTAGGTAGCCTAGAGAGTCTCTGCCTTGTGCCAGAGGTCATGGAGACTGCTTTCTTGGCATTTAAGAAAAGCTGATGGGTGCTTAGCCAAAGCTGAACTTTCTCGAAGTCCAGCTGAAGTTTGGAAGCAACATCAGAGGGAGAGGTGCCAGACAAGACAAAGACTGTATCATCAGTGTACATATGAATAGAGGAGTAGGTACAAACTGACGGGAGGTCATTTAGGAAAATGGAGAAAAACAGGTGCCCATGGATTGAACCTTGTGGCACACCTGTTTTTATCAGGGCTGGGGGAGTGGAATCTCCAATTTTGACTGACTGGGTCCTACCTAGTAGATAGGAGCTGAACCATCTGCAGGCTGAGACAGACAACCCAGCTGTGGCCAGATTGCTTAACAGGAGGGGGTGGGAGACAGTGTTGAAGGTCTTAGTGAGGTCGACAAAGATAGCTGAGGTAATTTGTCCTTCATCCATACCTGTGAGTATAGAGTCAGTGAGCCTGAGCAGGTACATTGTAGTGGAGTGATTTTTTTCTGAAACCAGGTTGGTAAGGGGTGAAAAAGGCAGAGTCAGAGAGGAAGGTGGAAAGCTGGGAAAGGACTCGGTGTTCCTGAAGCTTGGCCAGTATCAGGAGGAGTGATATGGGCCTGTAATTTCCTGGGCAGGAGGGATCACCTCCCTTTGATAGGGGCAGAACTACTGAGTGTTTCCAGGAGAGCGGGACTGTGTCAGTTGAGAAGGAGAGGTTTATAAGAGCAGAAAGAGGGGAAAGCGATAGCATAAGTTGAATAGAATAGGAGCTTTGGGTCGAGACCATCAGGGAGGAGCCCTTAGACGGATTGAGTGCTAGCAGTGTGTTTACAGTATCAGTGTGATTACCTGTGGCATAGGAGAAGTGATTTGAACATTTGAGGTTTGAGGAGGAATTGTTAATGTCAGGAGTAGGGGAGAGGGAAGTAAGAAGGGTGGAGGCACTTGAGGTAAAGTATTGGTTGAATGCTGTTGCCACAAAGGTGTGGCTGGACTTTAGTTCACCATGTACATTAATTTGGGGGGATTGTGGTTTCGATGGGGGGGGGAAGGAGTGAACCACTTTCCAGAATTTGGAGGGAGTGCTTAGGTTGACTTCAAAAGCAGAGCGAAAGTATTTGATTTAGCAAGGTTGGTTGCTTTAGAGCAGGCCCTTAAGGCCCTGTACCAGTCATGGTCGACTTGGTATTGTGTGGATTTGTACATCTTCCATGCACAGTCGCGTGCAAGCATGCACGCCAGCAGCTCAGGTGTGATCCAGGGGAGATGGTTGCCACGTACCCTGGTGCATTTAAAAGGAGTATGTTTATTCCAGGTTTCAAGAAAATGAGTTTGCAAGAGGTTCAAGGCATCATTTACTGAGTGGGATGCGTAGAAGGGGGACCAATCTGTTTAGTGCAGATCCTGGTGGAGGTGAGAGAGGTCAAGGGACTTATATGTGTGGATTATGATTAGTTTGTGGGGCACTTTTGGTCAATGTATTTTGTGAACCAGGTAGATCATGTGATGATCACTTACTGAGTCAGGGAGGAGGCTGGAAGCTATGACTCTATGTTTATGAGTGGTGAGGGCCCAGTCAATGTGCAAGTGAGTACCAGTTTTGGGGTTAAGGCAAGTTGGTCTGTGATTAAATGCATTAGGTTGAGGGCAGAAATGATGTTACGCATTTTACTTAAGGAGGCATCAGGCCAATTTAAGTTCAAATCCCCTAGGATATACAACTGCCCTTTAGAGGAGAGTGTAGAGAGTTCTTTAAGGAGATTTGTAGCAGTAGAGGATGGTAGCCCTGGGTGGCAGTAAATCTCTGCCATGTATATAGGGATTGAGTGTGGGAGGACAAGTCTTAGGGCAAGAGCTTCATAAGCTGCGGGGACTGAGGTGTTTAGGATGGTGGTGAATTGTATATTGGAGACTGTACATATTGCTACACATCCACCCTTACCAGTTCAGTCTTGTCTGATGATATTATAACCTGATATGGATAAGGAGAGATCTTGGATCTTGTTGCCGAGCCAGGTTTCAGATAGTATGAGGAGGTCTGGGCAAGTGTTAGAATGAGGGGTTGTAGCAAGACAAGTTTTGGCAGAAGGCTCCTTATATTGAGGTGGAGTATCTTGAGGCCATGTGGGAGAGTAGACTTGTAGGAGGGAAGGGTGACTGAGCATAGTAGAGTTGAGAGCATAGAGGTGGTGGGAGGAGGACCAGGTTTAGGATTTATGTCCCCGGTAGTTAAGAGGAGGAGAGTGATAATTATATAATAAAGCATTGGGTTTTTGTGCCAAGGCTTCGTGGAGGAGGAGGTATATAGAATAGGATGATGGGAAGTACAGGAGACATGAATGGTTAGGGAGTTGAGTGTGGTGAAAAAGGAGGGGGCACAAGTAAGGGAGGCACAAGGTATTGCCGAGGAGTGAGTTGCATTGAGGTGGTAGGGAGCTGAAGTACTAGCACTTGGTGGGGATGTGTACAAATTTTGTACTATGGAAGTTATAGGGGAATTTCCTGGTGGGCAATCTAGGTAAGACATTTGAGGGATAGGGATATAAGCGAGCAGGAAGAGGAGGAGAGTGAGGTTTCGAATGGGAGATTGAGGGGTGAGGGAATGCCATATAAGAGCACATTATGGCCTGACTTCTGAGAAAAAAAATTAGGTAAGGATAGTCTACTCGACAGCAATGGATTTTGAAAGCTTCAGGGTTGACTGGAACAGGCACCTCTAGTGGGCAATAAATATAAGCTGCAGGTGAAGTATTGAACTGTTAGTATTTTAAAGCATGAGGAAATCACATGACCCTTGAAAGCTATAAATCACAGAGTCCGGATGGGGGTGTGGGGGTGGGAAATTCCACTAACAAGTTAGCTGGTGAGGAGCTGAGCCAGCGGGACCATACCTTATGGCAGCAGTCTGGTTGGGTAGCAGTGGACTCGGAGCTGCCGAGGAAGTGATCCGCAGCAGAGTGCCCAGTCAAGGGCTGGTGCAGCCTGGGAGGAAAGAAGGGACAGAGGTTAGTATTTCAGCCCAATGCTTACAAAGGAGCTGTAATCACAATTAAATCGGGGGAGGGTTGAAACGGTAGTGGAGACAGGTGGCCAGAGTGGGGAAATTTTGGACAAAGGATTGGTTGACAAAGCGGGGATTTGGCTAAGTGGGAAGCATCTGATCAGGCAGAGAAGTCAGGGTAGGGCAATAGAAATAAATTATTCAGCAGTCAGTGATCAATTATTCAGCAGGCAGTTATCAAAATCAGCTTTCAATTCATATCCTGCATTTAAGCATCTGAGGGGGTAGGGAAGTCAGAGAAGGACAGTAAAATAATTAAATTCAGCAAATTAGTTTACAAAAAATCAGCTTACAGTTCATATCCTTCTATTTTAACACATTGACGTATAAAATATGAAATAGCTAAGCAAGAGGTAAAAGAACGCTAGTTTTCAACAACTTGCAATTCCCTAGCCTGCATAACTTAGCAGCATTAACAGACTAAAATCTAGCTGAGCTGGGCAACAAGGTAAAAGAGCACCAAGTTTACATTTAAAACAAGCAGGCTAGTTTAGGCATATAGCTTACAGATCGCAGTCTGGATTGCTAGCCCACAGTGGAGCTTAAAGAAGGGCAGAAGGTGCCAAGTTTAAAAAAATCAGAGAGTCTGCTAGCAAGTGAGCTGGTGAGGAGCTGAGCCAGCGGGACCGTACCTTATGGCAGGAATCTGATTGGGCAGCAGTGGAATCAGAGCTGACGAGGAAGTGGCCCACAGCAAAGTGCCTGGTCAAGAGCTGGTGCAGCCTATATTCCAGGGCTTCCCTGCTTATTCTTCCTTGTACACCTCCACGCCACATTTAATGTGCACCAAATATTAAGTTTACCTTGCCTACTCTGAATAAACCCAGTCTGACCATCTCATATTAACGACAAAAGCACTTCCTCAAGTCTATCAGCTAGTATACACACCAGTGTCTTATAGTCTGTAGTTAGTAGGGATATAGGTTTGTAGGTGACACAGAGTTAGGGATCTTTTCCCTGCTTAGGGAGAATGGTTATCGAGGCAGCGCACATGGATGGGGGTAGGTTACCCTCGGATAAGGATTCAACAATCATATCCTGGAGCGGGGCCTGCGGTTCATGACAAAACATTTTATAAAAGTCCACGGGGTAGCCATCTGGGCCCAGGGCTTTCTCTCCCTTCAAATGCTTAATTGCTTTAGAGATATCCTCCCAAGCGACAGGTCTCTCCACTAACTCGCTGTACTGTTTGCTAATAGTTTGAATCTGGGCTTTAGCAAAAAAAGGCTTAATATTGGGGCTGCATCAGCGCCACTTCAGAAGTGTACAATTTTTCAAAAAAGGAATGAAAACATTCCCCTATTTCCTTGTCCCCATTGCACAACTTGCCTTCAGCGACTTGCAACTGAGTTACATTTCTAGTTCCCTGCCTATTTTTAAGCTGCCACGCCAACCACCTACCTCCCATGTCACCTTCAAAATAATTGCCAGCCTCCATAAGCAACAAATCTCTTGCTATTTTTGTATTGTGCACTGTGTTAAACTTCCATTTGAGCTTTTGCAGCTCATTGTATCCCATCGCAGAGGGGCACTCCTTATGCCTTCTCTCCACCAACACAGTCCTAGCCTCAAGCTGTATGAGGTGTTGGGTATTTAGTTTTTTTTTTTTTTTTATAAGAGGCATATGGTATAGTAGCACCCCCTCAAGACAGTCTTTAATGCTTCCCACCTAGTTGATGCCGAAGTGGCCCATGGGGGATTATTTATTTGTAGGGGTGTGCGAAAAAAAATTTCTGTTGGCAGAATTTTGGTGAAAATCGGATTTTTGCTTCCGCGAAATTTCAGAAATAATTTCTCCAACTTTTGTGGAAATTCTGCAAAAAAATGCAGAATAAATGTAAGAAATGTGGGTTAATGTATTAAATTGTGGGGAAAAAATCCACAGAAGTAATGCAAACCGTGGATAATTACATGATATGTGGCAAAATACTAAGCAAGAGACTTTATTTCTGCATGTCATGTAAAAATCCACAGTTTATAATTAAATGCCGCAGTACTAGGTGGAAATCCGCAGTTATCTGATGAAAGTTTGTAATTCTGCTACAGATGAAAGAGTGGAAAATTCCACAAAATTTTACAGAATTTCTGCAATGGTGGAAATCCGCACTTTTGCCCACCCTTTTATAAGGAATTCTTTGATCTGAAGCCCTAAATGCTGCCTGAAGTCTTTCTTTTTCAGCAGGATTGGATCGAGTTTTCATGCTCGGTTAGTTGTGGGCGATCCCACCCTGGCCAGTATTATCTGCAGGTGGGAGTGGTCAGTAAGCATGATTGGGCCATACTGCATATTACAGAGCTCAAATTCAGAACTTTATCCTGAGAAATAAGGGACATATCTATCTGGGAGCACACCTTAGCGGAGTGTGAGTAATGGGAGTAATCCCTGCCTGTGGGGTTAAGATGTCTCCAGGAGTCTATCAGTCTGTGGTCCCTCATAAGATCTTTGAGAACTTTAGTGCTTCTTGTTTCCAAACCTCCCACCCTATTTGACCGGTTAAGTGTGTTATCCATGACACAATTAAAGTCCATATTCAATATTCAAGGCCCCTGGAACTTAGTAATTTCTAAGGTCAAATACATAAAAAAATTCTATGTTGTCCACATTTGGGGCGTACACTGAGCCCACCGCAATGGACTGCCCAGAGTTCAGTTGTATTTGCAATAGCACAAATCTCCTCCCTTTATCTGCAGTTACTTGCATGATCACACCTGGGAACCTGGGCCTCAACCATATTGCTGTTCCTCTTGCCTTGGATGTAAAATAGGAGCCCACCATTCCTCTTCCCAGTTCTTGGCCATATGTTCACCCTCTTTGGGTGTCATATGTGTCTCCTGTGATCAAGCAATGTCTACCTTCATAGATTTAAGTCTACCCAATACTGGTTTCCTTTTTGTATGCAATTTAAGCCCATGTACAGTATGTTCCATGAACTGAACTTTAAGTTGTTATCCATTGTACCAGTGTGCAAATAATTCTACATGTCTAAGAACCATTGTGCTTTGTCTGCCAACAGAACTCTCAAGCATTTGATACCTATTTGTTTGTAATAAAAACTGTTAACTGTGGCCTTAGCCACCGCAACATTTGTGAAGTTACAACTCCCCCCCTTCCCATTTGGAGGGCAACCTTCCCAACCATTAAACGCACAATTTTTCTAACTTTCCTCCCACCCCTTCCCCCAACAGTGTAACCATTTACCCTAACATAACTTAGGCTACTCTGTCTCTCCCCCGAACTGTAGCAGAACAAGTATGCAGCATTCCCATTCTTGCTGGGTAAACCTCTGAACTTGTTAAGGCACCTAAAATTAGATAAATGCATCATGAAATGATCAGTAGTTAAACATCAGAACAGTGAATACCATAACAGATATCTTAACATGACTTACATATCATTACTAAACTTATTAATTGGTATTAGCTAGAAGCTGGTATACCCACCCCACCTCAACTCCAAAGGAAGAAGGAAGGTTAAGGGGGAGGGGGGTCACCGTATTTCAGAACAAGGCATTGGAGTGCCATAGTGGTCCCCGAACCCAGCAACATTTGTGTGTCTAGCTGGTGGCATATCCATACACATGTAAGTGAAGATGACAAGGCTATGTATTTTCATTTTATCAAAGTATTACTCCATGGTCTTAGGGTGCTTTTTCATGCAAATATGGATACATGAACTGCTATAAATGTAAGTCTATAATGTCTCTCAGAATTCAGGGGCTCTAACCATTTCATGCGTACCATACTCAGCTGTGTCATTCATCTATGTCCCCTTGGATCAGCCCCCATTCAAAAATTGCACACTTTCATGTTAAAGCTCCTCGCTGTTACCCATGGCCCCTGCCATGGTCGAGTGCCTCTGCATGCAGTCTACTAGCTTTCATTTCCACTTTACTTCTGCAAGGAACTTGCCCTACTCATTTTTGTTGGGGTAACCCAAAAAGCAGCACCTGTATCTGTCAAACCCCCATATATCACTGAGCACCCCGCTCAGGCATAGCTTGTCAGCCGCACTGTTTTTGATCATTTGGAGAGACTGGTGGGGTGTTAGCAAAAGCACCAGGATCAACTCATGTCAGGGGAAAAACAACATAATGTTAGTTCTAGGGCTGATGTTTGCACTTGCAACAGTGATATGCCTCTATAATGTCCAGCCCTTCCAGTCATTAATGCCATGTCCCCATAAGCCAGCCAGATCACCAGCCAGATCCTCCATCTTCCCTAGTGAGGCTTGGGATTCCCCTACGGCACATCATTTGTTCAAGATTTCACAAAGAATACCAAGCTGCGTGCTCATTTGAGTCATGAACAGGCGTAACGTGAGGGCAGCATTACAGGAGGCAATTTGGAACATGAGATGCCCAGGGGTTATAGTAATAACAGCAGGCAAAGCAAGCTTGATAATGCAAACAACGTACTGTGGCAGTGATCTAATCGGCTGTCTGACATCTACTCATAGTGGATGTGATTTAGGTTATAACCATAGCAGTCAGTTGATTGGTTACTACTAGGATTACTAGGACTAGTAGGACATAAGGGAGCCAACAGGCCCATCATGAATGTTCCGTACATTTGTGGGCTCATCTAAACCATAATGTAATTTGAATAATAATAGTCATCAAGCTGATTCTTAAAAATTTCTAGAGTTGGAGAGTCAACAATGAATTGTGGCAATTTATTCCATGCCACTGATGAACGTATAGTGAAAAAATAACTGATTTTATTTGTTCTTGCTGTTGGTATAACCAGCTTTTGGTTATGTGAGCGCAAGTTACTACGTGTATTATTAAACTGAATCCCACATTCTACCATGAGTTCAGGTGATTGTAATAATTTATATAAAAATAATAAATCTCTCTGTCTCCGTGCCTCCAGAGAGTGTGACCCAGTGTTTTGCAATCTATCCTGGTATGATTTTCCCCTCAGACTTTGGATCAGTCTAGTAGCTCTCCTCTGCACTCCTTCTAGTGCTTTTTTTATCTTTAATTGTTGATGGTGACCAAAATTGAGACCCATAGTCCAGAACAGGTCATACATAGCTTCTATATGTTATAATTATTATCTGTTCTGTTTTAGATACAAATGATCTTTTAATATTCCTTATTGGGGTATTGGCTTTTCCCCAATGTTGAGAGGCAATGATCCATTAATGTTAACTTATTATTCACCATAATTCCGAGATCTTGTTCTGCTTGGGAACTTTTAAGTATATTTTGATTTAAAATATAGGTATACATTGGGTTATTTGTTCCTAAATGAATGACAGAACATTTAGCCACATTTAGTATCATCATTTTCTATGGCCCAGTTTTAAATTTTAGCTAAATCTGATACTAATGAAAAATGTTTACCGAATGTATCCACTTGACCTCCCAGCTTGGTATCATATGCACATTTTTAAATCATGTTTTGAATACCCCTATTCATATAGCTCACATAGATATTAAATAAACTAGGGCCTAATACAGAGCCATGAGGTACACCACTCTCCACATTTTTGGGCATTGAAATATTATTTTGTATACATACTGATTGTGTTCTATTATTAAGCCATGCATGTACCCATTTAATGCTATTAGAATGTACATTTAGTTGGAAGTCACGTGATGCAGGCAGCCTAGTGGCAGCAGAGATGTAGGGCTCCTACCCTTAACATCACATCTTCATCTTTTACACCTTAATTTTGACTGGAAACTGCCTAATAACTACAACAAGGTAGAGAGGACATCTTCAGCATTCGATATCAACAAAACCTACATTGCCATTGAGAGTTTTTCTTCTGCGATGGATGCAGATATGAAGATGGCCCAGCTCAGACATACACCTCCTCCCTCACCTGAAAAGCTGCCTAAAAAGCCAGACCTCAAGGGGGAGCCTCCAAGTCTAAAAAGCCAGCTACAGGTCCATCAGTTCCACTCACCGAAGATCGGTTTCTACAGGAACTTCTGCCTTTTAGAGAAACTTTGCTCGATATTTCTTCTGAAATTAAATCAGTAAGAAATGATATGTCAGATTTAGCAAGAAGGGTGGGTGATAATGATTCTAGAACCACCTCCGTGGAAAAATGGAAAGACAGAGTGGATCCAGAGATAGTACAGCTCAGACAGCAAATTAGCAAACTACAACTAAAAACTGAAGACCTTGAAGGTAGGAGCAGGAAGAACAATATCCTAATAATGGGTCTTCCTGAGACAGAAGAAAACCCCAAAGTTGTGGCTTTTGTTCAGAAGTTACTACAAAAAATCATGGGACCGTCTCCCCTCGGGGGTAACTATCAAACTGAATGAGCCCACAGGTCGCTCAGACCTCGTCCACAACAAGGTTCAAGTTCAAGTTTATTGCAGGAAAACTCCATTGAGCAAGATCATTCACAAGGAGGTCCTGTGACATAAACAGTTAAAGTACAAACACAGATAGGTAATAACAGTATATACATGAAATGCACGTTACATGATACAGGCTGAATATACATACAAGGGTACCACATAGGGTGACCGAAGGTGGTAAACATTGATATGAGACAGAGGCGACTTACAGGTTGCATACTGATAAATGAAACATGATGACTGGTGTGTACAATACATATACAGTATTTTGGCAGCTAGAACAAACAACAGTCTACAACTGATATGGGGGAGGGTGATTTGATAGAGTAGCAGTGGGCGTAAGCAAAGATAAACCAGGAGTAGAAGGGGAAGGAAAGCAGTTAATATGACAAATCAATTATACCTTACCAGTGGATAAATATGGCACACATGGGGAAGGAAGAGACTTAATGACAGTTACAGGTGTCTTTTATTTTGGCTGAACTTAGCGATTTGTAGAAGTTTATTGAAACTGTGCTAGTTAGTTTCAGATACGGTTTATAATTGGTTCCAAATGGAGGAAGGGCATATACAATAAGCACGTTTACCAAAGGAAGTCCGTCCTTGGTATGTCAAGCATAATAAAGTCAGATTTTCTTAACGAGTATGCACTATGTGAGATACTAATAAGGAAGAGAGATAGCTTGGCAATTTCTGCAGGAGCAGTTTAAGAGTCCATAGCCCAGCATGGAAGCAGGCGTCTAGTAGTAAGGGATGTCCAACCAACAGCTGCATATAAGTCACAGTGGTGTGAGCAGGTAAGGGAGTTAGTGAACCGTGCCTTGCGGTGATAAAGGATGTCCAGTTTACTTAGATTTGCAAGAGTGGTGGAGGAATAGATTACATCGCCATAGTCGAGTAGGGGGAGAAAAGTGGCCTGTACAAGCTTGTTTCGAGTTTCAAGGGGGAAAAGGGGCCTATTTCTGTAGAAGAAACCTAACCTTGCTTTAACCTTCTAGAGACTTCTTCAACGTGGTCACTGAAAGATAATTTATTTTCGATCCAGATACCTAGATATTTAAATTTGGTTACAACTTCCAGAGGCTCATTTAGCGTGGTGACAATGGAGTCTTGGGCAAGGGTATTGAGGGGGCCTGAGACAGCACCACCCCACCAAGACACCTAATATTAAAATTTTTTATCTATGTGGAGCGTCATTATGTACTCAACAAAGTCAAAGAGCTTCAGTCAGTTATATGGGAGGGCTCCAAACAGCATTTCACCCAAGAGCTACCTTATGAGACTTGCCAAAAACGCTTTGCATTTCATCCCACAATTACTAAGCTCATTGCAGCAAGCATTTCATTCAAAATGCTATATCCTGCAAAACTTCAAGTGTCAATAGCCGGATCCTGGATTTCTTACGACACGCCAACACTGGCCATGAATGATCTGAAGTCTTGACTACCAGACCTGTTTAAAGACGGCTGAGCCCTTCATAGAGGAAGTGCGATCCAGCATGACAGAAGTCTCTCTCTAACTTTTATCAAGCACTGGAAGAAACTGGATCTCAGCTTATCTTCAGCAGATTTGAACCCATGCCTTGGTCTTGTTTGTTTGTCTGGATGGGCCTGATCTCCTCATCTGCAGTTTCGGCCTCCTAATCTAGGGGGCAGGACTCTACAGGGTTTGCTTAACTCAGTAGAAACAGATTAAGAGGTCATATGGGAGGAGGATTACTTAACAAGCAGGACCGAATACAGTCCAGTTACTTATTTGTTCCCCCCCCCGAAATCACTACCCTCGCAACAAAAAGGCAACAGTCAAAGACTACTATGCTGCCAGTACAGACTTTTGTTTTCTTCCTGTTTTATCTACTGTTTCTTACCTAATTTAGGCTTTCAAGGGTGAAGTTCACACTGGGGTAAAGTATTATACCTTTTCCATGAGCAAGGACAAGAGTGTTATTGATAACCCCCATTTGCTTCTCTTTATAGGAGGGAAAGATCTGTTAACAAAATAGGTGTCTAATAAGACCACCGGAATCAAGTTGTTTAAAACTAATTGTTTAAAGGCAGTTTTACATGCCAAACAAGCTTAAATTTCTCTGGGTCTACAAGTTTTTTATTGACCCACATGACGTGTTTATAGTGGTAGCTCACAGCTTCTCCAATTTTGGCATCCCGAATCGAGGAGGTGATGGGTCGGGAGAGTTTGTCCTGGCTCGAATAAGCCCAGGGTTTGCTGCACAATGAACCTAAATTTTGGGGGGTCGGCTCCTTTACATCCCTAACACTGCTATCCTGGGGGGTGCTGGATACAGAAACCAGTTAACTCTAAGTCTGTACATCACCAGCATTCCTTAGCTCTAACTTTCACCTCATCTTCTAGTGGGTTGTATTCAGGAGTTGTATGGGGAGGTTTCCCTTATGAGGGACTACTTATAATTTACCAGTTAACTTTTATATACAGGGAGACTTGTGTAAATAGTTGCCGGGGTTTGTTAAGGGAGGGGAAAGGGCATTTACGGCTACCTGTTCTACTGATACCACGCTCTGAACTAGTCAGTCATACAGAATTCACTACTCACATGGGACAGACTAGATTTAAGTTATATTTAGAGAGGGAGGGGGCCGGGGCAACCTTACTGAATTCAAGTCCTGGAAAGGGGTAGGTTTCTTTCACATTTAATCTGTTTACGTTACCACAGCACTATTATCTGGGTAAGGTTGCTGGGGTCCATGGGGAGGGGGGAGGGGAAATTTTGGAGTGTGCCTCAGTCGCAACTGTTGTTGTTAAACATTTTCTTTTTTGGAATGATTACCTGGTTTGTTGTTGGTTATGGCTATCAATCACTGTAAAATAATATCTTGGGATGTTAGGGGAGTCCGGGAGCCTACAAAAAGATACCAGGTCCTAAAGCATTGTTCACTGATCAATGCATATATAATTCTGTTACAAGAAAGCCACCTTCTGGTAAAAGAGGCTATTTGGTTACGGAAACTGGGGTTCTAAAAATTCTTTGCAGCAGGTGATTCCTCAACAAGTAAAGGGGTAGTTATCCTAATCAAGAACACGATCTCCTTTCAAACAGACTCCACAGTCATAGATCCAAATGGCAGATACATTCTCATTAAAGGCAGTTTCATGGGGGCCACAGTGTTACTAGGCTCCATTTATGGTCCACTGGGTGGGGATCCCTCATGCTTAATGGAACTAGCCACTATGATTGCCCCGCTCCTTTCCATTTCCTTAATACTAGGATGGGATTGGAACATCCCCCCCACCCAAGACCTAGACAGGACATACCGACCCTTAAAATCTCCCTTGGCACCCCAAAGGGCTCTAAATGATTTCATAGACACACTAGGGCTCTGTGACCCGTGGTGACTACTTAACCCATCACACCCGCTATTCACCTTCAACTCTAATGTCCATAAATCATGGTCTAAATTGGAATAAATCCTGATGAGTATTGCTCTCTTATCTGGACTATGACAAACCAACATTGAACCAATAGTATTATCAGATCATTCAATGGTCTGGATAGACCTTACTCCCTTCCTTACTGGTCCCAGAAATGGGTCATGGAAGCTAAACACACAATTACTAAAGGATAAAAATGTTATCTCTAGAATCCAATCTTCTATCCAAACCTTCACAGATACAAATACAGGTTCAGTTCAAAGAGAAGATCTTTTATGGTGTACACTCAAATGGTACCTTCTTGGCAAACTCATTAAATTAGCCCCTAGGTGGAAGAAACTGAGAGAAAAAGAAGCCCTATCTCTACAAGTTCAAATAAGAACAGCTGAACTCTCCCTATCCTCCTCAACTACTCCTGGTTCAACATCAGAGCTTCTAGAGCTTAGGAATAAATACGCAGAACTCTTAAAAGAAAAAGCAGAATATGCGATTTTGAAAACCAGATCTTTATACACAGATCAGGGGGAAAAGGCTGGGAAACTTTTAGCTCTCAGGCTACGTAAATTAGAAAGCTCAAGATTCATACCCTCCATACAGGCCCCAGATGGTACTATAAAAACAGCTCCAAGAGATATTGCTTATACTTTTGAGAACTTCTATCAATTCCTCTACGGGAGAAAAGCCTCAGAGGCATTGTCTCAAAACACTGATCAATATTTAGACTCTCTTGATCTACCCTTTCGGAACATTCCCAGACCTCTTTAGTGGAATCTATTACCCTGGAGGAGATAGTGGAGGTAATTCAGGACTTAACTCTAGATAAAGCTCCAGGCCCTGATGGATTCCACACCAATTTCTATAAAACTTTTGTTAAAGAACTGGCACCTATGCTGGTTAAACTATACCAGTATATGTTAGACACTAATCCCCTAGAGCCAACTTTATTAGAGGCATCAATAATCCTTCTCTTGAAACCCGATAAACCAAATTTGCGCCCTGGAAGCTACCGACCGATCTCCCTCTTAAATTGTGACATTAAAATCCTAACGAAAATTCTGGCTGATCAGATATGGAAAGTATGGTCCCAGCTTCTTAGGAACAAGTAGGATTTGTCCCAGGTAGGTCCCCAGCGGATCACCTTAGGAAACTCTCTCATATATTCTGGGCCGGCCAGCTATCTCAATCCCCGATGGCCCTAATCTCGATGGACACAGAGAAAGCCTTTGACAGAGTGGACTGGGTATTTCTGTGGTCAACTTTGGGTAAAATGGGTTTTCCCCCCCTCATTCATTCAATGGATCCAAGTGGTATACCCAGCCCCTTCTGCAAAGATATACTGTAATGGAGTTTTTTCTTCAAAGTTCCCCCTTTATTCTGGTACAAGACAGGGTTGCCCACTCTCACCCTTCTCTCACTCTTCTTATTTAATCTCTATCTGGAACCTCTTCTATACCACATCAAACAGTCTCCACAGATCAAAGGAATTTCAATCTTAAATCATATGCTTACCCTCTCTGCCTATGCAGATGATATTCTCCCTCATTTAGAGGAACCGGCCTCCTCTCTCAGGTACTTACTGAAAGTAGTATCCCAATACAGCTGTCTCTCTAACTATAAACTTAACATTAACAAAACTGAAATCTTTCCTCTCAATCATTTCACTCATAAAGCAGAGTTCAAATTAAATACCTGGGTATATATCTAACCACAGATCACTCTCTCACCAAGAAAATTAATCTGGATGATCTGGTAACTACTCTTCAGTCGTATCTTCACAGATGGGAGGCTCTCACACTGACACTCTGGGGGCATATTAACATAATTAAAATGAATGTTCTTCCTCACCTTTTCTATCCTTTGAACATGCTGAACATCTGGTTCCCTCTCTTTTTTCAAAAAGTCCACTTCTCATTTCTGACTTAATATGGCTACATAAATAACCCAGGAAATCATGCCTCAAATTGAGCCTTCCCAGACCCTCAGGTGGCCTTCGCCTTCCTAACTTTCTCCTTTACTACTGAGTAAGCCATTTCTCTAAGATTGGCAGATGGAATACTAACCTCCCGAGTGACTACTCTCCCCTTTGGTTACAAACAGAATCACAGATGCTCCTACAATATCACCTCCTCTCTTCAGTAATCTTCTATATTCCTATGAGCAGGCTACCGGAATCAATCTCCCAATCTGTAATTGGGACCTCCCTACGAGTCTTTTCCCAGTTCTACTCTTCCAAAAAACTCTCTGCGCGTCAAGATTTTGCACAACCCCTCATTCCCAACCCTAACATCAAGATAGGTAATATTCATATTACCTATAACTGGTTGCCTCAACTGCAGCATGCTAAAGTAATGGACCTGTATTCCCACAACTCCCTTCTCTCCCCTCCTCGAAATAAGAAACAAATACAACCTTCCCACCACTTGCACCTTCAAGGTCTTTTAACTGAGACACTTAATAGGGCAAACATTTGGAACCTCTCCAAAAGAACCTAAAATACAAGATATCTTAGATAGCTTCCACGACCTATCCTCTAAACCACATTGTTTATCCCTCTTATACAGTTTTCTTCTAACTATAGACCATCCAGATGTCTTACCCAGCTCTAAAATATTGTCTTCTCTGATATTAAGTGCAAATATAGACTGGACTAGAATCTTGCAAGATCTTTATAGATACATTGCCCAAGACAAACTCAGAATCACCCAATACCTTATTTTACACAACCTATATTATACACCAGTTAAATTAGCCAAAATTAGATATCTATCTACCTCTAATTGTTCTAGATGTGGCAAGACATAGAAACATAGAGACATAGAATTTGACGGAAAATAAGGACCGTTTGGCCCACCCAGTCTCCCCATTTCCCTACCTAATGGATAAGCTGCAGATCCTAGTTAACCAGCAGCCTACTTCTTCCTACTCTCACCCCAAAGAATTGCCTTATGACTGTCCCATGCATGCTTGAATTCCACCACTGTTTTTGACTCCACAACCTCCTCCAGAAGGCCGTTCCATGCATCCACAACCCTCTCTGTGAAAAAATACTTCCTTAAATTATCTCTGAGCCCATCTTCAAATTGTGCCCTTGTTCTGCACACCTCTTTTTGAAAGATGCTACCTCTTGAACTTTGTTGAATCCTTGAGTACTTGAAAGTTTCTGTCATGTCCCCCTTCTCCCTCCTTTCCTCAAGGCTATACATATTAAGCTCCTTAAGTCTCTCTTCATATGTCTTCCAATGCAGACCCTGCACCATTTTAGTTGCCCTCCTCTGGACAGCTTCCATCCTGTCTATGTCTTTGCGGAGATTGGGTCTCCAGAACTGCACACAGTACTCCAGATGGGGTCTGACCAGCTGTCTGTACAGAGGGATAATAACTTCCTGTTTTCTACTGATGATGCCTCTCCCTATGCATCCCAGTATCCCCCCAGCCCTCCTTGCTGCCCTCTCACATTGCTTGCCCACCTTTAGGTCATCTGATATGACTAGCCCCAGGTCCCTTTCCATTTTTGTTGTTGTTAGTATCTTACTCCCCATTGTGTACTCTTCCCCTGGGTTTTTGTTTCCCAGGTGCATTACCTTGCACTTCTTAGCATTGAATCTAAGCTGCCATACATTTGACCATTCCTCTAACCTTACCAAGTCCCTTCTCATCCTTTCCACCCCACCTTGTGCATCAACTCTGTTGCAGATCTTTGTGTCATCTGCAAAGAGACATACTTTTCCTTCCAGTCCCTCTGCAATGTCACTTATAAAGACATTGAAGAGGACCGGTCCTAATACTGAACCCTGCGGTAGCCCACTAGTAACCCCACTAGTAACTAGTAACAGAAGGGAACCTGCATCATATTCTCTGGTCCTGTGAAAATTTTGCTCCTTTATGAAGCGCATCCAATCAGATCTGGATCCCTTACTCAACCTACAAGACCTATTTACTGTGGAGATCTGTATCCTAGGAATCTACTCTAATATTCGGGTTAAAGAGCATAAATACCATATAGCTTTAATCTCAATGGTGGTAAAGAAGCTAGTGCTCAAACATTGGTTGGACCAACTAACTATAACTCATACTGAATGGCTGAATGATCTCTCAACCTACCTTAGGACAGAACATCTAATCGCTGGCTCTCGTAATAACCTGTCAAGTTTCGATAAAAAATAGGGTAAACTGTACACCTTATACCTGCATTTATACCTGTCATCTGATAGACTCCCCAAAGTCAATATAATGTAGTCAGTTCTTAGCTGGAATAAACAAAATATGTATATTACTTTATAGCACACTCCGTAGAGCTTTTTTTGGGGGGTAGGGACGGGAGGGGGTAAGGGGGGGTAGGTGGGTCTTTGTTATCCTTTTATGTCTATGTACCCTTCCTTTCATTTGTTTTATTAGTTGGAGGCTAGTTGTTTTGTTTAGCCTTTCCTCTGTACTTCATATGCTGTGTTTACTGATGTATTATTTTATTTTGCTTTGCCTTAAAAAATAATAAAGATGTTAAATTTAAAAAAAAAATGAATGTACATTTAGTTGAATTAATCTTTTAATTAGTATACCATGGGAAACTTTAACGAAGTCTTTCGAAAAGTCTAGAAGGATGACGTCTGATGGAATTCCCATGTCCAGGTTTTTACTTATCTCATTATAAAATGAGATTAGATTAGTTGTGCAAGATTTGCCATTCCTAACGTTATGTTGTGTTTTGTCCTTAATACCAAGTATGGTCAAAGATTCATCTAACTTGTTTTTAATTATTCTTTCCAATGTCTTACAGCAATGGGAAGTGAGACTTATTGGTCTGCAGTTCTCAATCTTAGACTTCCTCCCTTTCTTAAATATTGGAATAATTATTGCTGTCCTCCAATCATTAGGCAATTCACAATGTTTCAATGATAGATTGAAGAGAATTGATAGTGGGTGAGCTATTGTTTTTGAAGAATGCTTTAGGAAATAGGCATTAATATTGTCTGGACCACAGCTTACATTTTGATTTATGTTCATCAATTCACTATAAACTTGTTCAGTAGTTATGTTAATTTCTGCTGATGACCTAATATTTAAGTATATAGGGGGTAATGTACTTTTTGAAACTACTGAACAGAAATAATCATTACATTTTTCAGCTGTTTTATAATCATCCTCAGTTATAGTATTGGTTTCCAATACTGGTCCTACTTTTCTTACTGTACATTTACAATTTGCATTAATACAAGAATACAACCGTTTGCTATCTTTTGAATGTGCTATTTGGAACTCACAACTGGTCTTTGCCTGCCTTATTTCTTGCTTAAGCTCCCTTTGTTTTTTGCCAGACTTCTTTTATTGGTTGATGTTTTATTTATCTTATATTTTTTGTATGCTTTTTGTTTTATCCTAATTAGTTTTTTAACTTTAATTGTTAACCAGGGTGGTTCTCTTGTTCTAAATCAGTTACTCAGAATGGCAGCTGTCTTAATGGTGCCAGAATGCCAGTGTAGTATACACCCACAAAGCAACCCTTCAGCAGCGAAGTGGCAAGGCAAAACAAAAACAGCAGCATCGGTGTCCATTTTAACAATGGATATTCGCCACGCAGCTGCTAAAAATTCCCAAGTTGATTAATTGGAGCATGCCAACAACAGCATTGGTCCTCATCATAGCCCATAGGCAGACATTACAATTTTCAATATTTCAATAATTAGCAGCCTATTTACAAGGGCATCTGCAAGGAAATACAGTCATTTAAATAGCCTCTATGACCATATTATGCATTACAGTGAAGCCACTGACAACCTGTGTTCACCAAGCAGTCCACTTACAGTGTATCTCCTTGTACCAACAAAACTAATTACTGCCATCAGTTTTACTTCCTAAAACTTTTTCAGGTTATCTACTTGACTGGAGTAGTAGCCTTATTATGGGATTTTATTTATTTATTTAAGTGTTTCACCAGGAAAAGATATACTGAGCTCAAATAGCTTGTTTCCAGATATGTCCTGGGGAGAAAGGGGAGAGGGAGTAGCTAGGAGAACATTATACAAATACATACAATTGAAAAATGAGAAGAATACAGAGTCAAAAGGAATATACATGATATATATAATATATAGAAGTACAACATTATGAGACATACCCTCACCATCTGCAGATTGTAGATTCACGGTTAACAAAATTTTCTGCATCCTGGGGCTTAGAGAAGAATTTTGGAGCCCCACCTGGCTTCATGACTCTCAATTTAGCAGGACAAAGCAAAGTGAAATTCCATCCCAACTGGTGTAAGGTTGTTTTAATACCTGCAGATTTCTGCCTTTGGATCTGCAGTTCCCTCGAGTAATCTTGATATATGGACACTGTCCTCCCTCGACTCTGATTGGGCCATGCTGTGGAGCTGCCTTGAGCATTCTTTCTTTATCTGGATACCACAGATACTTAATTAAATAATGACTGGTTTATTTCCCAGTTTGGGAGATGGACCTGTCTGGTGCACTCATTGGATTTCATATGCGGCCAGACAATGCAGGAGCCCTAGCTGGTCCACAAGCCGTTTCTGCACCAGCTGGCCTCCAGCTTGCCCCCTCCAGTCCCTCTGGTAGCTCAGTAATTCTTAGATTTGACTGTCATGCCTGATTCCTTGATCATCTGATCAGGCAAGCAGTTGAGGCACATTATATTATCTCTTTAACAGTTTGTTTTCTCTGCTTAGATCTTCCATGTAGTCCTTTATTTCTCCAACCCACTTCTGCTCATCAAATTGAACTCTGCAAGTTCATTGACTACTGTTTGGAGGTGAGTAATCTGGGTAGAGATGTTAGTAAAACCTATCTTCACCTCATTTTGTAAATTTTAAATCATTACTGAGAGCGCCGCCACTCCTGCATCTTGCAGTGATTTTTGTGAGCCCGTCTCAGTGCTGGTAGCATGGGACCTGGTGTGGCTCTTCAGGGTGCCAGCTACTGGTCTCTCTGACACCTTGAATAATAGGGTGGTCTGCTTTTTAGTGGATTTTTGAGAAGCCATTGCCCTGTTGTAGATAATCCTTCAGTATTTACTCAGAATTACTGTATGAAATACTGTGTGCTCTGTGTTATTCTGCGATGCCCGTCGGAGCCAATTTAACAGCTGTCCACCATGTTTGGCTGCCAAGCCACGGCCCCTCCAAACCCAAGTTGTCAGCACCACAAGCGGTAATGCTATCACTGAGCTGGTGGGTCCTGCAGCAGGAGTTTCAGTGGATGACAAGGTAGTATGGCCCCTGCAGTTACCCAGTCTTGACTAGTGTTTCTGCTTGTACTCTGATGGCTTCCTCTGTTGCTGGTTCAGCTGAAGGGTTTCAACAGCTTCATGAGGGGAAATAAATATGTGAGTTTTTCCTCCTACATGAGCTCTCAGTCTTGCTGGAGGAACCATGATGTATGGAATACCCCACTCTCTCAGAATATCCCTGACAAGATCAAAGGTTTTCCTCTTGGCCACTACCTGAGGTGATATATCTGGAAAGGCATGAAGTCTGAGGCCTGTGTCATATATCCCCGTTTCCATTCTAGTTCTTTTCAGAATGTTTTCTTGATCCTGGTAGTGGTATACTTTAATAAACACTAGCCTGGGGTGCTTCTCCTCTCTTCTGCCAAGTCTGTTATAGGCCCTGTCGAGCTGTAATGGTAGTTTACACACCTGCTAAAGGTGATTATGCAAGAGTATATCCATGGCACTCCAAATTGTCACTTTCTGGGCTATGTTCACCTGATAGGCTGCGAGATGCACATGTGACCTAGGATCAAATTCCTTTCTTCCCTGCTTAAGCCCCTGTAGCTGTTGTTCTCATCAGTTAGATTTTTTCCAAAGTTGTATTGAAATAGTTATACCTTTCAATAACCAGCAGACCCTGGAAAATAACATCAGGCTTAACTAATGTGTGTAACTTTATTACTTATTTTGGTAGCTTGCACATCTTATGCTACTTTATTCAGAGATGTAGCATACGTATATGATCAAGAGTATTAATTGCATTTAAGCCACCAGTATCGGGTTCCAACCTGGTCTCTCTGCTAAGAGGTGGGCCCTGGAGTGCCATGTTTATACTCTGGCATAATCATCTTTACAAAGTGAGTAAACTACCATTATGCTGTGAGTATATCTATGGCACTCCAAATCATCACCTTCTGGGTAGTAAGAAGCAGTACTCCATCAAATGGGAGGGGGAGAGCAATGGTGTTTGGGACCCTTGGTTATGGCAGTGGTTAATACTTTACTGCTGAATGAGGTCCTGCCAGAGATTAAACCAGAGGTGTATCCTTGCTCTGTTAGTCACTGCTTCCATTCTAGCATCGAGTCTGAGGGCATTAACAATATATTGCTTAGGTATTTGAACATTTATACAGAACAGGATATCAGTATGGCTTCTTGTGACTTAGGTGGGTCTTGTGTGCCTCCTCCAGCCAGGTGATTTGTGCCCTTGCTGCATAAATTGCCATTGCGGTGGCTCTTGATGCCAGGCCAGCCATCTTAAATACCTTCTTTACCATCTCTTCCAGCTTCTTGTCTGCTGGATCCTTAAGCCCTATTGTTCCTTTGGCCAGTAGCACTGTTTTATTACTTAGTGCTGTGATGTGTGGGTCCACCTTAGGTGCCAAGCACCAAGTCTTTAAGATATTCAGTTGGATGGGATACATGAGGTCTAGTGATCTTGGTTGTGGTAGGTGAGCTGGATCTGTGGTCTCCCATTCTTTCTTGACCACATCAAGTGTGGCTGGGCATACTGGGAAGAAGCTTTCCTTCTTTTACTTCTGTTGAATCATAAGGTTTAGCTGAAACTGTGTCCTAGGTGGTGGAAGACCAAACCCCATAGCAGCTTTTATTGATTTCATTAGGCCTGATACTAAGTCGAACAACCATAATTTTGAGATTAGTGAGGGTTCTTCTGTAGGTATTTGCCCATTCTCCTGGTCTGACCCATGGTCTACATCCTTGTGTGTCCAAGTCAACTTCCCCGTCCTGGATGAGGTCTTGTGGATCAGGTGGTGTAGTGGCCTGCATATCAGTATTGTTGGCTACAGCACCTGGCTCTGTGGTCTGAGTTGTTTTGTTTGGCTTAGGAGTGGACAGTGCCTCAAGACACTCCATCATCTTTAACATAAAATGATTGTTGGTACTCTGTCATCACCTCTGCCATTTATTGGGTTTTCTTTAGGATCATCGCTGGGTCCATTTGCTATTACATCCTGTCTGTGTTATATTTTTCCATCGGGGTGCCTTCTAGTGAGCAAGGTGGGTCTGCTGCTGCATTTAGCTCTTCGATGTCAGAAACTGGGCATTGAAAGTCACCCAGGAATGATACAAAATGCACCCTACAAGTTGAGCATTTTCTGGTCTTCACCATTTGTAGAGACATTAATGAAATGGTGTTGTTCTGGTTAGCCTTATTGTTATGGTATGATAGACCTGTATTGACATTACTCCTGTGTTGCAGCATGTGGACCCTTAGGAGCTATAATTATTATGATGCTTCTTGACTTTGCACCTGTTTTATTTCCATTATATTGAAGCACACCTTGGGGGAGCTTGAGAATTTTCCAAATTGGTGCTTGCTTCATGACCAAGGATACACCCTGTGGCAAGTAGTCTCTTGTGAGTTCTGCCTCTTGTAATATGGCCACCGACCTTTGTAATATGGCTGCTATCTCTTGCCATTCGTAAGAAGGCCACTGACCTTCACAAGATGGCTACTCTGCAGCCTAATGGTGGTATAGTAGAGGCAGGGGCCCAAGTGGGGAATTAATGTTTTTACTAGTCTTTCCCTTCTGATTTCATTTTTTTGGGACCCCTTTTGTATTTCTATACATTTGTGTGGCATTATGCCGAGTAGAGCCAATTCAGGGGCAGGCGAATGACCTGTGGATGCATCCCATGCATCTTTGCCATGCACAAGATGGCACCAATGCTACTGAACATGCACCAGTGTTCAGACATCAGTTTAATGACATCAGATGCCAGCCAAGCATGCAGAAGCACTCTCACCACATCGACTGTTCTGGAAGGATCAAAGTTTGAGGGGGTTCCACTATGCTGCGGTGACAATAAATTTGTTGACCGATGGCACAGCAACAGCTCAACACCACCAATTGGTGTTGTGCTGTTGCTCAGGGACAAATGTTTCCTGTGGGGGCTTTGCCCCACCCTGGAGCTCTGAGGATCTGCCCCCCTGCCCTCATGCACAGATGACTAACTCCAGTAGAGTTAGTTCGGGGATTGGGGCAAACAACTCCCCGGCACCAGTGTCAGGTAGTGGAGACCATCACAGCGACTACCAACAATGTCACTGTGATGGTCTTCACTATAGAACCGATGCTGCATGGTCGGTATATGGTTTGGGAAGGATGTTTAGTTTAGTATGGAGAAGTGCTTGGCAGCAGGAAGAATTGGAAAAGAAAGGCAATAAATCAATTTAGATGTTAGGTTCTTCATCACTCAAGTCCCTGTAGATCCATGTCTCCACGCATTCCCTGTCTGCCAGGTACCACCAGTCTCTCTTAATGAATTTGTGTAGGGGGAATATTTTGGTGAATGCAAATGTTCACAGTTAACACTCTCTGCATTTTATTCTGCACTGGTGCTGAGTTTGCATAGGTACCCTGATCAGTTACAATTGTCATCTAGAACCAGGTATAACATTTGTTGTCTGTTGAGCCATTCTTGACTCAGCAGGGCTGTTCTGGATATCTTTAACTAGTGAATCCTTTTTAGTGAACTGAGCCACTTCTGATCGCTTGTATGGGACCAGAGGTGGTCAAGTTCTGGGCATCACAAGTCAGAGCAAGTCACTGCATGAGGGGAAAAAAACTGACATTCTCCAAGAGCACAAATCCAACTTTTTCTGTCCACATCACTGCTGCTTTGATGCCTGCACTAACCTAGAGCTGCTGAAGGCACACCAATGCTCATGTGTCCCCGCTCATGGGGGGACTAGCATGCTGAATGCATATGAAGCACCGCTTTTTGAATTTATCCACATCATATACACAAAACACGTAGCTAAAATCCCTTGCTATTGTAACCCCCCTGTTACCCGGGGTTACTAGAATCCCACTTAGAACCAGTGGTAGGCAGGGAAAGGCAGCTTGTGAGACACCAGTTAAATGGGTTTCACACTGTCTCACTCTGTCCTCAGTCTCAGCTGAGCTGGAGGGATGACATCACCACATAATTCTTGCAGCAGCATAAGCCACATTGGAATACTCGCAGCAGGGGTTAGTGTTAGAACGTTGGGGAATTCAAGTCAGTCTGAAAGAGTCTGAAGGAGGAGGAGTCTGAAGGAGGGAGTAGTCAAGGGAAGAGGTGTGCTGCAGTTGGCAACCCCTTAGAGTCTAGCTCTGTTTTAGAGCTACATCAGAAAGTGGGTTGTGTGTTCTCACCCTAGAGAGGAACACAGAAGAAACCAGAAGAAAGTGGTAGAGACCATCCCATGTGTTATTCCAGTGCCCCATCCCTGGATGGATGGGGGGTAATTCCAGCATTTCAGGGGCAATCCCCTAGCCCTGCCTGGAAAGGGAAAAGCTGCCTGAAGGAAGACATTGTACTGAGAGTACCAGAGAATTTGTGTTTTCCTTTGAGAGAAGCCCTGGGGCATCTGCATACCATGGTGAGTCTGTTCTGAAATAGAGCCTATGTTCACCAAGACAGAGTTGTGTAAAAGTATCTGCCTACTGTGGGGTCAGGAGAAGACTAGCCAAGTACAGTGCTTTTAAATTTGTGTATGGCTTGGAAGCATCTAAAACAGTGGGGGTCTAAGGAATGGACATAGCCACTTACAGAACTATTTAAGTCAGGACACCACCTAAATACATTGTAGAATGTTAAATGTGACAAACCTTTTGAGATAGCATCTACAACCAGTAGTTTCGAAGAAAAGTGTTGTTCCAAATGAATGGCCGGGTATAGATTTGGGAACAAGAAGTGGGAGATCTCCATCTGGAGTAACCAGTTTTACCTCTACGGGTTCAGATTTGGCACCTATAGCTTTCTCCCAGGCACTTGGCCAGTGTCTGCAGAAAGTACCCAGATGAGGGATTAAGGATGATTTTTTCCCTTTAGAGCTAGAAAGTGCTCATGGGTGGTTTAGGGAGCCACCATCAAACTCCATGCCATATGGAAGAGTGTCCAAGTACTGGCCGAGGTGCCATGTCAAGGAATCAAAGTAGAAGAGTACCAGTTCAGGCCGTGTGAGCCTGGTTGTGTTCAGAACCTGAGGGTCTTGTGTAGTAAAGAAGATGTGCTCTGATCTCTGTAAATCTGCATTGCCAGTGAGTATAGGCCTGTGGGGGTCCATCTTTGTTTTGTTATTCCTGTATTGATGTGAATAAAAGCCACACTCTAGAATCCCATTCCTGGTTTGGACATTTCAGTTATTGCTTCCTGTGTCCGGATTTACTTGGGCACCACTGCCAGAAGTACAAACCTAGCATAATGCTGAGCAAATAGATTTTCTCCCCAAACCTAGGGGTTACACTATAAAGATAGAAAAAGCCTAGGGAGTCTTCTAGCTCAAAGAACTCAGTGCTGCAGCCAAGACATGGTTGGCAGCAAGTTATTGGAAATTAAACTATTAGGCAGATATTTTGTAATGCTATCTAGCCAGAGTCTGCTTAAAGTTGAGAAAAAAATCTGGGGCTTACCTTACAGTATATAGTAGCTTAGTATAACTGATGAGAACAGGGGCTGCAGGGGCTTAGGTGGCGAAGACAAAAATGTGATCCTAGACCACATGTGCATCTTGCAGATCCATCAGGAGAACATAACCCAGAAGGTGGTGATTTAGAGTGCCAAGGGCATACTCGCAGCATAATGTGTAGTGTATTTGTGCATGCAAGTATTTTGAATGAGTGCGAGCATGCAAGTATTTGAATGAATGTGTGTTAATGGATGTACTGTCATTCAAACCTTGGGACCTCCCAGTACCATTGATACTTTGATTTTCTATTGTATCCTGATTTGTAAAGGCAATAGCAGATCAACTCATTTTTTGACATGACTAAAACTGTAGGTTGAATACTGGGGCATAACATGGGATATGACTGCAGTGTTTTGCAAAGATCATGATGCAAAAAATTAGATTTTTTTTAAACATATTGTACTGGAAAAACTTAGGAAAGTAACTAGTGAGTTACGAGACTTGCAATAGAGCTAGGAAAGTTTGGGAAAAGCCACAGTGATGAGAGATGTGGCATGATTTTTTAATGAAATTTTACAAAGAAGAGTTTACATGAATAAACATATGTAGTTGGAATGATATATAAAGTCTTCTTTTATGAATTTCTGCTTTCTTTTTTTTAATAATACAAAAATGTTGCTCTGCTGCAGAGTGTTTGATCTTCCCCCTGATAAGGGATTTACATTGATGGAATTACAGCTTTCATTTAATTTAGACTGGGAATTTATTTTTATTAAAAATTTCATGTAATTATGTGATGCATACCTCTCTGCCTCTTAAACCCTCAGACTCATTGGCTCTGGCCTACTTCCACATTAACCAAAGTTAGGAAAACAAATGAGTTTTTGCCTAGTGTTCGTAGTGTGCTAGTTTATAGTTCTAGTTTATAGCTAATATTTGTCAACTTTATCAGCAGCAGCTATGGCAAGCTGCTAGGGACATAATTCATAATCTCTGGCTGTATAGTAAAACACATAGGTTCGCCAGGTCGCTCCTGTGAAAAAGCTTCCAGCTTAGTGTGCTATACCTGGTTAAACAACTAAATAAAATAAAAATAAAAAAAAACAAAACATACACTTTTTGGTGAAATACATACATCATATAGTGAAATATATACATTATATAATGAAATACATACACAATGTAGTGAACCACATACAGTATCTACTGAAATATATACATCGTATAGTGAAATACATATACTGTATACTGAAATACATATATTATATAGTGAAACACATACACTATATGGTGAAATGCTTACATTGTATAGTGAAATACATACACTATCTACTGAAATCCACATACTGAGTACTGAAAATCCACATACACTATATACTAAAACAAATGTACTATGTACTGAAACATATACACTACCTATTGAGATACATACACTACAGACTGAAACATCCACATAAACTATCTACTGAAACAAATACTCTATAGATTGTAGCACATACACTATATATTGAAAAAAATCTTCGTACATTATATACTGAAACAAATACACTATATATTGAAATACATACACTATCCATTGACATGCATATACTACACACTGAAAAAAAGCAAATACACTATATACTGAAACAAATACACTATATATTGAAACATCTACACTTTATATTGAAATACATACACTATCTATTGAAAGAAATACATTATGTACCGAAAAATCTGCATACACTATATACTGAAACTAATATACTATACTGTATATTGAAATACATACACTATCTATTGAAATAAATACACTATGCACTGAAAAATCTGCATACACTATATGCTGAAACAAATATACTATATATTGAAATACATACACTATCTATTGAAATAAATACACCATGCACTGAAAAATCTGCATACACTATATACTGAAACAAATATACTATATATTGAAATACATACACTATCTATTGAAATGCATACACTACACACTGAAAAAAAGCACCTACACTATATATTGAAACAAATGCACTATATATTGAAATACATGCACTATCTAGTGAAATAAATACACTATGCAGTGAAAAATCTGCATACACTATATACTGAAACAAATACACTACATGGTGAAACACATACACTATGTATTGAAACACATACACTGTAGACTGAAAAATTCACTTACACTATATACTGAAGCAAATAAACTGTATACTGAAATGGACTATGTTCTGAAACTACTCATCCCCCCTTGAATGGCCTGCAGCTGAACTGCTTGTCTGTTGCATTCAGTTAGCAGCTGGCTTGATGAGAGGATGTTTTTGAAATTGCAGAGCAGAAAACAAAATAGGGCTATCTCTTATTCTACTTCTTTATGGGATTTTACATCTTGTTTTGCTTGCACACCTTTAATCAAATTTCAGAACATTGTGATGTGACAAGAAACTTTTAGAACTAATTTAAAATGCTCTAGTTTATTCTTTTAAGTAAGTGCTGCCTTCATTTACTGTTAGACACTTTTGTATGGAAAGCTAATACTTAGGATATTCCTAACATACCACTCTCATACCATATAACCACGGAACTGCATGCATTTTTCTAAGTTAAGATTGTGAATAGATTTATGTGTAATAAATTACTGTGTTGGTCAAGCAACTTATCTGATCTGAATGCTTGGGAAGTATACTGCAGGAGCTGTGAAAGTGTAAGTCAAATGCTTTCATAGTTTGTACTCTACTGAGTTAGTTTTGTCTTAGTTTTTGTTTTTATTTGAATGTTTTGTTTAATAAAGGTTCTTGGTTAAGAAAAATATATATATTGCAGCAATCGCAGGGCCCAATTCTCGTCAAGAGCTCAGCTGGCATATGCATAATTTGCACTTTCTGTTCTGAATAACTTCACTGTGATGCCTCACTGGTGGCTCTCACAGCTCCTAACCTCCCCATTTCATATCTGCAAAGCATTGCAAGGTGAACAGAGCTTTGCCAGGCACTTGGTCTCCACTAATAAACCTGCCCTGGTCTAGCCTCATAGTGCATAATTACGCTGTTTCTATGATATGACTGTGTTATTGAGTTTGAGATTCCCAAACTGTGTTTTATTTCTTTTTCAAATTATATTTTTATCTTCTAGATCACCCACTGACCCCCTTGTGCACCGGCCTGTCCATCAACATCACCCAAAATCACCAGGACTTACCTGCTCTGAGAGCTTCCATGCCCCCCAATTGTGGGGCCAGGAGGGAGAGGGCCATTCACAAGGAGTCACATATTCAGGAGCAGAGCCTGGTTAGTAGTACAAATCGTGTGGCAGGTTGGTGGATTATTTTGCCATTGGAGGTTTTCTACCTTTGGCTTATCCCCTGGGCCGTCAAGCATGCAATGATGCCAATCCAATTAAAGGCAAATACTGCTTTGTGCCTGGCTGCCTGAGCCCTGCCAGCGTTCCTCACCTAGGTGGCTGTTAAAGAGTGGGGTGCTCAGACTCCCCCTCCCTGAGAGGAGAGAAGTCCCAGAGATGCTCAGTCATCTCTCCTATCAGTTAATGTCTGTTTGACCCAGGTCCTCCCCGTAACCGGGCCACTGGCATGGGAGGCAGTACAGTTACCACTAAGCCTAAACTAAACCACTAAACCAGACTGTATTTTTATAAGTAAATAAAAACAGCACTCGGATGAAAGAAGAAATTGTATTTTAGCTACAGTTGTTGTAAATATTTAAGACACATCACAATGTTTTGAAACTGATTAAAGGTTTTCCAAGGAAAATAACATAAAATAATACATAAAGATGTAGAATAAGATAATCCATTTTTGTTTACTTTCTGCATCTTAAGAGGCATCGGCAGGGGATTTTTAGTCAATTAGGGTCCCATTTTCAGAAGGTTAGCGGAATGATAAACATCTAAGCACTGTGCCATGTGGAAGAACAGCATGGTTGAACAGGTACCATATATTTAGCAGCCCCAGATACTAACCTGATCATGTGTATGTGCATATGTACTACTAAAGCCTTGCAAATGAGGGATCTCCTCCTGCGTACAGAGCACAGTGCTATATAAAAGGTTTTGAAAGTGCTTAACAACTGAAATTGCAATACTGTTTACTGCTTCCAAAAATCCTGCCCTCATTTGAGCACACAGTGGTGCATAGTGTCACCCTACCTCTGGTCACCATTATGATGCTCCCAAGTAGTACACCAAAATTATCCTTGGCATGTAAAGGTTCTACACCCCTGATCATCATTTAAATGGCTCCAGTTATTATAGTAAAATGATCCTTGGTGTCTAGTATCCCCCCCCCAGGCATACTAAGCTGGGAGCTCATTTCTAGATGCATCCTGGGGGAAGGGGAACTTGTACAATTGGGCCTTAGGTAGCACAAAATTTCAAAATACATAACATACATGGAGCAGAGTGGTACACAACCACAAATTACATTAGAATAATACATGCAAGACATGAGAACTTAAGTGATAAGCAAGCAATCGACAATGCATATACAGCGCAGTCAGGAGCCACAAACATATGCTGGTGATCAAATACAGAGCAGTTTAAATCAATGCTGGCTATAAACATTTGTGCATAATGCCTAGAGTGGAAGCATAAGGGCCAAATTATAGCTGTACCTAAACTAGAAACAAGTCATAGGAGAGCAAGAGGGAAAACTAAAGCAAGTGCAGGAGGGAGAGGTGAGATCTCTGAAGTGGTTTGAAAGAACCCATGAGAGGGGGATTGATGAATGGCTGGGGCGAGGGAGTTCCAAATTTTAGGGAAGCGGTGACTGAATGTGGCTTTGCCAATGGTTGTGGAAACTGAAGGGACTGCTAGGGTTTGAATATTTCAGCTTCTGATGGTATGGCTGTGGGGGGAACGTCGGAGAGATAGGAGGGTAGGGAAACAAACCAGATTTGCCCACAAAGCTGGCACAGTAGGCATGGTGTCTGTCCACAAGAAAAGAAAAGGAGAGAGATTTATAAATAGAACAGTGGTGAGTCCAAGAGGGATAGTCAAGAGTGTAATGGCAGAATTGTTGAAGAGTGTGTCCAGTCTGGCAAGGGTAGTGACTGGGGCTATGCAGTAGACCACATCACCATAATCAGAGATTTGGAGGATCATTTTCTGGATAATAGCACAATATGCTGGAGGTGGGATACAGTCACAGTTCCTGTAAAGTGCACCAAATTGGGGTGCAGCTTTTTGACTATGGCATCCACTTGTTCAGAAAAGTTTAGGTGCTGGTCTAGCCAGATACCAAGATAACTAAAGGTGGTAATATCCGACACAGGGGAGCCATCCAGGGTATGGAAAGTAGGAAGGGGAGGGAGCCTAGAGAGTCTGTGCCTTGTGCCAAAGGACATGGAGACAGTCTTCTTGGCATTGCGGAAAAGCTAATTTGTGTGTGGTCAGGGCTGAACTTGATCAAAGTCCAGCTGGAGTCTGTGGGCCTGCTGTGAAGAGGACCGTGTCATTCACAGTGTTCCCCATTCATTAAAAATGAGAGGCGGGCCGACACGCTATTTTAAATGGCCGCCTCTCAATTGTGTGACCTATCTCTTTAAATCCAGTTCGCACAGTGGAGCAGCGTGCTTGCGCATTGAACAAGTCGCGCATGTGCAAGAACACGGAACGAGGAGAATAAACAGAGTCTGGTGCGAGCTGTGTAAAGTAGGAGGTGGTCGGGGCTCTCAGATCACATGGGGATCGTTCTGGTGGGTCAGAGAACCCTCGGAAGAATGGAGGAAGAGCGCCAAATGAAGGATCCAATGAGGAGTCTGATCCAGGAGCGATGTCCTAGATGTCCTATCAGTGTAGCAGCTACACCACTGGGGTAAGTCCCATTTCAGTAGTCTGCTGCCACTTCGGAAGAGTGTTAGTGCATTTGTGTCCTGGACCTTGCAAGTGTAACCCCCCTGCAAATGGGGGTTCCCAAAAGACTTCCAGGAGCTTGCTTGAATGCTCCAAGCCTGAATGGTGTTTGGCATTTAAGCCATTTATCAGTGACTGTTTTTAGAACCTCTGGTACTGTCTCTTTAAGAGCTGTCTGCTTGCAGACATAATTAGTTGTATGGGGACTGTGTGTTTCTTTGATTGAGTACCCTCAAGCTGCTGCCAATTCACTTCATTTTGCAGTCACTAGGAGTGCAAAGGGAACCTATCTGAAAGATGTAACTGTTGCCAGAAATTATTTAGAGTAATAATGAAATTACAGTTTGTCTAACCTGCTTTGCTTTGCAGTCAGAACTAGTCTGCTAGTTCCCCATTCTAGTTTTGAACTGCTGAACTGGACCAATCAGTGTGGGGTAGCTAGCTCTAAAATGGTGCCTTGGACGAATCAGAACTTGGACTCATAATCTGAGCCAGCCACAAGAGGATTGTATGGGCAGTGACTCTGGGAGATGTAGTTTAGACTTCAGTGCCTTTTTGGACCAACAGCAGCAGTCTATTGTGAGTGACAGCCAATCCAGTCAAGAACTGGGAGGAACTCAAAGGAAGTGCCCGGTTTTGTCGGTTGGAGTTTCAGTTGAGCTTTGGCAGTGAAGAAGAAAGGAGCCCTATGCTTTTCAGTGTGCAGTTTTAGTCAAAAAACGTGTGTAAGGCCCAGAGTTCCGTCTGCAGCTTGTGTAACAGCTTGTTAGGACTGAATCCTGTCCTGTGAAAAGAATCAAAGGATCTCTGAAGAGTAGAAACCAGGCTCACCCTGTAGAAGACTGGAGGACTTGCTGAAAACTGCACTCGGTCTGTCAGGAACTGAATCTGCTGTGTGTTCTCCCGGTATTGTGCAAGTAATGCGATGGGATACAGATGCAGCCTGCCTGGTGCTTTGCTTTTATATGGATGTGTGAAGAGGTTTGTGTACCTCAAGTGAGCCCTACTGACATTGAAGGACCCTATCTTATTTGGAGGTCGTGAGTACTAATTCAGGGTCGCTCCCTGTTGAATTGCCACATTAAATCCAAATGGAATTACTGTACTGCTGACTGTTTAATTCTCCTTTTCTCTGTGTGAAAGGGCCCCTACCAGCTGCCACGGTTTGACTAGCCACTAGGGCTTGGGTACCCAGGGACAGTAACTGATAGGGATAGGCCTTGCACAGAGCCATAGGTAATTATTAGAGTGATAAGCTAATTAACCTGATTTCCCCTGTCCTTGTTATATCCCCTAAATAAATCAGAGCTGCTTGTTTCAGCAAAGTTATACTGCCTGAGGTATTTGTCTATGTTAAAGTACTGTACTGTGATTGTTGCACTGTATCTCATTTCACAGGAGGTCCCAGTGCGGAACCAGACCTGGGGTAAGTGTATACTGTGAGGTAATTCTGATATGTGTGGGCCACTAGTGGGAAGAAGGGGGTTGCAGTGTCCCAGAGGGCTGTGACCAAGTTAGTTTAACTATTGCAAACCCTGACCTCTGGGTGGAGGCACCGCCATTGGATCCAGGCCCCTCAACCTGTTAGTGGCAAATCAGGCAGGGGTAGTAGCCCCTGGGATAGTGCCATCTAGGGTTACATCTTGGAGGCTCACGCTGGGATTGTGTGTCCTCTAGTGGCCATATTCTAGAACCACTGTTAACAAAAAATGGGTACCCACGACAGAAGGGCTGTGCACCGGCTGGTGGAGTGGTGTACTGGAGGAGATCGACCCCAAAATGCTATGCTTATCCTGGACATCCCCTGGGTATCAATACGGACACTGTGCAGGAGTACTTTCCAAGGTGGAAGGTTACAAAACCCTGTGGTGGTGGGTCGGCATGCTAATCTGCTCACCCACACTTTCCTGGCCTAGTAGAGTTTAGGATCCCTTAGATAGCTCCAAAGTGCCACAGACCATTACCCCAGAGGGAGCCCTCACTGCTTGGAGAGTGATAACTAAGGACAGTAAGAGACCGGGGAATCAGCCCCACCACTATCTGAAACTTTTGAGGAGAAATTTGCTGAATGGTTGCTGGGAGAGGGAAAACTGTGGAGGACTTGAAGAAACTATTCTTGCCACCTGGGGTGTTCCTGCCCAACACCTCTCCTGCTCCAGTGCCCGTAATGGTGGCTGAACCAATGCAGACTCCTATTTCTGCACCTGCCATTAGTCACGACTCTTACCGAAGGTTGAGGATCTTCTCTGGCACCCTCCCACCCCCAAGGGAGGATGACTGGGAGACCTGGATAGACCTATGTTGCCCCCAAGTGCTAGAATGGCAATGATACCGGAACGAAACGAAAGAGGTTGAGTGAGCCTCCGGTGTCCCGCCCTGGCTACCATCCGTGCTAAACGGGCCAGTAACCCTGAAGCGACTGCACAGCCTATCTTGAGGCCTTGGAGAATGTATATGGGAGCCCAGATTCTGATGAGGACCTATTGGTGAGAAGTAAATGCACAACAGTACCAAGGGAGTTGTTGTCTGTGTATGTCTCTCGGCTGGAAAAATTGTTGCAAGAATGCCTCAGAAAGGGTAGTTTGCCATGATTGAACTGGACCGAACCAGACTGGACAGAATCCTTAAGTCTGCCCCTTCTCAGAACTGCTGTTGCTTCAGTTACGCCTGGCAAATCGACTGGAATCCCACCCTCCTCATGATGAGTTAATGAGAGAAATTCGAGGAGTTGAGAAAAGGCGACCTGGGAGGGACCTGCACCAACAGCTGTAGCTACGACCCGAGTGACTGAGGGTGACCCATCAAGTGAAGTTCAGAGGCGAGAGGTTGACAGTCAATGAGTGCTCTCTGACAAGGAAAAGATATGCCACAATGGGGCGAACTGTTGAGAGAGATCCGGGAATTCAAAAACAGTCCCTTTATGAAGGCCACGCCTGCAAGTATGGGCCCTGACCTATATCCGACTGCATCTGCTATGGGGGTGGGGGTACCACCCATGTATCTCCTGCTGATAACAGCTCCAAACTCAATTCTTGACCATGGAAGTGGAGAAAACTGACGAGATGTCTCCAAATGCTTATCACGCCGCAGACAGAGATGGCACCCAGGTTTCCAGTTAGTAATACCCCGCCCTGGCTCCCAGGTGTCGCCCGCCAGCTCAAACTCCAGAAAGTATGTTTTGCTATAATTGTGGGAAAGATGGGCACATGAAGGAATACCAGTCCCAAAAGACACTGACAAAGTTGCATATAGGCTACAAGGAGAGATTAGGAGAAGAAATCAGTGGTTAAGAGGTGCACGACATGATCCCAGTGAGGGCACCAAAATGCTAATTCACGTCCTTTTGTGGCAAGGTCAGTTGCCCAGGCCCCCACTACCGCCTCTCCAGACTGGTCCAGAATAGTGGGTCCCTCCATGGAGACCACTGTAAAGGTGAATGGAGTGTCTACAAGAGCTGTATTGGACAGTGGCTCCCAAGTGACAGTTATGTTCCAGGATTGGTATCAGAAGCATTTGTCAGCGTACCTTACAACCATTAGAAGGACTGCATGTATGGGGAGGTGGAGAAGGCCTACCCTATTCGGGTATATCCGAATTTGGCTGTCTTTCCCACCTCCGGCTGGAGTGGCCGAACAAGTAGAGACCCTAGCCCTAGTGTGTCCCCCCACTGGACTGTATGATGGTGTCCCTTTGTTGATTGGAACAAATGCTCATATGTTAGGAAGGCTGGCACAGTTGTGTTATGAAAAACAGGGTCAAAGACTAGTAGGAGCTTTAAGAGTTCCGGCTTTAATTAAGAAGGCCTATGAGGCACAGAGATGCTGAAAAACAGAACCAGAGGAACCGTCGAATTGTATGGAAGAAGATCCTGAGTCTCTGATCCTGGCGCAAATGCCCAGTGTACCTTACAGGGAGAGGTGTGATCAGAAAGGATGTTAAAGAATAAATATTAATGTTGGATGCACCAGGCGATGGAAAATTGCCAGAGGGACTGCTGGTCAAGCCTAGTATTTTGCCCGCTAGGCCCATGCTTATGCCAGAAGGGTAATGGTCCAAGTTCGTAATGTGTCTGAAAGAGACATTCGAGTAAACGAGGTTACATCCTGGCTAATGTGCATTATGCAGACACTGCAGTGCTACCCAAGCAAGAGTTCAAGGAAGAATGACAGAGTAACGCCTGACTTGTTTGATTTGGCGACTCCCGCTGCCAGCTGAATGGAAAGTGAGGATCAGTGAGAAGCTTGCAAAGAGACCAGGTGTTTTCTTTAAAGGAATGGGATGTAGGATGCGAAAGGAGCTGAGCACAATATCCGCTGCATGACGAAAGACCATTTCGTGAGAGGTCTCCGCCTGGCACCTGCTGACATAGATGATGTGAGACGGCATCTGCAAGAAGATGTTAACTGCTGGTGTAATACAAGAATCCAGAAGCCCTTATGCTTCCCCATTGTGGTAGTGAGGAAAAGAATGGAACAGTAAGGATGTGTGTAGATTATCGCACCTTAAACCGGCGGACTATCCCTGATCAGTACACAATGCCCGCATTCAGGATGCTTTGGACTGCCTAAACGGGAGCAAGTGGTTCTCTGTGCTGGATCTCCGCAGTGGGTACTACCAGATCCCGATGGCCCCAGAGGACCGTGAGAAGACGGCCTTTATCTGTCCGCTTGGCTTCTATGAATTCATGAGGATGCCTCAAGGGATTTCAGGTGCCCCAGCCACTTTTCAACGATTGATGGAGCGTGCAGTGGGGGACATGAACTTACTAGAGTGCCTGGTATACCTAGATGATGTTATTGTGTTTGGCAGCTCACTGGAGGAACATGAGAGCAGATTATTTAAGGTATTGGACCGACTGGAGGACTTTGGCCTTAAACTGTCCATTGATAAGTGTCAATTCTTTCAAACATCAGTAAAGTATGTGGACACATAGTATCCACCGAGGAATAGAGACCAGCCCAGTAAAGTTGAGGCCTTGACCACCTGGCCACAGCCCAAAAATCTAAAGAACTGCAAGATTCCTGGATTCTGTGGTTATTATCGGCGCTTCATCAAGGACTATTAAGAGTGATCCTTTACTTAACCTTACTCAAGGTATCCCAACCCACAAAAATACCAAAGTCAGCGTCCCTCAAGACTGAAAGAGTGTATTTTCATCCGGAGGTGAAGTATTTGGGGCCGCTGGACTCTGATTGTGAGACTGCTTTTCATGAGATCATATATCAACTTACCCATGCTCCAGTGCTGGCCTATGCCGATCCAAGAGAACCTTCTCGTCTGCACTGATGCTAGCTTGCAAGGGTTGGGGGGCTGTGTTGTACCAAGAGCACGAGATGGCCTGAGACCAGTGGCCTTTGCCAGTAGAAGCCTGACCCCATCCGAAAAGAACTATCCTGTACATAAGTTAGAGTTCCTAGCTTTGAAGTGGGCTATTGTTGACCAATTCCACAGAGTACTTGTATGGAGCTAAAATACTAGTAAAACTGACAATAATCCTTTGACCTATGTGCAGACCTCCAGCTAAGTTGGATGCCACTGGCCATAGGTGGCTTTCTGCATTATCTACATATAACTATGCTCTCGAATACCGAGCAGGTCTGACCACATAGATGCTGATGCTCTCTCGAGGCCTGTTCCCAGAATGATTGGGTCCGATTGGCAGAACCTGACATTGGGCACTCTGCGGAAGTTTGACAGGGAGGAACAAATGTCCCGGACTGAGTGGACTGCATGGTGGATTGCTTGGGACCCTCTGAGGATTGCATACCTGCTGCTTGTGCCACTTTTCTGCAGCTGAACATTGGTCACTGCCTCAGCTGGACAATGACAGTATTCAGCGGCTCAATCCCGCGATCCCATGATCAAAGCAGCTTGAGAAGCCCTCTATGCAGGAAAAGATGTGTCCAAATTACTCCACTGATTTGAGAACTGCACTGTTATACAAGAAGGTCCTAAGTTGAAACTGATCAATAAACTGTTATACAGAGAAACAGTAGACAGAGGGGACAAGTAGACAAACAACAACTATTGCTGCCTACTGCCTTTCGAGATTCAGTACTGAGGTCCTTGCACAACCACATGGGGCACCTTGGTATAGACAGAACACTTGACTTGGTGAGATCCAGATTCTATTGGCCTAAGATGGGGGCTGATGTGGAGCAACACATTGAACTGTAGTAGAAGCTGCTTACAGAGGAAAGCTTTGCCCCAGAGGGCTGCCCCATATTAACATCACCACCAGTGCACCATGGAGCTGGTCTGTATTGATTTTCTGAGTTTGAGTCAGATCAAAGAAATATCAGTAATGTGCTGGTGGTCACTGACCATTTCACGAGATATGCCCAAGCTTTCCCACCAAAGACCAGAAAGCATCCACTGTGGCCAAAGTACTTGTAGAAAACTTTTTTGTTCACTATGGGGCTCCACAAAGAATCCATTCTGATCAAGGGAGACTTTGAAAGTCGTCTGATCAAAGAGATGCTTTCTCTGTGGGAGTCCGAAGTCCAGAACCACTCCTTACCACCCCAGGGGACCCACAGCCTGAACGTTTCAACAGCACTTTGCTAGATATGCTAGGCACCCTGCACCCAAAGGACAAGCCTAGATGGAGCCAACAAATTAGCACCCTGGTACATGCTTATAACTGCACCAAAAGTGATGCCACTGGGTTTTCCCCTACCCTGATGTTTGGAAGAGAGCTCGACTACCAGTAGATGTGTGTTTTGGGGTCTCTCTCTGATGGGGTTCAAGCTGACAACTATTTACAGTATGTGTAAAAGTTAAAGGCCCAGCTAACTCATGTACTAACTGGCTCAAACCATGGCTGCCAAAAGAAATCTGGCCAACAAAGAAAGGTATGATAAAAGGTGAAAGCATAGGAACCCAGGAGGGAGATCGGTATTGCTAAGAAATCTGGGACTGCATGGCAAGCACAAGATTGCTGACAGATGGCACCATCTCCCTCACATTGTAGTGGGCAAACTAGATGATCTGCCAGTGTACAAAGTAAGGCCTGAGAATAATTCAAAAGATGTAAAAACAATGCATAGAAATCATTTACTGCCCATTGGACAAATCTTAATTGAGTCTGAGCCCCTAGAAGATGCCCCCTCTGGACCAGTGACTAGAGCTGCTGCTAAGAAAAGATCAAGAAAGTCTGCACCTACAGAAGCAAAGTTAAAGTGTTCCCCTCCACAAGTCCCAGTTGAGCATGACTGTCAGTCCATATCGGAAGAAAGTGAGAGTGACTTTGAATACTATCCTTCTTACGAACTGAGTCAATTGTTTCGGGGCAATCCCCTAGTCAATACTGGAGACAAAGCTGGACCTTCTGGACTGTCTAAGCCCCAGCTTCATCCCTGGAGCCAATGCTCCCAGAAAGTGAAGTGCAAAGCATCAGATCAGATGAAATGGAATCATTGTGCATGGTTGAACTGTTTGAGCTTTCAGGGGAGGAAAATGATAGATTGGGGCAGACTGGTGATACACCCGAACAAGAAGAGTATTTTTGAGTGCCCTGACGGTCCACTGCCAGTGTCCAGCTCTCCATGCTGAGCCAAATGTTGTGGACTCCAGAAACTGTAACTCCTGGAGCTGAAAGTGCCCCAAGTTCTAGCCTCTCTGCCCCATGGAGACTCCTGACAAGTGAGGACAAATGCTGAAAATGAGGCTCAGAGTGCAGAGACTGTAACAGTTCCCCTAGAAAGACTGGTCGAGCTGTAAAGCCTGTGGTGCACCTCAGTTATGATTCCCTTGGGAGGCCTGTGGATTTGCCTCTCAATGTTGTCCATAAAGGAGTGTATGTGTCCCGAGCTCATTGCCCAAACTGAGCATCATTGCTAACTCCAAGTTACTTGTGTTGCCCTCTAAGTATGGTGCCCTTGCCCCGTCCAGCCCCAAGGTAACTGATAGGGAAGGGCCCCCTCTCTTCAGGTTTCATGTACAAGAGGTAATAACTTGAGTTATGGTACAATGTGTATGTAATACTGTGTAAAGAGTGACGTACTGCAATGTTTCAGAAATGTGTTCTTGGTAAAATGATATATTGACTGATGATTACATGTGTGAGCCTAATGCAAATATATATGGTTGCAGTTGAAACTTATGGGGGTACTTGCTTGACGCGGACGTCAAGCTTTCCCAGGCCAGGAAGGGTGTAACCCCCCTGCAAATGGGGGTTCCCAAAAGACTTCCAGGAGCTTGCTTGAATGCTCCAAGCCTGAATGGTGTTTGGCATTTAAGCCATTTATCAGTGAGTGTTTTAGAACCTCTGGTACTGTCTCTTTAAGAGCTGTCTGCTTGCAGACATAATTAGTTTGTATGGGGGACTGTGTGTTTCTTTGATTGAGTACCACTCAAGCTGCTGCTAATTCACTTCATTTTTGCAGTCACTAGGAGTGCAAAGGGAACCTATCTGAAAGATGTAACTGTTTGCCAGAAATTATTTAGAGTAATAATGAAATTACAGTTTGTCTAACCTGCTTGCTTTGCAGTCAGAACTGTGTCTGCTAGTTCCCCATTCTAGTTTTGAACTGCTGAACTGGACCAATCAGTGTGGGGTAAGCTAGCTCTAAAATGGTGCCTTGGACAGAATCAGAACTTGGACTCATAATCTGAGCCAGCCACAAGAGGATTATGGGCAGTGACTCTGGGAGATGTAGTTTAGACTTCAGTGCCTTTTTGGACCAACAGCAGTCTATTGTGAGTGACAGCCAATCCAGTCAAGAACTGGGAGGAACTCAAAGGAAGTGCCAGTTTTGTCGGTTGGAGTTTCAGTTGAGCTTTGGCAGTGAAGAAAGGAGCCCTGTGCTTTTCAGTGTGCAGTTTTAGCCAAAACGTGTGTAAGGCCCAGAGTTCCGTCTGCAGCTTGTGTAACAGCTTGTTAGGACTGAATCAGTCCTGTGAAAAGAATCAAAGGATCTCTGAAGAGTAGAAACCAGGCTCACCCTGTAGAAGACTGGAGGACTTGCTGAAAACTGCACTCGGTCTGTCAGGAACTGAATCTGTGTGTTCTCCGGGTATTGTGCAGTAATTGCGATCGGGATACAGATGCAGCCTGCCTGGTATAGTGCTTTCTTTTATATGGATGTGTGAAGGGTTTGTGTACCTCAAGTGAGCCCTGCTGACATTGAAGGACCCTATCTTATTTGGAGGTCGTGAGTACTAATTCAGGAGTCGCTCCTGTTGAATTGCCACATTAAATCCAAATGGAATTACTGTACTGCTGACTGTTTAATTCTCCTTTTCTCTGTGTGAAAGGGCCTACCAGCTGCCACAGTTTGGACTAGCCACTAGGGCTTGGGTACCCAGGGACAGTAACTGATAAGGATAAGCTCTGCACAGAGCCATAAATAGATTATTAGAGTGATAAGCTAATTAACCTGATTTCCTGTCCTTGTTATATCCCCTAAATAAATTCAGAGCTGCTTGTTTCAGCAAAGTTATACTGCCTGAGGTATTTGTCTATGTTAAAGTACTGTACTGTGATTGTTGCACTGTATCTCATTTCACAGGAGGTCCCAGTGCCGGAACCAGACCTGGGGGTAAGTGTATACTGTGAAGGGTAATTCTGATATATTGTGTGGGCCACTAGTGGGAAGAAAGGGGGGTTGCAGTGTCCCAGAGAGCTGTGACCAAGTTAGTTTAACTATTGCAAACCCTGACCTCTGGGTGGAGGCACCCGCCATTGGATCCAGGCCCCTCAACCTGTTAGTGGCAAATCAGGCAGGGGTAGTAGCCCCTGGGATAGCGCCATCTAGGGGTTACACAAGCGTAACTTGGATTGAGCATTTGTTCCGTTGAGATAATTTTACTAGAGACTTTGCAGTTGTTCAAATAACTGTGTCAAGCAGCCAGCTTTAAACTTTATCAGACTTAGTTATTTTAACTGAGTCTCTCCAACATTTCTATTTATAACAGCTGCAATAGTGAAGGGTGCTGTGTGTGAGGAGGAGGGAGAGATTGCATGGTCTGTTCAACAAATGACCACCATGCAGCTCTGATTTTGTTCTCTGTTGAATTGCTGAATTAAGAAAAAAAAAGTTCTTGCTGAAAAAAAAAACAAGGTGCACAGTAGAAAGTTGTCCCTGTCCTACCAGTCTTGTGCATTTCTTGCTTCGTCAGTGTGAGTGGTCACTTGTTTCTAAGTCAGTAGTAAAGAAAAAAAAATATTTGTGTGAGGAAAAAAAATCAGGGCTCCAAACGGTGCCACCAGTGGGTCTGCCAGTCCCCGTCCTACCAGTCTTGTGCATTCCTTGCTTCGTCACTGTGAGCAGTCACTTGTTTCTAAGTCAGTGGTAAAGAAAAAAAATATTTGTGTGAGGGAAAAAAAATCAGGGCTCCAAACGGTGCCACCAGTGGGTCTGCCAGTCCCTGTCCTACCAGTCTTCTGCATTCCTTGCTTCGTCACTGTGAGCGGTCACTTGTTTCTAAGTCACTAGTAAAGAAAAAAAAATATTTGTGTGAGGAAATAAAATCAGGGCTCCAAATGGTGCCACCAGTGGGTCTGCCAGTCCCTGTCCTAGCAGTCTTGTGCATTCCTTGCTTCATCACTGTGAGCGGTCACTTGTTTCATTGTCAGTAGTAAAGAAAAAAAAATATTTGTGTGAGAAAAAAAATTCGGGGCTCAACCAGCATTACCAAACTCTCATTCTGTATTGACAATAAACACACGACAACTCTTAGGAAAAAGCTTTATTGTACACAGTGCAGAAACTAACTAACTTTGGTTTCAAATTAACTCAAAACGGAAACATCCTGATCAAGATGACAATTGTGAGTCGATGACTGGGACAATGCCAGTTGGTCCAGTTGATATCTCGTATTGTCCAAAAGACTCCTGCACTTCCTCCTGTAATACAGAAAAAACACCTCTAAGCATAGAGCAACAGGCTTTATACTGGCTGGCTTAACAAATACTGTTGGTTACAGTACAAAGAAAATGATGGCATGTTTTGTGCATTTTGTATAAAACATAAACAGATGCCCAAATCAGGAACAGTTTGGGTACTCAGTGGGTAAGATGCTATAAAAGGCATCAGAACAGTTCAGTTCACGTTGTTGCTTCTTAACTGGAAGCTAACTGCAGAATTTCAGCTTCAAAAGGTGGAATAGAGCAGGCAATGCAGTAGGCCCTGACCCTGGAACAAGAAGCTTTTGTGGCATCCCTTCGTTGCATGTACTGGCTAATAAAAAATGAGCTGCCTCACACAATGAAATATGGCTCACTGCTGGATCTCGCCAAATCATTGGGATGCAAATGCCTAGACAATATACATATTGCTGATGCTGTTAAATATCGTTCTGATAGAACTGTCAGTGAAATGGTTCTCTGTCTGGGTGAGGTGGTCAGGAGATCAGTTCTTACAGATTTGAAGGCTGCCAAATTTTTTTCATATTTGGTGGATGAAACAACTGATATTGCTGTTATGAAGTAGCTCATTTTGTATGGTATGTACTGCAAAGAAGGGAAACCCAGAGTTTCTTTCCTGGGACTTGAGGAACTAAGTGATGGAAAGGCAGATACAATTGTTAAAAATGCTGGAGTTCTCTGATAACAATCAAATCTCGGTTGATCACCTTGCAGGGGTTAGGCAGTGATGGAGCAGCCGTTATGCTGGGCAGGCAAAATGGGGTGGCTAAAAAGCTGAAAGAAGTCAGCCCAATTCTTGTTGAAAATCACTGTATGCCTCACCTGGAGGCCTTGGCTGTAAAGGCAGCAGCAAATGAAGTGAACGCCATTAAAAAGTTTAATCAAACACTAGATCACTTATACAGATATTATCAAAACTCTGCTGTTCGCATGGCTGCCCTGTAAGAAATTCAGCAGGCAATGGAAAACCCTGTTTTAAAGCCTAAACAGGCAAAAGCAGTTAGGTGGTTTGTCCCATGATGCAGCATGTGACACACTAAGGAAGATTTTCCAATCCGTTGTTAGATCCTTCGTAGAGGCCTCTGAAGGCATGATCCCCAAGCTGTGGGCCTAGTAAAATGGTGGAAAACTGGGAGTTTTCTCTATTTATGCATTATGTGTGACATACTTCCACACTTTAGCATCTTATCTAAATACTTTCAAACATCAGCTCTGAATTTTACTGATATAAAGAGACATTTTCATTCCACTTTAGAGATTCTTAGGGCACGCCTACTGGTACCTGGTCAGTACTTCTCTCCATTTCAGCCAGACTAGTACTCCTGAATGATAATGGCCCAACTTGCCATTTAGCGAACCACAGTTAAATCATTTCACAACCTCTGTGCATGACAAGTTTATTAGGGCCTAATTGCTCAAATTGAGCAAAGGTTTCCAAGCACAGAACTTTTGGATCGTTCAGTATCTTTGACCCCATCATGATACAGGAAGTTGATATTGAAGAGTTGGAAAGGTATGGTAGTGATAGCCTTGAGATTATTCTTAGTCAGTATACTACTGTTGTGGATGTAGATGCTTCTGCACTTGAATGGACTTCTCTGTGTAGTCTCATGTTCATGGAAAAGATGGTCTTTAAGACTATTTCTGATGTGCTGCCGGCTCTAACTACTAAGTATGTAGACCTGTATCAAACATATCTACTTTGGCAGAGCTGGCAAATGATAATACCCATGTCAACTGCAGATTGTGAGAGGGGTTTTCTGCACTGAGTCGAATAAAAAAGCATGAGGAGCAAAATAGATTAAGTGCCAGTGTGCTAAATGCACTATGCTTATCTCAGTTGAGGGCCCTGATGTTGACAGTTTCCCTTATTTGGAAGCTGCAGCTCATTGGGGAGGACTGCGAAACCGAAGATTAGATCTTGGCCTTGCAGGCACTAGTAAAGAGTTGTAGTATGGCCTCACCAAAATGTTAAGACTCTCACAAACTGTTGCCTGGCCTGCAACTAGAATGCAGAGGTTCTCCAGTATGTTTTATCACACTTTTCTTTTGCTACTGCATACTACAGAGGCCTCCACATCATATTACTCTTATTTCTTGTTTCTTATGCATTTATTGCATCCCGACTGATTCCGCCCACTGGTAGCTCCACCCCTGGTGACCCCGCCCTGTGGCTCCTCCCCTTACCACCGATCTATATTTTCACGTAATATGGAACACTGCATCCGTGTACATGTGAATGGATGCAGACAAGCATATGGAGGGGAGATCATTAAGGAAAATGGAGAAAAGTAGTGGGCCTAACATAGATCCTTGTGGGACCCAAGTGGATACAGGCAGGGAGGAGAGAGGGGATCACCAATTTTGACTGCTTGGGACCTACCCCTGTGGTAGGAGTGGAACAGTTGATGGCTAAGTCAGAGAGGCCTTCAGCCTGGAGTTGGCTAATAATTGCGGTGGTAGACAGGGTTGAATGCTTTGGCTAGATCAACGAAGATAGCAGACGCTGTGATCATACCATTATGGATGGATTTGATGAGCCTGAGCAGGGACATGGTGGTGGAGTGATTTTTGCGGAAGCCAGACTTGTATTGGGTGAAGAAGGAATAAGAGTCCAGAAAGGGAGAGAGTTCTGACAAGATAATTTCTTCCTGTATTTTGGAAGGAGAAGAGAAATGAGTCAGTAGCTGTTAGTACCAGATGGGTCACCACCTTTTGGAGGAGGAGTAACAGTGGCAGTCTTCCAGTCAGCAGGGATGGAGGAACACTTGAAAGAGAAGTTAGGGAGGTCAGCCAATGGGGAGGAGATTGCCGCAGCAGAGAGATGGAGGAGCTTGCTATCCAGACCATCTGGGCTCTTATCCTTGGAAGGATTAAGGGCGGGAAATGTGTCAGTGATAAAGGATGGAGTTACTGGACAGAAAAAAAAATAAGGGGAAGGAAGGAGATGACAATCATGCAGGCTGGCAGGGATGAGAGGGAGGTGAGGAAGGGGAGAGGGAGGAGAGGAGAGAGGAGGTACAGATGATGAAAAGAAATTACATCTCTATGGTGATGAAGGAGAGGTTAGAGATAGGGGTGTCACTGACTTTGAGGGCAGGCAAAGGAGTGGGAGGGAAGAAGAGATTGTGATAGCCTTCCAAAATTTAGACAGGTAACCAATGTTGGTACTGAAGTTAGATGTTAAATACTCACCTTTGGCAAGCTTATTGCTGCGTTACAGGTGCTGAGGAGGTGATCATACCTCTGGAAGCCATGGGGGATGGGTTATGTTTATTTTCTGACCAGGCAAAATCATGCACTTGCAAGTAAGCTATGAGCTCAGCCATGATCTAGGGGAGGTGGGGTATCTTTTCTCATGTTCTGCTCTGGGGGGGCATGGCAGTTCCATATTTTGAGGAATTTTGTTTTGAAATATGTTAGCATGGAGTCAGTGGAGGAGACCAATGAGATAGGGGACCAATCAGAAAAGCTTAGGTCACGGCACAAGGAGTGAGGTCCAGGGATTTGAAGGAAAATATAAGCAGTGTTTTGGTGGAGGTGAGGGGGCTTTAGTTGAATGAGAGGCAGCAGAAGGTTATGATTATGGTGTCAAATCAGAAGAGAGGGAAGTCAAGAGTGGAATGCCACAGGGATCCATCCTGACTCTTGTATGCTCATTAACTCCATTTGAGAATGAATCTGGGTTTGTTTCTCTTTGAAGATGACACCAAGCTCATGGGAGAGTAGTGATGGGGAAGTAGGAAACTGCAGAGTGACATGTAAAGATTAGAGAGGTGGCCTAAGGTTTGGCAGTTGAAATTCAGTGCCAAAAAGTGCAAGGTGATTCACTTAGGGGACAAGAACCCCAGGACAGAGTACTGGATAGAAGGGGTAGAGCTGACCACTACAGCTGAGGAAAGGACCTAGTATTCATCATTAGAGTCCCTTAAACAATCAAGCTAGTACAGTGAGGCATCTAGTAAGGCAAATAGGATACTAGGATGTGCCAGAAGAGGTTCTGATAGTAGAAGAAAAGAGGTTTACTGCTTCTTCATTGATCATTGGTGAGGCTACACCTGGTATACTGTTCAGCGTTCTGAACTTCTGAAGACCTCACCTCAGAAAAGATAAGGACAAAGGGTGATCAGGATGATTCAGAGCTGACAGGACAGATCGAATGAGGATCTGCTGAAGGCACTGAACATGTCTTCACTGGAGACCGGACAAGAGAGGAATGATATGATAGAGACCTTCAAGTTCCTGTAAGGAATAAACAAGGTGAATGGAGAAGAACTACTTAGCATGAGTAACAGTTCAAGGGCATGGGGGCACAAGTAGAAACTGATGGGAGGGAGGTTCAAGAGGGATATTGGAAAGTTTTATTTTCCAGAAATGGTGGTGTAAATGTGGAATAGTCTGCCAACTGAGATGGCAGGCACTAAAACCATAAATGGTTTCAAGCATGGCTGTGAAAAGTGAAGGTATAATGGTTACTCAGGCTGATAGTAGTAGGGAGGGAACAAGGGTGGATAGAAGGATAATACCCTGTATGGGCAGTAGGTTCTGAGGTTTAATAGGGAAATAAGGTGAACAGGATGTACCCATTTTTTCTGCCATCGCTCTATGTTTCTGTGTTTCTATTTTCCATTATCCCTGACATCTAATAGCCCACCTGCCAGTCGACAAATCTGACCCCTCCCAAAGCCATCCAGCCAGGTTCCTCCACCCTTACCATTGGCCCCCATTGCTCAAGATTGCAGCCAGTTCCACTGTGACTGTGATCCCGGTACAGCATCTGCAACTCATTACATGGCTGATCACAGTCTGGTGAAAGGGAGGAGTGCGCGTCACTGTAGAAACACTGTTTCATAGTAGGTGTGTGCTCACTGTGTCACCTGCCAGAAAGTGGCCAGCCGAGGTGGCGCAGCAGGAGGGCTGGACCTGTCACTGTTGCAGTGGTGAGAGGACTGGCAGCTGGGGAAATTTATGAGCCACCATGAGAGGGGTGGAAGGATCTTAATGGGGAATTGGGAGGAGCCACACTTGCAATCAGGGTGATCTATATGCCAGGGATCCTCTTAATATACTAATCAGGTGCATCTGAATGGTGATTGGGGTGGGAAATTCTAGATGCCAGGGATCATTTATTATATCAGGGACATCTGAATCTGCAATGAGGAGGGGTGGGGCTGGCACTGCTCTGTGTAATTCCTCCCATGCAGTCACATGCACAGAGGCATTGTGCAGAAATGTTAGTAAGCCCATATGGGCCGGCAAATGTCCCACTAGTACCTTTCCTTCCCTATGGACTTAGCATGCTGAGAGTTGAAAATGAATCATGGGGTAAAGGTGCTATCCTATTTGGGACATGCTTTCTCCATTTGTTCCTCTGACTCCCTGACTTACTGGAGGCTGTGATAGTGCCTAGTCATGCCATAGTGGGCTATCCAATGGGAACCAGTGATGACTGTACAATGTGGTTCAATATTACGATGGGTGCAGAGGCAGGCAACAAAAAGACGATGGTCCTGGACTTTAGTAGGTTGGATTTTAAAGAAATTGGAGACTTCTTCAGAAGCAGCCTTGCAGGGGAGGATTGTCAGAGAGGGGTAGAGGAACAGTGGAGAAATTAAGTAAAGGCATAGGGAAGGCAATCAGCATCTGCATCAAGGAAATGAGCAAAAGCAGGAGAAAATAAGCATTTGTCAATGCTGAATATTGTACTGCTAGCATTGGCATTGGTAGTGCAGGAGTTAGAGAGATGCATAATAGGAATGGTAGTGAAGTATGGAAGTGTCGCCAACCCCACACCACCCTCCAGAGACTGACAGGCATTGAGGTGTGCCTTTGGATTGTCGCCCATAACGCTCATGCCATTTTACCTCATCCTACCCTGCAGACTCCGACAAGTGTCATGTTGTGCCTTGGGGCCATCGGGCCTTATGCTCACCCCATTCCATAACAAAATACATTGAGATGGGTGCAGTATAGGAGATGGGGTGAACTTTGAGCCAAAACGTCAAGGTACACCTTGATGCTTGTCACTGGCTGCAGGGTGGGAGAGATGAAATGGTGTGACCACTACAGCTGACAATCCAAAGTCACCTACTTGATACTGGTAAGTCTATACAGGTGGGATATTATGGTTAGAAACTCAATGCCCCGGGCGCTTGTTAGCATTTACCTCAAATTTTTAACATGGGCTTTTTTGACCCCACCTCATGAAGGCATTTGGGACCTCTGCTCATGAACAGTGGCACTATGATTTTGTTAATATGTCCTGATATTTCCCATAGTAACTGTGACATTCTGCCCCAGATGTGAGGAAGCACATTTTGGATAGGATGTGAAAAATGACAGCTCTACTGTTCATAAGGATGTGTGAAGAAATGGCAATACTGGAAAAATCTGGAGTGAAAATATTAAAAGTTCTCAAAGTTACGAGTGTGCATGGAAACTGCACAATGCACGCTCATAACACAGTCATTTTGTGGACTTTGTTCTCCAAATTTTCAACATAGGCATTTTGGGAACCCATCTTATGAACAGTGACACTGTCATTTCATTTATCAGTCCCAGAAGGTGATTCTACGCAATGACCGTGAAATCACCTTTTGGGATCAAATAATGAAATGACAGTGACTGAGTTCATGATTAGGTCCTAAGAACCCATATTGAAAATTGGAGCCAAAAGTCACAAGAGTAGATGAGATATCCATAAGTTGACCCCACATCATTGATGCCATTATACAGTTTACCAGCATTTCTTCAGTTCGTGGTCGGTTTTGAAGAGTGCAGCGTGTTCCTGCTCCACCGAAGATCACAGCGCTGTACTCTGGAGGTAAGTATGGGGTGGGGGGTTGGGGTATGAGGTGTGCAGAAGGTGGGTGCAGGTTGAAGGAGGGGACCCAATGGCAAAGGACCATTTTCTTTGTTTCCAGTTATAATAAAAGTAAAAGAAAGAACACTGAGGACCATTTTCTTTTTTTTTTTTACAGGAGTAAGGAAAATGTTGGGCAACTGGGGTGGGTTCCCAGTGTGTCCCATGAGTTTGTGGTGTGATGTTAGCCCATAATGCGGTGGGCAGGGACAAATGCTGATGCAATCAGCTTTTGAACACAGAGGCACACTGTGGAGGCGCCCCAGTGTGCCACACAATCTCGGGAGTTAACTATGCCAACAGAGCTAGGTACCCCAAAGTCAGCTTGCTGGGGATTATGTGAGGCAGATGGCAACAGCCTCAACCATGTTCAGCTGAAATGCTACACCAGGCAAGGCACGCCCTGCAGTGATGGGAAGCACCTCATTGGGTAGTGGCAAAATTGTTTCAAGCTGGTGGCATGCTTGCAGTGGCTGTTATAGACAGCATGCTGTTTCATTTGTGCCACTGAGCCCAGCCCGAAAGAAAGTGGTGTCAATACAACACAACCGCACTCCAAACTCAGTTAATTAATTGTATCGCTATCTGCGCCAGTACAAACAACATAAAAAGGGACCATGGTACTGTAGGGTAGTTGCCATGAAGGTGTCTGAAGGACATCCCAACCAGTCTGGTTAAGCAATTCTCACTGTTTAAGAGGAAGGGCTAGCCCCACAATGGCACCCACAGCTGAGACTATGGTGGAGGGGCAGATCCTCAGCATGCAAAACCAGGAAGGGGAAAGAAAATCCCAGAAGAGAGGAGGAGGGAAGCTTTGGTGGGAAACTCAGTTGCCCAAGGAGCAGTTAAGGAACCCATAGGAAGGACAGCCAGGTAAAGTACTTCAGAAGGCACTGCATGTGGGATGAGAAGGTGGATCAATAGGATCACAAGATAATGGCAAGGAGGAGAACTGAAAGATATCCACCTGGGGATGAATGACTTACAGAGACAAAGGAAGTAGTTAGAATCCAGGGCTTTTGCAGCTATTTTAGTTTTGTCATCTGTGATTTAACATGTCTTCTCCAACAAGTTGAGGAGGCCATATCAATGCCTAGATAAGCATATTATTTCACTACCTCCACTTTTTGGGCCCCTAAGTATATTTTAGTTTTTAATTGTTTAAGTTTTGTCCAAATACCATAACCTTAGTTTTACTTAAATTTTTTATTCCAACTTATTGCACTTTCGAAAAAATGCAATAACTTTTCCTTGTAAACCAATTTGAGTAAGAAAAAACAGAACATCATCTGCATATGCTGGTGAGTGGAGAGGTATTTTTAATATTTTGGGTGGATCATATTGAACAGTTTCCTCAAATTCCAAAATAGAATTTATATAAACATTAAACCGGGTAGGGACAAGCAAACAACCCTGCCTAACCTCACAACTAGAGTCAAAATATTCTGAAGCATTCCCTTTATTATTGTACAGTATCATATCTTACAGCAGAGGTTGTATGTGTATATAATTGAACAACTGGCCATAAGAGAGCATGATCAATTTGAATTTCTAAAATTTCCCAGAGAATATCCTTATTGATAGAATCAAATGCAGAGCTGAAATCCACATATAATGTATATACTTCATTTTTCTGATGTGAACACATTTTTCCATTTTGTGTGAAAAGCAAAAAATAGTATTGTTTAAAGTGCATTTCTTATAAACTGGGACAATAGTATTCTTTGTCCAAGATGTAGGGATAAATCTATGTATTAAGCATACATTACAGAAGTGTGTTGGCAAAGGGGTCCAAAAATCTTTATACTCTTTGTAAATTTCTGAAGTGATACAATCTGACCCAGCTGCCTTATTTTTTTACTTTATTATTGTGGTCTCCACTTCTTCAGTGAACATTAATGCAGTGCTATTATAATTTCCTCTCAAGCACTTGGGTAGATTTCCTTTTCTACTTACAGTAAAGATTGTTTTGAAATATACAGTCCAAGTTTCTTTTGAGGCATAAACTGCCAGTGAAGGTTGAAAAGAACTGACTCCCTTTCCAAAACTTATTGATATCTTGTTCTTGGATAGTTTGAAACATTTCTTGCCATTGTTTATATTGATATTCTACTTTTTTCTCTGCCAAAATTTTTTTATAACTTTTTCTTGCTTTGTTTAATTGCTTTTTCCCTGACTGTTTTTTTGTATGTATGTTATTATTTTGTTTAAGTCCTTCTTTGCATTTTTATATGACTGATCAAATCATGTGTCATGTGATATGATTTTATTATTCTTCTCAACTGCATATATTTTGTTTTTTTATTTCATAATTGATTTGTGTTAAATATTGTTCATACATCTGGGGAGTCATTTGAACAAATACTTTCTTTTTATTCAGTATCATATTCCAATTTGATATAATGCTATTGACTTCACTAGAATTTATATTTCTCCTAATTAGTTTTTGTTTCCCTGTTACGCTTAACATTGATAAAGGGTTATTCATAACTTCCTGAACTAGATTATCACCAGGAGACTTCACCTTTAATTCTAAGGGTGCATGATCACTCTCCGTACGCATTTCAATTTTTAAATTTTTAAAAAGGTGATAAAACCTAGGGGTGCGCAAAATGAAATCAATCAAGCTTTGTCCATTTACAGAAAAATAAGAAGTGCTTCCCATTAAATCCCCCTCAATTCTTCTGTTTAAAATCAATAAAGCAACATCTTCAAAAAATGTCTGAAATTTCTTTCCATTCTCATTCTGTTTACTATCCATGCTACACCTATTAGGGCAATTGCCTGAATCCATTTGTGTCTCCAATAATCTTATATTGTCATACGTGGCAATTCTGGAATTAAAGTTTCCTGCTATGAGAAAAATATTATTTGGAAAGTTCTTAAATACTTCACCCATTTCCCTTGAGATTTCCTCCCAAATCCTTGTTAAGCCTCCATTTTGTTTTTTCAGTGAGCCGTACACATTTATAAGAGTATAATTTCTATTATGCCATCTATTATAATGATGTAGTTTTGTACTATTTTAATTGTTTTGATTAGCACAATTGCACTATGGATCTTAATATAGATAGCCAATCGCTCTTTCAAATTTATTGTTATCAACTGCAGAGGAGAAAATTTCTTGGAAGCCATTAATGTCGATCTTATCTGATCACCAGGTCTCTTTGAAAAAGCATAATTTCAAAGGTATTCACATATGATAACCACTCTTGGTCTTCAAGTTTCCCCTGTAATCCTACTATATTCCATGATAAAAAATTTGAATTACTGGAGTCACTAGAACTAATATTTCCTTCTATTGGAAATACAGAAATAGAAACATCCAGTCATTCTGTAGCATATTGCCCTGAATAAATGGTTTGGTAACTGGCTAAATCAGTCATGTCCACCACCAAAATTCCAGCCTTATCTAATCTGCCAGATCACTCAATAATCTGTAGCACTAAATCCTGAGACATAGATACTAGGGGCAGGATAATCAAAGGGGTTGTGCAGGGTGCAACAGGGTCTGATGCACCCCGGTGTGACAGTCAAAGGGGCTGGCTGTGCTGGACAACCCCCAATGTGCCGGGGTGCACCAGTGATGTACGCAGCACAAGTGCAGGGGGGCATGCCCATGCATAAGTGGCATATCCCAACATTCAGCCCGAGATGTGTGGTGCATATGCAGGCACAAACTCACCTTGTGCCACACAGTGGGGTGCAATGTTGAGCCAGGGGCAGGGGAGCATCGGTCCCCAATGGCTGCAGCCTGGCAGAGCACTAGGCGCAAGTCACCGGGGATCAGTGCACTGCATGAAAATGGGGCCATAATGACATGCAAATGGCCCCATTTGTGCCTTGCATGCATAATGGCCTAATTTGCATGCCCAGCACTGAATATCACGGTCGTTGTGCCTAGCGCACCCGCACTTGCACTGGCGCATCCCCCTGCTCCCTGCCTGCCACTTGCACTGGTGCAGTGCCACTGCACTGTGCACAGTGCGGGTGCCCCCAGTGCCATATTCAATGGTGCTGAGCCATGGTGCAGCACTGTTGAATATCACCTGGACTATGCCCTGGCTCAACCCAGGTGCGCTGTGTCCAGGCTTGCGCCCCTGCCTTGTGCAATTTGATTATCTTGCCCTAGGTCTGTTTGAGTACCCTTTTCTTTGGGCCAAGCCCTTTCTTTTTTTTCAATCATTTGTTTTGGGATTTCAATCCCTAATACACTAGAAAAAAAGGTCCAGTATGTAATCTGATAGTATCCTTCCATTTTCACTGAGCAACCTTTCTATTCCAAAGACTGAGAGCACGTGCCTATAGTTACAAGTTGTTTGTGTGCTCTGTTGAAAGGTCCACTTTATAGTGGACAGTTTTGTGTCAAACATTCCTTGAGTCATCAGACCCTTTATCTCATTTTCAAAAGTTATTTTATTGATTGTCTCCCATGTTATTGGGGGAGGAACCTGTTACCCCAAATACTGCAATCACAATTGATTTGCCCAGACTTTCTTAGTAATTTCCATATTCTCAGCCATTATATAGACTGGGGTTTCCTCATCATTTCTATCCCGATATACTAGGAGAATTTTATCTTTTTCAGATGTAACCTCTAATTCAGCTGATAGAATATATTCCATCAGTTCCCTCATAGAGTGTCTCGTCTCATTAGTTTTAAGAAATGGACCTACTGTTTTTAATATTATTTCAGTTCCTTTTAATTTTACTTGAGTTTCATTCTCGGTTATTTTACTATAATTTTCATTTTCTCCTTTTCTTTCTGTACTGATAGAACTTTTTTGCTTCTTCCTTTTCTATAGGATTTTTTTTTTCTTTTCTACCAGAATCCAAGGTTCATGGGGGATACTCTGACTGTTCTTATTTTTCTTGGTTTTTCCCTCTTTTGGTGTTTCCTTCTAGGGTTTTACCTCCATTTTGTTCTTTCATTTCCTATTCTTTTTTTTTTCTTTGTTAAATGTTTTTTACTCATTCTCTTCCCTTTAGAGGAAACTGAAATATCGGTAGAGGAAACAGAGACTCTGTAGGGCTTAGTTAACTTCTCATTCCCTTCAACCTTTATCTCTTAACAGTTCAAATATTTATATATTTGATTAACTAGCCCATCTAGTCTGTTTCTCATGTCATTCAGGGTTTCAAGTAACACTATTTTCCCCATCACGAGGTGTGCTAGTGCCTTAGTTGTGTACTTAGGGTATCAGGGCATTGCACTAAAAAGTCCTCCTTCGGTTGGATTTGTTCTACCTCCTTACCTAAGTTTCTAAACACTGTTTCTGGTGATCCTGCTAATATAGAGTCTTTAAGTCCCTCTTGTTCCTCAGGTACTGATACAGGAATTTTCTGAGTAGTGTAAGGGGCTAAAAAGTTGTAAGACCATTCCTCCCTCTTTCTTATGGTCCAACTGGCTTGCATTTTGGGTCAGGGAGGTGTTCTTCTCTTCTGTGACTAATTTTTTTTTTGGGGGGGAGGCTTCCAATTGTTCAGTCTGCAGTGACAACACTTCTTTTTTCTTTCTCTTCCTTCCAGCCTTAATCTGAAAAAAATATGTTATATCTGAATGATTTGCCTACTACTTACTTTTTTCCCCTTCCAGATTTTTGTTTACAATTTTTTAAATCTTGATTTTGATTGTGACTAGTCACTTCTAGTTCTCTACTTCTTTCTACCTCTAAAATACTGACTCCTTTTTATAGCATATGTATCTGAGTCACAATCCCATTTACAGTGATATCTCCCTCACTTTCTACATTTAAGGCAGATTTCAGCTCTTGTTTATTTGTAATATGTTTTTCCTTATCTGAACCCAGTTTCACCATTTCTGCATATGTTGATGGTTTAATTATCTCATTCTGGGTCAGAGTAGAAGTGATTAAGAGTTCTTCCTTATAAACACCTTTTTTCCTGTGTGTTTTCATAGCTTTCTTCCCCTTCTTCTAACTTATTCATTACTTTACTGCTTCTAGTATTCATGACTCCACCCTAAACCACACAATATATGTTCTGAGGCAGAGGATATACACTAGATTACTATTTTTAGCGATTCTACAGCTAATCAGCATTATACAATGGCAAGAAAGAATCCTGGCTTCTGATTGGTCAGTTGGCCATCACAGCAGGGATGTTATCCTGGCATAACATCCCTGCTGATCACTTGATGATTGTTTCCCACTTGATGATTGTTTGCATCTTCTCTTAAAAATTAAAAATATTTTTAAACACTAAAAAACATTCTTTAAAATTCTGTTTTCTCTTATAAAACAATGAGCCATTGTATAACAGGAATAATGTCCACCAGGGTGGGTGTTATGCTGTGATAACATCCCTTCTCGGGTGTTGGATGCCCTCGGCCGGTGGCCTCGGACCCAACCACCCGAGGTGGGATGTTATCCCAGCATAACACCCACCCTGTTGGGCATTATTCCTTTAATAGCATTCAGTAAATTAAGTTATGAATCAGAAGAGTCTTGAATTATGGAAAGATTTCCACTGAGCAGGATCTGAAAGGAACAAATATAGCCAATTTAACAGATAAGATAAATTCAGATAATTACTCTGTTGTGATAAGATGTCTTACCTCAGTTATAAGATCAATAGTGAGCCTAACAATAATAAAGTCAAATAAATAGATATTGATAATATATGGCACTCAAATAAAGTCCACAATGAAATCAAGTCCCAAGAATCAGCTCAGAAATAACTTTCTCATGCCAGGCCTTCACCTTCAGCGGAGACCTTGGCAATTTAAAATCACTCACAGTTTGCCATAAGCATGAATCCTTGTAAAACAGAGGGTGAGCAAAATTCATACATTACTTCAGGTACTCAGAGGGTAGCAAGCATTGGCTGAAGATTCCGAATCTCCCTTGGTCCCCTGATTCACAACTAGAATCAAGCCTGGTAGCTTATAACAAAATTTCCACTTCCACGAGTCTCATACTGCAAACTACAGTTCGAATGGGCAGTCACTAATTAGCTGCAGGGGTAGAAGTTCATAGCTGCCAAGTAGCAGTGAAAGAGACACAGTTGTTGTCTGAAAGTCAAAAAATTAAAAGAAAAGAAATATGCTCAGATTGCCTTTAAAGTTAACTACAAATCCTTCAACTCCACAACTAAACAAGTTAAATAATGCAGAAGAAGGAAAATATCTGTGTCAGACTACTTGTCTTAAACATTCCTCTACATGGCTATATGTAAGCATCTATAAATCAACTTAACTAAACTTAGCTTTAGCTAGAGTCGATAGTTGTAAATCTATACAAACATTCAATTTTATCAAAATTATCTAATTAAAATTACAGTTATAAAATTGTCAAAGTGCTTTAGTATCATTCGCACTCCTGCTGATGTATTAAAAAGAAAACATTTATAACTGATACCTTCTATAACTTACTATAATCTTCATATTCAGAATTTACATTCTTATTCAGGCACTCTGCCTATGGCCCCTCTGGATGTTACTTTAGCACCGAGGTCCCAAAATGCTGGGAGCCAACAGTTTTAAACATCTCGATTCAGTAGGCTGATTCACATGGCAGGGCTGCACATGAAGCCTTTGTTTCTTCCGGTTCAGAAACACTGACCGACTCTCGTTCAGATGGCTGCCTTGTGCACCAATGTTAAAGGTGCACAATTTTGTCCCAGCGTTGTCACTGTGCAGATTGGGTGTGGCATGGGAGAGCAGTGCAGTGGTTGCCAGGCAGTCAGACGGACAGTGACACCACCTAAACCACCATGCAATCCCAGGAAAATGAGGATCGTGCTCACACCACTACACCATGGAAAACGAAACAAAACCAGCATTCAGATGGGACATAATGCAGTGATCCCAGTGAGGTACACCTTCAGAACTGGATCAGATTTTGTCGTGTGAATGAGCCTAATATTTTAAAAGTATCTGGAGTTGTTTGTCATTTTTATTGTGCAGCAGCAAGCTCCACTAACAAATGGGTGCTCACTCACCTGGTAAAGGTGATTGTGTTGGTTGGCATCCATGGCACTCCAGACATTACCTCATGGGTTTTAGCCCACCTGATAGGCTAGTGATGCACATGACCCCAGATCAAGTTTCTAGTATATCCAGGTCCTAGAAACCCCTGCTCTCCAGTTCGAATCTTCCATAGCTGAAATCAAGGTTAGTCAGTACGAGAGAAGAAACATACAATGTAGGTACAACCAAGCGAAGGCAATATGAGATATGATCAGAGACAAAAAATGATGCGGGCTACGACATAGTATCAGTGGCCCGTAGGTCGAACCTTTATTTTCCTACCATTTACACTCTAGTCTCGGACCCAAAGGGCCGACTGGTAGCTTATCATTACGAAACAATATTGACTTCTATCCCTTCATAAGCCTTCTGTGGGTCGACGACCCTTTGTTCAGTACCGGTCACTCTGAGCACTCTGAAGGAGGGCCTTGAGTGCCATGGATGCCAACCAACACAATCACCTTTACCAGGTGAGTAAACACCCATTGTGATTGGTTGGGCATCCATGGCACTCAATGACATTACCTCATGGGTAGATAAGAAGCAGTGTAGTACCCAAGGGAGGGACAGAGTGGTCTAAGAGTGAGGGGTTGAGTAAGCTGCTGCAAGGACCTGAGTGGCGAATGTGGGCCGTATGGCCTGTAACTGTTCGAGCCTGTAGTGTTAGGTGAACGTGTGGAGGGAGCTCCACGTGGCTGCCCTACATATGTCCTCTGGGGACACATTGGCCTTTTCCGCCCAAGAAGTGGCGACTGCCCTGGTGGAATGAGCCTTGATCCCCTGAGGTGGAGTCATCCGATTTTCTACATAGGCATTCTGGACGGTTCTCCTTAGCCACCCAGCGATGGAGGTCCTGGAGGCGGCTCTACCTTGCCTTTGTCCCTTAGCGATGATGAACAACCTTTCTGTTTTGCGTATGGGATGCGTTCTGGCTAAGTACATGGAGAGGGTGGATCCAACATCTAGATGATGTGGGATCTCACTGGTGCCCTGCTGGGGCCCTTCTGGGAAGGTGGGCAGTTCAATGGGATGCTCCCTGTGGAAAACGGTGGACACCTTTGGCTGGAAGGCTGGCACCGTTCTCAGGCGGACCCCTTGAGGGGTGAATACTGTATAGGGTTCTGCGCAGGATAGTGCCCCTAGTTCTCTGATCCTTCTGGCCGAGCAGATTGCCACCAAGAAGCATGTCTTGAGGCCGACCCAGAACAGATCCACCTTGAGGAGGGGCTCGTAAGGTACCGAGCTGAGGGAATCGAGGACTAGCGGGAGATCCCAAGGAACGATGGTCAGTCTAGTTCTTGGATGGAGGATCTCTACCTCCTTTAAAAAATGTAAGGCGTCAGGGTGAGCTCCCGGGTTGTACCCCCTGATGGGCCCGGTGGCCGCCCCATGGCTGACAGTTGCACCCTGAGGGAAGAGTGAGCTAGTCCCTTGTCCATTCCCTGTTGGAGGAACAGTAGGATGGTAGCCATGTCAGTCTGCTCCGGAACCTTGCCCCATTCCAGGCACCACTGAGAGAATATAGACCATTGTCTACTGTAGGTGGAAGTGGTGGAGGTCCGTCTGGACTGGAGTAGGGTGCTAATGATGGTGTCATGGTAACCTGCCTCCCTTAGTCTCCTTCTTTCAGGAGTCAGGCCATGAGCTTCAGAGTCCACGGGGTTGGATGGACTACTGGGCCCTGCGAGAGCATGTCTGTTCGGTAGGGTATCTTGAAGCTGGCTAGTGACATCTCTCGGATTGCGTCGAACCACGTCCTGCGTGGCCAGTAGGGGGCCACCAGGACGACTGTGCAACGTGATGCCCGTACCTTTGCTAGTACCTGTGGAATCAGGAGGAGAGGTGGGAAGACATAAGCATGCCTCCGGCACCATGGTTGGGATAGGGCATCTGTTCCCTGGGAGAGACTGTTGCTGAACCACGAGTAGTAGTTCCTGACCTGAGCATTTTCCCGTGTCACCATGAGATCTATGGTTACGGGTCCCCATGTCACTTGGGTCATCTGAAAGAGATCCGGATGCAACCGCCATTCTCCTGGGTGTACCTGTTGCTTGCTGAGCCAATCTGCATGGACGTTCAGCTTTCCTGCCGAGTGAACTGTGCCCAGGTGAGGTTGGATTGGGCCCAGTTGAGGACTGCCGTAGCCTCCCTCAGCATGGCCCTGCTCCTGGTTCTGCCTTGCTTGGCTATGTAGGCCACCGTGACCCGGTTGTCGGAGCGGATCAGGACCGACTGGCCGCATACCCGGCACATGAATGCTTTGAGGGCATGAAACACGGCTCTCATCTCCAGGACATTGATGGAGAGTTCTGACTCCGCTGGACACCATAAGTCCTGGGCCATTGCGTCTCCCAGACAAGCCCCCCAGCCGGAGTGCTCACGTCCGTTTCTATTACGGTTGTGTATGAGGCCTCTAGGGGGACTCCCTTGGTCAGGTTCGACTCCACCATCCACCATGTCAATGAGAGTCTCACTGCTGGTGGTAATGGTACTACAACCTGTAGGTTGTGTTCGCTCGGTGCTCCACGAGTCAGGACGTATGTTTGGAGTGGACGCATGTGCCACCTGGCCCAGGGCACGAGGTGTATGCATGAAGCCATGCAGCCCAACAACTGGGCTATCCTTCTCATGGTTGTCTGGTGGTGGGCTTGAGGATGGTTTTGCCCATCCTTGGGACGAGTTGATCAGTGCTCCCAGATGCTAGATTTGCTGTGTGGGAACGAGGTGGCTCTTTTCCTGATTTACCACCCAGCTGTGGCCTTCGAGTGCCTGTGGGGCTGTTTCCGTGTGTAGTCGGGCCTGATTCTTGGACCAGGCCCGGATGAGCCAGTCGTCCAAGTAAGGGATGATGTCCAGTCCCTGTTCCCTGAGTCTGGCCACCAGGGTTATGGAGACCTTGGTGAACACTCTCGGGGTGGAAGAGAGGCCGAACGGTAAGGCCTGGTGCTGGAAGTGATGGCCTAAGATGTGAAACTGAAGGAATTGTCTGTGTTTCTGAATGACGGGGATATGAAGGTATGCGTCCTTTAAGTCTATAGACGTCAGGTAATCACCTACCCAGACACAGCGCAGAGTTGATCAGATAGTCTCCATTTTGAATCGGCGAGATACCACATGGCGGTTGAGGTGCTTTAGGTCCAGGATGGGACAGAGCTCCCCTGATTTCTTGGGCACCAGGAAGAATATGGAGTAGACCCCTAGGTTCTGTGCTGGCGCTGGTACAGGTTCAATGGCTCTGTTCCGAATCAGTTCCGACAAGATTTGTTGGACCTGATGAGGGGGTGTCTTTCTTTTGGCTATAGGGAAGGATAAGAATCTTTGGGGAATATGGGCCTGAGATAGCTCTATGGAGTACCCCCTGGTTACCACATCTTGGACCCACCTGTCTGAGGTTGTGTGGAGCCAGCAATGGGCGAATAAGGTCAGTCTTTGTCCTACTGGTGGATAGGGATCCTGGTTCATGAGATCATAGTCACTGCTTTCCCCTGTAGCCTCTACCTCGTCCTCCGGTTCTTTGTCCCTGGGCTCTGAATGAGGAGGACTGATAGGTTTGAGAGTACTGGCCACGGAAGCTGTGTGAGGTGCCCCTGCCTCGAAAGGAGTGGCTTTGTTGTGGTGTGTCCCTGCGAGTTTGGGATGGTCTGTTCCCCACCCCCGAAACCTCCGCCTCGAAGAGGGGAGGTAGGAGTACCTGGACTTATTCTTAAGGAGGTCTCTGCCCTCCTCCTTTTGCTTCAAAAAATCCGGCAGACCCTCCCCAAACACATATTTTCCCCATAGTGGTAAGTTTTGTAGCAGAGTTTTTGACTCATTATCTGCATCCCACAGCTTTAGCCACAGTGCCCTCCGAGCACAGTTGGTGATGGCTGCAGCCCTGGCGTGGAGACGCAAGGTGTCTACTGCCATGTCGGCTAGATATTTAGCTGCATCTAGAGTATATTCCAACAGTTCTGCCTCCCTGGACTTAGGGACGGCCTGCTCCTGGAGCTCTTCAAGCCAGCGGATTTGTGCTTGTGCCACGTAGATGGCTGTAGTGGTTGCTTTTGCAGCGGTGCCCTTGATCTCGAACGCCCTTTTGAGCATGTCTTCTACTTTCTTGTCCATAGGGTCCTTGAGGGTGATCGTACCGCATGGTAGTACAGTTTTCTTGCTAAGAGCCGCCACCTGACGGTCAATGGTGGGGGCCTTGCACCAGATATCTGTTTTCTCCTCTTGAACTGGGTACATTCTATCCAGGTTCTTTCTGTTCAGCATTCTGCCCGGTTCCAAAGATTGCCATTCCTTATTGAAGATGTCTTCAATGGCAGGGCATACTGGGAAAGTCTCCGTGTTCGATGGTCTCAGCTGTATCATGGGGTCGAGCTTTGACTCGGGCTTACTCTCCTCAGTGTTGAAACCCATGGTGGCCTTGATGATCTTCATAAGTCCTGGGATCGTGTCAAAAGAGCACAATTTTGAGGTCAGAGAAGGTGCTGCTGGAGGCTCCATATCCTCTTTGTCTGATTCCGCCTCATCCTCATCCTCTGCATTGTCTTTATCCTTGTCCTCGTGCGCGTCTTCGCGTGGGACATCTGGAAGGGTGTCCTCATGGTTTGGATGCTCCTCCGGTTGCCCCCCTGCCTTGTCAGGCTCCAGACTCAATGGTTTTGCTCTGTGCTGAGTGAGGGATTCCAGATTTTCCATTATCTTGAGCATAAAGTTCTGCTGGCTTTCCATCATGGCTACCGCGGCCTGCTGGTTTTGGATTAGGAGGGAACCCGGATCCAACCACGTGGAGTTGCTGGGACCCAGGTTGCCGGGGCCCATGGGAGGTGTTTGCTCCAGGGAGGAATCGTCGTCATCAAGGAAGCAGGCTGCGCAGAGGGGACCCGGAGTTTGGGGCAGGAGGGTAGCGCTGCACGAGGAGCATTTCTTTGCTTTCACCATCTGGGGAGAGAAGAAGGCAGGCCTTAGATCGGAGCTGTAGACGATGCTCCGAGGGCAATCTTTTAACCCCCCCACACTACTAGATAGGGATGCTCGAGGTCTGCCTAGCATGCCACCACACATATGAAGGTTGCGGGTGTGCTGTGGGAGGACCCCCACAAGAGGTCCATGGTGGGATAAGTGGCCTGGGGGCCATAGGGGCCAGGTGCACATGGCTCGCTGTGGGAGGGGGCCATGGCGTGGCTGAGTAGAAGGTTCAGGTGAGGCAAGGCCTACCTTCTCAGGCCACTGTGGGAGGGACCTGGGAGCCAGGATTAGCAAATGAGCAAGGCCAAGAGGGGAGTGTTCCCCACCGGAGAAAGCTTATTCTTCTTCTTTCATGGGGACCCCACCGGAGGGTCGCTGTGGGAGGGACCCTTCGGAGGAGAGGAGGCCCCAGAAATCTGCTGTTGATCCCCAACCCTTTTTTTTTTTACCAGCAGCCTTGCGCTGCACCCCCAGGCCATTCTCGAGGAATACCCCCCAACCCGGTGCTTGAATGCGAGGAGGCGGGATTCAAGGGGAGCCTTGTAGGGGAGGCCACGCTGGCCTCTGGGAGACTAGGAAGACAAGGGAGCGGTTCTGCAGGTCTCCACGCTCCCCCAATAGTGGTCTAAGGAGGCAAGCGAGGAGACGGAGCCCCAGGACAAAGCTGGCCTGCGTTGGGTGAGAGGAGAGTCGCGCTCTCCCAGTCATGACCTCTGTGAGAGCACGCTCCCTCCCAATTCAGAGCCGGAATACCACGCTGCCCCCCCTCAAGCTAGGCCATGAGGGAGTGAGAGAGAGAGGCGCCCTCAAATGAGCGCTGGCCTAGCGGGGGGGCGGAGGGGACACTGCAGCAAGGGAGGGGAACTTATCCCCTAGAGCAGCCGGGGAGAGAGGAGCAGTTCATGGGCCACGGTAGGCCCAAACAGAGGCCTACAGAAGGACACGCTCAAGGCACATGGGAGGGTGAAGGGAAGCACCCGTGGCTAGGCCGAGGCCGCGTGGAGCAGGAGGGAGTGCTTTTCAGGCCTCCAGGGGATCTGAGGCCATAACAAGGTGAGAGGGGAGAGAAGGGGCGGTGGAGGGGGCAGAGCAACCACACGTTCATCACATGGCTAGGCCAGGCCAGCCAGCCTCAGCCCCAGGACCTTTATTGCTGTTGTGGGGAGCCACAGGTAGCCACCAAGTGCCTTGCTAACTAGCCATGCGCCAAAGAGGCGCACCGGCAGGATAGCGTACTGCGCCACGCGGTTATATCACAAGCGATATCCATACCAACAACAATTGTATCATTCAATCTGGTACCACATAAAAGATAAAGAAAATATATATCGATACAGCCCAAGAAGGCTGGAAAACACATGAGCTGGCTGATACAGAGCCAGGGAACTGGCTTAGATTAGGCATATTTCTGGCAATATTAATAACTTTTTGGTAAGGTTCTAGGTAGATATGAACTTAATACATTGTGCCTTTCTTCCTGAGTTACAGCATAATTAAACATACCCTTAAATTCAAGGGCCTACCTTAGTGGAGCAGACAGGGATTCCTGGTGTGCTTGTTGCCTGATTAGATTAACAATTCGAAACTGGAGAGCAGGGGTTTCTGGGACCTGGATATACTAGAAACTTGATCTGGGGTCATGTGCATCACTAGCCTATCAAGTGGGCTAAAACCCATGAGGTAATGTCTGGAGTGCCATGGATGCCCAACCAATCACAATGCTTTGGATAAAAGCCACTTCACAAAAGCCCCCAGCAATTCAGCCACTCTGTCTGGGTAGTCACTTGTGCTTTATGGCAGTGTTTTATCACTATCAAGTGTAAGTTTACCAGATTAAAGCTACCAGGTTTTGTCTCATTCTCTTCCTCAAAGTGTTGCGTCTGTAAGTTAAACGTCCACGCATGTGTTTTGAGAAGTTGAGGTGTTGGGCTTTATTCACACAATTTAATTAGTAGTTTACTTGAGTGTTTTGTCCCGCTGTGTGATTAGAGTCTCCGAGGATTCAATCACTATATTACCTACTGCATCAAAAAACTCTATTACTATACTAGCACAGACTGAGCAGGTGCTGAGTGCTAAATACTACACACCTGGGCCCAGATATTCAAAGGGTTTAATACCATGCGCAACAGGGTTCTTATGCACAACTCCAAAATGTGCCATTCTGCGATATTCAGAAGGGGCCAGTTGCGCCACCAAAAACATGCTGAGCAACAGGCAATGGAAATGAAGGCATGCGCAACTGAAGGGGCGGGTCCATGCATAAAGTGCGCAATGCGACATCAACACTTCGCGCACGCGCAAGAGTGGCTCAGCCGGAAGTTGCGTAGTAGCGAATTGAGCCAAAATAAAAAGGCTCAAGGAAGCGGCGAAGAACCTAGCAGGCCGCAAACTGGGGGAGAGAGAGACAGAGAGAGAGAGACAGGAAGAGGAAGGGAGAGGACAGTGGGTCCAGGAGGACAGAGAGGCCAGTGGGGGTGCCGGTGCAGTGGAAGCAGCAGTGGGGCAGCGGGGTAACACAGGAACAGCAGCGGGGGCAGAAGCCAGGGAGATGGACAGTGCCAGCTTCCACATGGAAGCTGTAATGAGGGGTGAGACACCATGCTGCAGGGGGCGTGGCAGCGGAGGAGCCCGTCAGCGGTATGCCCCAATAAGCGTGTGTGCCCGCATCCAGCTTTGAGCTGTACACAGGCGTCGAGATTGTCGGCGTACCACATGAACACAGGGCAATACTGAGACGGCTCTGTCAGGCTGTGCAGTGATGTGATGCAGGCACCCTCACGACGGAGTCACGCTCTGTCCGTGGAGACCAAGGTGACAGCCTGCATGTGCCTGCTCGCCACGGGCACCTTCCAGAGGCCAACAGGGGACATCACAGGCATTACACAGTCGTGCCAGTCCACGCATCCTCACCCAATTCCTCAGCGCACTGCTGCCTCATGCTGCGGAGTACATCCATTTCCCCAGCACCCCTGCAGAGCGTACAACAAACATGCAGTAGTTCCACAGGGTAGCACGTATGCCTGGCGTGCTAGGAGCCATAGACTGCACCCATGTGGCCATTCGCACGCCACCTGGCCCCGAAGGCCAGGCATATCGGAACCGAAAGGGCTTTTCCAGTGTCAACTGCCAGGTGGTGTGTGATGCCACTGGGCGCATTATCAATGTCTGTGCCACACACCTGGCGGAGCACATGATGCCTTCATATGGCACCAGTCTGCACTGTGCCATCGATTCAAGAGTGGGGACATCCCCATGGGTCATCTAGTGGGTGAGTACACATGTATGGAATGCAAACTCTGGGCAAGGGTGGGAATGACACAGGTGCCATGGTAGTGGCACACAAGGATATGGGCAATATGGACCTGACATGACACTGATCTCCACTATCTCCACACAGGTGACTGCGGATACCCACTCCATCCCTGGCTGCTCACACCGTACTGGCACCCCACGACCCCAGCGCAGCTATGCTTCAATGAGGCACATGCCACAGGCACGTAACATCATAAACCGGGTGTTTGGGATGCTCAAGGCACGCTTCCGATGCCTGGACACCTCGGCGAGACCCTACAGTACAGCCCCAAAAGGCCTGTGGGATATTCCTGGCCTGTTGCATCCTGCACAACATGGCCAAAGACCATGGGATAGCCGTACAGGTCCAAGAGGGGGACAGCGATGGGGACGCCAGTGGCGCCGGTGATGTTAGTGATGAGCAGCCCCCCCTAGGACGGAGGGACCCCCGAATGACCCGGCAGGCCCAGCTGCACCGGGACACCATTGCAGAAGAGCACTACGCCCAACACAGGTAAGTCAAGGGGACATGTGCAGGCAACACTGTCCATGCGCAAACCACAGGCACACAGGGGAACACACTGTGCATGAAGGTCAGGGGAGTTGAAGGTTCCAGGCATACCAACACACCATCAGAGAGGGTGAGCACTCATATGGACACACACACACACCAGGCAGCATACATGGGCAGCAGCACAGCACTGCAGAAATGACATTGCCAACACACAGCACCACAACCACCCCACCACCTGGACTGTCCCACGTCGTGTGTCAGGACCTGGGCACCCTGCACCTTGGTGTACAGTGCAATGCAGGCATCATCATGCACACGCACCTGTGGACAGCAGTTGGGAGAGTGTGAGGTCCGTGTGTCAGCGTGGGAGCAGAGCACCCAGCAGTGCACTGCCCACCATGACACACATTGCACACAGGGCAGCACCAGACAGGGCCTGCACTGGGAGACAGCTCAGTCAGGTAGCACTGTCCCACAGCCACCACAGATGCGTGGGCAGCCGCCATAGCCCAGCAGCACTGGCAGGCTGAGCAGGAGCCACATCGGGTGGCGCTGGTGCACCACCAGGGGTCCCACTGCATGAACACGACCTTGCCCGCTGGGGTCTGCATCCTGCCAAACAAACTTGCACCAGGGGTGCTCGGGATGCCACACAGAACCCAGCATCGACAGGCCTGGTGTCACACGACGCCGGAACGGGAGTGGAGCGCACTGTGTGGGGTGTGTGGACAGGGCACCTGACAGTGTGGCCAATGCATCCGTGACAGAGACCACTGCCTGGGTCAGCCTGTCAATGGCAGCGGTCACATCCGTCCACCATAAGGACCAGCTCGGCTCGGTCCTGAGCACACTCCCTGCTATGCTGCTCCACGGACACAGACAGTGCCTCCACGGACCTTGCAACCCATCCCTGCAGCTGTACCCGGGAGTCCTGCAGCAGGCGGGTATACGCGTCCAATGGGTACTGTGCCCCAATGGCATCGTGACCCCCCCAGGGTGTGGGCGGTCCTGGTGCACAGCACCCCTTGAGGTGTGCGCTGTTCACCAGGACCAGGTATGGGTGGATCAAGGGCGGTGGACATGTGCCACTGCTGACACTGTACCCCAGACCTGGTGTGCGACTGCTGCTGCCGCCTCCAACTGCTGAGCCCCCAGGTCCACCTGTTCCACCTCTGTGCTGGACAACAGTGCCAGACACCTGCACAGCCACCGGTGCTGCCCCACGGTGCTGACAGGCACAGTCTGGGACTGTGCGCTGCTCTAGTACAAGTGTGAACCAGGAAGGCCAGGGGCATGTGCTGGCCTGCCATGTGTCCGTCATGGGACACACACCTATCACTGCCCGTTGCAGGCCTGCTATCATCAATGGTGCAGGTGCGTGCCACTTCCATAGGCACAGCATGCTGGCATACCTGCATGCCAGACTGCTGTGACACAGGCTGTGCACCCCCTGCACCCGTATCACTGGCACCGGAGTTGTTGGCCCAGCGTGCATGCTGCTGCAGTGCCTGCAGGCTGGTGGCGGAGGTGGATGGTCCCTCTTCCACGTCCAGCAGGTCTGCATCACTGTCTGGACCCACCACCACCACCGTCTCCGGAAGATGAACAGGATCTGTAACAGAAAGAGAGTACATGTGAGTGCATGTGAACAACAGCCCCCCCCAACAACACCACCATGTCATACCGTGCAGTGATGGGCTTCCACCTGTCTGGAATCCTCCTCCTGGTACGCCCGCAATGGCACTCGGCTGCATGGCTGCAACCAGTGTCTCCTCTGTAGGGGTCGGCTGCAACACCACTGGTGGGCCCCCACCAGTGCCAGCACGTCCGCCCTGAAGGCTGCCACCTTCTCCTTCAGCCTCCTGCGGTCAGTCCCCATCTTCTTCTTGCATTCCTGCACGGAGCGCTGGTGGCTTCCGTGCAGGTTGACGGCCCGAGCTACCCCCTCCCATGCAGCTGCACGTTCCTGAGGGGTGCCCCTCCGTCCACTCACTAGTGGCTCATCCTCCAGGTAGGCCTGGAAGAGGGCCTCCATCTCTGCCGCGGTGAAGTTCGGCCTCCTCCTACGCCCGCCGTCCACACCCTCAGCTTGGCTCTGGTCAGTCATGGTGATCTGTATGGGTGGAAGTGGACACCTGTCACTGTGCAGTCGACAGCATTTCCCCATGAGCATAGCTGCCGGCCCGGGGCGGAAGCCCCCCACGTTTCACTCCGCATGGCAGATACTGATAGAAAGGGTGCCCTTTGTCCCTTTCTAAGTGCCCTTTTCATGCTCAGCCCCCTCAGCCTTTATCATCCTCCACCCATGAGCATTGCCCTGAGCATCACACAGCATGTAACTCACCTCTCACCTGCAGTAACCAAATCTGGCCAGCACAACCCACTGTCGCATTTTTATAGCGCAACACATGCAAATGAGTGTGGCGCAACTTTAATGACATGCTAATGCGGCCACTCGCCTTTGAATGGCTGATCGCATGATTTGCATATGTCGGCTGAATATCGCGACGGCGCTTTGCGCAATATGGAAGGTCTGGCTGAGCCAATGGCGCAGGTTTGTGGCTGTGTGCCACACTGCATTGCGCATGCCCAGACAGCTTACGCATGCATCTATCATGCTGCAGACCTGCTGAGCGCGATAGGCAATTCAGACCATGGCCACCATTGTGCCAGTGGTGCTACAGCACTGGGCACTACATGGCGCTGTGGCACTACTGCGCGATAGTCCACTGTGGCACTGGTGCTCAGCTTGGCAGTCGCGCAGGATGCCTATACGTCCTATGGTGCTGTGCGTAGCCTTGCGTCATTGCCGTGACCTTGTGTATGCCCTCTGACCCCTGGCGCTGTTGGCATGCCATGTGTACATCCCTATTGCGCTGTCTGGTGACAGCGCCATGTGAAGTGACGGCGCTGTTCGAACAGCGCGATTGGAGCCTATGGAGGTCTATTGCGCAACAACTCCACATGGGGTTACGGCGCTGTGAGGCGCCATATTGCCTGCTGTAAAGTTGGTGCCATGGCTAGGAGGAGGGCGGCGTCCTGGAGCCAGCTTGAAGTGGCCAACCTGGTGGCTCTGGTGGAGCCCCACTGTGAGGCACTGTATGGTGAGGCCCCCCTCACCATGCCTAGGACCCACGTGTGGCAGCAAGTGGTCACTGACCTGGTGGAGGTCACTGGCCGGGGCCTGTCTGCTGAGCAGTGCCGGCACCGGTACAGTGACCTCCGCCGGAGGGAGCCGGAACTCTTGACGTGGCTGCGTTCACGTGCCAGGTGGGGCATGGTGCCTAGGCCAGGTGAGTGTACCATCTATGCACCTATATTCTCTGTAGGGGTGTGTGTGTGCTTGGGTGGCTGTGCATAGGTGCCAGCTCGGACACAGTGGGCTGTGTCAGTGTGCGCAGCTGTGCGATGGATGGTTATGGCTGTGTGGGCAGGCACTCTCACTGGGGCAGGGGGCAATCTGCTTTTGAGTCACACTGATGTTTGTCTCAACATATGTCTCCCACAGGCTGGATTTTGAGGACGACGGGCGAGGGTGAGGTGGGCCGTGCCAGGGCCCCGGTGCCGGGGGGTGTTGTGCCCCAACCGCAGCAGCAGCAGCATCAGCAGCAGCGGCAGAGCCAGCTGCTGGAGGAGTGTGAGTATCATTACTTCATGGATGCTATTGCATGCTGGGGTGGGGCAAGACCACCAGCTATGCACAACACAACCAAAGAGGAGGTCATAATTCCACTATACAAGACACTAGTGAGGCCCCACACTGGAGTACAGTGTACAGTTCTGGAGACCATACCTCACTATGGACATGGACTGGGTAGAGAGGGTTCAGAGGAGGCAACACGGATGGTGCATGGATTGCATCACAAGTCCTATGAAGACAGGTTGAAGGAACTGAACATGTACTCCCTGGAGGAGGGAGGAGAGGGGATATGATGGGGACATACAAGTATCTTACAGGGGGAACAGAGTGCAGGAAAACACTATTTTTAAGCGTAAAAGATGTTCCAGGACTAGAGGGCATGGGATGAAGTTGGAGGGGGGACGATTCAGAGGAAACATGAGGAAGAATTTCTTCACAGAACGGGTAGTGGACAAGTGGAACACCCTGCCAGAGGAAGTGGTGGGGGCTGACTTGGTCACGGGATTTAAGAATGCATGGGATAGCCATAAAGGAATTCTGGAGGTCAGGGTTAAGGTGCAACAGACTTATAGGAAAACAGAGTGAACTTACAAGGTCAAATGGCCAGACTGGGCGGCCCATAGGCCCTTATCTGCCGACACTGTCTATGTATCCATGTATGTAGGCACGACACAGGTGACATGCATCACTGTGCAGTATCACAGCACATCTGTGTATGCGTCACTGATGGTCCAGGCATGCACTGGGCACATAGCTGTGTAACTGGCATCACACCACGTTGCCACGTCACTTGCCAGCCTTGTTTGTACTGTGCTGGACATGGGCAGTGTGTGTGGGCAGTGGTGCGCATAGCTGGTGCCGCCTGTTTGTGATGGCCATGTGCATGTTCACTGTGGGCGGTGTATGCCATCACAGGTCGGGACATTGGGCTATATGGCTTGCAGGTTGGGTGGTGTTCAGGGTTGTGGTCAGTCACAGCCATTGACTGTGTTCCCATTTCCCAGGCCTCGAGGTTCTCCGGAGGATTCAGCATGACATTCGGGCCTGACACAGGTGGCCATTGAGAACCAGGCCATCCTTCAGTCAATCAGGCGCCATGGCCTGCGGAGGGCGGCACCGGACAGTGCAGCACCAGGCAGAGGATGACCAGCCGGCTGGGCCTTAGGGGCACATACCTTCCACTTCTCCCATCCCTACCACCCTGCCTTCCCTCTCCCAGTTGTTCATCCTCCCTTGAACACCCCTACCTTGTACCCATCCCCTCCCTTGTAAATAGTTTGTTTTATGGTTTTGGTTATTTAGTATTTGAAACTTTAAATATACCTTCATATTTTGATATGAATACTGTGTTGAGTCTCTGATTTGCAGCTGGCTATGGGTGCTCAGTTGCAGTGGTGTAGCTGCCATCTGGGGTGGTATGGTCCTGGGTATATGTGTGTGTGTGTGTGTGTGTGTGTGTGTGTGTGTGTGTGTGTGTGCGGCATGGGGGGTATCTCCAGCATGGCATTGACTTTCTGTTGGTCTTGCCGTCTGCCACCCACTGCTGGGTGCACAGGGTGGAGTCTGGCCTGTATGCTTCTCTGCAGCACGGGGTTGGCGTGTGCCAGGGGGATGCATGGTGTTCCTGCAGTGCCAGTCACTGCACATGGGTGGTGTCTTGGGGTCATGGTGCAGGGTGTGCTGTGCATACGGGGGGCTGATGTGCACTGTGGTTGTCAACCCCCTGTGTGTGGCACTCTCCGCCTGCCAGTGGCTGTGCTGGGGTGTCAGGGCTCTGCTATGCTTTGTTGGCTTGTCCCCATGGGCATGTGGATCATCCATCCCACACCCAGTGATGCTGTGCTTGGGGTGTGCCGGTGTGGTGTGGGTTCTGCAGTGTGTTCCTGTGCCCATGTGTGGCATGGCTGGCGGTGGGCCCCAGCCTGCCTCCCTGGATGTGCAGTTCCATTGCTCTGGGGGAGGCTGTGCTTGCGCTATGGCAGCTCTGGACTACTCAGCTGAGCTTCCCTGGTTCGCGCCATAAGCGCGGTATAACTCAGCTTCTCGCACCTGGTTCTTGTGATGGCGCAGTATGTGCGATATTCAGACGTTGGTTGCTTGCGCAATTTGCTCTGCTCCATGTTTGAATATCGCACCTGTTGCGCGCATTTGCGCAACTGGTTTGGCGCTGTTCTGCTGTTGCGTTCAGTTTTGAGCGCAGTTTGAATCATCTGGGCCCTGGTACCCAAAGCTAGCTCAGACCAAGTCCAATCAAATCAGATTCAGTCAAATTAAGTTCTGACAAATTAAACATATGATAGAGCAGAAAGAGTAACAATAGCTTATCTCAGTGTTTTAATTATCCTACAGGAAACAAGAGGATATTCAAACTTAATTAATCAATTAATTAATTTTCTACATGTTTGCAGAAGAGTTACCTAAGATTTTATACCTTCTACCTTATACTTTGAACCTTGAACATTTAAAAGTTACAGATTTTATGATTTAGAGTCTGATTTTTAAGGAGTGGACATGAAAGTGATTTTCAGGTTCACATAGATGTCTTTAAAACAAAATACCAGAGAATAGAGAGGGGCAGTTAAAACCAGGGACTTCACCGCTTCACTTCTTTCAGAGGCAATGCTAACCAATATAACAAATATTCAACTAAGGTTCGTAAAACTTTGTGTACATAACTTAAAAGCATTCCACAGTTTATTCTGCAGTTCTGTTTGAGTATGTCCAGGTGGAGGAGGTGCAGAAATCTAATGAATAGCTTTAGGGCTTCATAACAAATTTTTACCCCCTTTCTTCTTCACCCTGCAGTTATTCCCCCCGAAGGACACCCTGTTTTCTTCCTCCAGAGCAGGCTCCTGCTGCCACTTTATCAGGACGCTAGGCTCTGCGGGGAAAAAAGAAACAGTGACAGAGAAAAGCGAAATCTTCTGAAGGGCAGCACAAGTCAGTCTGGGAAAAGACTGCTGAACTTCTCGACTATAGTGTGCATGCATATGAAACAATATACATAGGCAACGGTGGCATACCTTTCCAAAGTGAGAGATCAGCGCTTCAGTAGTCCTGCTCTCCTCACTCCTGCACAGTGAGACAGCATGAAGCGGCAGCACAATGCAAGTGACTCCAGGAACAAATCAAAATATATGGAAGGTATTCCAACTGAAGAAGCATTTGCACTCAATAAACAGTAGAGTAAAAGAGAACAAGGGGACACTATAAACAAGCATTTGCCAATGTTGAATGTTTGCCACTGGTATTGCTGTTATATCTGGTCTGGCTTGTACACCTTTTTGCTATATATTTACCCAGGATAGAGAAAATGAGATGTAGTATCTCATTTGCAGTGGTGTCCTGCTTGGACAAACTGTTAGATTGTAATTACCCAGGAGAGGGCAGCTGAGATGCAATATCTACTTTTAAGTGTGCTCCCACATTTTGACCCAAAATGTCCGACAGTCTTTTTATGACCTGACATTATGAACAAGACAGGTGGAATTTTTTAAATTCCATCCGAAAGTGTGACTGTGGAAACATGTTTCAAAGGGGATTTGAAAAATGACACCTGCCATGTTCAGGAGGTGGGTAACACAAGGGATATGTTGAACATTAGGGTTCAAAATCTGCAAAAAATAAAGTTATGAGTAAATGATGGAACAATTTGTTTCCTCATAACTTAGTTTGTTTTCATATTTTTACCCCAGATTTTCAACATAATCTTTTTATGACCACTCGTTCTGAACATGACAACAAGTGTCATTTATAAAACAATGGCTGAAATGGAATTTTGTGCTGCAAGTGTTAAAACATATTTTGGGTAAGATTTGAGAAATGACAGCTGTCACATTCATGAGGTAGTGTGACAAATTGGGTATTTATGCTTCCAGATAAGTGGCTCAGGGGGGATGTGAACAAAGTAGCGCAAGTGTGACATAAAGTACAAAATCCAGAAGCTTAACCTTTGCAGCAGTTTGATCAGTCTATCACTACCCCTAGGTCCTCTATTCACAGTCTCAAGTGCCACAAATAGGGCCACATTAGGGTTTTGTTCATGCCTCTTACTAAAATGTCTACCCAGGGGTGTGTCAGCCAAACCTAACCTTATACTACTGATATGCTTCTTTATTCTTTGGCACAAAGATCTGATAGTGTGGCCAATATTTAGAAGGGGACAGGTGCACCAAATAGCATAAACCACACATTTGCTACTACAACTAAGAAAACTTCTGATTTCTACATCTCTGTCATAGCCCTCCAGATAAAATTTACTGCCCTGAAAACAGTAATTGCACACATTACACCTTCCATATATATGCATATAATTCTTTGGCACAGAGGTCTGATAGTGCAGCCAGTCTATAGAAGGGAACAGGTACACCAAATAGCTCCAGTTTTGAAACAGAAAGTACAGTTACCTGCAGTAGTTTTACTTGTCAAATACCGTGGTTGTGGTTCCACCCTCCCCAAATTGTAATGGCAAGGACTTTTTGACAGTGGTCTGCTTTCTGCACACCCACTAGCACACTTGCGACCTGCACTCACACTCTCGCTCACTCTCCCGAAACAGACTGCAACAAGGTGATGGAGAGAACTGCACAACTGGAAAATACCTGTCGGGGTAGATGCAGCTCTGTTGACAGGTGGAAGCAGGAGACAGTCAAACTAACTTTTTTTTTGCTTATTAGTCTGCCTACTTTCATCTGTCGCTCTCCACTGTCAGCTGTTCTGTGTCTGTCATATGAGAGGTATAGGCAGGAGAGAAATAAATTTCATAATTTCAGTTGGGACTTCTATTGTTTCAGTCTGTTGCACCTGTCTCACCACTGACTCATGACCATAAGTTACAGTGTGCATTTTCAAGAACTGATGTTTAAAATTATATTCCAATTCAGTGTGTATTTAATGTTATATTTGCACCCTCATGTTACAATGTTTGCTATTTACAAACTCCATGAGAAGTTTTAAGTGGCACTGGTGAAGGCTTAGGTGAAAAAGTACAAGACCAAACAAATGGAAGCCAAGGATTTTTAATTTTTTTTATTTTAATAGTGGAACTGATTTGTGAGTAGGCCAGGTGACATATTTTTTTCAATTGTGTGGTGACGTCTGCTGTAATTATAATCTGGACGGGGTGAAAAACAACTGAAGCCTGATTGCTCTAACCACCCACCCTAGTCTACTCCTATCAATATTTGTCATCTAAATATCTACTTCTAACTTATTAAGGGGTTATTATATGGTTAAATCCGCTTCAAATCAATTAACCTTGCACTTTCTGTCACACTTGAGTTACTTTGTTCACATTTCCACTGAGCCACTTACCTGTAAGCATTATTTTAAACAGTTACCTCCAGATGGTGGCACTGTGCTTCAGATGTATTGGGTATAAAGGACACGCAGCCATCATGACCCCACCCCTGACAAAGATTACGGTGGAAGTGCCAGCGTGTTCTGAGGCTGATTAGATCTCTCACCTTATACTGTGAACCTGATTGGGAATTAATAAACTTCACCAAAGGAGTTACTAGCTTCCTGCATTATTTGTTGCTTCTCACAAGACTGGTTTGTCATTCTTGAGTACCTGGCTATTCTGGTACAGTCTGAACTCTGTGTTTGATGTTAGCCTGTGGAGCACACTTTTTTGTTTTGTGTGTCTCTGTCCTAACCATACTGGCGTTAGGCACTGGTAGCACATCTGAGAACACAGATGTTGTTGCTCTCTCCCTAAGTTTTCCCCAAGCATCTTGAACCTGGCATGAATTACCTCAGCGCTGCTTTCTGCCAGATTGTTTGCACCCAGGCGGACGACCACATAGGGTTTGCCCCCTTTTCCTGAGTAAGTGAGTGTATGAAAGGTATTATTTTTGCAGCCATCATATCTGGGAGGCACACTGCACTCCTTTTGTGTGGGTCTGCCCTTCCCTATGCCTTCTACTTCTCTTACTGTAGAATCCTCAAGTACATGGACTCTGCTTTGCTCCTCCCATTTAATGCTTCTCTTTCCACTGCATGATAATGAAACCCTGCCTGTTACCCCACCATCACCACCTTAGTCTTATTTGGCTTAGTATTTCCCCTCTCACTTGCCCTAACCTCCCTGTCTCTCTCCTTCTGTGTGTCCCTTTGCCCCCACTGCCCCCTCTTAATGTCCAGAAATTGCCCTGTCTCCCTTCATCCCTTGTCTCCCTTTTTCCATATTCTTGCCCTTCCCCCTTCCCTTCTCTTCTCGCTACATCCCCTAAGCTCCTTGACCCTCACTGCCCCATTTTCCTGCTTGCTTTTTCCACTTTCACTTTACTTCCCAAATCGCTGCATCTCCGGAGCCCTTTGACCCCCACTATCACCCTCCACTTGCGCTGACATTGTTTTGCCCCAATCTGACTATTCTTCCCACTACTACCGTTCATCTCCTCAAAGTCAGCCCCCTTCCCTCTTGCTCTCTTAGTTGTCTGTGGGTACTGTCCCTCTCCAGAGACCCAAGAAGCTGAATGCCATTCTTTGCTGCTACTTCTATGGTTTCCATACTTTTCACACTCCCCTTCCTCACCCTCCTCTCTCCGTTACCCTGTTCCAGACTGTCTTCCTCATCCTTTCTGCCCTTCCACTGAGACTATCTGTGCACCTTTCACTGAAATACAGGGAAGCCACACTCTAAGCAAAAAATAAAGTTGCAAAGCTATATTAGCAAAAAATCACAGTTTATTGTGATAACAGGGAGAGTGTAGCACCAGAGGCCTGACGCTTCAGATATCAGAGTAACCCTTTGCAGGGGCATGGCTAATGATACAGTGCACAACATTTAGTACCAACTGCTTCAAGATACAGTCACAAATTCATTTCTACTGGCAGTGATACAGCACATTAGTCCTACCATCAGTGCATAACAGTTGTAGCATGCCAAATACCAAAGATAAAATAATAAAAACCTCCAAAGTGAGTCAGCCCAGTGGCACTGGGGGTTGAGGTGCTAGGCGCCACACCACACTCCGTGCCAGTGACCCATGTTCAGGAATGAGTATGGGGACAGAGGACTGAGTGTCTGAAGGACTGCTCTCCTCTCTCTCCTCTCTTTGGGGGGGGGAGAAGACTGTATGTTCTGCAGAATGACTGCCCCCAGGTGGAACCCTGGGGCAATGAGGGTCGAGGAGCAAGAAAGAAGGGAGGTGCTGTGGGACTCTGCAGCGTGTGCATGCTTCCCCACATACAAGTTGATGAGCACGGCCCAGTGGGGGAAAGGGCTGAAAACAGTGGAAAATGCTCGCATGACAGGTGTATATGATGCTTGCATGCTGAACCCTGCCCAATGCATTACCAGGAATCTGAGATCGGGAGTCAGACGTGTGTGCTTTGGGGGGATGGTCCTCCCCCCCAACCCCACCATGCAGGGGGTGAGTCTATAGGGATATTTGGTACACAAGTGAGTACTGGGAGGTACAAGTCAGTGTGGGGTTGGTGGGGCAGAGGGGAGCCCAGCCTGTCCCGGCCACAGGGACTGAAAACTTAAATAAAAAAAAAACAACAACATGCAATAATTGTGATAAGGACATGGTACTCATAAAAGGATAATGGCAGGAGACACACATGCAGGATTAGTCTCAGCAGTGAACGATGCTACCAGTAAGATCACCTCAGAAAACATACAGTATATTATGATGAGGAGTTCATTGTGCCATTACAGGGACAGAGCCAAGGAACGTGGAAAAGGGGGCAAATTGGAAAGAGTAGAGGGGAGAAAGAGAGAGAAAGAGAGACTGAAAAGAGGGTGAGATTTTTGCATAATACATATTGAGGAAAGTGAGGGTGCCATCAACAGGAGTGGTATTTGATGTGGAACCAATACAGGATTTCAACAAAGAAAAGACTGGAAACACAAGAATCCATCCTGAGGAGTGAAGAAATATTACATAAGTTCATGCTGGACCATAACTGTGAAAGATAAAAAAGAAACATTAGGTGTCTGAGAAAAAATAATTATGCAAGCAATAATATATTGGCGCTGTAGCAATTTAAAAGCCCACAACAAACACATGATTAATAGTTTTATTTTTTTTATTTTGTCTTGTTTTGTTTTTACAGAAAAGGAAGTATGTCAAGTACATCATTAAGTCCTACAGCGTGAAGGGTGTCACAACCCCACTCAGCAGGTCAGGCTCTCGGCCTCCACAGTGACAACCTCCGAGCACAGTATTGTGAACAGGAACAGAAACAGGGTAACCCTCCTGTCTGTTTATGGGTTTGAATCAACCTTGGGTCTCAAGTTCTGGAGGGATTCAAACTGTGAACCTCTTGCTAACGTACCCAATGTACAGGCTCAGATAATTCTGCTCTTTGGGGAAATGCCACATATCTTTTGCCTATGGGCACCTAACCAGGTGCACAAAATGAACCCTTAAAAACTCTATTAAAGACCTCAGAATAAACTCTTACCTTTTCCCAGTTTGGTAAATCAGTAAGCTTTTGCCCAGTGTCAACTTTAACCATATATGCTTCACCTGTAAAATAAAGAATTTCAAAGGCACACCAAGTAGTCTCTTTAAAGTAGAGGTTTACTTAAAAATAGATAAAAATGTAAAATGACAATACAGAACAATATATCACAAAAACATACAATCACTTAAAAAAAGGGTTAAAAAGTGCAAAATTCCTACCACCAGACAATTAGACTTATATATCTAATGTATCTCTTCTAATAGTGCTAGAGTAGATGTTTCTTCTTCAGAGCCCAAACATGTACAGTATGCCACCTAAAGGTCAGGCACAGCATAATTAAAACACTGTCTTGAACCTGCCTTCTCCATGATGTTATCATCTAGCTCCTCCTTTTCAGGATATATATATATATATATATATATATATATATACACAAAACAGGAAGTCCCATCAAGAGGTATTAAATTCTGTGATTTCAGCAAAACTCATTTTTCCAAATGATGACACTTTTAATTAAGACTGTGATTTTCCAGTGTCCTCTTTCATCCAGGAGCAGTTTTCTGCTTTCACAAAGACATCAAAGAGCTTTTACAACTTAGCAGTTTTCTCACCTACAGTAGCTGTAACATAGTTTTTCCAGCTCCAGTTGAAATTAACTGCCCTTCCTGAGGACGTCATAAAATGGATATTTTAGTTCTTAGTTCAAACAAGCCAGATCCTAAATAAGGCTGTAAAATGTGAGTTTTTGAAAGTTAATCACCTTACAGAGATCTGCTGTTTAATATATATCCTGCCCTTTGAAGTGAGACCTGGGGGGTCATCCAGGAGCACATCATTTCTCATGACAGACAATCACACCATATTTTTATTTTACAACAAATCATAGAGTAACCAGAACCAGCTGTCCAAGTGTCACAATCCTCCCTACCTAGACTGAATTTGGGGCTCTATCCCTGCAATGCATAAGCTTCCAAATCAGTTCATCCTCATAGACGCCGAGACAACCCATCTGAGTTCTGATTTTTCACTCCAGCCCTATGCCGAATGCCATGTCATACCCTTAGAAAGCAAGACTCCATCTTAACAATCTATCATTATTCTCACCCATTTGCATCATCCAAACCAGGGGTTGCAGTCAGTTTGTAACACAAAATACTGCCCATACAAGTATAGCTCCAACTTCTTTAGGGCCCACACTGGCAAGACACTCCTTTCCATGGTAAAGTATGTCTGCTCCTGGTAAGTAACCTTTACTCAGGTACGCTACCGGGTGATCTTTCCCTTGGTTGGATGTCTGACTCAGTACTGCCCCAATACCCATGTCTGCCGTGTCAGTCTGAACTATAAAGGGTCTGCTATAGTCAGGACTTGTCAAAACAGGAGCACTGCACAGTGCTTCCTTCAATCTGGTAAAGGCTTCCTCACAGGCTGGGCCCCAAGTAATTTTCTTTGGCATCCTTTTCTTTACCAGGTCAGATAGGGGAGCAGCCAGGGCACTGTAATTAGGTACAAATTTTCTATAGTATCCTGCTGTCCCAAGAAAACTCCTGACCTACTTCTGCCTTTCTGGTCTGGGCCATGCCTGGATCACCTCTATTTTTATTTTGTTAGGACGGAGCTGTCTCTGGCCTACCACATGCCCAAGGTATGACACTTCTCCCATGGCCACCTGGCACTTCTCTGCTTTGACAGTAAGCTCAGCCTTCTGTATCCAGCCCAGCATTTCCCTAAGGTGGGACAGGTGTTCCTCCCAACTGGTACTAAAGATGGCAATGTCATCCAGGTATGCCATGGCATACTCCTCTGCACCATTTAACACCTGGTTCACCAACCTTTGGAAAGTGGCTGGGGCTTTCTTCATTCCGAAAGACATTACTTTAAATTCAAATAACCCTATTGGAGTGATGAAGGCTGATCTCTCCCTGGCTCTGTCTGTCAACTCTACCTGCCAATACCCCTTGGTCAGGTCAGTGGTCATAAGGTAGGTCACCTCTCCCAACTTGTCCAGGAGTTCATCCATCCAGGGCATCGGTGGGAGTCTGACTTCATGACTGCACTCAGTCCATGATAGTCCACACAGAAATGAGTAAGGCCATCTGGCTTGGGCACAAGGACTACGGTGAGGCCCAGGGTTGTGCGATCTCTGGATTACCCCTAAATCAAGCATCTCCTCCACTTCCCTCCTAATGTCCTTTTGGACAGCCTCTGACACCAATATGCTGTCCGTCCTGGGGTGTCTGTATCCCATCTCCACATCATGCGTCGCTAAGGGGGTTAGTCCAGGCTTGGTGCTAAACAGTGGGGCAAAGTCTGCTAAAACCTCCTTACTTCCTGGATCTTGTCCGGGTCAGCTGGGAGACAATTTAACTGCCTCCATAGAGAATTCCTACTTACTTTCTTCTAGTAAGTCCAGAAGGGGTCTCCTTCATCTGTCCCTCCCCAGGACTACACACTGCAAACACCGTGTCAGCCCTATTTTCATGCTTCATCATGTTGACATGGTACATCCTTTCTGTCTGTCTTCTGTCAGGTAACTCTATAATATAGTTCACGTCATTTACCTTCCTAACCACTTTGTACGGTCCTGCCCACTCAGCCTGCAGCTTGTCTTTCTGGACTGGAATAAGGACCATGACTTCCTGACCCACCATGTTCAAGTGAGCTCTGGCTCTGTGGTCATACCACACTTTTTGCTTCTGTTGGGCAGCTGCCAGGTTGCTCTGGGCTGTCCCCATAAGCTCCTTCAGCCTTTCCCTAAACCTAAGGACATATCCACTACGGGAGGTCCCTGGATGGCGGCTTGCCTCCCAGTCCTCCCAGATCAAGTCTAGGGCCCACACACCAGCATCCATATAAGAGTTCAAAGGGTGAAAATCCTGTTGACTCTTGGGGCACCTCCCTTATGCAAACAACAGGTGGGAAGGTATTTCTCCCAGTCCCTTCCATGCTGTTCAGAAAGCGCCTGGAGCACCGACTTCAGAGTACCATTGAATCTTTCCACAAGTCCATTGGCTTGTGGGTGATACGGTGTTGTGCATCTCTGCACCACTCCACACTTCTCCCATAAACATTTCATCAGGTCTGACATGAAGGAACCCCCTTGATCGGTAATAACTTCCTGCAGAAACCCAACACGGGAGAAAATCCCAAGTAAGGCATCTGCCATTTCATCTGTCCTCAGTGAGGATAGGGCAACTGCCTCTGGGTACCGGGTGGCATAATCCACCACAGTCAGGATGAATCTCTTCCCTGAGGAGCTGGGGGTATTTAAGGCCCACAATATCCATTCCACCCTCTGGAATGGCTCCTCCACTATGGGCAATGGAATCAGGGCAGCTTGGGTTTTCTTGCCTGCCTTCTCTATTTCTTGGCACCCGGTGACAAGACTTGCAGTACTCCTTCACCTGCTGGGTGAAGTTAGGCCAATAGAAATTCTGGGTCAACTGCTGCATAGTGCGATGATCCCAAATGTCCAGACAAGGGAATATCATGTGCAATCTTGAGCAACTGCTCACGATACCCCTGAGGAATGACAAGCTGCCTGCCTAGCACCCCTCCCTCTGTCTGCACAGCCTGAGTATACATCAGTCCATTTTCCCAATAAACCTTATGTCTGCCATCACCTCCCTGTGCTCTGTCAGAGTCTGCCCAAGCCCTCAGCTTCTCTAGACTAGGGTCACTTCTCTAAGCAGCTGCAAACTCCCACATTCCCAAGGCATGGGACAGGTGCACTTCAGTTGCTAAACTAGGGTCCCTAGCACTAGCATCAGAGCACTCAGGATCACTGTCAATCCCAACCCTCTGACAATGGGTCACCCTCCTCCTTAGAGCAACCCTCTGTAGCTGTGAGGTTAACTGCTACTGGGGAAATTCTACCCTTTTGTTAGTCTCCATATCAGGAGACACAGGCTGGGAACCAGCCTCTCAGTGGTTTCCACAATGGCTTCTGTGGGGTCCAGGGAACTACAGTGTTCCCTTGCCATGGCTATGGGTAACTGCACACCATCCCTTGTCTGAGATTGTTGCCCAGGATCACATCCACTGCTAAGGTTTGGCTACAGCCACCTGTTGCACAGTTCCCCCTGTTTCACCCCAGTCTAGGAGAACACTAGCGAGGGGCAATGTTTTCTCCTCACCAGTAAAGTCCTGTACAGTGATGTATTTATTGGGTATAAGCTGACCAGGCTCTACTAGATCCCCCTTTACCAAGGTCAGGGAGACCCGTTTCCCTTAACCCTTGCGTCTGTACACCATTCACCATGACTGGATGCATGTGCTCTCTCATGTTCACCGGCATGCTTCCAGGGACACACAAACAACCCACTTCTTTCCTAGCTCCCTGTTGTGTACTGCTCACCTTTTTGGGACACTGTCTGGCAATATGCCCAGTTTCTTTACACAACCAACATTCATTTCTTTTCTCAGAGAAATATTTTCTCTGAAACCTGGGGCTAACTGGTTTCAGTGGAGGCAGTGAGGGTTTTAGCTGCCCTGAAGGTGCACTTTTCCCTTTCTGCACTGCCACGTCCACCCCATTCACTCTCAGGGCAGGTCTGCTCTTGGCAAAGTGATCCAAGAGTTCAGCAGCCTCTTGCAATGTTTTGGGATCTCGGTCCTCCAGCCAGGTTTTCAGCTCTGCTGGGCATGCCCAGAAAAACTGTTCTAACAAAATCACATTTTCAATTTTATCAACAGTTTGCTTTAGTTCCTTCCCACCAACATTTTAAAAACTGACGTTGTTTCATGGCTAGCTCCTCATAGCTCATGTCAGGGCTTCCGATCTTATGGAATTTAGCTCTGTATGACTCAGCAGTCAATTCAATTTTTTTATTAGTGCAGCTTTAAGTTTGCTGTAATCATTACTGTCCTCATTGTTCATTTGATCCAATGCATCCCAAGCTTTCCGGTAAGTAGCGGGATAGCTGGAAGCTCAGGACTCTAGAATTTTAGCTTGAATACAAACTTTTTCAAAGAATTTAAAAGGCATCCATATCCTCCCCTCTTTAAATTCGCTATCAATTTGGAATTCAGTTTGTAACCCAGTCCTGTAGTCACAGTTAAACTCAAACCACTTACCTGCTCTGGTGCCGCTGGTTGGAGTTGTAGCTTCTCAGTTCATATTGCCTCTGCCGCTCATGCTCCTCACGGTCAGCATCTCACTGTTCTTGCTCTGCCTCTCTGTGTTCTTGCTCCCTCTTTTCCTCTGCAGCTCGCTGTTCTTGCTCTGCCTCTCGGCGTTCTCACTCTGCCTCCCTCTGGAACTCCACTTCCATTCTGCGCAACTTAATCTGCAGCCTGAGTACTTCTGGCTCCAGAATGCTGGTGACCGTCCCCTGCTGCTGTGGCCCTTCGCTGGCACTGGCCCTATTGCCCTCCTCATTGGATCTGGACACTGTATTGGCAGCTAGCCCTTCCACACTCAAGGTTCGGTCCTTTACAGTCACTGTCTATGACTCGATGTTCTGGGTATCTGCTACTATCAGGGCATCCATGAGGTTCTGCTTGGTGGCTTTCACCTCAAACAGGACTCCTCTGTCCCTGCACAACTGCTTTAAGTAGTCTACAGTGTGCCTGCTGTAGTTGGAAGCCATCTTCTTCCCTAACTACGGCTACTCTGACTTGCACTTTAGAAAAAAAAATAAAACAGTAGGAGCTTGACTGCAAGCCAAGTTATATAGTTCTGTTTCCTTTTAAAAATTAATGACCGGCTTTTTTTTTTTTTTCAAGTAAGCTGACAGTATCAAGCTGACACACTGAACGATAAAAGCTTGTAATACCAAACTTACGCACACCGCTGCCAACCAATCTGTCACAACCCCACTCAGCAGGTCAGGCCCTCTGCTCCCACAGTGCCAACCTCCGAGCACAGTATTGTGAACAGGAACAGAAACAGGGTAACCCTCCTGTCTGTTTTGTGAGTTTGAATCAACCTTTGGTCTTAAGTTCTGGAGGGATTCAAACTATGAACCTGTTGCTAGCGTACCCAATGTACAGGCTCAATTAATTTTGCTCTTCGGGGAAATGCCAGATATCTTTTGCCTGTGGGCACCTAACCAGGTGCAAAACATGAACCTTAAAAACCTCTATTAAAGACCTCAGATTAAACTCTTACCTTTTCCCAGTTTGATAAACTAGTAAGCCTTTGCACAGTGTCAGCTTTAACCATATATGCTTTACTTGTCAAATAAAGAATTTCAAAGGCACACCAAGTAGTCTCTTTAAAGTGCAGGTTTACTTAAAATAGATAAAAAGTAAAATGAAAATACAGAACAATATATCACAAAACATACAATCACTTAAAAAAGGGGATTAAAAGTGCAAAATTCCTACCACCAGACAATTAGACTTATATATCTAATGTATCTCTTCTAATAGTGCTAGAGTAGATGTTTCTTCTTCAGAGTCCAAACATGTATGTCACCTAAAGTTCAGTCACAGCATAATTAAAACACTGTCTTGAACCTGCCTTCTTCATGATGTCATCATCTAGCTCCTTCTTTTCAGGATATACATATATATATATATATATATATATATATATATATATATATATATATATATATAATAACTGGTCAGCAATTTCTCTCAATGTACTGACCAGGTTGATATTTTCCATAACAACCGGCTGGTTGTTATGACATTCATGAGCCATGCCAGTCAAACTATGCTGTTGCCTCATTGGCCAATATTCTGTATGTGGGCGGGGCCAAACAGTCTCACAGACTGCTGGAGAAAAATTGCTGGCCTGTTATTATAAAAATAAAAGATGGGAAGATTTCATATGAGAATTTAATGCATTCCTCGTTGTGGAATGCTTTGATAAACCCCTCGGCTTCACCCTCGGGGTTTATGTAGCATCCCACAACTCGGGAGTGCATTAAATTCTCATATCAACCCCTTCCCCATCCATTATTCTCTATGTACAAAACAAGAAGTCCCATCAAGAGGTATTAAATTCTGTGATTTCAGCAAAACTCATTTTCCAAATGATGACACTCTTAATTAAGACTGTGATTTTCCAGTGTCCTCTTTCATTCAAGAGCAGTTTCCTGCTTTCACAAAGACATCAAAGAACTTTTACAACTCAGCAGTTTTCTCACCTAGCTGTAACATAATTTTTCCAGCTCCAGTTGAAATTAACTGCCCTTCCTGAGGACATCATAAAATGGATATTTTAGTTCTTAGCTTCAAACAGCCCAGATCCTAAATAAGACTATAAAATGTGAGTTTTTGCAAGTTAATCACCTTACAGAGATCTGCTGTTAACATATCCTGCCTGCCCTTTGAAGTGAAACCTGGGAGGTCATCTAGGAGCACATCATTTCTCATGACAGACAATCACACTATATTTTTATTTTACAAAAAATCATAGAGTAATCAGAACCAGCTGTCCAAGCATCACAAAGGGCACCCAGGGTGTAAATGCCACTGGATACCTTTTGTAGGAGAGCTTTACTCTGTCACCTCCCTAGGTTGAATAGGAGCATGCATCAATCCCATAAAGGTGAGATGTTTAGGATCCTTGCCATGAAACACCTGTGTCCCAAGAGGGGTGTCTGGAGTGGCAGCTCACATGGAGTGAACGTGTCCTACATCCTCTTGCAAAGGGGTGGCACAATGTGTCTCACATAAACCTTAAGGCAATCACATGTAATAACATAAATCACAAATGATGTGGCACAGGAGATGCAATCCCTGATCTCCACCAGTTTTGTTTGGTTAGGTGTGTAAAGTATTGGCCAGTTTTGCAAAATTTACACGTGTTGCAAATCCCATAATGGTGGTTGCCCTTGGGTGGTGGTAACCAATTCCTATGTGCGGCTACTGTGTTGCTTCTAAAAAATGTGTATTACCAAGTCATCAATATTGTTGGCATGATGGCATGTAATTTGAGTTGGTTACCTACAGCTCAAAACAAAGGTTCATTACCTTGCAGTACATGCCACTACTTTTTGAGTATTGAGGCTATCCTAGTTAATATGCCCTTAAATCTGGCTACAAAGTTGATGTGGACATAGCAGATTATTCCTGTTCAGATGTCTGGCTTTGCTCTGGTAGATTCCACTAATGCTGGAGCATAACCCTATTGCAGGAAAAAATTAGCCAGTCCTTATGCCTGTTCATCAAATATTTGAAGTGCTGAACAATGACTCAGCACCCGTACAAATTGGCCAAATGGTGCGCTTGTATGATGCACCCTGGGTGGTCACTGTGGGCCAAAAGTAAAGGATTGCCTGAAGCTGCTTCATAAATGTCTACAACATCACCTTAAGATCCATCACCTTAAGATCCTCAGATATGGAAAAACTGAGGTCAAGGAAGGCTATCTCCTTTATGTCTGTCACAGCTGTACATTTAAGATCATTAGCATTCAAGAAATCAACAAATTCTAATACGGTTTCATTAGTACCTTGTGACAATTATGTTGTCAATGTATCTGCCCCAGAAAGCAATCTGGGGCATGTACAGGCTCCTACCATAGTCAAAAGCCACCAGCCCCTCTCACCAAACCAAAAAGAGGCTGGTGTAAGGAGGAGCCATGGTAGTGCCCATGGCAGTCCCACATGCTGGAATGTAAAACCTGTTGTTCAAGACAAACTAACTGGATGTCAAAATAAATCCCACAGCTTCAATAATGAGGTCTGCTGGGGAAGATGATGCCAAGGTGTTGGTGATCAAATGATACTTTAGTGCTTCCAGACCCTTGGCATGTTCAAGAGATGTACACAATGAAGCAACATCTGTTGATGGACAAACGTAGTCCAGTGACCAAGCAAACTCTTAAAGATTGGACGGAATAACCATACTGTCCCTGATGTGACCTGGCAAAGATGTCACAAGTTTGTGTAGAGTGGCCCACAAGAACTAACATATTTTCAGGTAATGAGCCTTATTCCAACATTATAGGGCAGCCTGGGTGGTCTTAGATTTTTGTGGACTTTGGGAAAGACATTAATAGTTGATGTTACAGGATGTTCAATTATCATGCCATCTCTTTCATCAACAGTAGTAAGTCCAGAGTCACATGAGTCATATAAGAACCCATGTAATTTGTCTTTAATTTCCTGGTTGAAGCCAAAGTGTGGGGTCTATAACTGTCCACATCAGAGTATTGCACCTTTATATTCTCCTTTTCAAGTACTATTACCAAACCGCATTTGTCTGCATGTTTTATCTCAGCTCGCTGATTGTCCATAATGTCCTTTAGGGTGGATTGCTCCTCTGGTGGTAGATTAATCGCCTAGTGTGACCAACGAGAATGAAACAGTTGCTTCTTCTCACATCCCCAGCTGTTAATATGCTTGCAATGCTGGTGAACAGTGGGCCAATGAACTGAAGGTGGATCGGCCTAAAGTTGTTTCTGAATGGTTCCAGAGTGCAGCTGGTTCTCCCCTTCTACAGTCTGTAAGTTAGTCCAATCACGGAGTTACAACCTCTTTATATCATTATCGTTTTCCTCAAATAAGCACAGTAGGGCTAGCAGGTCTGGGTCTTCATCAGCTTCAGTGAGCAATATGGGATTTCAAAATACCCTGTAACACATGTAATAAACAGGACATTTTTTATCTTACTAATTATGTTACTTGTAAAATATTTCACTTGTGGGATGTATGATGTACACATTCCTGGGTTCTTACAGAGGTTGGGTGGGGACAGCAACAGTTGCTGTCCTGTTACCTTTTTGTTCCACTTAAACATTAAAGGGCTGGGTCTCTTGTCATCTAAATAGGCTATGTTTTGACCATAAACAAATGGCTGGTTCAGTGAGATGGTACCTGCTATGCTGGGAGCTGGAAGAACAATGCAAGCTGAAGGCAAGCCACAAAACCAGTTTGGATCCATTCTGGGAAAAGGTGGTCCATAGAGATCAAGCGCAGGTCCAGGATGTGATGTCAGAGAGGCATGTATGATGATGCGGGTATAGTGGTCCATCTAGTCGAAGATATTTTTGTTTTATGTTTAAATTAAGAAGTCAGTTATATTTGGGAGTTTGAACTACAGCATCACAGGTTTGAGCCTGCCATAACTCACCAGTTCCCATTTGGAGGTAAGCTTCTTCTGCTTTCCTACTTAGAATCTAGATAGCTTTGAGTTAGCTTTTTTCTATGTGATCTCTGTCTTTCCCAAATGTGTTTATTTTTATCTCTGTAGAAATACTGTATAACCCATTACCTTTAGTGTGTACTATCCTGTAACATATGTAAATATAATGGAGTATTAAATGTTGTTTTTATATACTTCATGCTTTCTGTGACTAAGCTTTCTTGACTGAGTCATTTCAGACACGCATAACCAGGGGAAATTGGCAAGTCTGTGATCTGATTCTGAAGATGCAGGCAACAAAGTTACCATATAAAAGCAAAGAATTATCAGCTGTGACAAAGGGGAGGGTCATTTGCCCTTTGGAGTTGTGAGCACTGTACTGTGGTGGCTCTAGTGGATTTGGACCAAGAGATACCCTAAGTGAGAGCCACGATGGGTGGTGGCTGCATACCAAGGTAACCCTTTCTGAAGGGTTCTGAAAATTGGTAGCAGTGCAAACTGAGCTCTGGAAGAGAACCAGCCTGTGACCAATCTATGTTGTCTTTGCTTGCAAAGAATTTTTTTAATGTGCAGCTTGTGAAAAAATGTTCTCAAATCAATACAAGTATTGAAAGTGTTGACACTGGGGCTGGGTATGAAACTGAGACCTTTGCTTATTACACTGTATTGTGCCACAGTTAATTCTACTTTGGAGAAGTTAGACACCTGTTGGTACAGTTCCACAGATTCTAAAGCTGTCCTTGCCCTTCTTCCTCATCCCCTTCTTCCCCGCCTAGTTTTTCACTTCGTCTTTGGCTTTTCCGATTCTTTTTCTTTACAGTTGTGATTTAGCCTGGCTGTAAAAAAGATATTGATTTGTTTGCCCCCTGATCAGTTTTGTGAGGTTTCAGTTGCCTTATTAACATTCCACAGGGTAAACTGAAATCTCTTTCTTGCTTGTCTGCATCCAGGATGCAAGGTTGGGTGAGCATGGCCTCTGCTTTGTGCTCTATGAGTGGGTTCCCATCTCTATACATATGATTACTTTTGCAGTCATTAGTATTTGTGTTTTTTCCACCTCAACCATTTGTTTTGCATGCGTTGTGAGTTTTTTGTAAACTAATCTCATAGTTTTTGAAATCCAGTTATTTTACAAGCCACCACCAGTTGTACTGCCCTGTGTGTGCAGACACATGTGTTCCTGTGCACACATCAGCCTGTTGAGTTCTGCCCTGAGCTGTTGCACTCCTGCTATTATGATCTCCAGTCTCCTGCATACAAAGAACTCTCTTGCCTTCCAGAGTGTTCCAATGAATATTGCTGCACTGCACCCCTTACAGCTCAGAAGTTGCCCTCTCCCCTTTGCCTATACATCATCTTGTATGCCCTATTACTTATAGCCTTCCCTGTTTTGTTCTGACCCCTCTAATGTGGAACTTTAAACCCTCCCTCTGCTGAAGAAGCCTGTCCAAATGGAAGTGGATCCCTCCCTATTCCCTATTCCCATCAACCAGAGCTCCTTACTAGCTACTGGCTACCCTTGCCTCTGACCCCCTTACAGGCCTACCCTAGATGGCGTGTTGAAGCCTTCCCCTCCTTTGTCTCTACCCACAGGCTTAACCCAGATAGGGTGTTGTAACCTTCCTCTCCTTTTCTCTACCCACAGCCTTAACCCAGATTCTCCTTTTTCCCTACCTGTAAATCTACCCTAGATAGGATGTATAGCTGCTACTCCCCACTCCCCTGCATTACTTGTTGACTGTCTATAGATTCCTGCTCTCTAACTCCTCCCCTGTTTTGGAGATGATCCTCAGCTAAACTGTTAGGGTTTCCAGTAGAGCTGCAGCCTGCCCTATGGATTCTCTTCAGACGCCCCTTAGTCAGATGTTGGACTCCTGTTTAGTGACACTAGTGTTTGAGGTTGCTCATGTGAGGGGTCATTTGGCCTTCTGGGAAAGTTATAGTTTACTGCAGCTGTGCTACTGGCCTGCTACAGTCACATGGTTTCAACCTCCTAAAATGGCAGCTGGGTATGGCGTATGTTGGTCCCTCCCTGAGCTCGCCCTCACAGTTGGCTTCCTGCTGACCTCTCTCCTTGTTTCCCAGTCCCCCAATCACAAAACGTCCCACATTATGCCCAAATTAACCCATAATACAGACAAAAATAAACTTGAAGTATATATCTGTTTGCTGGAAAAACTCCCCCTATCAGCACAACAGCTGTGTTACTGTATCTGTGGAGAGAAAGTCAGCATCTATGAGCTTAAATTCCTTGACTGCAGCCACACTACTGGCCAGCTGCAGTCATTTGGTTTCAGCCTCCTCAAATGGCCCCTGGGTCCAGTGTGTGTCAGTGTGCCAAGCCCATCTTCACAGTTGGCCTCCCACTACTCCCTTCTTTTGTTTCATGAGTCTCCCAATCACAGAATGCCCCACATCGGACCCCAATTCACCAATAATGCTGGCAAAAAGTTCAAGTACACTTACCTTTGCTGGAAAATCCCCCCCATAAGCACAGTGGCTGTGCTGCTGTACCTTTGGTCTTGTACTTTCCCTGTGTATTTGAAGAAAAATGTTTAATTCTTAGCCTAACAAAGGCTTTCCTAAGAGGATTTGGAAGAAATCAATATATTGTTCCCAAGAATTGTTTTTAAAATAAAGAATAATGTATTTCAATTTTCTGCAATTTAAGAAGATTCATTCTGAAATCAGGTATCAGACAGTCAAGTAATATTTATTCTATCACACCCCTAGGAACCATAATACTGCCTTGTAACCAAATGCAACCCAGGCCAATTGAGTATAATGTTACCTCAATAAATCCCAACCATCAGAATTGTTGTTCGTTTTGGTCATCAAGGTACTGTATGCTTCCTTTAAACTTTCACTGGGGAATCTTCTACTATTCATCAAGTGTAGCCTTATACAAAATTTGAACATTCATTTAAGTACTTTAAATTCAATAGTTGGGACCCCTACTTCTGAACTCAAAAGCACTCTTGTTATCACAGGAGGGGTTATTAATAGAGCTATGAAAAATCTGTTTTCTACCTTTCCTGACTTCAGACCAGCTGCTGATCCCCAAATCCCTGAACCATAAACCAACTGTGCATTAACTATAGAATTGTAAACTTGAACCATTTGTCTTGCCACCTTACCTCCATATTTCCCCTAAACTATTTTGGTAACTGCTTGTTTTGCCTATTCTATAATTAATAATATTCTTCTCCCATCTGTTTCTAGATTAAACCCAGATAATTATGTCTAATCAGGCTTTCTAGTTTTAGCTTATGAATAAAGAATGCTCTGGTTGTTGTTGTATTTTTCTGACCAAGACTCACTACTTTCAGTTTTTCAAAATGTATTTGTAAACCCCAGGATTTCGAGATTTCAACTAGTTCTGTAAGTTTTCTTTGAAGACCTGTTTTAGAAAATGATAACAATACCAAATCATCTGCATAAAGCAGGGCTGCAACTTTAGACCCTCCCACCTCTGCTGAATGGAAATGTAAGCCTTCCATTTCTTCTGCTATTCCATTTATAAAGATACAGAACAAAGTAGGCACCAGAATGCATCCTTGACAGACACCTATATTTGAAGAAAATGGCTGAGAGATTTCCCTATCTGGCCCAATACAGACCTATAGCCAAGTATTACGGCAGTTACCTGGATTAGACCTTTCTCATATATGGGAACCAGCAAGTTTCCTTTAGATTCATAGGGCATGAAGGCTTTTCCAATGTGGCATGAAAATGTTTTACAATTATTTTTGCCCACCAATCTGTTTTTGAGAGGAAAACATCTGGGGCCCGATATTCAAACTTTTGCACAAGGTGCTAACAGGTCTTTGCCCATACAAACCGGGGTTTGCGCATCCCATATTCAAAAGGGACTGCGCAAACAAAAGAGGTTAGAGCCACACAAAACATAATGTATGCAGGTGGGTAAGGGGAGGGGCATGGCCATGAACAGCCTCACTACCCCATATTCAGCGGGCTTGCACTGCACAAAAGGGGTTAGTGTGGTCCTTTTGTGCAGCACAAATACCGCCAAACACAACCCTGACTTACGCCGGGCAACTGTAGTGGCTGCCAGAAGTAATGCTGCCACCTAGCTGATTGTCTGCTGGTAGAGCACACCAACCCCCTGTAGTCCATGCCACCACCCCCCGATCACCAGCCCATAATACAATGCAAACTTTTTGGTGCTTAGTGGTCCACCCTTCCCACCGATTGCCAGGTTGTAGGAAATATTACAATGCTCTCTGGCATCTGTAGCTCCTCCGTGGCACCAGACACCCGCCCTCCATCACCTTACAGTATCCTTGGTGCCATGGGTGCGCCCTTTTAGTAGCAGCACCACCCTTCTCATACCTCCTTGGCTGGCTAGCCATTATGTCCAGGCAGGGGTGTGTGTCTTTATAGGACAGGGTGCATCACCCTGTCCTATAAATAAGATGTACCCTCCTGTCTGGACATATGGCAGCCAGCTGAAGAGGTGTGAGGAGGGCTGCGCTGGTCACTGTATGTACACCCATGGCACTAGGATACTGGTAAGGTGACTGGGGGGGGTTGGTGCCATGGGGAGTGCTAGATGCCAGGGAGCATTGTCAGTTTCCCTGTGGCCTGGCAATTGGAGAGGAGGAACCACTAGCACCAGGGAAGTTTACATTGTATTATGGGCTGGTGATCAGAGTGGGGACCATTAGGCACCAGGGAAGTTACAATATATATTTTTTTTATTTACTACTTTTTGCATGCCCCTCCAGCTGTCAGTGTCCATCCTGATCACGGACCCCCTCGCCTCCACCTCTGCCTATTGTCTGCACTCCCCAGTCACCCCTGGCTTGCCCGCCAGAGGCCGGGGATCACAGCACTGTGGCTCTTCCAGCACTGTGATGCTAGTAACTAGTCTGGGAGCCAGTGGTGAAGGCTAATTGAGGCCCGGGAGCAGGCCTTCATGTAGACAGCTGGGGACAAAGTGTTTTTTCCCCCTGTAGGCAGGGGCAGGGATGTGCAATGATGGCCAGCGTTCACACCGGCCCCGATTCAAGTGGGCGTTGATGCATGTGGTGAACCCATCCTCCACTGGTGTTGCTACTGCACCAACCGCACATACCCTCCCTCCCCCCAGAGAAGGAGAGCAGTCAAGGTATGCTCAGTCCTTCTCCCCTGGCTAGCCCTCTGGCAATCCAGGTCCATTCCCGAACCCAGGTTGCTGGCGCCTACAAGCGGAAATCAACTGGTGCCAATGGGCCAGCATTGGAAGTTAGAATATTAATACGGGCTAGTGATTGAAGGGACAGGGGAACCACTAGGCACCAGGGAACTTCATTTTGTATTATGGGCTGGTGATCAGAGGGAAGAGGCGACTAGGCATCAGGGAAGCTATAATATTAATACAGGCTAATGATCGGAGAAAGGGGTGGGACTACTAGGCTCCAGGGAAATTTAAATTGCATTACAGGCTGGCTTTGGGGAGGGGGGGAACAACTAGGCGCCAGGGAGGTTTAAACTGTATTACAGGCTTGGGATCGAAGGAGGGGGGCACCACTAGCATCAGGGAAGTTTTCATTCTATTATGGACTGGTGATCAGAGGGAGGGGGGATCACTAGGCAGCAGGGATATCTACACAGATCTGGGACTGAGCAATGGGAGGGGGGGTGGCACCTAACCTGCCTCACTACCCATGCAAATGAGCACATAATGGGCAGGCAGATTTCGGAATAGATTTTGGATTTTATGACTATCTGGTGAAACTGGGTCACATCAGTGTTTGTGCTTTTTGAGCAGCTCTAAAACATTTATACTGAAGTGAATACCTGCTTTTAAAATGTATTGTTGATCCTAGGTAGTTGTACAGCTCACTGACCTTTTAGTTAAAGTACAGTATGAGTGTGCTCCTACAACATGGAAATATCTCAAGCTCAGCCTATGGTTCTCAGGGTGTTTTTGTGGGTTTTGACCAGGGAAAGCACACTAACCTGGGAAAGCTTGCTGACAGGTATATCCTGGGGGGTGAGTTACATAGACCTGTTTTATTGATGGGGTAAGCTTGGCCATGACACTGGGGTAACTCCCTTACTCTTCTTCGATAATAGTGGGATCTTCCACCAGGACAGTGACCAGGATGGGATTAAGTGATGTTGTCTCATCCAAAGGGTGACACTTAACACAGATAGTTAACAAAATTCTAATTGCCCAGCAGCAATAAATCCTCCCTCAATTGCTAGGTGAGCACATATTTTAATATTTCGATATTATAATTTCATTTGAAGACAATGAAGTAGTGTTTATGCCACACATATCTACTGCTGAAGTGTTAAAGTATTGGTCTGCTGTGCTTCTACATTAATTTCATCTTTCTTGTGATTTTATGTACAGTCCCCCAAGCCCTGTGGATGAGGCCATCCAGAAATGAAATTTGTTGTGCCTTACCACTTCTGAAATGAACTTCTGGTCATTCTGCATCCAAAGCTGTGACTCCTCTGAGTGTTGCCAAGTTATAACAAGCATTTCTCAATGCCAAACATTTGCTTGCAATGTAACAGGGTTTTAAAGAGCCCCTGATGTTGATGGGACAACTGAAAAACATAATATTTTTACATAATTTAGCTTGTATTTCACCCTTTTTTATAATCATCATACTTATTTGTTTATTACTAAGGGCATTTTCATGGAAACAGGATATCTGACCTATGTGCTCAGTCTGCTTGTCTACTTCAACAGTCACAATTCTGTTTACAACATCCCAGTCTGTTGCTGTGGAGATAATTATGATGTCATAAATAGGGCATTATGATGTATTGTGTACACAAGCAGCCAATGCCAATAAAGTCCAAGGGACAGTAATATTATTCGTATGTCACTTCTCTCATTAATAAAGAAAAAGGGGAAAGAACTGCACAAAATATAGTCCTGCACGAATGGTACAGAGGATAAAAGCACAGAACTGTAAAACAGTGGTTGCAGGTTCAGCTCCCCTCAGGACCACAAATGTTATCTAAGGAAATCTGTGCTACTTTAAACATGTAGCCGGACCAGTACTGTGGAGGACTGAGGTACTGAATGCCTCACCTCCCAGCACATGGTGACCTGGGTGCAAAAATGGACCAAGGTCACTCAGGGCTGGCAGGGGAAGGAGGATTAGCGTCATTGACACAGCTCTTCCTTCCATGAGGGGCAGTGTACTGCTGCTTGGCTGCCATCTAGTGGAGGTAGATTGCATAGCAACAGTCACCAGACTTGAAAATTAGAGTTGGACATTGAAAGCATGACCATCTTCAAGTCTACATGTGTGCCCTTGCATGCCATTGACTGTGACTAATGAGGGTAAGATGTGGAAAAGAACCCTGTCTGCATTATGCTGGTGCAACCCTAAAGCCACCACATCACCACCATCCACTGGCACTCCTCACACAATGAAGTAAGTAGATTAAGTGTCTTGGAGGTGGGAGTATTAGAGAACGGGGTTCAACAGCAGAATGAGCCAATGGGGAGGGCAGTAGGATAAAGTCCATATGAAAAACAGATTGCAAAAATATTTGAACAATAAACTGAACTGTGTTTAACTCTCACATATTTCAAAGTTATCCAACTGGTGTCAGGGGCTCTTTAAAGGGAAAAAACATGGAACCGAAACTGCATTGATCAAATTTACCACTGATTTACAAAGGCCAGTGGGTAGAGGGATGCTAATGGGAGCTGTCTTTATTGACCTTACAAAGTCTTTTGACTTGGTTGAGCACATTCTGCTCCTTGACAAGCTGAAAGGTCTGGGCTTTGATGGACTCACAAGCCACTGGTTCTCCCATTATCTGTCCAACAGGTTCCAAGAGGTTAAATGGAAGGGTACCCGATCTAATCTGAAGCTAGTCACAGACGATGTTCCCAGGGGTCTATCCTGGGACCCTTGCTATTCTTCACATTTATTAATGATCTATCTAAAACTGTGGTGAGGGAACTTACTACTCTGTGCAGATGATGCAGTCCTGTATAGCATCTCTACTGATGTACATGTAATCAATACCCAACTTGCCTCTTATTTCTGCACATTAGAAAATGATTCCAGGACAACAAGCTCATTTTGAATGGTAAAAACAAAGGCTATTCTCTTTGGTCAAGGCATGTTGGTACTGCCAGGCAGTACTTGCTCACACTAACCACCTCCTCTAGTGCAAGTACTGAGGTGGTCGACAATCTGAAGAACTCTTGGGGTCTATCTAGATCAAGAATTCTCTTCAGACCTCAAACAGATAATATTACCAAAGTTCTGCATCAGAAAATTGGTCTGCTATATCGACTAGGCAGTATCTTTATTTCCAAGATGAGGCTTGCCATTGCAAGTAGTGTCCTGCTCCCACATTGATGTATGGAGCTCCATTGTTTCAGTTCCTCAGGAACTCAAAGGTCAACAGGCTTCAGGTCCTATACAACAAGATCAGTCATTTGCGTCCAGTGACCCTCCCTGTAAACACCACTGCAAAGTCCTCTCATCTCTTAATTGTCCCTCCCTAGAGGGAAGGTGGTTGTACCCCCTACTATGTCTCACAATGAAGTTTACGAATGCTTATCCCCACCCCCCATCTAGTTGGTATATTAGTCCCCAAACCAGAAAGGTACTTACTTCAGTCTACAAACAGCTGTTTGCTTGAAGTTCCCAGGTTAAAATCTAGCACTTGTAAGCTGTCCTTTGTTTACTCCATGCCTTTCCACTGGAACTCACTCCCTGCTGAATTGTGAAGCTACTCTTCCCTTGGGGGTTTTAAAAAAAGTCTTAAAACTCTTCTTCTAGAGAGATGATGCTGCTCCCGCTACCGCTGAATGATGGTCTTAACTTCCTAGCTTCCTTCCATGATGACCGTAGTGATATTCCGTAGCCACTCTCTGCACTTTTCCTTTCTCCCTGTGTCCACCTGTGCCTTGACCTTATTGTACTGTATTAGATCAATGCTTCCCACCCTTTACTTTTACTGTATGCACCTTATCTGTATTAAAGCTGTAGATTTAGAGCTAGTGAAGAAATTAAATACCATGTGATAAATAGTATTTATGACCCTTGTATGTCTGTTGTCTTAGTACTCTACCCGAAACTAATATCATTACTGTATATGTCACATGACTGAATAGTCTGTCTGTAATTACTACTGGGGCATCACTGTAAGGTGACCTGTATATTCTGCTTGTAACTAATGCTGCCACTTATGACCTGTATATTTTTGCCTGTATCTATTGCTGCCACTGTTTCTTGAATTTGTGTGTACATTTTGTATGTAATTAATTCCAGGTTGCCCTGGAAAAGGGACATTGGGTTCCAGTGGCTCACCCAGTTACCAAAACTCAATAAATAAATAAAATATTTGAAGATATTATATTTGCATTCTGCATACTGTTTTTCCAACTCTCCAATTGTTTAACCAGGAGTAGCACACTAAGCTGAAACCTTGTTTACAGGTGCAACCTGAGAACACAGAGAAGTTAAGTGACTTGCTCAGGGTCACACAGTATGCAAGTAGGGGCTGTGGGATTCAAACCCAGGTCTCCAGATTTGCAGTTTAGAGCCTTAAACCACTGTGCTATACTGCATAAAAAATATCATTTTTAGTGCTTTCAAATAACCACTTCCTGTCTGTAATTAGGGAGACACACACCCACACACACACACACACACACATGCACACACACATGCACACAGTGTGAAACTTGATGTTTATCTTCAAAGCCTAATTATGTCTGCTCGCTGGTTAATGAGCAGAAAACCAGTGTGACTGGTGGGGCATTCTCCTCTGAACTACAAGAAATGTATGCCCATTAGCCAGCTAACCACTGTCATTGTTGGCCTTCTCAGCACTGACTTCTGAGCAGCAAGCCTCCTGCATTTCTACATTCATTGTATTATACAGGACACACCTACACAGCCATTTACACTACAGTAACAATATGTTTGCTTTATACATGCACACAAGCAAACATACTGAGAATTTAAAAATATTAAGTAAAGTGTGAGAACACGTCCGTAATAATATGCTATGGATGTCATGTATTAAAAGATGTGTTTACACAGCCACTCAGCTTATCTTGCTTTCTTGCTCTGTTGGTCTCCTACATGGTAAAGTGCTACCAGTTTCAATTCACATGGCCTCTAAGTACTGATGCAACATTCGCTGGAGAGAGGCTGGAGGCTGTCCTGTTACGTCAGGGGTGACACGCACTGACCTCCAGCCAGTTGCAGCACTGACACCACCCCCAACAGGTCATGTTATGTCAGAGCAAGCAGCACAGCTAGTTCTCATGGCTGCATCAGTTCCAAACCTTGCCCTGTGTCCTGTTGTTGGTTGGTGGGTGCAGTTAGGGGAGGCTTGTCCCAATAGAGTATAAGAAAAAGATATAAACTGCACTCCAGAGAATGAATACACATAGTATTAATTACTGAGCCAACTTTCTCTTCAGAATTAATGCTGGTCAAATACACTGGCACAAAAACCCTGTGCTTGTGTATTTGACCAGCATTAATTCTGCAGAGCAAGCTGGCTTAGTAATAAATACTATTCTAGATTTGAAGCAAATATTGCTGCTGTGTATTTATTCTCTGAAGTGCAGTTCATACATCTTTCTCATGGCTGCTTAAGCTGCCCACTCAACATCCCCAGCTCGGGAGAAAATCTGGGCACGCCATACTGATTGACTTACCATGATTGGATAAGTGTCTACACAGAAGCCTTTGCACCAGAACAACACAAGCACTCAGGTTGCTCCAGTGCAAATGCGACCATGTAAACAAGCCTTAACATGTACTCTCAGTGAAACTTATGGAGATTTCCCCTGTGCTTGTTCAACCAGGATTTACTTTTCTTTTTCTTAATTCAGATACAAGCAACAGCTTCTCTCACTCTGTGACCAGCAGTTATCTATCAACACACTTTAACCCAAATATGTGTTGTCTGTATTTAATGTTGTATTGTAACTTATTCTACATGTTTTGTGTCTTTTATACTATTTGCACTGCACAGTTGCAATAGTAAAACAGAAATTTTCTCTCAGTTTGCTCACCAATAAATTGATTGATTGGCTGATTGAGTAACTAATCAGACCATACTTGGTGCATAGCAACAGCCCCTCCTACCTCTATTGTGACAACAGAGACCAAGCATGACCAGGAGTCTCTTGCTCACCTGTCTGAAGGAGGTGAGGGCTTCACAGAGTTGATGTGTTGTCCTTACCCTTCAAGTTAGGAGGCCTAGAGGGCATTATTCTTCAGAGTCCCTTGCTGCTGAGTCAAGTGGCACACAGAGGGATATCAGGGCGTACCTCTCAACCTTTCATCACACAACAGTGGGACACTGGCCCTCAATATGTGGGGGGGTCAAATTGTGGAACACATCATCAAATCTTAGAGACAGAAGCTTAAACAGTGTGGACATTTGGGCATACATATTTATAAAGTGTTTAGTTTATTGAGCAGCACAGATTATTTTTTGCATTAAAATGTCATGTGCAATATGGGACAGACAGCTTTTGAGTGGTAAAATGAGTGACTATTCCTCGAAATGTGGGACAATTGACTTGACAGGTATGTTTCATAGTCAAACATCAATGCCCTCTTGCAGTGGAGGGCAGATGCTGCAATATGCTTATAGGGGTAACAACTGACAGTAATGAAGTATCTGGTCCTAGAGGAAACAAAATATATTATAGAGTGGAAAGGGAAAAAACGACACAAATTCTATATCCAGAATTCCTGAGTTCCATCAGTCCTGGATTAATATTTATATATCTGGACTGGGGCCAAGTTGTCATAAAACAGCCTTCTCCACTCAGAAGCATAGTGATACAGTATATTGTAATATTAACTACAATTGTCTGTTCCAGAGACTACTTCACCCTCCCCCATCAACGATATAGCCTAACTAGCCTTCCTAGACTGCTCAAATAACATAATGAACACATGAATTCTCTAAAACTCGTCCGGACACGGGGACATTGCTGACATTCTGAGAGCACCAGATGAATTATTAACCATTCTGCATGCTAATCAAATGTCTGATTGACTAATTTAGTGGCTAATCTTAGCAAATCCCCAGAGTAGTCCCTACATATCTAGCAACCATGATGTTTTGGTGCTACATAATTTGTAATGCAGCATGCTTCTGGAGAAAATGTATTAGATCAGAACACAATGACATAGTTATCTTAGTACACCACTGTATGATTGTGTAAAAGAATGTTTATTTACAACATTAGGGATTAAGGGGATTACTGTAATGTATCTACAAATACTGTGGAACACTGAAGGAATAATTAAAGCTGTGACATGACATTACAGCAGTGCCTGTAGGGTGGGTTTGTCAAGGACAGGGCTTCAGTTCCATTGGGGGGGGCTCTTGCAGCACTGTTCTGGTGCTGCTTTCGGCTGTCCCAAACATGCTGAGCTGAAAGATATGTGTGTGGTGGAGTGGGGCATTTGTAAGGATAATGAGCTGTTACAGTACATATACATTTGATGCTTGCAAGCTTTAAGAATTCTCACTTTTTCCAACAGCCTGTCAGATGAATAAGGGATGGCAACAGCCCAGCAACACCACCATCATCATCATGTTGCAAGACCTTTTCATCTAACATGAAAATCTGAACTCTTGTGAAAGAGATACTAAGGTCTTGGGGAATCTTAGAAAACCTGGTATTTGGACACATATGAGTTGATAATGCAATGGTTTTCTGTGTGACACCCTTCACATTCTTTTCCACTAAGGCTAGATGCATGAAAACAGGATCTTTACCCAGCAGACTTCATGTGGTCCTGCTGCTTTTCTGTATTTGAAATCATAGCCTTCTGCTTGAGCATGCAGTAACTCTGTGTGTTTGCAAATGCATGGTATATTGCTGTATAATTATCCTTCAGGATAAGCAAATGAGCAGGGAGAAGGCATAGTGCATGTTGCAAATGTGTCACTCACATAAGCAATTGTTTTTGATGGTATGGATGGATAAACATTTCCTTAAAACTTTCCATGGAGCTGTGTTGAAAGAAATATGTTTTTATTACTGATTTACTAGCCCTCTGGTGCAAAAAATGGAACAGACATATAATAATAAATGTGTTTAAAGATCAATGAAAACATTCTTAGTTTTATTATGCTGGTGACATGTATGATTAACAAAATCATATGTTTATCCAACACATAATTTGTTAGACATACTACAGGGTTCTGCAGTGTGTTTTTGCACCACTGTCCTTGATTTTTCAGATAAATGCTCTTTTTGATTATGCCATTTATGTCACCAGTGCTTCATTTTATCAACTCCCACACCATTCTGAATAGTTAAAGAGAACCACTCATGGACAATTTAAAATAAAAGATGAATGCTGCAGAGATGCATTACCTCCTGGTAAGACAGCTCAGCATGTGTTCAGATTTTTGCACTGCACCTCCTTAGGAGGAAAGAGATCATATTTTACTTCATGGAAATGGCAAACTCTTCCACTACCCAACGAGACAGCCCCAACCACGTGCATCAGTGTTCAGATGTGTAATAATCTGCATCAATAGAGGGTGTTTTTAAGTTATGTTTTTATACTTAACACCCAGTTTTATAGGTGCTGGAACCTGTGGATAAGGTATAGTGGCAGCCTCTCCATTTTTGCACAAGAGTATTCAAAGTGCCCCTTTAATACATTCAAGGTCAGAAGGGAAGCAATCATGGTCTCTTTTGCTATTCCTACAACCCTCCCACACACACACACACACACACACACACACACACACACACACACACACATACTTTCCCCATGTTTCAGCACCCCTGTTCTTTTTAAATCAAAGCCACTTCTTAACTAACAAAAGCTCTGTTAGTTAAAGGACAAGTAAACATTGAAGGGGTCATTCAAACTGTGAAAGCCTGCTGGCCCAGTGGCATGGGGGGCTACAGCACTGTGCACATTACCTCCTGCCATGGCAGTGACCCATGTTTGGAAATGAACATGATTGCTGGGGGGTGGCGGCTGGGTGAGGATTGAGCTGCTGCTGCCTGGCAGATCTCCTCTCCCAGATCAGGGTGGTTGGCCATTTCAGCTTTTGGCTGCCATCAGGTGGAGACCTGGTAGTAGCACATGGAAAACTGAGCAACAGACAAAAGTTACAAGGTGACAGAGGGAGTCATGGTCTTGGGATGCATGAGCGCCTGCCGCCTCCATGCACATGCACTTGACCATGTATGCCGAGCTGGGATGAGGATGGAAAAATGGAGGAAAATGGAAGGCACAGCAGGCATTAATGAAGTCCACCCACACACCCCTCATCCATCATTATCAGCAGGGCAGGGTCAGCAGCAAGGATTCAGGCATAGAAGGAGGATAGCCCTCCATCTCTTGAACCTGCCATGGGGCGGGGGTCCATAGGGGTACTAGCCACCCGGTAAGCCTGGGGAAAGGATGGATGGTGAGAGGCAAAGGAGCAGGAGCCAAGAGAGACAAGCCTGCCATGGTCAGCAGTATAAACAGATTATAGAGAAAAAGTGAAACCCATGAAAATATCTTTAAGACAAGGTACTGGGATTACCTGTATGTGCCAGGAGTCCCGATGTAAGTATCTAAATCATCTGTGAATTAAACCAAGACAACGGCCATTTTATGGAACAGAAAGAAAGAAAGAAAGAAAGAAGAAAGAAAGAAAGAAAGAAAGAAGGAAGGAAGGTGATGTTACTGAGGTGCAAGCTGTATTAGCAACATACAGTTTGCCCTTAGAGACATCACTTTCTGTCACAAGGTTCCATGAACTGACTGTTGCCTTGATTTAATTTACAGATAATTAGATACTTATATCTCGGGACTCATGACACCTACAGGTATTTCAAAAACTCATTTAAAAGATTATTTCATTGATATCCTCAGTTTGAGTGGCCCCAGCAGTGTTTACTACTCATTAAACTTGAGGTTTAGATTTGAAACAAATTACACAGAAAATGATTTAAAAAATAACTTAAAGACACCACACCCCATTAATCTCTATTTTTATGCCTCTTGGCCTCATTGATCAGGACATCCTTTGAACATCCACCAGCACAACCATCCCATCCTATGGAATCCTTTTACCTGGGTCCTGGATCTCTTGGACCTCCTATGATGAGACAGGGGAGTGGGTCCCTCAGCTTGTCCAAGGGGCGGAGTTGGCTTTCAGCTCCTGGCACCTCACCATACCATCTGGTCAATCCCTAGTGGAGGCAAAGTCTAGAGTGTGCCCATGCCCAGGGAGAGAAGCTCAATAGTGGAAATGGGGGGGGGGCTTCATCCTCTTGATCAGTGGCAGTTTCCTGGATTTTCTGGATCTTCAGGAGAAGCAGGCATGCAAAGATGTCTAGGACATGGCTGTGTGCACTCCATGCACAAAATATTGATGTCCACCGCTCCTTCAATCCCGACTCTGGTGGTCCTGAGCCCCCTCACTCTCAGCCACTGCTAGGGACCAGGCTAATGCTGGGGTCCACTTCCCTTCCCTAAGAGGAGGAGGAGAGCTGTCCCACAGATGCCTGATTCTCCTCCCCCAGCCAACCCTCTGACACAGCAGGCTCATTCCCAAACCCAGGTCCTCAGCGCCAGGAGCAATAGTGCCACCACTGCACTGGCAGGCCAACCAGTTGATACTTATTACATCCCTGTGACTGTTTCAGCATGGAGCCAGATAGAGCCAGATGAGTAGGGAAGTGAAGAGGATTGGGAAGCCATTTTCTGAGAGTCAAATGTGATCCCTTCCTTCCCTAAGAAACAGCAATAATTTTTTTTTTTTGGAGACATTGGGGAGGAGTAAAATTAGATGGATGCAGACACAAAGTATCCCGCCCCCGCATTGACCTGATAGTCCCAGACATTGGGAGGGTAAAACTGGATGGATGTAAACACAAATGTACTTCCCCCCTGCATTAGCCTGGTTGCCCCAAAACATGGGATGCTTACTTTCAAAGGGCCCCAAGTTTATGTGACAGTTTCCACGATTTGCAGCAGCTTGTATCCAAAAAATGTCATATGCATCAATAGAAAGAAACGTTTCTGTCATTTTTTGAATGCAGGATTTACCTTATTTTGCATCCAAACTAGACCATCTGACAGATGGTCTAACAGCATGGATAGAAGTCCACTTTGAAAATATGGGTAGACAGATTAGGTGTGAGAATCCTTCCCTTTGAGCTAAAGAAAGTTAGACATTCACCAGGAGTTTATAGGATCAAGGCAAGAAGAGTGTGGGGGAGTAGAAAAAGAATAAAATGAAATATGAATCTGCGGAGCCTCTGCATGGTATCTCTCTATATTAAAGGGGAACTGCACTGAACCTGTAAGCAATTTCACCAGTGGTTACTAATTTTTAAGTACTGGTTCCAGTTCTGTTACTGGTCCATCTCTACATGCTTTTTATTATCCTAATGGGTGTATCTAATTTACATAGTGCAGGTAAGTACCATTTTGAACTGTGTGATGTAGTTTATGTCTCCTGTTTAGCTCTTCCATTGTTGGCAAATGCACCCATGTTCCATTATAGAACTCTGTAGCTAAGAGGGACATAAACCACATCATACAGTTCTAAAATGACACTTCACACCAGAGTGTAGATTAGAAGCACTCACTAGGATAAGTTAAAAGCCTGTAGAGATGGAACAATAACAGAACTGGAACCAGCATTTTAAAAAACTGCTTCTACAGGGAAAATTACTTTACGGGTTCAGCACAATTCTCCTTTAAATTGAAAAAGAATACAAAATTAGGAGTTTTGTATGTGCAGGCATATGTATTTATTTAAATGCCAGCAGCCTTACTAACCCTGTCAGATCTGAGAAGCTAAGCAGGGTCAGCCTTGTCTGATAGTAAGATGGAAGACCTCCCATGTACATCAGATACTGCAGGAAGTGGTACTAGTAGCTCTGAAGGGGCACTCTCCTCTTGGTAAAAGCAGCATACAAATGCCCCAGCATGAGTGTTTGAAGGACACTGTGCTGTCTTTCAGATGAAACATTAACCTGAGGTCCCATCTTGCCCTTACTGGTGGTTGTTCAGGTGGATGTTAAATATCCTATGGCACTCAAAAGAGTATGTGAATTTCCCAGATGTCCTGGGAAAATTTCCCTTCCCAAAAATATAAAAATAAAATTAAATACACCAAGATCTTATCCTGGTTCAGCTACGGACTCTCAGATCTACAGGGATTCCTGTATTTTACAGGAAATGGCACCATCTACAGGAGATTGTTCCCATAGACTTGTATTGGTTATATGCTGTGAATCTTGTAACTAATCATTTAAAAAGTGCAGAATAATTTCTGAAGAGTGTTTTATGATTGTGGCACTAATCTGCTCTTTGTGCCACTGTTGGTTTTCGACCCTCCCCCACCCCCTCCACCACGGCTTATTAAATACCTATAAGCCGCCCCCACCTTGCTACCATTGAGGACAGATTCTGAGATTTCTCACTAAATTTCCCACGGAAGCCAGACTTGTATTGGGTGAAGAAGGAACAGAGTCCAGAAGGAGAGAGTTCTGACAGGGTAATTTCTTCCTGTATTTTGAAGGAGAAGAGAAATGAGTCAGTAGCTGTTAGTACTAGATGGGCTTTCACCACCTTTGGAGGAGGAGGTTGCGGCAGTCCAGTCACGGGGATGGAGAACACTTGAGAGAGAAGTTAGGGAGGTCAGCCAATGGGGAGGAGATTGCGCAGCAGAGAGATGGAGGAGCTTGCTATCCAGACCATCTGGGACTTATCCTTGGAAGGATTAAGGCGGAAATGTGCAGTGATAAAGGATGGAGTTACTGGACAGAAAAAAAAAATAAGGGAAGGAAGGAGATGACAATCATGCAGGCTGGCAGGGATGAGAGGGAGGTGAGGAAGGGAGAGGGAGGAGAGGAGAGGAGGTACAGATGATGAGAAAGAAATTACATCTCTATGGTGATGAAGAGAGGTTAGAGAGTAGGTGGTGATCACGTGTCACTTTGAGGGCAGGCAAAGGGTGGGAGGAAGAAGAGATTGTGATAGCTCTTCCAAATTTAGACAGGTAACTGTAATGTTGGTACTGGAAGTTAGATGTTAAATCTCACCTTTGGTAAGCTTATTGCGCAGTTACAGGTGCTGGGGAGGTGATCATACCTCTGGAAGCCATGGGGGATGGGTTGTGTTTATTTTCTGACCAGGCAAAATCATGCACTTGCAAGTAAGCTATGAGCTCAGCCATGACCAGGAGGGGGGGTATCTTTTCATGTTCTGCTCTGGGGGGCATGGTAGTTCCATATTTTGAGGAATTTTGTTTTGAAACATGTTAGCATGGGAGTCAGTGGAGGAGACCAATGAGATAGGGGACCAACTTAGAATGCTTAGGTCACGGTATAAGGAGTGAGGTCCAGGGATTTGAAGGAAAATATAAGCAGTGTTTTGGAGGTGAGGGGGTTTAGTTGAATCGAGGAGGCAGAAGGTTATGATTATGGTGTCAAATCAGAAGAGGGTCAAGAGTGGAATGCCACAGGGATCCATCCTGACTCTTGTATGCTCATTAACTCCATTTGAGAATGAATCTGGGTTTGTTTCTCTTTGAAGATGACACCAAGCTCATTGGAGAGTAGTATGTGGAAGTAGGAAACTGCAGTGACATGTGAAGGTGTAGAGGTGGCCTAGGTTTGGCAGTTGAAATTCAGTGCCAAAAAGTGCAAGGTGATTCACTTAGGGGACAAGAACCCCAGGACAGAGTACTGGATAGAAGGGGTGAGAGCTGACCACTCACAGCTGAGGAAAGGACCTAGTATCTATCATTAGTGACTCCTTAAACAATCAAGCTAGTACAGTGAGGCATCTAGTAAGGCAAATAGGATACTAGGATGCTTCCAGAAGAGGTTCTGATAGTAGAAGAAAAGAGGTTTACTGCTTCTTCATTGATCGTCGTGAGGCTACACCTGGTATACTGTTCAGCTGCTCTGAACTTCGAAGACCTCACCAGAAAAGATATGACAAAGGGTGACTGTGGATGATTCAGAGCTGACAGGACAGATCAGTCGGAGGATCTGCTGAAGGCACTGAACATGTCTTCACTGGAGACCGGACAAGAGAGGAATGATATGATAGAGACCTTCAAGTTCCTGTAAGGAATAAACACAGGTGAATGGAGAAGAACTACTTAGCATGAGTAACAGTTCATGGATACATGGGGTACAAGTAGAAACTGATGGGAGGGAGGTTCAAGAGGATATTGGAAGTTTTATTTCCAGAAATGGTGGTGTAAATGTGGAATAGTCTGCCAACTGAGATGGCAGGCACTAAAACCATAAATGGTTTCAAGCATGGCTGTGAAAAAGTGAAGGGTATAATGGTTACTCAGGCTGATAGTAGTAGGGAGGGGAACAAGGGAGTGGATAGAAAAGGATAATACCCTGTATGGGCAGTAGGTTCTGAGGTTTAATAGGGGAAATAGGGGCAGACAGGATGTACCATTTTTTTTCTGCCATCGTCTCATGTTTCTGTGTTTCTATTTTTCATTATCCCTGACATCTAATATCCCACTGCCATGTCGCAATCTGAGCCCCTCCCAAAGCCATCCAGCCAGGTTCCTCCACCTTCCCATTGGCCCCCATTTACCAAGATTGCAGCCAGTTCCCCTGACTGCGGATCGGGTACAGCATCTGTAGCTCTTTCACCTTGGCTGGATCAAGCAGTCTGAGTGAAAGGGAGGAGGCGCGTCACTGTAGAAACACTGTTTCATAGTAGGTGTGTGCTCACTGTGTCACCTGCCAGAAAGTGGCCAGCCGAGGTGGCGCAGCAGGAGGGGCTGGACCCGTCACTGTTGCAGTGGTAGGGACTGCAGCTGGGGAAATTTATGAGCCACCATGAGAGGGGTGGAAGGATCTTAATTGGGAATTGGGAGGAGCCACACTTGCAATCAGGCATCTATGTGTGTGGATCCTGTAATATACTAATCAGGTGCATCTGAATGGTGATTGGGGTGGGAAATTCTAGATGCCAGGGATCATTTATTATATCAGGGACATCTGAACTGTCAATGAGGAGGTGGGGCTGGCACTGCTCTGTGTAATTCTCCATGCAGTCATGCACAGAGGCATTGTGCAGAAATGTTAGTAAGCCCATATGGGCGGCAAATGTCCCACTAGTACCTTTCCTTCCCTATGGACTTAGTATTGAGTTGAAAATGAACTGGGGTAAAGGTGCTATCCTATTTGGGACATGCTTTCTCCATTTGTTCCTCTGACTCCTGACTTACTGAGGCTGTGATAGTGCCTAGTCATGCCATAGTGGCTATCCAATGGGGAACCAGGATGACTGTACAATGTGGTTCAATATTACGGCTGGTGCAGAGTAGCAAACAAAAAGATCGGCGGTCCGGACTTTAGTAGGTTGGATTTTAAAGAAATTGAGACTTCTTCAGAAGCAGCCCAGTAGGAGGTGATTGTCAGAGAGGTAGAGGAACAGTGGAGAAATTAAGTAAAGGCATAGGAAGGTGACTAGCATCTGCATCATGAAATGAGCAAAAGTAGGAGAAATAAGCATTTGTCAATGCTGAATATTGTACTGGTAGCATTGGCACTGGTAGTGCAGGAGTTAGAGAGATGGCATAGGAATGGTAGTGAAGGATGAAGTGTCGCTTAACCCTCACACCTGCCTCCAAGACTGACAGGCATTGAGGTGTGCCTTTGGTTGTGCCTATAACGCCATGCCATTTTACCTCATCCTACCCTGCAGACTCGACAAGTGTCATGTTGTGCCTTAGGTGCTATCGGGCCTTATGCTCACCCATTCCATAACAAATACATTGAGATGGGCAGTATAGGAGAATGGGGTGAACTTTGGTGCCGAACACCAAGGCACACCTTGATGCTTGTCACTGGCTGTAGGGTGACAAGAAATGGTGTGACCACTACAGCTGACAATCCAAAGTCACCCCCTTGATACTGGTAAGTCTATACAGGGTGGGATATTATGGTTAGAAACCTTAATGCCCCGGGCGTTTGTTGGTATTTGCACTCCAAATTTTTAACATGGGCTTTTTTTGACCCCACCTCATGAAGGCATTTGGGACCTCTGCTCATGAACAGTGGCACTATGATTTTGTTAATATGTCCTGATATTTCCCATAGCCACTGTGACATTCTGCCCCAGATGTGAGGAAGCACATTTTGATAGGATGAAAAGTGACAGCTCTACTGTTCATAAGGATGTGTGAAGAAATGGCAATACTGGAAAAATCTGGAGTGAAATATTAAAAGTTCTCAAAGTTACGAGGTGTGCATGGAAACTGCACAATGCATTGCTAACACAAATATTTTGTGATTTTGTTTCAAATTTTCAAATAGGCATTTTTGGGAACCCATCTTATGAATAGTGACTGTCATTTCATTTATCATTCAGAAGGTGATTCTACTAATGACCGTGAAATCACCTTTTGGGATCAAATAATGAAATGACAGTGACGGTTCATAATTGGTCCTAAGAACCCCATATTGAAAGTGGAGCCAAAAGTCACAAGAGTGATGAGATATCCCACTTTAGGTTGACTCCCACATCATTGATGCCATTATACAGTTTACCAGCATTTCTTCAGTTCAGTGTCGGTTTTTAAGAGTGCAGCGTGTTCCTGCTCCAATCAAGATCACACGCTTGTACTCTGAGTGTAAGTATGGGTGGGGGTTGGGGTATGAGGTGTGCAGAAGGTGGGTAGGTTGAAGGAGGGACCCAATGGCAAAGGACCATTTTCTTTGTTTCCAGTTATAATAAAAGTAAAAGAAAGAACACTGAGGACCATTTTCTTTTTTTTTTTTACAGGAGTAAGGAAAATGTTGGGCAACTGGGGTGGGTTCCCAGTGTGTCCCATGAGTTTGTGGTGTGATGTTAGCCATAATGCGGTGGGCAGGGACAAATGCTGATGCAATCAGCTTTTGAACACAGAGGCACACTGTGGAGGGCTCCCAGTGTGCCACACAATCTCGGGGAGTTAACTATGCCAACAGGGGGATTGGGTACCCCAAAGTCGGCTTGCTGGGGATTATGAGAGGTAGATGTCAACAGCCTCAACCATGTTCATTGAAATGTTACACCAGGCAAGGCACGCCCTGCAGTGATGGGAAGCACCCTCATTGCAGTGGCAAAATTGTTTCAAGCTGGTGGCATGCTTTTGCAGTGCTGTCATAGACAGCATGCTGTTTAATTTGTGCCACTGAGCCCAGCGAAAAGCAGTGGTGCCTTTGGCCTGCTTGCCCGCACCTCCGAACCTGCCACCACTAATGGGTTGTCTGCATGTGTGCACAAAACAACATAAAAGGACCATTGGTGGTACTGTAGGGTAGTTGCCATGAAGGTGTCTGAAGGACATCCCCCAACCAGTCTGGTTAAGCAATTCCCTCACTGTTTTAGAGGAGTGGGCTAGCCCCACAATGGCACCCACAGCTGAGACTATGGTGGAGGGGCAGATCCTCAGCGATGCAACACCAGGAAAGGGGGAAAGAAAATCCCAGAAGAGGAGGAGGAAGCTTCTCTTGGTGGGGAACTCAGTTGCCCAAGGAGTGAAGTTAAGGGAACCCAGCAGGAAGGACAGCGAGGTAAAGTGCATTTCAGAAGGCACTGCATGGTGGGATGAGAAGGTGGATCAATAGGATCACAAGGGTAATGGCAAGGAGGGAGGAACTGGATGTTATTGTCCACCTGGGGATGAATGACTTGGCAGGAGACAAAGTGGAAGTAGTTAGAATCCAGAAGGATTTTAGGAAGTTGGAGGAGTCTGAAGCAAGTAGAACACTTCAATGAGGCAGTGTAGCACAGTGGTTTAAGACTCTGAGCTGCAAACCTGGAGACCTGAGTTTGATCCCACAGCCTCAATTTGCATACTGTGTGACCCTGAGCAAGTCACTTAACTTCCTTGTGCTCCCAGGTCACACCTGTAAACAAGTTTCAGCTTAGCGTGTCTCTCCTGGTAAAAAAAACAAAACACTCCATCTCCTTCTCGGAGGTGCCACCTGTCCATGGCAGGGGAAAGGCTAGGGCACTCCACATCCAGTAATTCAACTCCTGATTGAAGGAATGGCATGGAATGGAGGGTTATGGCTTCATGGTTTACTGGGGCCTCACCTGGACGAACGCAAGCCTGTATAAAGATAATGGCCTGCATCCATCAGGGAACGTGACATGAGTAAGAAGTGCGAATGCTTCAGTGACAAGCATTTAAAATGGCCAGGAGGGAGTCAGGAAGGTCAGGTGACTTAGTATCACCCCCCATGGGCACATGCAGGAAAATTAGTTGAAGTCTGGGACACTGAGAGCAGAAGCAGAGTGGGAAGCAGTGCATTCTAGGCCACATAAGAAAGACAACTGGGAAGGGGGGATGAAGCAGAGATGGGAAGGGGGAAGGAAGCAGGAGAGCAACAGCAAAGAGAAGGAGGGGGATAGGATGCAAAACATGGAAGGCATGGTAACAATGCCCGCAGCCTGGGAAATAAAATCCCAGACCTGGAGGCATTGATAGTAGAAGCAGACCTGCACATAGTAGCAATATCTGAGACATGGTACATTGTTAATCATGGGACATTAAAGTACCAAGTTATGCTCTGTCAGGAGGGATGGAGGATAAAAAAGGAGGGAGCGTGGCCCTGTATGACAGAGAGACTATAAAGGAGACAGAGGTACAGGGTAGACAGAGGGAGGCTGAGGCACTGTGGGTCATCCTTGAACCTGGCAAAGGCTCAGCAATATGAACAGGAGTGATCTTCAGGCCTTCGGCACAGGGGGAAGAAGTGGACAGGGAGCTTGCGGATGGAATACACAATATGGCAACAAAAGGTGAAGTCCTGCTGCTGGGGGATTTCAGTATGCCTGATGTGGATTGGTCCACCCAGGCAGCTGCTTCAGCCAGAGGCAGAAGCATCCTGGATTCCCTACGGGGGGCAGGTCTAAGGCAGCTTGTGCTTGATCCAGATAAAAGGCCATTCTTGACCTGATACTGACCAATGGGGACAAAATTCACATATCTTTGTGGAGGGACAACTGGGATCCAGCAACCACCACATAGTGTAGTTTAGCCTGGAACCCAGGACCCAGTCCAATCACACGACGGCAAATATTTTGGATTTCAAGAAGGCAGACTTCACTGACATGGGGAGATACATCTGAATAGCCTTTTTTAGAAACTGTAAAAGGGTGGCATTCAGGAGGTATGATGAAACTCAGAAGAATGAGAATAGAGAGATGTATCAGGTAAAACAGAGGGAAGCAGGTAAGGTAATGAAGGGACCAATGGCTCAGATAGAAGAAAGCATAGCCAAAGGGTATCAGAAGAAGACCATGACAAAGGGAGACTGCACACAGGGGATTAGTAAAAAGTATACATCCTGAACAGGTACTTCTACTGTTTTCACAGAGGAGAGAGACAGGGACAGTTCACCAAGCAGCAACATGAACACTGTAGGGGGAAGTGGACAAGTCCATTTTCAAAGGAAAGAGTATTATTGAAGGGACTTCAAATTTTAGGGTGGACAAGGCCATAGGACCGGATGGATACACCCAAGGGTATTAAGGGAACTAGTCAGGAAGGTGCTTGCTGTTCTACTCATGGCCTTATTCAGCAACTTACTGGAAACAGGAGTGGTTCCAGAGGACTAGAGGAGAGCAGACATAGTTCCATTTTGTAAGAGCATCAGCAGGGAGCAGGCTAGCAAATATAGCCTGGTGTGTCTTACCTGAGTCATGGGGAAAAATTCAGTGGGCTGCAAGACCACAGGCAGCACAGATTCACAGGGGAAAGGTCATGCCAAATGAATCTGGTAGATTTCTTTGACTGGATGACCAGGGAAATAGATAAGGGGGAGAGCACTGGACATGATTGAGCTGGAGTTTAGCTAGGCCTTCAGCACTGTGCCACACAGGAGGTTGATAAAGAAACTGAATCGCCTAGGGGTGGGATCCAAAATGGTTAACTGGGTTCAGTGTGTCTGTACAACTGGTTTTGTGCTTGTGTAACATAGATAATCTTTGGCTGTTCACCTCTCTATCCATGGGATATACCATCCTGTATGGGTATGAAGGGTAGGAACCCAGGAGGTTCCACCCTTAGGTGCCGTTGGAGTGATTCCTGGTTAATGGTACTTAGAAGAAGCCCATGGGAAAGAAAGGCATGCTGTTGAAGTAGGGGTGGATGGAGGAAAGGAAAAATACTTGTGTGGAGTGAGGACAGCAGCCTTAAATGGGCTGAATGGAAATGTCCGTTGCACCACCCCTTAAACTACAGATTGTAGCCTTCCAATTAGTACAGTAGCTAGTAAATGGATAAGAAACAGAGGGTGGTGGTTATCGACAGTCACTCTAATGATGGGAGAGTGATCAGTGGGGTACCACAGGGCTCAGTACTGGGACCAATCCTTCTGAACGTAGGGACACTGCAAAAGAACTGAAGGGAAGGTATGCCTTTTTGCAGATGATATCAACACTTGCAATAGGGTAGACACAGAGGAGTGGTGAAGAGAATGATCAGGGATCTTGTGAATTTTGAGGAGTGGTAAAAAGCATGACAGCTGGATTCAATGCCAAAAAGTGCAAAATCATGCACCTAGGGCGTAGAAACCAAGAGCTGAGTATAGGATGTGGGGGGGGGGTATTGACAGTCAATAAACAGGAAAGGGATCTTGGGGTTTTTATGTCTGAGGACCTCAAGGTGGCACTGTTGCAAAGCAGTGTGTAGGGCTAGTGGAATGTTGGGGTGTGCAGGGAGGGTGTCTGCATCAGGAGGATGGAGGTAGTGTTGCCAGACCCCACCTGGAGTGCAATGAAATTTTGGAGAACAAACCTCAGAAAAAACATAGACAGGGTAGAGGAAGTCCACAGGAGGGCAACTAAAATGGTGCAGGATTTACATGAGAAACCCTAAGAGGAGAGACAGAGGGATCTCAGCATGTACACCTTAGAAGAGAGGAAAGAGAAAAGTGACATGATACAGGCCTACAGGTATCTTACAGGAGTGAACTGGGTCCGGGGAGTCACTTTCAAATGTGAAAGAGCACCAGGACCAGGGGGAATGCAATGAAGTTTGGGGGGAGGGCAAGAGAGAGAGAGATGTGAGAAAATCTTGGTAGATGCCTGGAACAGATTACCAGCTGACGTGAAGGAGGCTAAAACAGTAGGGGGCTTCAAGCATGTGTGGCGTAGACATAGGTATATTAGAGAAGAGGTGGGAGGGTCAATGGAAATCAGACAGCATGTGAGGAGGAAGATGAAGCAGGAAACATCTAGGCAGACTAGGTAGGCCAAGTGGTCCTTTTCTGATGACAAATTCAGTGTTTCTATGTTTATGATTGCGCACCTACTATAGAAACAGCTTTTACTGCAGTAGGCATCTGATTGTGAACTGTCATTCAGTTGGTGGCTGCTTTGGATATGAGTGGAGGGTCTGTGCTGGTCGCCGTACACCATAGGTTGGGGCCAAGTGGGGGCAGTTGTAGTGGTACTGGTGGGCTGGTCGGGGGGGTAGATATTATACTTATGGGGCAGGGGAATCACTCAACACCAAGAATCTGGTATGGAAGAATTACAGCTCTTGCCAGACTACTAATTGGGACACGTGGGGAACCCTGGTCTGGATATCAGGCAAATGGTACCGAGGAATAACTGATCTTATCAAGTGTCTGATTGGGGCCCAGTTGATCAGTGGTGGGGGGTCTGCTGTCTGCTGGACACATGGGACAGATGTTTTATTACACAGGCATGCAATTTTGGGGGTGGGGCACAGTTATGCCATGTACCAGTGGAGGGACCAGAGCTAGTGGTAGTGGTAGCCTGACATGGCCAGGTGTTGGGAGTGTAGGAATGCACAGTCCATAACACCTGGTTTGGGGAACCAGTAACTAGTGTTGCACTAATGGATAGCTACACCTCCCCAACCCTCCCAGCATGCCGATATGCCTATGCGCAAGGTGCTGTCAGCTGCTTTACACAGGTGCACAAGGATGGATTAGGGCCACTTACAAATGGGCTAGTGACTTGGTAACCAAGCAATCACATGACCCTGTGCAGTACTGTTCTGCTTTAGAGGTGCAAATTGGGATTAGCAAGTTGATAACCTGTCTAACACTCACAAAAAAGCTTGACTATTCTGCCTTAGGGCTTTTTAAAACCATTGTAACTCTGTTAAATGAACAAGGAAACACCATGGAGTTGTGGTTGGTGGCGGTGCACCTTGGCCTCATACCCACTGCCGGATCTCACTCACCTGGGTCCCAATCCTCTGCATGCCTCCTCTGCCTGGATGATAGAGGATGTCTTGGGTGCCAGAAGAAGTGGCAGTCCCGCCCTATGGATAAGCCAGGGAGGTCTCTTGCCAGGCAGAGGTAGGCATTAGCGGAGCCTCGGGAGGGGACCCAGAGTGTGGGTATGGGGGCAGGTTGGGTGGGAGAACTGGGGATGATGCCTGAGAGAGGACACATCTCCGTGATCAGAGGAAAAAGAGTTGGTAAAAAAAGAAAAAAAACATTTCCCAAACAGCATTCCCCCTTTTGATTTGAACCCAAATCACCTTTTGAAAATGCAGCCACCAAACTACCTGACTATCTAACTGCTGCAGGTATTACCAAACCCAAACCCATTAGTATCTGTTCAAAAAAGACACCCTGAATTTTGTCCCCGAATACCTAAATGCCAAGAGGAAGGCCTGAGGTGCAGCTGGTTGGCTGGCGTTGGCACACCCACCTGAACCAAACAACCCCCCAACATGTTTCCTTTAATGACTTTAAATCTTGAACTGGCTTTCAGCACCAGTGATATATATATACATATATATATATATATATATATAATATTCCGAAGGTGCAGGGCAATTCCTGCCCTCACTCACAGCTCTGCTGTATTAGTCCTAGGATGGCACACATGACTGAAGTCCTGGGGAGGATGGATCAGTAGAGACAGAATCAGGACTGATGCTTAACACTTGAAGGTGTGGAAGCTGCAGCTTGGATCTTCAGTGCGACCCAAGGTCTTGCAGCCCTGTCCCCCCCCCCCGGGCCCACAGAGGCCCACTGCAGGGCATCACACAAGACCCACCAGCCGCAAGGGACCCAGACATGGAAGCGTGCTCCCCCACAGGTCAGAGCACCCCAGCACCCGGGCACAAACCCACAATCCCTTACCGCCAGCAGCCCCACTTGATAGGGGTCAGCGAGCTGCCCACCTAGCACATTTAGGATTGATTCTTCAGATCATTTCCATTCTTTCCCAGTTACCTGCTGCTCTATGTAGTCAAGCAGTCTCAGTTACCTTCTCGAATGTCAGGCTCTGGGGGCACTGTGCAGAGTCTGAAATTCCAGGGATTTAACACAACAGTCTCCCATCTTGCTGCATCTCAGAAGCAGACAGCAGGCACCCACTCAGACTGCACCCGTTCATCCCGCTGCCCCACAGTCTTTCAACTCCAACACAGTGGCCACTCTTGTGCTCTGGCTCACATACAAGTTCAGCAACTCTTTTTCAGAAATACATCAAGAAAGTCCCATTTCTCACCATGCAGGTGCTAGTCAACTCCAGACAGAAGAGGCTGTCTTGTCAGCTTCTTAAAACCTGGGTTCAAATCCAGTTTTCATGTCTATTTTCTACAATTAATTTTTTCTGCCCAAAAGTCCTTTAATCTTGTCTTTCCCTTTTCCTATTGACGTCTTGTCATTGCCAGGATCAGACAGAACCTTTTACACGTTTTCTTCTCTCATCAAAAATCTTTGATCATCCGTGTCTCACCGATGAGGCGCAGACAAAACTGAAGAGGCTTTCTTCTCATCCTCTTGACACAAATCCATTTTCTTAATCCTTTTTCTCAATCCATTTAACCTATACTCTGAACAGTTTCATTGCTGTGGTGCAACTTCTCTGGCAGCAACAAAATACTGCAGATCTCCCTCTCTGCAGAGCTGCCCACAAAATTCTCTCTTTTCTCTCTAGATGAGGAAAGGGACAACGAGCTCTGGGGGACAGACAGCTGGCAGTCCCCCTCACAGCCCCACAACCCCACCTTCTCCCTAGGGGCTGGAGACCCCCTCCCTGTGGAGGGGTTCCCACCAAACTGAACTTTGAAACCAAAGTTCTTACCCCTTGGGAGCTTTCTGGCAGCTCCCCATTGGCAGGAGCAACTGTCAACCAAAATTAGCATGTACAAGGTTCCCGCGACACCTCACTGGTTCGTGAAAAAGGTGTACAGACTGTCTCCAGTATCCCCCCCCCCAAGAGTCTTCACTGAAGTTCTATGCTTTGGTAACCTCTTCCCTCTGATGGCCCAACAAACAATGTAGCATTTTTAGTTATTTTCCAGCCAGTCGCCAATGCTGAAACTTGTTTTCCCCAGCACCAGACAGGCTGAGAAATATAAAATAAATAAAAATAAATGTTCTAACTCTACATGGATTAGGTGAGTGGGGGACTACCAGACTACCAAATAATTATTTTTTTATTGTGTCCAGAACTGACAGTGTGTGTATGTGTGTGGGGGGGTTGCTGGCAGGCTGAGTTTGTGCAGTTAAAACACAATTCCCAGAATCATTGACTAGCACTAACCACGCAGTGAGTTAGCACTTCAAGAAAGCATTTAATATACCTGTATGCCTTATATGCATTAGAGTAACCCCCAGTTGCATGAGCACCTGGTTGCAATTAGTAATCCTGTGCAAAAAAAAAAATATACATAGTGCCACATTAACAGGTTAGCACTGCACAGAAGAATGCTTTTTAAAACAGTACCAGCTATGCTTATCACAATGCAGTGCTAATTCTGTTACCGTGGTATGTGGGCCCCCATTTTCAGATTAGTGTTGTGCACTCCTAAGTGCTGCACCTGAGATAGCGCACAGCCACTGAAGGTGGTGGTAAATGGCACTCACTCCAGTGAGGAGAGAGTGACCAGTAGAGTGCCGGAGGGCTCAGTAATGGGACGCATCCTCTTCAGTGTCTTTATAAGTGGCATAACAGAAGAACTGGAAGGGGAGATATATCTTTTTGCAGATGACACCACAATCTGTAATAGCGTTGATAGGTGCAGATGGAGAGAATGAGTGGGGACCTTAGAAAACTTAAAGAGTGCTATGGACATGGCAGCTCGGGTTCAAAGCCAAAAAGTGCAAAATCAAGCGTCCAGGGACTAGAAGCCTAGAGGCTGAGTATAAAATGTAGGGGGAGGTACTTATGGTCACTAAGGAAACCTTTTATACAGCACTGTGTTCTGTATGCAGGACAGGATTACTCATTTGCATGGCTGTAGTAGTATATATGCACATGCATATTATCAGGGTAGTATCAGGTGATGCTGAATACGACACCAATCCAACCATGCTGTTCCCACAGTGTAATGTTTAGCTCTGCACGTTAACCTTCTGAAAAAGGGGCCCTAATTGACTAAAAATCCTGGCTGATGCCTCTTAAGATGCAGAAGGTAAACATAAAAGGGTTATCTTATCTATCTATGTATTGTTTTATCATATTTTGCTTGCAAAATCTTTATGCAATTTCAAAACATTGTGATGTGACTTAAAATGTTTATAACAGATTAGTTAAAATACCGTTTTTTTTTCTTTTTTATTTAAATGCTGTCTTTATTTACTTATAAAAACACAGTCTGGTGGGATGGCCTAGCAGCTTGGTGGTGATTGCACTGCCTCCCATGCCAGTGGCCCAGTTTTGGGGGTGGACCTGGGTTGCACAGGGATTAGCTGGGGGGAGATATGATTGAGCATCTCAGGGAATGCTCTCCTCTCAACGAGGGGAAGTCTGACCACCCCGTTCTTCTACATCCACCTAGCTGAGGAGGGCTGGCAGGGCAGTCGAGTTGCATAAGTGGGAAGGATCAGGCAGGCACAAAGCAAGTATGTGTGTTTATATGCAATTGCACCATTGCATGCTTGGCTGCCAAGGGGATGAAACCAAAATTAGAACCCCCCCAATAGCAGAATGATCCAACAAACTAATGCAGATTCTGCACTGCTAACCAGGCTCTGCTCCTGTTTTAATACGTGTCTCTTTGTCAGTGGCCCTGGCCTTCCCCTTCCTGGCCCCAACACAGGGGATATGTGTGTGTGTGGGGGGGGATCTCAGAGCAAGTATGTCCTGTGGATGGTAAGTGATTGGGCTGGAGATGTCAGTGGACAAAGGGGTAGCAGGGTGACTAAGGAGATAAAAATCTCTATGGGGGAAAAAAAAGAAATAAAACACAGTTTGAGAAGCTCAAACCCCAAAACAGACTGTGCATGCCTCCAGTGAGGATTCACAGTAAAGTTATTTAGTAAAACAATGCAAATGATATGCATATACCAGCTAAACTCCTGATGAGAACTGAATATTGAGGGATTGCAGCAAAAATTGTTTCTTAACCAAGAAACTTTTATTAAACAAAACATTAAAATAAAAGCTTAATCAAAACATAGTCCATAGAGTACAAACTAGCAACGTTTTTGGCTTACACTTCCACAGCTCCTGAAGTGCTTCCCAGGCATTCAGCTCAGATAAGTTGAACTTACACAGTAATTAATTACACATAAAACCAATCAACAATTTAACTTGGAAAAATGTATCCAGCCCCCTATGTATACAGGTATGTTAGGAATATCCTGTATTAGCTTCCTATACAAATGTGTTGTCTAACAGTAAATGAAGGCAGCACTTATTTAAAAGAATAAACTAGAGCATTTAAATTAGTTCTAAAAGTTTCTTGTCACATCACAATGTTCTGAAATTTGATTAAAGGTGTGCAAGAAAAACAAGATGTAAAATCCCATAAAGAAGTAGAATAAGAGATAGTCCTATTTTGTTTTCTGCTCTGCAATTTCAAAAACACCCTCTCATCAAGCCCACAGCTAACTGAATGCAGCAGACAAGCAGTTCAGCTGCAGGCCATTCAAGGGGGAGGGGCAGGGGGATGGGTAGTTTTAGAACATAGTCCATTTCAGTATACAGTTTATTTGCTTCAGTATATAGTGTAAGTGAATTTTTCAGTCTACAGTGTATGTGTTTCAACACATAGTGTATGTGTTTCACCATGTAGTGTATTTGTTTCAGTATATAGTGTATGCAGATTTTTCAGTGCATAGTGTATTTATTTCACTAGAGAATGTATGTATATAAAGTGTAGATGTTTCAATATATGGTGTATTTGTTTCAGTAGATAGTGTACATCATTTTTTCAGTGTGTAGTGTATGCATCTCAATAGATAGTGTATGTATTTCAATATATAGTATATTTGTTTCAGTATATAGTGTATGCAGATTTTTCAGTGCATAGTGTATTTTATTTCAATAGATAGTGTATGTATTTCAATATATAGTATATTTGTTTCAGTATATAGTGTATGCAGATTTTTCAGTGCGTAGTGTATTTATTTCAATAGATAGTATATGTATTTCAATATAAAGTGTAGATGTTTCAATATATAGTGTATTTGTTTCAGTATATAGTGTATGAGCATTTTTTCTGTGTGTAGTGTATGCATTTCAATAGATAGCATATGTATTTCAATATATAGTGTATTTGTTTCAGTATATGTTTGAAGATTTTTTCAATATATAGTGTATGTGTTACAATCTATAGAGTATTTGTTTCAGTAGATAGTTTATGTGGATGTTTTAGTCTGTAGTGTATGTATCTCAATAGGTAGTGTATATGTTTCAGTACATAGTACATTTGTTTCAGTATATAGTGTATGTGGATTTTCAGTACTCAGTATGTGGATTTTAGTAGATAGTGTATGTATTTCACTATACAATGTAAGCATTTCACTGTATAGCATATGTGTTTCACTATATAATATATGTATTTCAGTATACAGTATATGTATTTCACTATATGATGCACATATTTCGGTAGATACTGTATGTGGTTCACTACATTGTGTATATATTTCACTATATAATGTATATACTTCACTATATGATGTATGTATTTCACCATATAGTGTATGTGTTTTACCATACAGCCTGATAATATGAATTATGTCCCTAATAGCTTGCCATAATCAGCTGCAATATTTTATGCTGTTGTATTTAGTAGAAGATTTGTCACTGACAAATTCTAAACTTTCTTATTACACCATAAAACACATTTTATACAGAACCCATAAAATATTTCCAGTCAATGCCTGACACTCTATTGTGATAAAAAAGGGAGATGTAGTGTTACAGTGAGGATTGTATGATGTAGGCAGTGTACCCAAAACAACGGTTCCAGGGCAGCTGACTGGTACAGGATCAATTTGTGTCCTAGATGTGTGTAACTGCAAGCTTTCAAAACAGCAGCTGGCACAGCACAACGGTTTGAACACATGTCTGTGAGCCAGGAGATCTGAGTTTTATTTTTATTTTTATTTATTTATTAGATCATCGGTGTACAGACCTTTGAGTCATAGACTCATTTACTAAGGCACCTTGTCAAGAGAGCAATACATCACAGCAAACAAACAGTATAGTACATAACGCTTAGATTAAAAAAGCAACCAGTGTTACAGGTATTCACTGGTGGTACATGCTTGATAATAGATAGATCACAGTAGTCATTATATAGGTACATGAGTACCACGTCAGGTGGCAACCAGAGATATTTTATTACATTAGTTAGCAGATGTTGCATGAGGCCCCAGGTATATACAGTAGAGCAAAAACAGACAGAGCAGACCCAGCCTAGGGGTGAAGGTAAGGGGCAGGTGGGGGATTATGTGCAGTTGCAGCAGTGAGTGCTTGTCAGATGGCTTCTGAGGGAGACCTTGAAAGGACCAAGCTTAGTGGAGACAGCTATATTGGCTGGGAGGGAATAGAACTAGGAGGGAGCCCAATAGCAAAATGATCTCTGGGCCATAGAGGTCCTTACCCTGGAGACAATAAGGGAGGTTTTGACAGTGCTGTGGCTGGAGACTGAGGGGGAGGCACGCTGCAGGGAGGTGGTGACCCCAGGGAGGGAGAGCCCTAGCAGGGTCTTTTTTACAAGAAGGCAGGTTTGGAAGCGGAGTCTTTCTTCAAGGTTGAGCAAGTTGATGGTGGAGTACAGCAGGCACGTATGAGTGTGTCTAGGGGCTCCCTGCATTAGCCTGCAGGCCTTGTTTATAGAGAGCTGGATTCTTGCAAGTGTAGTGTTGTCGGCTGCAGTATAGATGGGCAGCCCATAGTCAATTAGCGACAGGACAGAGGAGGTGATTGCCAATATAAGGGCCTCTTGTGGTAGGCAGTCCCTATGGTGGTATAACATTCCAATCCTGACATTGGTGGCAGCAGAAAGAGCATTGATATAGGAATGGAAGGAGAGTGCTGAATCAAAGGTAATGCCCAGATACTTGTAGGAGGAAAACTGCTCAGTGGGGTTTAGTGTGCTAGGCAGTATCACGAGAGGGGCATCACTGGCTTTGCTTTGGTGATGCGAGAAGAGCATAGCTTTGGTCTTTTTTAGGTTCAGGACCAGCCTTCGTGATGTGAACCACTGCTCAGCTGTATCAAAAGCTTGTTGGAGAGTGGCCTGGAGTGTGTTGGGGTTGGGGTCAGCGTCGAAGAGCACAGCATCATCTGTGTAGAGGAGGATCTTACTTGGGCAGGCCAAGGGGAGGGAGTTGAGGTAGAGACTGAAGAGGAGAGGGCCTAAAATGGAGCCCTGGGGAATCCCAGAGCGGACAGGTTGTGTGTCAGATAGGGTGCTATTGATTTTTACACACTGAGTTCTGGCAGACAGGTAGCTGGTGAACCATGCAAGGGGGCTGGGGGAGAAACCAAGGCATCTGAGGGACTCAAGCAGGAGAGGATGGCAAACCATGTCAAAGGCCTTGGAAAGGTCAATGAACACGGCACTGGCAGGACTTCCGGCATCAAGAGCAGAGTGCAGGAAGTTGGAGAATTCAAGTAGTGCGGTTGTGGTGCTCTGACCTGCATGAAAGTCATGCTGTTCAGGGCACAGGATATTGTGCATGGCCAGGTATTCGGCAAGCTGGTTGGCAACTGCTTTTTCAAGGGCCTTAGAGAGTGGGGGGAGGATGGAGATAGATCGATAGTTACCCGGGGTTGCTTGATCACTGCTCTTTAGGATGGGAGTGATTATGGCAGATTTCCATGTGCTGGGGAACTGCCCCAGGCACAGAGAGCAGTTGAGCAGCTCAGTAAGTGGGACCAGGATAGCATCCAAAGTCAGAAGAAGTAGCCTAGTGTACTGTAGGTCAGTGCCAGGGTTGTTACTACTAATGGCTTTTTGCAGAAGGGGTTTAGCCTCCAATGGGGAGGTGGTACGTAGGTAGAAAGGAGGCCTCTGGAGAGTGGGCAGGGGAGATACTGGGATGGGGTCAAAGAAGTTACTGGGCAGGACTGAACTCGGGGCTGAGAAAGTGCGGTTTAGGCAGTCTGCAATGCCAAGGGGGTCAGAGCAGACAGATCCATTAAAGGAGAGTTGAGAGGGGGGTGGGGAGGATTTCCCATTCAGCTCCTTTACATTATCCCAAAAGCTTTTAGCTGATCCCCAGGAGGAGACAAGAGCGAATTGGTAGTACTGGGCTTTGGCCTGTCGAATGGCCCAAGTACACTTATTGTGCTCAGCGTTGTACGCTTGCCTATCAGCTGGCTTGCCAGATTCCATGGCAATGTGCCATAGGTTGTCTCTCATTTTAAGTTTGTGAAGGGGGGGGTAACCCAGGGCATGTTTTGCTTTTTGGTGTGATTTCTAGCGAAGGGGGCATAGAGGTCACAGGCAGTGTTAAAAGTGCGAGTGAAAAAAATCCAATGCCTCATCTATGGATGGTGCAAGCCTGATTGGGGACCAATCCAGTTGTGAGAGGTACAATTTAAGGTGATGCAGGCTGCCTGGGAGTAGGCGACATTGCTGGGTGGTTTGTGGTGCAGGTTTGCTGTTTGAATTAGGGGCATATGAAATCGGCCATTTCAAGTTGCCTATGTAAACATACAATGCTGTATGAGTTGTACACTGTATCTAGTAGGGGAGTGCAAAACAAATACTATTTGTGACAAGTACTGTACTTTGTAAAAATACAAATGCAGATAGTACTCTTACATGTATGTATTTGAGTCAGGCCATATAAAGTAGTATTGTACCTTGAGTAAGGCTGGGGTGACACACATATAACTACCACTACTCATAACATAAATGCATATTTTATTGATACCTCTACATATGTTTTTGAATCCTCTCAGACCATTGGTTCTGTGCCATTGTGTAACAGAAACATGTCTGAAATGTAATATATGTATATATATATATGTATGTATATTTTGCAAACAGTAATATGATACAAATACTGTAGACACAAATACAAATATATGTCCCATGCACAGCCCTAGTATCTGCCATTATTTATGTCTATGACATGTTCACTTGAAATTTTGCCTTCCCAAGACACTGTTGTAAACAAGCTCTGCTCAGTGGTTTTGATACTAAATACAACTAAATTGAACTGAATTTCCATCAGTTAGTATTCCATTTGAATTTAACATTTTCCATCACCAAGTCCAGTTTACTTCTGAGAAGATCAGAATCCTAAATCCAAAGTGTAGGTGTAAAGTGATACTTCACAGCTGTATTTTGCTACAAAGTGTCACTTCTCAAGTAAAAAGGAACAGTACAAAAAAGGGAAGAAAACCCCTTTTGCCACCGTCATAGCACGACAATCTCCCCCTCCTCCCATGCACATTGCAGAATAAACTCTGTTAGACTCCACCTTCATAGCACCCAGTCTTCCCCCTTCCAACCATGGATGCTAGTTTTCCAAAAATTACTAAACCTTATGCCATTGTCCAAGGCAGAGCTGGAAAAGACTCAGTCAGTGGGTGCCAGCGCAACACATAGAATGTCTGACACATCAAGTGGATGGGACTGGAAGTGAGGGAGTTGGCGATAGGAAGTGGGAGTTGTCTGCCAGCAGTGCGACAGAGTTAATGTTAAAAGGTAAGATGGTTGGTCTTGGTTTACTAGGAAGGCAACAGGCACTAAAGCTCCCCAGCTCAGTCATCTGTCATTGACTGACTGAATGAGAGATAATATATACTCTCATTCATTCAAAGTCTCTGGTGTATATCCAAGATAATGGCAGAGTTGATGCCAGTCATCCCCTACTAGGTCTATTTATTTAAAAATTTGGTAACCGGCTGAGAACCCTCGGGCAAGCATTGTGCTTGTGCAAGGTGGACATGAACCAAGACTAATACAGCCTTACCATTTCATTTGACTTGTCATGTTCATTTGTTTATAAGAAGCCAGATACTGTGTGCGTGTGTGTGTGTGTGTGTGTGTGTGTGTGTGTGTGTAAAGTGACCAATATGCAGTTAATTCTTCAAAATGAGAGATTATTTTCTTCTTTCACTTCATGCAGGCTGATAATCATCCTCATTGTTTTACATGGGGGCTGGTAATCACCCTCAGTGTTTCACATGCAGGTTGATAGTTAACCCTCAGTGTTTCACATGCAGGTTGGTTATCACCCTCAATGTTTCACATGCAGGCTGGTGATCACCCTCAATGTTTCACATGCAGGCTGAAAATCGCCATCAGTGGTTCACACGCAGGCTGTTAATCACCCTCAACATTTCACACACAGGCTAGACGTCACCCCCAACATTTCACATACAGGCTGATAATCACCTGCAACATTTCACATATAGGCTGATAACCACCCTCAACGTTTCGCATGCAGGCTGATAATCACTCTCAACATTTCAAGTATAGGCTGATAATCACCCTCAATGTTTCCCATGCAGGCTGATAATCATCCTCAGTCTTTTCCATGTGGGCTGATAATCACCCTTGAGATTTCACATGCAGATTGATAATCACTCTCAATGCTTCGAATGCAGGCTGATAATCACCCTCAGTGTTTCACATGCAGGCTGATAATCACTCTCAGTGTTTTATATGCAAGCTGATAATCACCCTCAGTGTTTCACGTGTGGGCTGATAATCACCCTCAAAAATTCAAATGCTGATAATCCCCCTAAATTTTTCACATGCACACTGATAATCCTACAGGCTGATAAATCACCCTCAATGTTTCGCATGCAGGCTGATAATCACCCTCAATGTTTCACATGCAGAAGGGTAATCACCCTCAATGTTTTGACTGTTAATTTATTGGATTCCTCAGGAGATTGCCTAAGGCATGAACAAAAATATACAAAATTAGTAACAATAACAGACCACAACATTTTGAATGAATTAGCCAATATGTATGGTTAAGAAGAGTTGTGTCTGCACAGTGCATAGCAGTTTTCTGTTACATTTAAACTCATACATATGGTTTTCAATTAATTTGTACAAACATATGTTCCAGGCATTTGTGGAATTTCTCTTGTTTTTGCAAACTATATGAACAAATTGAAATGTAACTGAAAACTGTAAGTAGTGTGCAGATCCTCCCCCCCACATACTTTCTTTAACTTCTTTTGGACTAGCATCCTGGGGACTGGCAGCAACGAGTATGTACCTCTGTTGGGACTTATATCATTTCCGGTTACCCCTCCTTGCGTTTGCATGTACCCCTTTGTCTAGGTTGTTTTGTTTATCAAGAGACCATGGGAATAAATCATCACTGCAGCATTAATTAGAAATCTTTGTTCCAGGAGCACTTTACCCAGAAAAAATATCTTGTGGTGTCCCAGTGACAACATTGAAACTTAACAGAAAAATAAGTTATGTAAATTTGATTTTAATTTCTTCTGTCTTTGTCATTCCACATTGTCATGGGGTGTCATGCTAAATGATGGCTTGAAAAATAAGTAGTGCATACACTGACATATGAGGGGAGATATGTTTCCAGTTATACCAATCTCAGTTCCTGTCTCAATGCCACCTGCAGTATTTGGCTCCAAGAAGCTGCATCAATTGAGCTAAGAGTATTCACTCAGTAGTGTTTTGTGAATGTGTGCAGGGAAGACCAGAAACTTGGCACAACTGTGACACAGAAGCTTGGTGATATGTTTTACCCAGGAAACTACCAGGGCCCTGGTTGAATGTGCCTTAAGCAATTATATATTTGTTCTGGTTGGTTATCACATAACCCTTTGCTGTGCATGATATAATTCATCTAGTGAATAAGACCTTAGTAGCTGCATGGCCTTTCTCTGCTACCTCATAGAGCATGATGAGATGCCGTAATGTCTGTATTCTGACCAGATATGTTTGGCATTCCCTGTCTGTGCCCAAAGTACGGAGTTTGTTTAGTTTGTTTTTGCTGAACAATGTAGGAAAGAAAGGAGGCACGATAATCTCTGGTTTGATATTGTTTGGTTGAAAATGGTTCTTATAGCTGAATGAATGAAAATATTGATTGATTGAGATTGATTCATATGGAAATGTGTTCATTTGGGATAAAGAAAAGAAAAGTAAAGTAAGATTAAGAAAGGAAATATGGCAACAATGCATAATATAGAGTAGGTAACTGGACATGGACTTAAGTTCCCACTGATGTTGCTAGTTAACCAGCTAGAGGTGAGGACAGTATGTCAGGTCTTAAAGCTCAAATTCCCAAGACAAGTATATAGTCTTGCTTTAAAGGGAAGCAAGCCTAGGCCAGGAAATAAGTGGCAGTGTTGTACTTTAGTGTATTATGTGCACTGAGAGCAAAGTGCCCAACTCTGTTATATAGAATTCTTAAGCGAGAGAGCTTTTTGTTCATGAGAGTGGCAAGCACAACCATCCCATAGTCTAACATCAGAAGTAGAGTACTACGAGCTGCTAAACTTTTTTTTACTCTGTATAATAAGCCAGATTTTGAGTTAAGAGATTTAGTGGCACAATCAATGTGGGCAGCAAAAGATAAATGTGACTTCAGATACTCTTCAAGATTTTGTATGTTGGCTACAACCTCCTTCAGCATTAATGGTTCCAATATCGCTAGATTTTCACTTTTATTTACACGAGGACTGGTCCCAATGTGCATCGTCTTAGTTTTGCTCTCATACAACAAGCAGCTATTTTCAATTAGCTATCTCTGTAAAGATACAAAAGTGCTGGTCAACCTACAGTGTATATCATCAGTATTCTCAGTGATTATATATAGAATAACATGTGCCGCTGTGTATTATGATTTTGTTTCATGCACCCAAGGTGTGTGATGCCACTTAAACCCCAAGGGTGAAGCTCAGTGGGTTTAACTAGACATCACACACTGTGGGTATGTGATAAAAATGAGTAATTTTACATCTGCACTGTATTTATTTTTTATAATTACTAATTTAACTGTTTTTATTGACATGGCTGGAGCTCCAGATTCTCCCTGGTGAATGAGGTTTATAGAAACAGATGTGAAAGGAAGACATTTATTCAGTTTCAAACAGAACTCCTACAATTCAGTACTTAAACTTCAGCCAGGTAATAATTATCAGTTTCCTTAGGCTAGAGAATTGTGCAAAAACATTGGTCATGGAGTCGGCTCTTTTTTTTTTACTTAGCATGGTGGCCCCCCAGTACTCCTTCCACCTTACGGCACTGGGAGGAACATGGTATTTGAATTTTTCTCCCCTGTTCCCAGGACCCCAGTATGCAGTCGCCTATCCATGAGGAGGCATGCCTGCATCCTATGGCTCCAGTGATGACCCCATACTCCGTCCCAGCGTAGTGCCTAGGTTCCCCATGGCCTGGCACTACCACTTGGCCTCCACTGGGTGGCAGCCATGAGTTGGAGAAACCTCTTGTCCCTCCCCAGAGAAGGAGAGCTGCCTCACGGCTGCTCAGTCCTGACTCCTAACCCCCCCCCCGCCGACCCCTGGTGTCCCGAGCTCACTCCCAAATACGGGTCGCTGGCATGGCGCAAGGTGTGGCGTCCAGTGCCTCAACCCTCTGTGACATTGGGCTGGCTCAGTGTCCACTCTTTTAACATGAAACTCTCAATGGTAACAGCAATATGAACAGTAACAAACAAAAAGATGTTTGAAAATCAACTTTTTTGTATCATGGCTAGTATTGGAAACCATCTCTTAAGTCAAGTTCAGAAGTTTCCACTGTTGACTGCAGGTGGTTTGTTGCAAAATCCAAACATAAAGTTGGATCTATGGGAACTGCAGTGCTGTCTCAAGCATGCGGGGGGGGGGAGTAGCTCAGTGGGAGAGGTCTTTTGCAGTGAGTTTTGAATAATTTACCCTGCTAATCTAACCGTTCTTCATCTAAAGAAGCACTGTAAATCACCACAATCCGCACAGGGGTTGTGTACAGACCCCCATGTCAGGGGGAAGGAATGGACAGGGATATGATGGAAGGCATTCTTAGAATGGCAGAGAAAGGGGAGATACTGTTGATGGGAGACCTGAATATGCCAGATGTTAACTGGAGCACATTTGCTGCAGCCACATCCAAAAGCAGGGCCATTCTTGATGCCCTACAGGTGGCAGGCATTAGACAGCTAGTTTTGGAACCCACTCGTGAGGGAGCAATCTTAGACCTCATACTCTCAAGCGGGGCAGGAGAGGATCTCAGATCTAGAAGTAGGTTGCCATCTGGGGACAAGTGACCATCAAGCAGTGTGGTTCCCGTTACACTCAGCTACAGAGTCCAAGCCATACAAAGTGAGGGTACTGGACTTTAGGAGGGCTGACTTTGGCAAGTTGAGAGTGCCTCAGAAAAGCACTAGCAAACAGGCTAGAAGGAGGTGTGGAGCAACAATGGGAATTATCAAACTGCCATCACAGAGGCACAAGCCTTTGTGTGAAGCAAATAAACAAATCAAACGAAAGAAAAGCCACTATGGTTCTCAAGAGAGGTGGCTGTGAAAGTCAGGAAGAAAAAGGATAGCATTCCGAGAGTATAAGGAAACACGGAAGGAGCAGGACAGAGAGCTGTACCAGTTAAGGCAGAAAGAAGCAGGGGAGGAAGTCAGAATAGCAAAGGCCCAAACTGAGGAAAAGATAGCCAACTCAGTTAAGAAGGGGATAAAACCTTTATAGGTACATCAGCCGTGAAAGACAAAGGAGGGATAGTGAGGCTGAATAGAATGAACGTGGGTGGGCAGAGGGGACAGTGAAAAGCAGGAATACTGAACGAATATTTCTGCTCAGTATTCACAAAAGAGGAGGGGAAGTGCCTAATCCAATTAACAGAAGCACTCTTGATAGGGTCGATCCCAGTCCTTTCACACAGAAGAAAGGGTTCTGCAAGAACTCCTAAAACTGAAGGTGGACAAAGCAATGGGTCCTGATGGAATTCACCCCAGAATTCTAAAAGAATTAAGGAAGGAACTAGTGAAACCATTGGCTACTCTTTTAATAAATCATGGGAGGATGGTGTGGTACCCGAGGACTGGAGGAAGCGGATGTGATTCCCTTCCACAAAGTGGGACCAAGACAGAGGCAGGAAACTACAGACCTGTCAGTCTGACCTCTGTGGTGGGAAAGTGATGGAGTCACTCTGAAGGAAAGAATAGTTGAGTACCTAGAGGTCAGTGGAGCACAGGATCCAAGGCAGCATGGGTTCACAGTGGGAAGGTCATGTCAGGCGAATCTAATAGATTTCTTTGACTGGGTGACCAAAGTAGTAGACCAGGGAGGGGCTGTGGACATGGCCTACCTAGACTTTAGCAAGGCATTTGATACAGTCTCACACAAAGATTGATAGTCAATTAACCAGCCTGGGGGGTCCCAGGGTGGTAGCCTGGGTAAAACATTGGCTTTACAACAGGACACAGAAGGTAATTGTAAATGGAGTCCACTCTGAAGAAAGGGCGGTTACTAGTGGGTACCGCAGGGTTCAGTATTGGGTCCAGTCCTTTTAATGTCTTCATCAGTGACATTGCAGAGAGACTGAAGGAAAGTATGCCTTTTGCAGATGACACAAAGATCTGCAACAGGGTTGATACACAAGGAGGCGTGGAAAGGATGAAAAGGGACTTGGCAAGGTTGGAGGAATGGTCAGAGCGTATGGCAGCTAGGATTCAATGCAAAAAGTGCAAAATAATGCACCTGGAAACAAGAACCCAGGGAAGAATACACAATGGGTGGGGAGGTAGTAACAACAACAAAACAAGAAAAGGACCTGGGGTAATCATATCAGATGACCTTAAGGTTAGCAAGCAATGTGAGAAGGCAGTAGGGAGGGCTGGGGGTATACTGGGATGTATAGGAGAGGCATCAGCAGCAGAAAACAGGAAGTTGTTATCCTCTGTACAGACAGTTGGTGAGACCCCATCTGGAATACTGTGTCCAGTTCTGGAGACCCCATCTCCAAGGACATAGACAGGATAGAGGCAGTCCAGAGGAGGGCAACTAAATGGTGCAGGGTCTGCAAGAGAAGCCGATGAGGAGAGACTAAAGGAGCTTAATATGTATACCCTTGAGGAAAGAAGGAGAGGGGGGACATGATAGAAACTTTCAAGTACCTCAAGGAATCAACAAAGTCCAAGAGGGTAGCATCTTTCAGAAAAGAGACTTGCAAGAACAAGAGGACACAATTTAAAAATAGAAGGAGGGCGCTAGGGCAATGTGAGGAAGTATTATTTCACAGAGAGGGTAGTGGATGCATGGAACAGCCTTCCTGAGGAAGTTGTGGGGTCTAAAACTGTGGGAGAATTCAAGAATGCATGGGACAGACATAAGGCAATTCTTGTGGGGGGCAGGAAGATATAGGCTGTTGGTTAACTAAGATCTGCGGCCTATCCTGTAGGTAGGGAAATGGGCAGACTAGATGGGCCTATCGGTCCTTATCTGCCATCAAAGTCTATGTTTCTATGTTTCTATGTTAATCGTGTCAGACTTAGTTTCTTTATAGAAAACATAACAATGTGTTGTGCAGATATCAGCTGGTTACCAGATTATTATGTAGCTCTGTAATAATCAGGTAACTGATTAATATCACTGAAGTAGGCTATTACGGCATTTCAAAGTAATTGACAGCTGGTTGATAAACACTGCTGTCAGTAATTATATATATTATATAATCTGCATAATGTAAGACTTTAGCACTACTACAGTGTGAGGGCAGAGTGTGACTAAACAGTAAAGAGCCAAGTACGGACCTACTGTATGTTGTACCTTTCTAGGAAGTAGTAAGTCCCCATTTAATTTTACTATCTAGTACTGAGAATCTAGATAGCTTGTAAACCATGTTACTAAATGTATGCAAATACTTTATCAAAACAACAGTGATTACTAATGATGTATTAGCTGATAGTGACCACTAGATGGTAGTCACAACAATGTTTATGTATATGTCACTTTTTGTGAATGAAATGTTTAATTGTATTACTTGATTGACTAATTAAGGAAAATCAATTCTATTGTTAGTTTCAAGGTTTGAAATGCACTATGTGTATAAATTTCTAACTGCTGTACTAATAGGTATCTCTGATGAAACATTGAAGGGTGTGAAATGTAAGATTTCCTTGGCAGTTTCTTTCAGTAAGGGACTGAGGCTGCAGAAATAAAAGTTATGAACTAGAATCTACAACTTGAGTTTTTATTTCGGAAGGGGTGAGTGCACGAAATACTGGTGAAACATGTTAAGGAAAACTCATCCAGTCCCAGGCCTCTTGATGTCTTTATCAATAAGGTATGGTCTTCAAGACTGAAGGCCTTGGTCAAGTCCACATACACTGCAAATGTCATTAGGTGAGTCTTAGTAGCACAAGATATATCATTTACGTATTTGACCAAGGCTGCCGCAGATCTGAATCCCTTCCTAAAACCATGCTGTGAGCCACTTATAAGACCATGGACTCGATTTTCAGAGCTTCATTAGATTGGTGCATGGTATGCCAAACTTCTGCTTGCAATAAAGCCAGCTCTGCCAGGGATCCTGCACCAGATTTTGGAAGAAGATGGGTCCCAGCACCAAAGTCTCCAAATTTTCCACAAGTGTGCCGCTGTGTCCGAGGCATGGCACATGTTGGGAGGGGGTTTGCGGAGGCTGGGGCATATGTGATGCAGGCATGCCCAGATGATGAAGGCTGTGGCACTAGAACTGTGACAACCACAAGCTGATTGGAACCCAGACAGATGGGTAGCCATGTGTGTGAGACAGGACCTGGGCTGACGATACACAACACGGTGCTGCAGCAAGTCCTATCCCATGTAACCACAAATGGTGGCTGTTGTCCCCAGCCCATCCCATAACAGAAATGTGCCATACCATGACCTGCAATACCCTGATCTGTGCCCTCTGCCACCTTGGCTGCAGAGTAAGGCAATGTCAGTGTGGGTCAATGGGTGTCATGTGTCTGCATGGGTGCCACCATGTCGAAACCAACAGAGAGAGAACGGGGTGCAATTAGAAGTGGGTGGTCACACATGCAGTGTGGCCATGAACTCCATGGGACCCCATAGCACCGGCACAGTGCACAACACATACAGCCACCACAGTGCACAGCCATGCAATCCTATGACATGTCACCAGACCAGCACATATAATGGTGGAAAGTGGATAACCTGGCTGGCCATGACTAGATGTAGGGCATTCTAACACAGTGTATGTGGACATGACATGGACCTGGACTGTACTTGCACCACAGCTAGGATGTTGAACCCCCGGTCCCCTGGATAGGGTCCTGCAGGGTCACAGGCTTCACAGGACAGCACCTCTGAATGGAGGCCAGTGACATACACGGGCATGTAGCATGGCAGGGCTATATATGTGACAGTGCCTGGCTTTCTGGAGCCAGCATCTATGCAGCTACATAGTACTGACTGGCTGGTGTGGAGGTGCTACAGTTGTCTGTGTAGAGCATATGATGACCAGACAGTGAGCCTTTCACAAATACTGGACACTTTACTGTCAAGTGCCCCAGTCGCTATTCCTATACCTGCTTCCAACTACTCATTGATCTGGAGGCCGCTCATACCTGCCTGTAACCAGCACACCACCTCCCACTACAGTATGTGTGGCACATAGCAGTGCTGTGGCAGACTTTCCCCCAATGTACAGCACCCAACCACTGCCCACCTTAGCCTGCAGGACTGACACAGTGTGGCCGACCAGCCACTAGTGCCATGTTCCAACCCACAGGATAACGGTGGTCAAGCAGTGGGAGAGAACCCTGTGGGAGACCCAGGAGAGTGCAATGCATGGTGCAGGTGTTGCTGTGCTGGCCACATGTTGTGGTACCTGCAACACCTTGTCTGGTCTGGGGACACAAGAGAGACACTGCATGGGGGCAGCTATGAGGGCACTGATTGCCCTTGGTGAGCACTTCCAAGGGACTGTGCTGTGGCACTGTTTCAGGGCATATAGGTGCCCTCTGCCATTCTGCCAGAGACACCTGCACAGCTGCCTAATGTGTGCTGTACATACAGTAGTCTTGCGTACTGCTCCTGTGCCTGTTGTCCAGGGTGCAGTGCCTGACCATGTCTACTACCAACACCTATCACTACACAGATGAGGTGGCAGCACACAGGCTGCTAGACCAGCTCTGGCTGGTCTAACCACTGGCAGGACCTGTGCCCATGGGGGGGAGGGCTTCCAGAATTCCACATTAGGGGATGCTGCAGCGCCCTTGTGGCGCAAGTCCACTTCCTCTATGGTGCACCCCTGTTTCTGGTGCAGCACTGGTGCAGGGCCAGTCTGGCACAATGGCACCCAGTTTCAATGCAGCCTCCATATGAAAATCAGGACTGCCGCATGTTTTGACACATGGCGCCCCTTGCTCCACTTCTGATTGGTACAAGCACTGTGCGTCATATTCTGGGTTTTGAAAATCAAGTCCCGTGTGTTAAAATATTTGGTTGTAGTTTACTATGCTACCAGTTCCTGGATTTTAGCTAAGGTAGATAAAATCAGTATGGGTCTATAGTGTATGGTTAGCCCCTACTGTGTGTGAATACAATACAATACACAATAATCTTGTTGTAGTACAGTTCAAAGATCATGAAAAGTTGTTGTGATGACGTTCTTACATCACAATGATACCACAACAACTTCTGAGCCTTGAAGTGCCACCTGATTGGTTCAAAACATTGGTTTGAAGGAAAAAAATTGTGGAAAATGGCAACGCTGCTTAGTAAACATCAAGTGAGTGACTGAGACAGTTTAGACATAGACAGCCATAGACAGCTCTGTGGTACCAAACAGTCTGCTTTACAGTTGTTTTTAAAAATGATGTGGCTGTGGATTATATTTTTAGACCAATGGACAGTCAGGAGTGTGAGCGATGGATCATGGAGAGTCATTTAGTCACAGAATGAGGTGCTAGAGCAAGCGGGAGCAGGTGCAAACTGTATGACATTAAACTTGTTGATGAAAAACAATACACTGTATAAAAAAGTGTATGTGTGCCCATACCCAACTAAGGCTGTGTTTCCATCTTGTGCACGTGACGACATTATGGAGATCTCGCAAGCTTTGCACTTGAGTTCTCTATGATGTCATCACATATCCTCAACAGAAACACAGCCTTGCCATGCATGGTCACCCATATACTATTCTATATGTAATTCTCAACCATGTTGCTGGTACCAGCCTTATTCACTGGAACAACTAACCCCATTTATGCTTTTGGGGAAAGTTCCAGTAAAAAAGCAATTAATTGTTAACCTAGACACTGGAGCTGATTTAACAGGGGCTGCAAGCCTAAGTAACATTGGTTCTGAGCTATCAATTCCTGCTCATTTACCCTGGTTTAGTTTCCTCAGCTGAACAAAAACTTCCTTTTCAATTAACAGCTTTAAATGAAAATCATGGTAATCCTTATTAGGGGTACTGCTATGCAAAAGGCTAAACTGTTATTTTGTCCTGCAAAGGAGCCTTTGCAGGCACTTAGGTTAGTGAACATGTTGTTAAATATGTTAGTCTTTAATGGGTAGTGCACAGTATTTCTTTATCAGAAATGCTCTTATCTTTAGGCTTCACAGCCACATTCAGGACATCATTTATCTGATTCTAGAACCCCTTGTGGTTTGCATGGTTATTATTTTGTTTTCTTTAGTATTGACATCTAGCTACTTTTGTTTCAAGTTTACACTTATTTTCAGATGTTTACAAGCTGTATTATGTATTATTATTGTATTTTGTGTGTAATTTCCCTGTTGTCCCTGCCCTCAAGTTGCACCTTGAAACGAGCCATGGCTCAGCACGTCTTTCCCGGTTACCAAATGCTTAAATAAAAATAAATAAATAGGGGTTTTACATATACTGGTAATAACATTTCTAACTATAGCATTAAGGTTAAAATATATTAATGTATATCATTGTGTATTGATAAATGGAAACAGTATCACCTACACAGCCATGTCGACCTGATTCCAAGCTTTATATATATATAAAAAATAAGAACCAATTCACAAATGCTGTGGTGGTGACAAAAACTTGGGGTGAAAACATGCTTTTTATTGCAGCACCAACAACTTCCATACTCAAAGGTTTGACTTACAGTAGTTGCTGGGGAAGAAGTCCCCCATTGACTAATGTGCAATAAAGATGTGTGTGTCAGATGTCAGTGAGTGCAGATTGAGTTGGCATATGCTAGTATGCTGGACTGGCATGGAGGTCTGGGCACAGCGCAGTGCTCCTCAGACAAAGGCTGAATGTACCGCTCTTTTCCATCTTATTGCCCCCTTATTTGCATGTGGCCCATCATGTTATTTGAGGTGGAGATTTTAATTGTGGGACTAGCAAATTAGACAGGGAGACTTCTAGTTTGATGGAAAAGACTTTTGGTGATATGTCCGCCCTTACCTCCATCACTCGTACACCAGGCCTCAAAGGCGCACTGTTGGATTTTTCCAGTAAAAGAGAGATAACCGTCTATAAATGTATCCTGTCCACTAGGACTGATTTTCTATTTATCACCAAGTCACTAATACTTTGTAACTCATCAGTTCAACCTGTGGAATATTCAGGCCGTTGTTCTCTGTCTATTCTATTGGGTGATCCTGTAATTCCCTATGGCCCAGGCTATTGGAAATTGAACTCAAAACTATTGGAACATGCTTTTTATTCCCAACAGTTCATATATTTTTTGGTTTGTAGAAAATCGGTTTTTGATCTCTTCGAGAGCCCAGTTGACTGGTGGCTGGACATGAAATCAGACCTCCGATCCATTCTTATTAGAGCCGGTAGATGTGTCCATTCTGAGGAGCATGTTGCTTATTTGAATGAGTGTAAACAATTACAACATTTATTCTCCCTCTCTCGGCTTACTACTCATCACTTTGCTGACCAAATCTCCCTTATCAAGCAGAATATGTTACGGTACCATATTGATCAGCATGAGAGTCTTCGTTTTCAACAGAGGTACGGTACTACTGGTTCATTTTCCCATATTTGCCCTTTGCTTGCAAACCAAGATTTTTGATCATGGACATCAATGCCAGCACTTAAAGACTCTGAAGGAGTGGTTCGATCTTCCTAGCCTGACATCCTTCAAATTGTTACTGACCATGCGACTACCCTGTTTGGTAGTTGGACTCCCACTCCCTAAGACTTTGATCCCTTATTTAGACAATTCCCTTTTCCTTTGCTACCTCAAGATTCTCATCTTACTCTGATGTCTCCTATTTCTGTTTTGGAACTTACGGCTGCTATCCACTTTCTGGCCCGTCATAAATCTCCTGGACCAGATGGTTTTTCGGCAGAATTGTTTGCCATTCTGGGCTGAGAGATTTCTCTGGAACTCACTGATGTATTTAATTATCTTTTGCTTCAGCCCTTTATCCCTTTAGATATGGCCATGGCTGTGCTTATTTTTCTTTAACAAAAAGAGGATAAACTGGATAGTTCTAACTGGGGGCCCCTCAGTCTCTTAAACACTGACTTTAAATCGCTTGCTAAAATACTTAATAATAGACTTTTATCAGTGGTGGACCATTTGATTTCCCTGGCCCAATCCTGTACTATCCCGGGGAGGGCGATTTCTGACCCTCTCATTCTTCTCCGAGAGGTTTTACATTTTCATAGCGTATCCCCGATAGAGGGTTTACTCCTCTCCCTGGACCAGGCCCAAGCTTTTGATAATGTTAGTCATTCTTTTCTTTGGTATACCTTACAATGTTATGGCATCCCTTCTGCTTTTATTGCTTGGCTTCGATTATTATATAGATCTGCTACTATTAAACCATATGTTAATGGATATTTGGGGCCATATGTCCCTATCCATAAGGGTGTTCATCAGAGCTGTCCCCTCAGTCCCTTGTTGTATGTTTTTTATATAGACCCCCTTTTACGTCTCTTGAATTCTGCTATTAGCATTTACCTGATAAGTCTATCTGATCAGGTGATCCCATATGTTGCCTTTGCCTACGCGGATGACCTGGTCATTTTGACCAAAACTGTTGATTCGGCTACACTTGCTCTGCACTGCTGCAGTGATTTTAGACACTATGCTGGGGCTCGCCTAAACATTTCAAAAAGTAAGGGACAGTTCCTGAAAGCTCTGGATGTTTCTTTTCCTACGGTTGCTGGGATCCCAATTACCCAAGATGCTATTAAAATTTGGGGGATTTTTGGGGGGGGGGTACTCAGATGGATGTTTTCAATTGGGGTAAAAAGATACTTTTGGGGACGACTTTGGTACAAACTTGGAATAAGCAGAAGATGTCCTTTCGTAAAAAGGTTTATTTAATTAAATCTCATCTTCTTCCCATTTTTTTATTAGTGCTATCTTTCCTGTACCCAATTCTAGAGAAGCCACACTTTATAGTCTTTTTTTTTTTCAGGCATTTTGGGGCAGCCGGCTGAACCCCTTTACGTCAGACTATTCTTTACTTGCCCCTCTGTGAGGGCGCTCAAAACATAGCTAACCCTATTCTCTTTTTTTCTGTCAGTTTATTCAGGCTAATTTGAAACCCTTGCTACTCTCATCCACTAAATATTGGTGCCCTAGTTTGTTGTCTACCCTAACTCCCTGGTTTGCTGTGTGGTAGACTGGTCAGATAAGACAGCTTCAACATGGCTCCTCTGCTCTAGCTTATCTTTGTGAGATTTTTATAAAACTTTGGATGTGGGGTCTTACTCCTACTATGGTTCTGTCCAAATCAAAAATATAAATTTATTCTCAGGTCCTTCTGACACACTTCCAGGAATTAGATCCATTTCCTAAATGTCCTCAAACCTTTCACGTGGCGTTGAAGAATTATCTTCTTGACAGCTGGTTGCCCATTAAAATGCAGGATGTTCACTGGTTGACCTGTCATGAACGTCTTAACGTGAAGGCTAATCAGAAACATAAGAAGGTAGATGAGAGAATTTGTGCTCAACCCCTCTGTATCCTTCAACCAGAGACCATTAGTCATTTTTTTTTCTTGTTCCTATATATAGTCCTTTTGGAATTTTTGGTTTTTAACCACTGGTATGTCTATTTTTGCCAGGTTACATATTCCAGTTTGATGTATGGGGATTATCCCCAAACATGGCTTCATTGGGACAGAAGCACTTTACATGTTGTTTTTGTGATCATTAAGTGGTTTATTTGGAATTCTAGATGTCGTTTTACCTTACAGCAGTTACATATGTCTCATGAGGAACTTTATGGGAAGATTTTGAATGACTTGCAAAGGCTTTATTACCATGATTTGAAATGTTTAGACCACACTACATTGTTACAAAGATGGAGGAACTTGCCATGGATAACTAACAATGACGTGCCTGTTAGTTGAATTATTACTGGGTTTTTTTCAGCATTGCTCCTCTTTTACAGTTATTGTCAGATTTTTCTTTTTCTTTCTTTGTTTTGCGTTGTCAATTATCAGGAACTTCTTGTTGTTTTTTCCTTTTCGTTCCCTTTGCCATGTACTTTCCTTTTGGTTCTCTTGTTTTGGATTGTCTGATTCTTTAATAAAAACCTCCCCTACTCTTTTCGATAAGTGCCATGGGATCTTTAACATCCACCTGAACTACCACCAATCCAGGCAAATGGGACCTTGGTTTAACGTCTCATCTGAAAGACGGCACCTCAGAAGTGCAGCACCCCTCTCATGCTGCACTACAGTGTCAGTACTGGGATATTAACCCAAGTGTTAGATGTGGGAACTGAACCCATAGCCCTCTGATCTCTCGGCCTCAGAGGTGAGTGTGCTACCTACTGAGCCACTGACACTGACAAGGCTAAGATTGGTATCATTATAGCTAGGAACTTGATCCTTTTTTTTTGTTTTGTTACTGAATTCTAGAACTAAGTTATGAACTTGGAGACTCAGCAGACCTGGGTGTGAAACCCACAACCACCACTTGCATACTGTGTGAGCCTGAGCAGATTACCTAACCTGACCTCCCTGTGCCTCTGAGACATACTTGGGAAATTAGCTGCAGCTCAATGTGTCTTTCCTGGTCAGAAATTCTAAAATAAAAAAAAATACAAATTTAAATAAGTCCTATTGATACAGATATCATTTTTAATACATGGAAATGCAGGCACAGATGGAACTGCAATTAGCGGAGGGTATTAAGAGGGGGGAGAAAGCTTTCTTTTGCTACATCAGTGAGAAAAGAGACAAGAAAGATAGGACAGTCAGACTAAGAGTAGGAGATGTATGGGTGGAGGAAAATAGAGAGAAGGCGGAGCTAGTGAAGAAATACTTCTGTTCTGTTTTCACCAAGGATAAAGACGGACCAGTGTGGGCAGGGGGGAAGGGGGACCAGAATGGTGAAGGAGGACAGATGGGGCAATAGAAGAGGAAAAAGTGAAGGAAAGGGTGCTAGCATTGAGGATAGACAAATCACCAGGCCCGGATGGAATGCACCCTAGGGTGCTGAGGGAACTGGTGGGGGAGCTTTCGAGCCACCGGCGGACCTGTTCAGTTGTTCACTGGTGTCAAGTATGGTACTGCAAGACTGGGGAATAGCACATGTGGTGCCCCTCCCCAAGAGTGGCCCCAGGGATAACCCCGGGAACTACAGACTGGTCAGTCTGACTTCAATGGTGTGCAAACTTATGGAGACAATACTGAAGGAATGATTGACAGTGCATCTAGAGGAACATGGTCTTCAGGATGCAAGGCAGCATGGATTTATGGGTGGGAGGTCTTGTCAAATGAATCTGATTGACTTCTTTGACTGGGTAATGAAAACAGTGGACAGGGGCCAAGCAGTGGACATCCTCTACCTGGATTTCAGCAAGGCCTTTGACTCTGTACCCCACAGGAGGCTTTTCAGGATGTTGGTGGGCCTCAGAGTAGCAGAAAAGATGATTAGATGGGTGTAAAACTGGCTAGAGAACAGGACCCAAAAGGTGATGGTCTGGGGAGAGTTGTCTAGTACCAGGTGGTCATAAGTGGTGTCCCACAGGGCTCAGTGCTAGGGCCAGTGCCATTCAACGTTTTCATTAATGATTTTGGGGGATGGCATCAAGGGCAAAATGTGTCTATTCATGGACAACACCAAGCTGTGCGGGAGGATGGACTCTATCGAGAGGATACAGGACCTTAAAGAGGACCTAAGAAGATTTGAAAAGTGGTCCAGGATCTGGCAACTGAGCTTCAATGCCAAGAAGTGTAAGATTATGCACATTGGGGCCAAAAAATCCCAAGACAGAGTAATATCTGGGAGGGGTCCAGGTATCTCCTACAGAGGAGGAGGAGAAGGATCTGTGAGTGATGATAACTAGTGACCGGAAGCATTCTACACAGTGCAAAAAAGCAGTGGCAAAGGCAAACACGATGTTGGAGTGCACTGCCAGGGGAATCAGCAGTAGGTGACAAGAGGTGGTATTGCCCTTGTACAGGTCACTGGTGAGACCGCATCTGGGAGTATGCAGTGCAGTTCTGGAGCCCTCACCTTAAAAGCATATCAACCTGATGGAGACGGTCCTGAGGAGGGCTATGAAGATGACTGTGGGGCAGCAGGGTAAATCGTACGAGGAGAGACTGAGGTCCCTAAACATGTACTCTCTGGAGGACAGGAGGGAGTCAGAAGGATTGATACCTTCAAGTACTTGAAAGGGATCAGTAAGGTAAACAGGGAGGGTCTCTTCAGGCTAAGCTTCAGCAGAACCATGAGGGAGCACAGCCTAAAGTTGGAGGGGAGAGGTTAGAAAGCAATTCTTCACAGAAAGGGTGGTGAGCAAATGGAAACTGCTGCCAGAAGAAGTGATTTCATCAAGGACGGTCGGCAGCTTCAAGAAAGGCTGGGATAGATATGAATAGGGGGAAGATAAAGGTCATGGAAGGGGGTGTGGAAAGGGTTGGAAAGGCAGTGGAGGGAGGAGCTGGGATGCCAGCCTTAGCTGAGAACTCTGCACAAAGATCAGACTAGATAGACCAAAAGGCCTAATTCTGCTGGCTTCTTTCTATGTGCGTACGTATGTTCGTATGTACATGCCAGTATACATCAATATACATAAATACACTATTAAATATCTATTGATGTATATTGACATGTATCAATGTATAAAAACATTGTTATGACTTATACATGTCATCGCGAATCCAAGAGTGAGACTAAAACAGGTCTAGGAGGCTCTTGATCTCGCTTGACCAGGAGGCATTGCCATCGACGCTCCTTGTCCTCCTCACCATTGGCTAAGGAGAGGCATTGGTGGCATATGCATTGACACCACAAGGTGCTGGTCTGGCAGCAATGGGTCATTGCAAAGAGGGGTAGGGCACTGGCCCTGGGGCTGCTTGTTCCTTGGCCCCCCACGGGTGTTCCCATGCTGGCTTATCAGACTCAGAAGACCATGGCATCAGCTTCACCTTCGTATTGGGCAGAGGTCCCTCCACCACAGCCACATTTCAGCACTCTGACCAAGGAGTTTCACCTTGCCACCAGCTTGCCAGGCTGGCTGTCTATGGAGATCATGCATTATGAAGATACTTGGGTGGTCCATGGTAAAAAATGGTCAAGGTCTGTCTTCAAAAAATGTTTGGACCTGGAAGTCAAGTTGTCAATGGACTCGACCAGGGCTCAGCAATTCGACCAAGAATCTTGGGAGGATCGATCCGCAGCTGTGGGGTCTACATCTTTTGGGGCTTTACTTTGCCTCATGTCAGAGTCCATGAAAGTGCCCTTGGAACAGGTACAGAAGTGGGCTAAGTAACCATTAACTGATATCCTGGACAGGAATGAGTCCCTGGTGGTCATCTTCCCTTTGGCTGAGGCCATTTTGGGACTGGCCCTGGAGCTTTGGCAGCATCCAGTATCCTGCTCAGCACCACCTATCTGCATAGTCCACAAGTATGCGGTCCCCACAGGCACCCTTTTAGAGTTTTCCAACCACCAACTGGATGAGGACCTGGTAGCTAATTTGGCCTTTCACAAGTCAAAAGGCCAAGCAGTTCAAGAAGTTGGACCATGCAGCCAAAAAGATATATGCAGCTGCCTCCCTGGGTCTCCAGCAGTCCAAATACTTAGTCCTGCTGGCAAATTCTGGTCATTCCCTTTTTGGGATTGTTGGGCTTCTCCTTCCCCTGCTCCCTGCTGATCAGCAGCAGGTGGCCCAGATGGTCTGGGACCAGGAAAAGTCACTGGTTTAACACCAGTTGTAGACTGCCTTTGACATGCATGGTTCTTGTGCCCATGACATGGCTACAGCTATTGTGATGCATCTCAAGGCCTGACTGAGATTGTCTACCTTCACTGCAGACACTCAACACAAGCTGGCAAATGTTCCTTTCTTGGGCACCCACCTTTTTGGCCCTGGGGTGGAAGGACATCTAACTTGAATTGAGAAGTATAGTGCCACCTTAGATTCTGTGGCTTCATCCCAGAAAGCTCTTACTGCGCCAAAGCCTAAGACGAGTGCTTTTCAATTTCAGGCCTTTTAGCCACAGCAGTTTCAGCAGCAACCCCAGCAGGGGCACTCTCAGCACTGGCATTCAAAGCTTAAGTTTGGTGGCTAGCGGCAAAACAGTAGGGAAAGCTTGAGGTGGAGGTGCCTCCATGGCCCTCTTTGCTGGATTTCCCACCAAGGCTGCTAAGGGATGGATTACCAGGTGCCATTGCCCCTTCCATCTGTTCACTATCCCAGCTCCTGGTTGGGATCCTTTGTGCCACTGCTTGTCACAGTGGTCCACCATCATCTTGGACAGGTGGGTCCTAGATGTGAAGGGCAAGTGATTGCCTCTGAAACTTCAGGGCTCTCCCGTGATACTGATGCTGAGCTCCCTGGGAGTCCGGGTGTTGAAAGGCACACTGTTCATGCTTTGGACTAATGTAGCTCAGCTCCTAGAGTGCTGGGTGATAGCTCATGTCCTGGATGCCCTGGCCACTCAATGAAGTGTCCAGGTACTTCTGGGTTCCAAAACAGACAGGGGGCTGGTGCCCCATACTGGACTTGCATGATCTTAACAATTTCATGCAGAACCGCAAGTTCTGGCTGGTCATGCTAAATCAGATTGTACTATTCTTGGAGCAGGGAATGTGGTTCTGCTCTCTGGACCTCCATGATGTGTTCTTTCACCTCTTAGTCCATCTGTACCATCACCAGTACCTTCAGTTCTGTGCAGAGGAGTAGATCTACCAGTCTCAGGTCATGCATTTCAGACTCACATCTGCGCCAAAGGTCCTCACCACATTCTTTGCAGTGGTGGCATCCTTTCTGAGACACAAGGAGGTGAGTGTATATACCTACCTAGATGACAAACTGCTAGCCAGGCTATCCAAAGAAGCTGTAGAGCAGTTCAGAGATCTGGCCCTCTATATCTGCCAAGACTTGGGCCTTCTGGTCAACTTGATCAGGTCAAAAGCTGGTCCAATGGCAGGGGATCAAGTTCATCAGGGCAGAACTTGACTCTCTGTGGGCAATGTCCCAGTCATTTTAGATTAATGGCCCATGGGTTCTGGTCACCCCGGGAGTCCCAATACCACATCAGCCTGCTGGAGCCCTGTGCAGTGCATTTGGCCCTTACAAAATTTCCTCCATTGATTTGGAGGTCAAGTTGTTCAAGTCCAGATAGACAACATGACTACCATGCTATACCTTAAAAGGCAGGGCAGTACTCATTTGTTTCCATTGTGTCAGGAGGCTGTCTGCATCTGGACCTTCATGCATAGCCTGCACACAAATCTCCTGGTGATTCATGTCATGGGAGAGACCAACTAGCTGGAGGAAGCTCTTATCTAGGCCAGAGAGATGTTACACAAATGATTCCTGAATCAAGGGGTTGTAGACCACTTGTTCTCCCAATGTGGCACTCCTCTGGTGGATGTTTGCCTCATGGGAGAACAGAAAATTGAGACTGTTTTGTGCCTGCCCCATTAGTCCAGGACACTGCTGGGGATGCCTTCTCAAGGTGAAGATGACCTGATAGTTCCAGACTGGCCCAGGTAGTTCTGGTACCTAGTTCTCATCAGCCTCAGCAGTAGGCTGCCATCGAAGTTGCATCTGCACCCCAACCTGCTGACCAGACAACAGGGGATGGTCCTGCACTCAGACTTTCAGTTCCTGTACCTCTCTGCCCTGAGCAGTAGAGCTATGTGGAATGGGAACATTTCCAAATTCATGGAATTTTGACAAACGTTTGTGAAATTCCGTTAGATTTTGCGGAATTTCATCAGAATTTTGCTGAATTGTTTAAATGTAGTAATTTAGTCATAACTCAGATGTTGTTTAAGCCAGAGCTCTGCAATTTGGCACGCACACTCTTTGGACAGAGGGCCAATAATGTTCTAAATATCTTGACATTCAGATAGATAGTTTCTAAAATATGGTGCGCAAAGTCTGTCATTTTATTTTTTGTGCAAAATTTAATTAAAATGTTTGTCTGCATATACCTCAGCCATCTATTGGGTCAAAGATCTTAAATTTGGCATGATTCCTTGATGATAGGTGTTCTAATAATGTCTTAGATTTTATGACAATATGATGCATTGTCATAAAATTATATGTGCTCAAAATCTGTCATTTTATTTTTTTCGGGAAATTTTGTGGAAAAATTTAATCTGCGTATAACAGAGGCACCTTTGGTGCTAAACATGTGTAAATTTGCATGGATAACCTTTTTGTAATGCTTATAGAATTTTCTAAATAGGGAGAGAACTTGATCAGAGATTTTTAAGTTACAGGGTTTCAGATCATTACTATGTAAATATTTGCAAAATATTGTGAAAACTCTCAAAAATGTGGATGTTTGTAACTTTTATGCTCTTGCAGGCATATGCTTAACATTTGACATGCATACCCATAGTCAGTGTATCCTGGTGTCTAACACAACTGGATAAAATGGTTTAGCAATTTTAAATCTATAGTAGAAAAAAATATTGGCAACATTTTCTCACGTATTCGTAGTAGCATATAGATGAACCATCCAGAATTCTTTTTGTGGAATTTGACACTAACAATGCATGTACCACTACTTCATTTGATAAGCTGGGCTGAGCTTTTTGAAGTCCTGCTGTTCCTCTCTGAGTGACCCCCCCCCCTTCTCTTTTGGCAGAGCCAGATTGACTCAGTGCAACTACTGATCCCACTAATATCCTCACTGTTCCTTACAGTGACAAACTCCCTGAAAACACGAGTCCTGGTGACTGACCCTGTTGGAACAGCCAGAATTCTTCCTTCCTGCTGCTCCAGATATTGTCTTCCCCCACTATATCTTTTTGAGTACCTCTAAGTCCTAGACTTGCATGTACATCAGGCTCCCTGGATCATAAATCTACTGGATGTCATCCTTAGTTACACTGCACTCAGGTTGGAATCGTTGACACTATTTGCTTACTTGCTACAACCTGGGGGTCTCTCTCTCTCTCTTTCTTGTGCTACCCAGCTCAGCTGTCCATTTCTTGGTGAAACTGTGCATCTAACTCATGGACCTGGTGACTCTCATGCCCCTATCTTTTTATTAGAATTCTCCAGATAATGCTGAGTGAAATTTAACAGATTCCAGTTTTATGAAATTTTTCATGAAATTCTACAGTTTTCACAGACTCGTGGGATTTGACTTTAAGTACAGATGTTATTTTGCAGGGCTGTGCGAATACCTTTTTCTGAAAATTCGGCTGAATATTCAGTATTCAGGTCCCAGATATTCATTATTCAGTATTTGGTATTCAGCTAGGAAAACTGCCTTATTAGAGAATTGCTACAGAAATCCATAAAATGGTTTCAGGAAGAGGAGGAGAGGTTATGGCACTTTGGTTTGTACACTGGTGCCAGAGGTTGTCTTGTGCTGCTGGTGCTTCAGGAGGAGGATGCAGAGATCATAGCACTTTGGTTTGTACACTGGTGCCAGAGGCTGGCTTGTGCTGCTGATGCTTCAGGAGGAGGATGCAGAAGTGGCAGTCTTTATATGGTCACAAAGGTCTCAAGAGGTACTACAAAAATAACATATGTTGCACCCTTAAATAATTGTGGCCATTAAAAAAAGCAAATAATAAAACATAACTATTCCCATAGGATAACATTAGAACTTCAACAAGACATAACTCCGTCAATATTTAGAGTTAAGTAACAATCTCTATGTGGTCAAAAAGATCTCAATGGGTACTACAAGAATAATGTATACCATACCCTTAAATAATTGTGCCCATTAAAAAAAGCAAGTAATAAAACATAACGATCTTACTTTGACAAGGCTCCTGCAGTAGGTAATTACTTGTAGGACTGCACCCCCTGGCATTAGAACCACACAGAAACTTTTGTTAGCAGTGTCTGACAGGGGACCGTCCACCCGATGTCAGGTGATGGACGTCAGCATGACACTATATAGTGGGCGGTCCCCACGTCTGCCCTTCAGTTCTTTCCCACTGTCGACCTGTGCACGTTGGACCAACTGAAGCTCATCACAGCAGTTCGAACGTCTAATTAGCATGAGTATCCATTTTTTCTCTTACAATATTAACAATCATAGAAACATAGACTTTGATGGCAGATAAGGACCGCTAGGCCCATCTAGTCTGCCCATTTCCCTACCTACAGGATAGGCCGCAGATCCTAGTTAACCAACAGCCTATATCTTCCTGCCCCCCACAAGAATTGCCTTATGTCTGTCCCATGCATTCTTGAATTCTCCCACAGTTTTAGACCCCACAACTTCCTCAGGAAGGCTGTTCCATGCATCCACTACCCTCTCTGTGAAATAATACTTCCTCACATTGCCCCTGAACCGCCCTCCTTCTATCTTTAAATTGTGTCCCCTTGTTCTTGCAAGTCTCTTTCTGAAAGATGCTACCCTCTTGGACTTTGTTGATTCCCTTGAGGTACTTGAAAGTTTCTATCATGTCCCCCCTCTCCCTTCTTTCCTCAAGGGTATACATATTAAGCTCCTTTAGTCTCTCCTCATACGGCTTCTCTCGCAGACCCTGCACCATTTTAGTTGCCCTCCTGACTGCCTCTATCCTGTCTATGTCCTTATGGAGATGGGGTCTCCAGAACTGGACACTGTATTCCAGATGGGGTCTCACCAACTGTCTGTACAGAGGGATAACAACTTCCTGTTTTCTGCTGCTGATGCCTCTCCCTATACATCCCAGTATACCCCCGGCCCTCCCTACTGCCTTCTCACATTGCTTGCTAACCTTAAAGTCATCTGATATGATTACCCCCAGGTCCCTTTCCTGTTTTGTTGTTGTTACTACCTCCTCACCCATTGTGTATTCTTCTCCTGGGTTCTTGTTTCCCAGGTGCATTATTTTGCACTTTTTTCCATTGAATCCTAGCTGCCATACACCTGACCATTCCTCCAACCTTGCCAAGTCCCTTTTCATCCTTTCCACGCCTCCTTGTGTATCAACCCTGTTGCAGATTTTTGTGTCATCTGCAAAAAGGCATACTTTTCCTTCCAGTCCCTCTGCAATGTCACTGATGAAGACATTAAAAAGGACTGGACCCAATACTGAACTCTGCGGTACCCCACTAGTAACCGCCCTTTCTTCAGAGTGGACTCCATTTACAATTACCTTCTGTGTCCTGTTGTCCAGTCAATGTTTTACTCAGGCTACCACCCTGGGACCCACTCCCAGGCTGGTTAATTTGACTAATAATCTTTTGTGTGGGACTGTGTCAAATGCCTTGCTAAAGTCTAGGTAGGCCATGTCCACAGCCCTTCCTGGTCTACTACTTTGGTCACCCAGTCAAAGAAATCTATTAGATTCGTCTGACATGACCTTCCCTCTGTGAACCCATGCTGCCTTGGATCCTGTGCTCCACTAACCTCTAGGTACTCAACTATTCTTTCCTTCAGAAGTGACTCCATCATTTTCCCTACCACAGAGGTCAGACTGACAGGTCTGTAGTTTGCTGCCTCTGTCTTGGTCCCACTTTTGTGAAGGGGAATCACATCCGCCTTCCTCCAGTCCTCGGGTACCACACCATCCTCCCATGATTTATTAAAAAGAGTAGCCAGTGGTTTCACTAGTTCCTCCCTTAATTCTTTTAGAATTCTGGGGTGAATTCCATCAGGACTCATTGCTTTGTCCACCTTCAGTTTTAGGAGTTCTTGCAGAACCCTTTCTTCTGTGAAAGGACTGGGATTGACCCCCTATCAAGAGTGCTTCTGTTAATTGGATTAGGCACTTCCCCCTCCTCTTTTGTGAATACTGAGCAGAAATATTCGTTCAGTATTCCTGCTTTTTCACTGTCCCCCTCTGCCCACCCACTGTTCATTCTATTCAGCCTCACTATCCCTCCCTTTGTCTTTCTACGCTCGCTGATGTACCTATAAAAGGTTTTATCCCCCTTCTTAACTGAATTGGCTATCTTTTCCTCAGTTTGGGCCTTTGCCATTCTGACTTCCGTCCCTACTTCTTTCTGCCTTAACTGGTACAGCTCTCTGTCCTGCTCCTTCTGTGTTTTCTTATACTTCTGGAATGCTATCTTTTTCTTCCTGACTTTCACAGCCACCTCTCTTGAGAACCATAGTGGCTTTTTCTTTCATTTTGATTTGTTTATTTGCTTCACACAAAGGCTTGTTGCCTCTGTGATGGCAGTTTTGATAATTCCCCATTGTTGCTCCACACCTCCTTCTAGCCTGTTTGCTAGTGCTTTCTGAGGCACTCTCCCATCTTACAAAGTCAGCCTCCTAAAGTCCAGTACCCTCACTTTTGTATGGCTTGACTCTGTAGCTGAGTTTAATGTGAACCACACTGTTTGATGGTCACTTGTCCCCAGATGGCAACCCACTACTAGATCTGAGATCCTCTCACTGCCCCGCTTGAGAGCACGAGGTCTAAGATTGCCCTCACAAGTGGGTTCCGAACTAGCTGTCTAATGCCTGCCATCTGTAGGGCATCAAGAATGGCCCTGCTCTTGGATGTGGCTGCAGCAAATGTGCTCAGTTAACATCTGCATATTCAGGTCTCCTATCAACAGTATCTCCTTTCTCTACCATTCTAAGAATGCCTTCCATCATATCTTTGTCCATTCCTTCCCCCTGACATGGGGGTCTATACACAACCCCTGTGCGGATTGTGGTGCCCTTTCCAGTCTCCAAGGTGACCCACAGTGCCTCCTCTCCTCCCTGTTTACTCTTTTGTTCAGTTGCTTTTATCCCTTCCTTTACATAGAGATCTACTCCTCCCCCTCTTCTCCCCTGCCTGTCTCTTCTGTAGGTTATGTTAATCATGTATGTCATCCTCTTCTTCCACAGAATAGCATAAGAATTAGTGTGGTTCTTGCGGCATCTGACTACCACATAAGGACTGGCATACCCCTGCCTCTTCTGCTTGTGACCAGATAACAACATCGAGGAGTGTGAGGCCTGCACCCAGTTCAACCAGACCACATGGAAAAGGCACCAACAGGCACTCAAAGCCCATCTCCTAAAACTAAAAATGTCTTCAATGAAAAAGGAGCTGAAGAAAATAAAAAGCACCTCCTCCTTCTCCTCTCTGACTGACCCACATAAGAAGAAAAAGAGGGTCAAGGAAAAACATCGGGACCGGGAGCAGTCGCCACCACCTCCAAAGCCATCCACAGGTTCTTCGGTGGAGGCTCAGCCCTCTTCCTCTGGGAAGATGTGTGCTATGGCCAAGCCTTTGCTCCTACCAAAAGAGCAGACTTCGGCCACCCCACCATGACTGGTTATGGTGGGTTCCTCGGATCCATCTGAGGCCACCGCCGCACTTAGGTCCATCAAAACCCCGGACTCTAAGTTGGCAGATGTGGCTGACAAACCATTCGTTGGACCCTCTGACAAGTGCCTTGCCAGGGCTGGTAAGTCGGGGGTCAGTGTCTCCAACTCCTGCACGACCCAGGTTGATAAGTCGACTGTCAGACCCTCTGAAAATCACACTACCATTTTGCGTCCGTCAGGATCTGATGATGCGCAGCAGGATGTCAGCTCCATCCCATCTGGAGGGCCAGGGTCACCACAGGATTCCATTCATGGAGAACCCCCATCTCCTCCTTCTCCATCGGAGATTCCTCCATTGTCATTGGACCCACAGGTCCAAACGGAAGAAGAGCTATCATCAGGTATACGTGTCAACGGAGCTGCCAAAGGCCTAACAGCACCTCCTCCACCCTCAGCAGGGGTGCTAGACCCTACTCCTCCCCATCGCCCACAGGGTCCTTTGCTCATTCCATCAGGACCACCAATGGGCCATCCTCCATCCGGGCCCCAATCAGGTTTACCACCTTCCGGGCCACCTTTAGGACTTCTGCCTTTGGGCCCTTTGCTGGATTTCCCTCCCGTCAGGGCCGCTGGTATGCATTTCTTCTGGCTTTCTGCCTTCAGGACCACCTTCTGGCTACCCTCCATCAGGGCCGCCATCAGGTTACCCTCCATCAGGGCCGCCATCAGGCTACCCTTCATCAGGGCCACCATCAGGCTACCTTCTGTCAGGGCTGCCATCAGGTTACCCTCCGTCAGGGCTGCCGTCTGGCTTCCCTTTAGTTGGAGGCACCATCAGGTTTTCCACTGTCAGGCTATCTTCCATCAGGCCTGATGCTGGACCTTTTTCATTGGGTTATTACTACCCAAGTTATCCTGTTTATCATCCATCTCTGTATCAGACACCAAGTTATCCTCATCATTATCCGACCATGAACTTCCCATATGGAGCCAGGTTAGGGTTTTATCCCTGCCACCTTCCCCCCGCTTCTCCCACTCCACCTCCCCCTGCTCAGCCACAGGTGAATTTTAGGGAGATTTTGAAGTCTTGGTGGTCTGAGATGAAATCTCAATTAGTCTCACAGTTGGATAGCAGGCACCTGCGACCTTTGGAAACAGGCCACCCAGATCCTACCCCTAGGGTGCACTCTCTGGTCATTCCTTGAGTATCGATGTTAGGCCTAACGACAGCCCGCACACAAGTCCTGACGTTGGCAGTGACTCCCAGTGACAAGGATCTTGCTGTTCCTGACAAGGATCCGGAGGATTCCGGTGATTCCGAAGCAGATTCTGATTCCTCCTCTGATGGTTTGGGATTTGAGATGCCTCCTCCTAAAGAGCCAGTCCCCAAAGAGTCTCCCAAATCCCCACCTGAAGATCGCTCCTTTGCGGACCTTCTCAGACAAATGGTGATGGCACAAGAATGGAAGTCAGATGCTCTCGACCCAAAAAGGCAGAGGTTGGCAGAGCATCTAGACTTCTCAAAGACGAGTTCGGTGCTCACACCCCCATGGCTGGAACGACATGAGGATTTATCCTCGACCATCTGGCAGAGACCCTCCTCTATCCTGGCTATGGCTAAGAAAGCCAACTGGGTTTACAGGACTCCAGAAGACAAGGACCACCTCAGCGTACACCCTAATGCTGATTTGGTGGTCATCGCTGCAGCCCATGACAGATCTGTTAAGCTCAAGCACCTCAGTATTTTCCCTCCCGACAAGAAATCCAGACAGCTGGACCAGTTCAGGAGGAAATTTTATTCCTCTTCTACACAAGCTATCCGTGCTCTGAACTACACAGCACACATGCTAGTGTGCCCGCTTGAGCCCATAGTCAAGGCCCTTCTGGACTCTCAAGCGTATACCACCTTGGTGAATATACTCAGGTCTGTTAAGGTGGTTGGACGCCATTCATTACAGGCCACCTACGATGTGATAGACTCCTCCGCTAGAGGTACGGGCACGGCAGTAGATACTCTTGGCTAAGAGTATCAGGTTTAGCCCCTGATGTCCAGTTGGCTATCCAAGATGCCCCTTTCAGAGGCTCTGTCCTGTAAAGTGGAGATGCCCAGGACATTATTACAAGCCTGCAAGATAAAAGCACTGCGCTTCGGGCGGTACACACCATGTATCATCCAAAACCTCCATAGAAACGTCCCTTTCATTGGCAAAACAGATGCCAGACAAAAGCACAACCAGCCCCTAAGCACCAATTCAAATTCCAATACATCTGCCACCCCTCCAGTCAAGACTCAGAGAGCTTCAGGAGCTGTCCTCCCTATCCTCCCCTCCCATTCCTGACTCACTGACTGCTGGTTTAATGTCAAAATAGTGCATCGTCAATAGCGTTAACATAATTAGCATTCACATAATATCGCAAGCCCCCTATAGCATGGTGAATTTTGCTGAATAACAGAATAGCGCGATGTTGCCACCTAGCGATAGATCACTGAAACATTACATGCCCTTATGTGAATTTGATTTCCTTTAGCCCAAACTAACCACAACCAATCTGCTTTCTGTACAGCCATGCACTAGCAAATAATGTTCAAAAAGCACAGAACCATGTAATGATAATTACAATGATAATTACAATGGTACCTGATGTATTGTAATTACATTGTTATTGCTATTCCTATATAATGCAGTTACCCCACAGACTTTCAGATGCTTCATTGACTTGTGAAATGTCGGTTCATTTTATGAAGAGCCAAAAGGGTGGAGAGCTGGCACTGCATGATGCCTTTCTGTTCCAGAGGGAACAAATGACAGCAGAAAAGGCATATTACAAATGCCTAGAATATAATAAGGGCCACTGTACAGTGCGACTGCATCTGAGATGGGAAATTGTGTTAAAAATAATTGGAGAACTTAATCATGTCCCTGATCCAGCACAAGTTGCTGTAAAGGAAGCAGTTGCAGGAATGAAGGAATGTGGAGGTTCAACATGTGAAACAACACACCAAATAGTTGCTTCAGCATTAAGTCAACTATCTCCCTCAGTGTCCTCTCAACTACCTGCTATTCCCCTTCTGAAAAGAACAATAAGGAGGAACCGAAGGGCCCACGACCAACTACAGCCCGAGCCAGCAGATGCCACATCACTCAATATTCCACCAGATTTTGTTCTGACCATCAAACAAGAAATGTTTCTACAGTATGACAGTGGCCCTGGCAGTTATAGAATCATTATACTTACTACCTCTGCCGACTTGGAACACCTCAAGCTAAGAGAACACTGGTTTGCAGATGAGACTTTTAAGAGCTGTCCCACAATATTTGGGCAACTGTACATGATTCATGCAATCAAGTATGGAAAGGTCATAGCCCATGTGTACATTTTAATGTGCAAGAGGACAGCAGTAGATTACACCAAAGTGCTTTTAGAATTGCAGAAGTTATGTTGTTCACTGTTGCCAAGTACAGTTCTTACTGACTTTGAATTAGCTGCGATAAAAGCATTTCAACAAGCGTTCCCAAACAGCAAGATGAGGGGTTGCTTTTTCCATATGTGCCAGACTGTATGGAGAAAAGTGCAGGAACTGCCTGACATATGTGGGCCTTACAGCTCAGATCCCAACTTTGCTCTAAATGTACGAATGCTTCTTGCTATTCCGTATGTGCCTGTTTCAGATGTATGTGCAACTTTTAATGAACTTATGGACACAGAGTTCTGTCAGACAAATGGAGAGACACTATCAAATCTGGTGGATTATTTCAAAGACACATGACTCGGGAGACCTCTTACCAGGGAAGGGAGAAGAAGACCAATGTTTCTGATCTCCTAGTGGAACTGCTATGATGCAGTTGCCGAAGGTTTCCTCCATACAGTGAATCCTGTAGAAGCTTGGCACAGGTGCTTCAATCATCTGGCAGGAGCTCACCACCCACCTATATGGAGGTTCTTTGAACTGCTCAAGGCTGAACAACGCATGAACAGCACAGAGATGGAGCAGTTGGTTGCAGGGTCAGCTGTGAATGCTGTTAGAAAGAAATACAAAGACACAGCAAAAAGAATATCAGTGATTATGTCAGAGTACAATTCAAGACCCAGAATGGAGTACCTAAGGGGAATTGCATATAATTTCCAGCTTCAAGCTTGAATGAAGCTTGAACAAAAATGTTTCACTGATTGAGAAAGGAGTTATCACGGTGGTGGCTGTGGTGTTGTTTAACACCTTTTTTTTTTATAAATAATCTAATAAAGATTACAGTTACATACCAGTGTGTTTCATCGTCTGGAAGGAACTGATGGATTGGGGTGGGGGACAGTGAATGGAAGGGACGTGCTACAGCGGTATATGTCCCAATCCAATTAAACTCCTTAGAGGAAGTGGATGCTATTGGGGAAGTTCATTCCATGCAAGCTGAATGGCTGTTATGGCTGACAGAGATAGCTATTGAAAGGGGACTAGAGACTGAGTGATTGGCAACATAGAAATGGCGATATGAAGGTAAGCACTATTTATTAGCACGTGATAAAATTCCTCACTCTTTTGACTGTGCTAAAATTGACTGCGTGATTTTGGTCACGCTATTTTAACTGGATCCCCTGATCACCCACCCTCCTCCATGTCCATCAGAGGAACAGGTGGGCGGAAGGGTCGCAAGGCACCTGGGAGATAGGGAGTTCATCACATCCGATGCCTGGGTGTTTCAGTTAATAAGGCTTGGTCACACTCTCGAATTTTGAGAAAAAAACCCAAACAGTCCTCTGGGGTTTTCCCACTACCCAAGTGTTCACATACCCCAGTTAAGGAGGAGAGGATGGCTCTTCTTTGAAAAGAAGCAATAGAACCAGTGCCGGCAACCCAGATTGGGAAAGGATTCTACTCCCACTTTTTTCTGGTAACCAAAAAGATGGGGGAGCTATGCCCGATTCTAGACCTCAGTACCCTAAACCTCTTCATAGAATATGAGGTTGTGGATGCTGATGCTACAAAGCCTGCTGCTTCTCTTTTCCAAAGGACAATGGCTTTGTGCCCTGGACATGCAGGATGGATACCTGCACATCCCAATATTCCATCCTCATCGCTGATTCTTTAGGTTTTCTTTCCAAGGGGAGCATTATCAGTTCAAAGCTCTCCCTTTTCACCTGTCTTCAGCACCGCTGGTATTTACCAAGTATCTAGCAGTTGCGGCAGGAGCCTTGAGGAGTCAGAGGCACTACGTCTTTCCTTACCTTGATGATCGGCTTCTTGCAGCCCCATTGAGGGAGGGGTTGGAGGCTTCCCTATCAGCTACCCTACACCTCTTCGAGCGACTGGGTACTACTGTCAATTATCCCAGATCCAAGCTTGCTCCTTCCCAGCACCTACAATTTATTGGGGTGGTTCTGGACACTGTACAGGGTATGACCTTTCTTCTCTGGACAGGGTAGAAACCCTGGAGGGACAGGCCAAGCTGCTTTCCTCCAACCAACACATTTCAGTCAGGACAGTCCTTCACCTTCTTGGCCTCATGGCAGCAGCTATCCCCATGGTTCCAATAGTCAGACTCCACATGTATATATCACAGTGGACTCTCATGGTTCAACAGAATCAGAGGGCGGACGATTTGGACAACCGTGTCTTAATCTCCAGTCCAGTGCAGAAAGATCTGCAGTGGTGGCAGAACTCTGACATCCTCTCTCGGGGAGTTTCTTTCCAGATCCCTCCTTACTCCCAAATACTGACCATGGATGTGTGGGGAATGGGATGGGGTGCCCATCTGGGACATCACGGGACCCAGGGCCTGTGGTCACATGTGGAACTACACTTGCACATAAATGTGCTAGAAATGAGGACAGTGCTGTATGCCCTTCAGGCTTTTCAGCACATACTTTAACAAGAAACTCTGTTGATTCAATCGGACAACATGTGTGTAGTGTGGTGCATCAACAAATGGGGGAAGGGGGCACCCGCTCATATCCTCTCTGCAGGGAAGCAATGCAGGTCTGGAACTCAGCACTTCTGCAGAAGGTTTGCCTCTTGGCGGTCCACGTCTCAGGTGTGCAAAATGTTCTCACAGACAGTCTCAGCCACACTAGGGTAAGAGCGTATGAATGGGAGCTAAAGCAGGAGGTAATAGACCACATTTTTGACCTCTAGGGTCATCTGGAAGTGGATCTGTTCACAGCCCTATCAAACGCAAAACTTTCCACATTTTGCATGCTCAATCCCAAGCATGGCGCTTTTTGGCAAGCTGCACTGTCAGTTTGTTGGACAGGAAGATATCTGTATGCATTCCCTTCCTTCCTAATTTTACATAGAGTGCTGATCAAGTTCCAAACAGAAGGAGCACAAAGTATTCTGATAGCTCCTTTTTGGCCTTGACAAATTTGGTTTCCGCTGCTTCAGCAGCTGACAGCGGAACCTCCGGTTCCTATTCCACTTTCCTATGATATCCCAACCCAGGAGGGGGGAACACTGGTACATCTGGGTCTCAAGTCCCTTCATCTTTATGCTTGGCTCCTCAAGACATAGTTGCTTCCAGGGTTGGGGTTTCCCCTCGGGTAGCTCAGATTTTGGTAGATGCCAGAAAGCCTTCTACCAGAACTACCTATGCCATGAAGTGAAAGTGTTTTTCCATCTGGGCCATCTCGAAGAGTTGGGGCCCTTTTTCATGTCCCACTCCTCGGGTCATGGAGTTCCTTCTCCATCTATCTGACCTGGGCTTGAGCTATTCATCACTATAGGTGCATCTAGTGGCCATCTCTGCCTATCACACAGGGGGCAAGACTCTGGCTCAATTAGAGGTCTCAAAAACCTTCTTAAAAGGTATTCTGCATCTGTTACATCCAGTTCATAACCCTGCTCCACCATGGGATCTTAATTTTCTTTTAGAGAAATTGACCTTACCTACTTTTGAACCACCAAGGACATGTGACATTCATTTTTTGTCCTGGAAAATGTTCTTTTTAGTTGCAGTCACTTCTGCTAGAAGAATTCCAAGCTTCAGGCCCTGATGTGTATTTGATTTTTCACAGAGGCTGGGTGGCTCTGCGCACAAATCCTAAGTTTCTTCCAAAAGTTGTTTCAGAGACTACACTGAATCAGTCTCTTCAACTGTCAGTCTATTACCCTGAGTATTCTAATCAGGGGAGGCCATTCTACATACATTAGACATTCTCAGAATTTTACGTTATTACACTAACAGGACAAAAGATGTCTGAAAGACGGATCAGCCTTTTGTTTCTTTCACACCAAAAAGAGAAGGTGCAGCAGTTTCCAAGCAATGGTTGCCAAACTGCATTGGTTTTTGTTACCCAAAGTATGATAAAGTCCTTCCAGGACAGGTGAAAGGACATTCTACCAGGGGAATGGCTGCCTCGACAGCCTGCTTCAGAAATGTATCTGCTGCAGAAATCTACATGGCTGCTACTTGGAGTTCTGTCCACACTTTCACAAAACACTACAGTTTGGACATTGCCTCTAGGCGCAGGGCTGGTTTTGGACTGGCAGTCCTCCAGGGACTCCTGTCCTAAGTATTTGGCTACCTACTAGCTTCCTATCATAGCCTCCCATGTTTTCCTGTCCCTTGGACTCTGATTGCTTGGGACTCAGTCCTACAAGTAATTACCTATTGCAAGGGCCATTTTGACGCAAGACAGTACGATAACGTAAGAACTTACTGTAATAGTAGATCTTCGAGAGAGGCTCTTACAATAGGTAATCTTTTTCCCATCCTCCTTCTCCCTCTTTAGTTTGTAGCTCTTTTCCAGGAGCATCTTCCATATTCTCCTGTCATGACTCTTGGAGGTCTCCAGCATGAGAACTGGAGGGCAGATGTGGGGGCCGCCCACTATATAGTGTCACGCTAACGTCCATCATGTGACATCAAGTGGGCGGTCCCCCATCAGACACTGCTAGCAAAAGTTTCCATGTAGTCCTGATGACAGTGGGCACAGTCCTACAAGTAATTACCGACTGCAAGTGCCTCTCTCGAAGATCTGCTGTTATGGTAAGTTCCTACGTAACTGTACTATTCCCATAGGATAACACTGGAACTTCAACAGGCCATAACTCTGTCAGTATTTGGAGTTAAGGGACAAGCTCTATAAATTCAGAAAGGTCTCAAGGGGTTCTACAAGAATAACATATGCCAAACCCTTAAATAACTGTGGCCATTAAAAAAAGCAAATAATAAAACATAATGATTCCCATAGGACAACACTGGAACTTTAACAGGCTAAAACTCTATCAATATATGGAGTTAAGTGACAATCTCCATATGGTCACAAAGGTCTTAAGAGGTACTGCAAGAAATGATGGTGCTGCAAATGCAGTAGATACTGTAGACAGCAGCACTAGCACACTGTTCTGACAGCAGTTGAGTAGCGGACTGCTTATGCAAACAAAGGACAAACAAACATACCTTGTTTTTATCATCACAATGTGAGTCTGCGTCATCATTTCCCTGCTGTCAATGATGCTTCTTACCCAACTGGATCAGCAGATTGCTGTCAGAATAGTGTGCTGGTGCCGCTTGCTAAGTTTCAAGAAGGGTTCCTGCTTTCTGCCGGCATCTCAATCCCCCTCTAATATGGCGGATGTACAGCTTCAACTGAGCCATTGGAGTCCGAACTCTGGTCGCTCTATATATTGAAGTCTGTGCTACACACTCAGAGTGAGAAGATCAAATGGTGCTCCTGGCAGTGAGTTCCAAAAACAGCCTCCGATTGGCCAACAAAGCTCTGTGAGATTTTGAAATGTAAGCCACTGAATAGTACGCCTCGAATTTCAGAATGTCCATCCAAATATTCGGCAAGCCTACTATTCGTGGTATTCAGTAAATACTATTCGGTCCATGCACAGCCCTATTATTTTGCAGTTTCTGGCAGCAAGCAATTAATAAAATTGGCACACACAGTCTCCTTGTGAGGTCTAAGAATCTGCCAAATATCATGGTATTGCATTCTCTAGTTTTAAAGTTTCAGGGACTTAAATTAGCAGTTTACATTTTTGCAAAATTTTGTTTTTAAATGTTGTGAAAGTGTGACTACTTTTAATTCAGTCCCATTTAAAGCTGCAAATATAAACCTTTTTCAGAAATGACCATGTGGTATTGTAGTTTAAATACCGATACTTCTACTCTGGTTAGGTTTGGATATGTTGTTTTAAAATTGAGGGAAATAACTGAAATTTACATTTTGGCAACATGTTTGGCAGGCTATAACTCTGTCCCATTTGTAGCTAGAAATCTGAAACTATGTGCATATACAAATGTAGTGATAACCTGTTTACCTGTCAAATGTTATAACATTTTAACGAATACTATCACAATTATACTAACATTACAGAAATCTAAATTTTGGCAAAATGTTTGGCTACCTATAACTCAGCTCCTCTTGAAGCTTGAGACTTAAAGCATGGCATATATACCCATGTTGGTAGCTTCCCTAAATCCAGATGTTGCAGAAAAATGTGGATAAGAAATTTTAAAATGATTTCAAAATAACTGAAAATTTAATTTTGATTAAATATTTGGCCACCCATACCTCCGGCCCCTTTCAGTGTATGAATCTGAAATTTGGCACACAGTTGTAATTCATTGTGTACTGTTAACTTACCACATGTGGTGTTAATTGGACATGTACTGTTAAAATTATAGTGAAATAACTGAAATTTAAAATTTGGCAGAACTCTGTAGAATTTTCATGAAAATTTTGATAAATTCCAAGGAATCGGAATGATCATTCTGTAGGCAGAATTGTATACTCTGCACAGCTCTACTGAGCAGCTAAAGTTACAGGCTTTGGTTCTCTCAGAAAACATTCTTCATGTGGTGGAGGCATCCTGATAGGAGTAGACTCACAAATACTATGAATTTAAGTGGAAGTGATTCTCGATCTGCTGTCAGGGCAAGGAGCTTTATCCCCTTGCCTTCCCAGGAGTGAGTATCCTTTAATATCTCTGGTCCCTATCTCCATTGGGACTACAAGCAACGACACTTATAATGCACCTGGCAGCCATCTCTGCTTACTGGGCATAGTATGCCAATGGTGGCCCAGGAAAAGGTAGTAGGGTGCTTTTTCAAAGGCCTAGATAACATTTACCCTTTGGTGCATGACCCATCACCTCCATGGTGCCTTCTGCTGGTGCTAGCCATGCTGATCGGCAAGCCATTTAAGCCAATGCACAAGTATGAGATGTCTCACATCTCATGGAAGACTGGCTTCCTGGTGGCCATTACGTCAACCAGAGGGATCAGCAAGCTCCAGGCCCTCTTGGTGGAGTTTCCTTACTTGGTCTGCTATGTGGACAAGGTGGTACTTTGCCCCAACACAAGGTTCCTTCTGCAGGTCATGTCTGAATTCTACCATAACTAGGAGGTTAACCTTCCAGTGAATTTCACTAATCTGACTTTGGACGCTGATCACAGGCTCCATACTTTGGACTTGTGTGGATATTCTCTGATTACAAGGACCCATACTGTTTAACATATACATTGGGGACATTTAAGTAGGCCTGAATGGGAAGGTATTTCTGTTTGTGGATGACACGAAGATCTGTAGCAGGGAAGGGGGGGTGGCAACTACACTTCAATGCAAAGAAATGTAAAACCATGCACATAAGGCGCAAGAACCCAAGGGCAAAATACTGGCTCAGGAGTGGGGGGGGCTTGAGGTTACAGAGCAGGAGCAGGACCTGGGGATCACGATTTTGGATAACCTGAAGGTTAGGAATCAGTGCAATAGGGTGGTGGGAAGGGCAACCAGAATGTTGGCATGCATAGGAAGGGGCTTTACAAGCAGGAAAAAGGAGGTGATCATGCAATTATACAAAACGATGGTCAGGCCACAACTACAATACGGGGCCCAGTTCTGGAGGCCACACTTACAGGGCAACAGGGACAGGATGGAGAGGGTCTAGAGAAGAGCAACCGAGATGGTTCAGGGGCTGAATGGGAGGTCATACAAGGAACAGCTGGAAAAACTGAACCTGTACACACTGGAGATGAGGTGGCAGAGGGGAGATATGGTAGAAACCTTCAAATATCTGAAGAGCATAAACAGAGTGAGGGAGGGTAGCAGCTTCAAGATGAGTGAGAACAAATTCACTAGGGGACATGCATTCAAGCTGGGGGGGGGTAGATTTAGAGGAGACATGAGGGGCAGTTCTTTACAGAGAAGGTGATGGGGCCATGGAATAGGCTGCCAGAATGGGTGGTGGGGGTAGAATTAATGGACAAATTCAAACGAGCTTGGGACAAACACATGGTTCTAAATAAAGGTGGAAGGGTATGGAACAGAGGGTGTAAGATGAATTAGATGGAAGGGGTGATATTTTGGGCAGACTGGATGGGCCAAAGGGACCTTTTCTGCCAACAAATTTTGTATGTTTTGATGTATGGCAGAAGTTTGTTTAGAGGCTTGAAAGCTGTTTGTCACCTATGCTGAAGCTGCTCCAGACAGACCGGCAGCTATGACTGCCAGAAGGATCACATTTTGCACTGTCGTCTGCTATAGGCTGACTGGTAGGAAGTAGCCCAGGGGCTTAAGCCTCATTATACCAGACATACTGCTGCCTTGCTGGCCACTCCCAGACATATCCCCATTGCCAAGATATGCAGGATTGCAACCCGGTCTTATTCCTACACCGTCATCTCCCATTAGAGCCCTTGTGATGAGTTATTGGGATGCTGCATTTGAGGCCTCTGTCCTCCAGTCTCTATTCATTAAATAGTGATGCATGCTTGGCCCCCTCCTCCTGCAGGACTGCTAGCAGTTTGCCCATGTGGGGATGGTGTACTTAATCCATATTTTTAGAAATATAGGTTTCTCGCCTGTAACATTAGTTCAAAAAGTAATATTCAAGTCACATCTACACCACCTATCCAACCACCCTTGGCAATATGACACACAGATCCCTTCTTTCAGTGTGCAAGATGTCACAGGGTGGAGCTAGAGGATATATCACCCGGGTGGTGGGAGGAGCTTAACTTAAAGACATCCTGATGACTCAGCTGTCTCCAAGGAGAACTGCTTGTGTGTGAATATGAACTGAATACCACTCTTAGAACTACGGTGTGCCTAACCTGTTTAGTATGTCTTGGGCAAAGGCCAACTTTCAGATCATTAGAGCTAGGAACTTATTTTTTTAAAGTTGGCTTGGAGCCAGATATATTGAAATATAAATTTAAGTTGCTACATCTTTCATATATTGATATTACAAAATGCAAAATTGTTTTAAAACACATTTTTTCTGCATTTCTCAGCTGTTTTCATTGGTTGTGCTTGTGCAAACCAACATATTGTGGCACTATGGGATTTTGAGGGAGTGTCACTGCCAAGCTCATTGCAGTTCACACAACCAGGATCTTGGCAGTCTATCTCAATGACCATTAGGTGTGGTCCTGATGCAGGTCTCTGATGGGTGGGCTGAACGTTCGTGCACTTCAAAGGACCAAAGCCATTCTAATCCAAGAGGGCTTAATCCTTTGATTTGCATGACCGTTCAGCCCACCCAACAGATTTTCAGCCTAAAACATTTGCTTTCCCCAGAGTGACACAAAAACACTCCCTGATAGTCTAGTGGGTGTTACTGGAGTACTCAGGGCCCCCTGTGCACTAATTGTTTGTTTGGGAGCAATACAGTACATAAGTGGACATCTTCACAGAGATGCTTCCCCTTGTAAGCATTGAAAAGCACTGTTGTTTCCTTCTAAATAAGCATGCTGCTATGACAAAGTTATAAAGGAGACCACCACAGGATAACTGAAATCCCAAATAAGAATTACAGCAACACAACTGTAAATTAGTTTTCTCTGTTCTGTTATGGTATGATAGTACTGGAGAGCCTTTAGCTGCGGCAGTCGGAAGATCTTATTTATTTATTTATTTTATTTAGTTGGTCTTTAGATTTCTGGTTCTGTGAAAAAGCAAGTCTGTTGTATTTATTGCATTTAGCTTTCAGTTGGGGAGCTCCACCCCCCACACTCCACGTTTTGGCATTCGGATGCTCATGTTAATTTAATAATTCCCTGTTTATTTCTGTTGAGCCTTTGGTCTTTTTGGGGGGGGCTCCACCCCCCACACCCCCATTTTGGATGATCTTATTAATTTAATAATTTCCTGTTTTTTCTGTTGAGCCTTTAGTCTTTAGTTGGGGGGCTCCATCCCCGACACTCCCTGTTTCACCAGTTGAATGCTTGGATCAATTTAATAATTTAGTATTTCCCTGTTTATTTCTGTTGTGCCTTTCATCTTTCCCTGTTTATTTCTGTTTTGTCAGTTTCTGCAGTCGGAAGTGCTTATTAATTGCTGTTGGAGCAGATTGGCAGTATGAGACTACCGTAACACCTGGTGTCTGAGCTAAAGCGCACTGGGGGCCCTGAGTGCTCCGGTATCACTGTCTAGTGTTCCTCCTCCATCCCCTAGTGCCCAATCCCAATGTTCTGTCCCTGAAATAAAGAAAACTGACTCTTGTCATTTTTTTTTAAACCTGAAAAAAAAGAAAACTGTCCGTTGTCTGCTGCGCCATTACTCACCTCCCCACCCAACCTTCCCACTCAGGACCCACCACCCCCTCACTACCTGCACCCTATACTTACCCACCAGAGGTCCATTGCCGTAATATTCCTTGAACCGCAGACATGTCTTCACTCTTTAAAGCCCAAGTTTTTTTTTGCATCCCGAAAGGTGATTTCTCAGTTACTGTGCAAAATCACGTTTCGGGCAGGGGCTGAAATTTTTCTTTGCATTTGTTCATGAGGTGGGGTCATAAGAAGAGTATGTTGAAAATTTGGGGCAAAAATATTCACAAACAAAGTTATGAGCCTGCATTGAAATTTGTGAATGAAGGCTCGTAACTTTGGCAGTTTTCAATATTTTGATCCAAAATTTTCAACATAGCTATTTCTTTGCAACACCTCCTGAATGTGATAGCTATCATTTTTCAGATCCTGGCCAACATTTTTTTTTGCATCCCCAAAGGTGATTTTGCATTTGCTGCATTAAATCAACTTTTGGGCAGGAGTTGACATTTTCCTCTGCACTTATTCATGAAGTGGGTCCATAAGATGGGTATGTTGAACATTTTGAGCAAAAATATTCACAGACAACAAAGTTATGAGCCTGCATTGAAATTTGTGAAGGCAGGCTCATAACTTTGGCAATTTTCAGTATGTTGACCCCAAATTTTCAATATAGCCATTTCTTCACATCACCTCATGAATTTGACAGCTGTTATTTTTCAGATTCTGGCCAAAATGTTTCTTTTTTTTGCATCCCAAAATGTGATTTTGCAGTTGCTGCACAAAATCACCTTTCAGACAGGAGTCCAAATCTTTAAAATTTGGGGTCAGAATTGCAAACAAAAAGAAAACGTTTAACAAGCAACCAATGTTCGGCATTGACAAATGCTTAGTCTAAAATTTGGTTCCTCTTAAGCCTTTTTCAAAAATATGTGTGCGATTTTTAACCTTCTATACCTTTGTCTTATGCCTTTAATCAGAATACAGACTTTGCTCTCCATTTTAATAACCCTTAGTGTTCTTGCTTGAAGCTGAAGTTCAATGCCAAAAAGTACAAGATAATGCACATTGGGCACAAAAATCCAGGAGCATCATATCATTTGGCGGGGAAGGAAATAGAATGCTCCAAGCAGGAAAGAGACTTGGGGTGATCATCTCTGATGACCTCAAGGTTGGAAGGCAGTGTGACAAGGTTGTGGGAAAGGCTAGCAGAAAGCTTGGATGCATAGGCAGGAGAATCAACAGCTGAAAAAGAGAGGTAATAATTCCACCGTACAGGACTTTGGTAAGACCACATCTTGAGTATTATGTCCAGTTCTGGAGGCCCCACCTGCATAAGGATGTTAATAGGGTGGTGGCAGTTCAGAGGACAGTGACCAGAATGGTGCAGGGACTACATCACAAGCCCTACAAAGCTAGACTGAAGGAACTGAATATGTACTCTCTAGAGGAGATGAGGGAAAGGGGGTATATGATTGAAACATTTAGGTACCTCACAGGGAGAGATAAGGTACAGGAGAATACAATTTTCAGAGAAAAGGTTGCTCAAGGATGAGGGGCCACATGATGAAATTGGCAGGGGGGAGATTCAGGGGAAACATGAGAAAGTACTTCTTCACAGGTGGACAAGTGGAACAGTCTGCCAGCGGAGGTGGTGGGGGCAAAAACAATAAATGGATTTAAAAATGCTTGGGATAGGCATAGAGAACTACTGGTAATTGGAGAAGGGGGACATCCTAATACTGGTAGAGCATAAAATAGCACAGTTATTGGAGGTATTGGGCAGACTAGGTGGTCCAAAGGCCCTTATTTGCTGACAGATTTCCATGTTTCTATGTTTTTCCAGGCTATGCCTGTGAAAGCGTTGAAAGATAACTAGGGCTATATAGTGTAGTGGTTAAGAGCACTGAGCTGTGAACCTCAAGAACTGGGTTTGAATTCCACAGCCACCACTTGCATACTGTGTGACCATGACCAAGTCGCTTAACTTACCTGTGCTCCCAAGACACACCTGGAAATGAGCCTTGGCTTAGTGCGTCTTTTCTGGCCAAAAACTATAAAAAAATTAAAAATATAAAAGATCTTGAACATAGCATGTTCAATCTAAGTCCCAAATTCTTGGGCCATGTGCCTATGTGAGGAATCAAGATTACATATACAACCTGTGTTGTGCAACAACGGTGGACATTACAACTTAGGAAAAGGATCAATGGGTAGTTGTGGACAGCCAAATAAACAATGTTCTGCCACAGACAAGCGAGCAAACACTATGTTGGAGGGCATTAGGAGAGGTAAGGTGAAGGTCAAGGGACATAATCCTTCCCCTGAACAGAGTTTTGGTTAGACCACACCTGGAGTATTGCATCCATTTCCAGTCTCCCCAAACAGAAAAGACAATGAAGAACTGTGGAGAGTCCAGCACAGGGCTCCCAAGCCGATGTGTAGCTATGGGGTAAGAACTACAAAGAGGTTTGGAAATAGTCACATAGCAAGAGAAGAGAAGGGAAGGCTGAGTGGAGACGTGGTGCTGGGTTTTCAAAACCCTAAGATTACCGCCAAGCCACGAGTGTGTCAAAGATGTGGCAAACCAGGTTTGCTACAGTCCAATCAGAGTTTCTATCTTGAGGCAGTATAGCATAGTGGTTAAGAGCCCTGAGCTGCAACTCTGGAGACCTGGCTTTGAATCCCACAGCCACCTCCTGCATACTGTGTGACCGTGAGTAAGTCATATAACTTCTCTGTGCTTCCAGGATGCACCTGGAAACAAGCCTCAGCTTAATGTGCCTTTCCTTGCTCGGAGTAGCGTGCCTTTCCTGGCATAAAATAAATAGAACAAATCTCTCATATGGCAATTGTCACAAGCTAGACCAATCAATGCACAGGTCCCCACAAAGTGGGGTAGGTCAGCACACCTGAATAAGAGGTACAAACACCTTTGAAAATGCAGCATATGCACTATTTATTAGTTTATGATACAACAGAACAGTCACACAACAGTTAGTGAAGCAAACTTTAGTGAAGCACACTTTCCATTTCCAAAAGAAAGACTACCAGTAAAACTGAGTGAAGAAATGCACTAAAAGTCCAGGGCTCACCTATTATGTCAGATAATGTGCCAATTATTTGGTCCATTCATGGATCAAGTTATGCTCTGGGCACCTCAAGCAGATTGTTCCACCAGGAATTAAGATTCCTTGATACCGAGTGAGAGCAGATGATCCTGTTGTGAGCTTGTGGTGCAGTGTTAGTAATCCTGTCCAAAAACAATGGTTTCTTCCGGGTAGAAACACGCTTATGTTGCGAATCTAATCATCATCAGAGCACTCTGATGATGATAAGATTTGAAACGTAAGCACATTTTGGAAATGGAAAGTGTGCTTCACTAAAGTTTGCTTCACTAGCTGTTGTGTGACTGTTCTATTGTACAATAAACTAATAAACAGTGCATATGTTGCATTTTCAAAGGTGTTTGTACCTCTTATTCAGGTGTGCTGACCTACCCCACTTTTATGGGGACCTGTGCATTATTGATTAATTCACACTCCCAGGTATGTGCACCTGTTACAGGTGAGCCTCCTACCTCTGTGCCTCCACAAACTAGACCAACTTTTTGTGGTCTAGCTTGCATCAATCCCCTGGGACCGTTTTCACGGAGCTTGCACCTGAAATTTGGTGCAGACTGCCATAAAGCAGGTAAACTGTTGCAACGGTGCCCAAGCTTTTGAAATTGGGCGCGGTTGCGGCAAGGGGGTGTGGCACATGTAACAGTTTTGATACAGAGCTTGGTGCAAGCTGTGCACCACCCTTTGAAATCCAGCCAGTGATTGCAGTGCTTTGAATAACAAATGGAATACAAAGATGCCTGAGCTGGTGACTGCAAGCAGAACTAAGGGACATGGTCTCAAACAGGTGGGATTGTGGGGCAGGATAATGGAAAACATTAGAAAGCGATACTTCACACATAGAGTGATTGGCATGTAGAATAGCTTACTGATAATGTTGTGGAAGCTAAAACTATTCTGGAATTCAAAGCAGGGCTAAACAGATTCTTGAAGGAGAATGGTATTAAGGGTTACACAGCATGAAAGTTTATTCTCATAGCTTTTTGATGGAAAGTTATACAATTTACAGATTTGGTTGCTAGAGAATACAGGAACTTGCAAGATTCCTGGACATACTGAAACATCATCTTCAGATGATTCACTGTATTAATTAAGTTGCCCCATGAGGCTCCAGCTCCAGTTCCTGGGGGAAGGACAGCCAGTGTGCAGATTAAAGCACCCCCACAGCTAGATACCTTGGTGGGGAGGCCAACAGCTATCCCATGATTCTGGTCTTGTGTCTCAGTGGGAGATACATAGCTGCCTCTGTGGTGAAAGCTTCCCATTTACCCAGGATCTTGATCCGTTTCTTGGGTGGAGAAGTACTGGTGTCTCCACTTTGAGTAAGTCACTTTAAACAGATTGGATATACTCAGTCTATTTATCCTAGAGAAGAGAAGGTTTGGGGGTATGATTATGGGGTTTTGAATACTTCATGGAATAGACAGGTTGATTCCTCTTTATGCTTCCAGATACCTCAATCTCTTGAACTTGGCCTCACTCTGCTTCCACCAGGTCATCCCATAGCTTCTGGGTTCTCATCCAGACACCTTCATTTCCAGCTCAGGAACCCTCTGATGCCACCAGGAGGTGATTATTTGGTGTGCATGGTGGTGGCTAGGAGAGAACCCAAAATGACAAGGGACATGTCAACACAGTGAGGGTGGGTTGTGGGGGCTGGCTTTCATTTGATGCACCTGGACTTATTTCTTGATTTTTACATCCAAGACCTCAGGCAACCACCTGCAGGATAGCATGCTACACTTCTCCGGTAGTCATACCCATGATCAGTGATATGTGGTCATCCACACCGCCAAGTCCTTGCTGGCAGCCACCATAGCAGGTGCTGTGTAGATGGGCACTGTTCCCTCTCCTCCCATTCCTATAACCTGAGAACACTGCCTGTGGAACACTCACAGGGCTCCACTGGACTGTTTCTATGGGTTTAGTTCTGCTAACCCAGGTCCTCTACATGATGCTTCAATACACGCTGGGCTGCTGTTTGTGGAGGCACTGTTAAGTTTAGCGTTTTTGTGGAGGCGATGTTAAGTTTAGCGTTTTTTGTGTAATCGCTGTCTTAATCGCTATTTAAGATTCAAGATTTGAGGTTAGACAGTAGGAGTAGGGTTTTAAGTTTTAGAAAGGGAAGTTTCAGTGAGTTAGAGAGAGGAGGTAGTTTTCTTATTTTTAGTTTAGGAACCGGAGAGGTGAATTCCCTGCCCCGTGGATTTGGGTGATTTTAGGGGTGTTAAGGAATCCTGCTGAAAAGCCCTCAGAAGATGATTCGATATAATAATGTGACTCTGGTGTAAGGAGTTGCTTACTGCTGCTGTGATCTTGGGAGATCCAGGACTTTGGAGTGCAAGTGGCAAGTTGCTGCTGCTGTTGTGATCTGGGGAGATCCAGGATTTCAGAGTACGGCTGAGGAGCATGGAGAAGATCGGGATTGGTGTGGAGAACGACAGTTGGAGTGACGGATTCCGGCTGGGGTGAGAGCCCAGTCAGACCAATTTGGCAGGAAGCTGTCAGTCATTTCGTGTTGAGACAGTGGAAAGGAAGTCCTGAGAAGAGGGTGTATAAGGTGAGCAGATAGAAGTTTGAACGGATTATGATGGAGACCACCTGTGGGCTAAAGGGATCTATGGTGCTGTGACAGTAGTTGAGCGCTGTGGGTAACCGGTGGGCAGGAGGAGGGAGCTCCGCTGCCTTTTGGGAGAACCTAACCTGTCTCCTACTGCATTAGAATTCTGTAGCAGATCCTGGGCTGGAGAAGGTGGTCTTCCATACTGGCTGACTGAGATCCTTTTTGGAATTGCCATGATGTGCTAACGCTATGGATGAACTAAGCTGAGAATGTGAGTTTGGACACTGTTTCTGTATCTTCCTGGTCACATTGGTTACTTGCTTCCTGAAGAACTGGTGAGATTGAAATTGCTGTTTCTGAATTGTGGTCAATAGCTGACTAGAAGGGACTATCACCAGTCTGTGTTAGGACTGGATTGATTGTTTCCTGCTGAACCATAGGATTATTGTTGGGCTAATTCTTTCTGGTTTTGACTAATTTAGATAATTGTATATTTTATTAGGTTGGTTTTTTTGTGTTTTATTTATATGGTGGGGTAGTTTTGTGTTTATGGGTTTATTTTTGTGGTTATGATTAATGAATGGGGGGAGATTTTTTTTTGTGTTAGGACAGATAAATATGCGTCATGGGGTGTGTAAACTGGGGCAGGCTAGAATAGTGTATGGGGTGTCCCAGCTTTATGATCTGTGGCCCTTTATTACCCCCCCCCAGTATCGGGTATTATAGCTCGCTGATGCCGGGAGGTGGGAATTGGAAGGAGACGTGTGGGCAGAAGCTGGCAGGGGGCCCCGTACTCGGGTGAGGGGAATAGGATAGAGGTAGTTGGGTGCAGAAGGCGCCCTGGGATGAGACGGGGTTTGGAGAGATGCCAGACGGAATTAATTCCTATCCTCAGGGTTCCCATGCGATCAAATGGGCAGGTAGCTAGAGGGGCTGCACTGTCCACCAATCCCCTGAGGGTGGTGCTATGCAATGCCAGGTCGATCAATAATAAGACTGCAGTTATTGCGGATCTGATTTCATCGGTCAACCTGGCTTACATTACAGAAACCTGGTAGAGGGACGATGCTGGGCCAGTGTTAGAGGCCGTCGTCCCCCCAGGTTATTCTGTTGTGCACTGCCCCAGAGTGGAATGCAGGGGAGGAGGTGTGGCTATCTGTTTTAGAGCTGAGCTAGGCTTCACCGTGCACCCAGTGAGAACACTGGGTTCATTTGAATGTGGGGCCATTTGTGGGGGTCCAGGCACAGGCTGCAGAATTCTCTTAATATACCATCCTCCTGGGGCGGTTGGAGAGTTCCTGCAGGAACTGGGTGACTTCGTGGTCAGTGAGACATTGGAGTCCTCCAGATGTTTAGTTCTGGGGGACTTCAATGTCTGGGCCAACGATGAGTTATCCAGGCTGAGTTATTACTTCCTTCAGTTGATGACATCACTGGGCCTGTCCCAAGCAGTTACTACTGTGACTCACCAGGGTGGACACATGTTGGCCTGGTCTTCTAGCTGGGGCTTGAGATTGAGAATCTCTGGACTGATCGGGTCATTTAGTCTGATCATTGCTCAGTGGAGTTCCTGCTCAGGGCACCCTCCAAGGTCCCTCCCTCTGCAGAGATGGTGAGCTACCGCCCATTAAGGGGTTTGACCCTGGAGGTTTTTTTGGCAGTGGCTAACCTATCTAGTGTGGACAGTGCATGCAGGGGAGGTGTGGATGCGGCAGTTGATGCCTATAATAGGGCGGTTACTGAGGCACTCGACTCCCTTGCACTGGTCTGTGTTCGACCCAGATCTTCTCACTTGAGGTCCCCATGGTTTGATGGGGAGCTCAAGGCATGGAAGATCAAGGGTCGGAGGTTGTAGCGCTGCTGGTGGGGGTCCAGCTTGGAAGTGGACAAACTGGCCTGGCGTGCACACTATGGTGTGTACCAGGGGGCAATCAATCGTAAGAAGGCAGTGTTCCTGTCCAGGGAGATTGCTGCTGGGAGAAACTGACCAGCGATGCTTTTTCGGACTGTGGACAGGTTATTACATCCTGCCTGTCTTCAGACAAAAACAGCAGTTTCTGAAGCCTTCTGCAATGAGTTTGCTCGGTTTTTCTCAGACAGGGTGTCCGCCATCAGGCAGGGAGTTCTGCCAGTGACCCGTACTATGGCTGACAGTGGTCACCTGGATTGTCGACAAAGCAATGTGAGAGGGCAGCAATGAGGGCTGGGGGGATATTGGGATGCATAGGGAGAGGCATCACCAGTAGAAAACAGGAAGTTATTATCCCTCTGTACAGACAGCTGGTCAGACCCCATCTGGAGTACTGCGTGCAGTTATGGAGACCCAGTCTTCGCAAAGACATAGACAGGATGGAAACTGTCCAGAGGAGGGCAACTAAAATGGTGCAGGGTCTGCACCGGAAGACATATGAAGAGAGACTAAAGGAGCTTAATATGTATAGCCTCGAGGAAAGGAGGGAGAGGGGGGACATGATAGAAACTTTCAAGTACCTCAAGGGAATCAACAAAGTCCAAGAGGGTAGCATCTTTCAAAAAAAGAGGTGTGCAAGAACAAGGGGGCACAATTTGAAGATGGGGGGCAGCTCAGAGGTAATTTAAGGAAGTATTTTTTCACAGAGAGGGTTGTGGATGCATGGAACGGCCTTCCGGAGGAGGTCGTGGAGTCAAAAACAGTGGTGGAATTCAAGCATGCATGGGACAGTCATAAGGCAATTCTAGGGGATGGGGGCAGGAAGAAGTAGGCTGCTGGTTAACTAGGATCTGCAGCTTATCCAGTAGGCAGGGAAATGGGCAGACTGGGTGGGCCAAGCGATCCTTATCTGCCGTCAAATTCTATGTTTCTATGTTTCTATGTAAAGCACTCCACCCGGTTGGGGGGAGTTTAAACCAGTGGAGGTGGCTGATGTCACTGAGGTGATCTCAAAACTGAAGCACACATATTGTGAACTGGACCCGGCACTGGCGCGTTTCTTAGTGGGACGTGTCGACGCTGTTGGTCCGGTGTTCGCCTTGATTGTCCGGTGTTCCTTGTTGGAGAGGGTTGTCCCAGATGCGCTGAAGGAAACGCTGGTGAGACCACTCCTGAAGAAGTCATCACTGGACCCTGACATCAAGGCGAATTATCGACCGGTCTCCAACCTTCCATTTTTAGGAAAGGTTGTGGAGAAGATTGTGGTGCATCAGTTGGGTGATCGTCTTGTGGCATTTGATATCTATGAGCCGTTCCAGTCAGGTTTTCATGCAGGACATTCAACAGAAACCACATTACTTTGGGTGCACAATAATCTCCTCAGGACAAGAGATCGAGGGGAGGGAAGGGGACAGTTCTCATCCTGCTCGATCTCTCCTCAGCTTTTGACACGGTGGACCATTGGGTGTTACTTGACCACCTGAGGGACTTCTGTGGACTCACCGTCACTGTCTTTCACTGGTTTGCGTCCTTTTTGACAAACAGAAGACAGAGGGTAGTGATGGGGAATTTTTCCTCATCTTTTAGCCTTCTGTCTTGTGGGGTACCTCAGGGTTTGGTGTTGTTGCCGATGTTGTTCACAGTGTATATGCTACCCCTGGGAGAGATCATTAGGAAGTACAACTTGGGGTTTCATTGTTATGCCGATGATACCCAGCTGTACTTATCTTTTGACCCTGGAACATCTGATGTGGTGGATGTATTAAACAACTGTTTGGCAGAGATCAATGACTGGATGGCTTCCAGCTGGTTGCGACTGAAACCTGATAAGATGGAGGTACTAGTGGTGGAGTCGAACAGGAGGCGTGTGAGGTTGCCCCCTGGGGCAGACTCTGGACTTGTTCTAGGGTCTATCCCATTGATGGCTTCCTCCAAGGTGCGTAATATTGGCATGATATTTGACAGCAAGCAGTTTGATGATGGAATATCAGGTGTCTGCCTTTGTCAAGGGAAGTTTCTTTCATCTGAGAAACATTGCCAGGATTAGGCACCTGATTCCACCCCGGGCCTCCCCACCTTGGTACTTGCATTTGTCACATCCAAGTTGGACTACTGTAATGCGCTCTACCTCAGGGTCTTTGGCGGCACCCTCCGTCGACTGCAGCTAGTGCAGAATGCAGCTGCCAGGTTGTTGACAGCTCAGTCGAAATACTGCCATGCCACCCCGGTGCTTTGGGAACTACACTGGCTCCCAGTTCGACGGAGGGTGCTTTTCAAGGAGGGTTTGCTCACCTACAAGGCCCTACATGGACTGGGCCCTTGTTACCTGGCCGACCTTCTTACACCTGCTGCTTCGGTTCGTCCCTTCCAGTCCTCGAGGGGCCTCCTGACGATTCCCAGGACAAGACTGAAAACTGCCAGCAATCGAGCTTTCAGTGTCGCCGGTCCAGTCCTATGGAATTTGCTCCCGCCTTTGGTGCGGGAGACCCCATCAGTGGAGGCTTTTAAGACCAGCCTGAAGTTTTATTTGTTTAATCAGGCCTTCTCAGACTCTGTTTGATACTAATGTTATCAGTCCTTTTTAAAATTAAGAGGGTTTTATATAGTTATGGGGTTTGTATGAGGATATGTTTTGTAATTTTGTATATGTAAATTGACTCCTATGTCCTTTGTATGGTGCCCAGAGCCTCTGGAATTGGGCGCCAGAAAAATAAAATTTGCCTTGCCTTGCCCTACTGCTGATGCCACCAGGCTGGACTGGTTCCATGGTTTTGAGGTAATGGGCCAAAAATGGAGGCTAACCAGCCAGTCCTCTTGCAAAAGTCACTGTTTAGTACTATCTGGCAGAAAAAAGGCTCGATGAACAAAGATGCCCCCTTTCTGAACCTTTTTAAGAACAGTACATAATACGATGCTGAGGGTATTGTTTATGTAACCCCTAGATGGTGCTATCCCAGGGGCTACTACCCCTGCCTGATTTGCCACTAACAGGTTGAGGGGCCTGGATCCAATGGCGGGTGCCTCCACCCAGAGGTCAGGGTTTGCAATAGTTAAACTAACTTGGTCACAGCCCTCTGGGACACTGCAACCCCTTTCTTCCCACTAGTGGCCCCACATATATCAGAATTACCTTCACAGTATACACTTACCCCCAGGTCTGGTTCCGCACTGGGACCTCCTGTGAAATGAGATACAGTGCAACAATCACAGTACAGTACTTTAACATAGACAAATACCTCAGGCAGTATAACTTTGCTGAAACAAGCAGCTCTGATTTATTTAGGGGATATAACAAGGACAGGGGAAATCAGGTTAATTAGCTTATCACTCTAATAATCTACCTATGGCTCTGTGCACAGGCCTATCCCTATCAGTTACTGTCCCTGGTACCCAAGCCCTAGTGGCTAGTCCAAACCGTGGGCTGGTAGGGGCCCTTTCACACAGAGAAAGGAGAATTAAACAGTCAGCAGTACAGTAATTCCATTTGGATTTAATGTGGCAATTCAACAGGAGCGACCCTGAATTAGTACTCACGACCTCCAAATAAGATAGGGTCCTTCAATGTCAGTAGGGCTCACTTGAGGTACACAAACCTCTTCACACATCCATATAAAGAAAGCACTATACCAGGCAGGCTGCATCTGTATCCCGATCGCAATTACTGCACAATACCGGGAGAACACACAGCAGATTCAGTTCCTGACAGACCGAGTGCAATTTTCAGCAATTCCTCCAGTCTTCTACAGGGTGAGCCTGGTTTCTACTCTTCAGAGATCCTTTGATTCTTTTCACAGGACGGATTCAGTCCTAACAAGCTGCAGACCGGAACTCTGGGCCTTACACACGTTTTTGACTAAAACTGCACACTGAAAAAGCACAGGGCCTTCCTTCTTCACTGCCAAAGCTCAACTGAAACTCCAACCGACAAAACGGGCACTTCCTTTGAGTTCCTCCCAGTTCTTGACTGGATTGGCTGTCACTCACAATAGACTGCTGCTGTTGGTCCAAAAGGCACTGAAGTCTAAACTACATCTCCCAGAGTCACTGCCCATACAATCCTCTTGTGGCTGGCTCAGATTATGAGTCCAAGTTCTGATTCGTCCAAGGCACCATTTTAGAGCTAGCTTACCCCACACTGATTGGTCCAGTTCAGCAGTTCAAAACTAGAATGGGGAACTAGCAGACACAGTTCTGACTGCAAAGAAAGCAGGTTAGACAAACTGTAATTTCATTATTACTCTAAATAATTTGGCAAACAGTTACATCTTTCAGATAGGTTCCTTTGCACTCCTAGTGACTGCAAAATGAAGTGAATTGGCAGCGGCTCGAGTGGTACTCAGAGAAGCACACAGTCCCCCCATACAAACTAATTATGTCTGCAAGCAGACAGCTCTTAAAGAGACAGTACCAGAGGCTCTAAAAACACTCACTGATAAATGGCTTAAATGCCAAACACCATTCAGGCTTGGAGCATTCAAGCAAGCTCCTGGAAGTCTTTTGGGAACCCCCATTTGCAGGGGGGTTACACCTATTTAATTATTTATTTAGTTTTTTTTTTGACTAAGTATACTAGACAAGAAATGCCTATTTTCAGGAAGGACCCTCTCTTGTAACTTAACTTGTAAGCAGGATAGTCATTTGATAACAGTGCCTTTAGGAGTTCTCCCTGATTTAGGCATTTGCTCCGGCTTCTTCACTTTAACACTTACTTGAAAACAGGAATATTTTCTTCATAAAAGTAGAACTTTTATCTAATGCACAACACAGTACCTGATGGGTGCACATTATAATAGTATCGGTGATACAAACTGTTTCAATCGCATATTGACCTGAGGACTCACAGTAAATCTTTGCTTTAGGAGCATTCATACAGGCTGTCCAGTCACATTCAATAGATAGGATCTTGTGAGCATTTTACACAAGAACTCAACACTTCTCCAGACAGTCTCACTCCCAGATGAGCCTTACTTTAGATACTGATACTTTCAGTTTCTGTGATCTCCCACTGAATGTAACATGCCACATGGAAAATCCGTGGCATGTGTAACCCCTAGGTGGCACTATCCCAAGGGCTACTACCCCTGCCTGCGTGGCTAGTTGCAGGTTAAGGGGCCTGGGTACTGAAACAGGTGCCTCCACCTGGAGGACAGGGTTGTTAGTAACAAGGCTAACCTGGGTACAGCCCTCTGGGATACTGTAACCCCCTCCTCTTTCCCCTCTAGTGACCTAAACAATATGCAACAAACACTTTCACAGTAGCTCCTATTCAGCATACAATTCCCCGCACAGTTTAAACTTACCACCAGGGCTGGTTCCACCAGTTTGACCCTGGAGACCCCCTGTAAAATAAGGTTAGGCATAGCAAATAACAACAGTACAGTGCTTTTGGTACAACCTGGAATCACAGTCAGATTAAATGTAAAAAGAGTTAAATCTGATTTATTTAGGAGAATTGAACAAAGGAGGGGTGTAATCAGGTTGATTGATTCAAAAACTGATCTAGTCAGGCAATTATGCATGCACTTTTAGTCCATACACAGTCACACGCTCTGGGTACCCAGTTGCAAGTAAGGAGGGATAGCCTGGAATGTTGCCCGGGGTAGGCCGGCGTCATAGCTGGTTGGGGCCCTGTGATGAAAAGAAAAGGCATGCACAACAACACACAGTTTGTAAACCAGAGCCTGAAGGCTCAGTTCATGAAAGGAAAAACCACAATGCAATCAGATGACAACACCTGAGATTTAGCTGTTGTTGCAGGGAGTTACCCTGATTGTTACTCACGCTACCCAATACGAGACACAGGCTAGATGAAATGGAGACTGCAGGTTGATGACTGGTTTGCCCAGAGAAGCAGGGCCCTCACGAATCACCGAGGAGTCATTCCTGTTCGAGATGGTTGAGCAGGGGGCTGGTCCCCGGGTGAGTCTCTCGTCGATGATGGTTTTTGTACCTGAAGTAACTGGCTGGGCCAGGTGGCAAGGCCCAGGTCAGGTGGAACAGTTCAGATTTTGAGTCCGGTAGTGCTGGATGCAGCTTCCAGCAAGCGTGGCACATTTACACAGTGGAGAACCAAATCATAACCCACTAACAGCACACAGCACATTTATAGTAAAGCAATCACCATACCACAATGCGGAAGGCAGTCTGGCTGCAATATTGGTGTCTTTGAGCAAAATCGTGAATTCTGTGGTAAATGGATATCCTGACAGGCCGATCGCGTACTGCAAATCTTCTGTCTTCTTCAGGTTCAAATATGGTCACTCTTCAGTGGCTTTATCATACTCCAATTTGGATACAGTCCAATTGCTAAGCTTTTCAAAGGATTCCCTACCAAGGTACTGCAGGCAGACAGGCCAAACTCAGCCTTTCCACCAATCTCCTGCGCAAACTACGCAAGAGCTGTTGCTCGAATCACTCAAGCTGTTTACTCTTCAAACTCTAACTCCAGACTGACTCTCTGCTGCAAGCAGCCTGGGACTTTCCCCAGGATCCAAAAGGTTTGGTTGACTGATCCATCTGTCTATCAATACAAGTGCTCCCCCTTCAGGTCCAGTTAGGCACCAAAGTCTCAAAACTTCAGTTCCTACAGAATTTTGCTCCCACAAGACCCCTGGGGACAGACACCATTTTAGGGTCCTCAAAAGTACTGATTGGTCCACAATAGCAGTCCAGAACCAAGATGGTAGCGCAATATCGAAATGTTCATGCTGCAAAAAAAACAGGTTAGACAAACTTCCATAACATTACTTTTACAATAACTACTCGGCAAATAAGTACAACTTTCAGTAAAGCTCACTCTGCGCAATTAGCAGTGGCAGAACGGAGCGATAATGCAGCAGCCCGGGTGGGACTCAAGCCTGAAACTACTCGGCCCCCACCCAGATTAGTTATTGCTCTGCGAATAGTCAGCTCTTAAAGAGACAGAACACGGAGGCTATAAGGGCACTCACATACAATATCTTTTAAATGGTTAATACACAGGATACCAGCCTGGCCATGGGCATTTAGGCACACCCAAGGAAGTTTTTTGGGAACCTCCATTTGGAGGGGGGTTACACCCTTCCTGGCCTAGAAAAACTTGACGTCTGTGTCAAGTCTACAACATCACAATATTGAAGAAACAATATATTCAAGACATACATGACACTAGCATACTATGGAAATAATATCTGATGCATCATTTAACATAAGCATATCACATTACTACATATTTTCGATACACTTCACAATATTATATTCATATTGACAATAAATGCATGTTTCATACATGTGATACTGATTCCACTGTAATTAGCATACTATTAACATTATAATACTGATTCATGTTATAACTTCTTGTACAGTAAACAGTGTAAGAGGGGGACCCTTCCCTATCAGCTAACTTGGGGCTGGATGGGGCAGGGGCATCATATCGACAAGGAAGAAAAATTAACTTGGAGTTGGCCATCAAGCTCAGTTTAGGTAGTGAGCTCTGAGAAACATAAACACCTTTGTGAACCACATTGAGAGGCAAATCCACTGGCCTCCCAGGAGAATCATAACTGACTTGACACTGGCTCGACAGCTCTGTCAGACTTTCTTGGGGGGAACAGGCACAGTCTCTGTGCTCTCAGCACTGACTTTGGACTTTTCTTCTGTCATGAGGGGTGCCTCTGCAGCGGTTGAAATGTCCAGACTGGGAGCACTGTCTGCACCTGGCTCTGTATGTTCAGTATTCACCATACTCTGCTCAGTATTATCTTTGAAAGAAGGCCCAGGTTGCTCGTCCTGAGTAAACTCTTGAATCTCTGAACTCTGAAGCACAAAAGGAGTGCCATCAATACTGTAAAACTGTTCTGCAGATGCTGGTATGTTACCAGTGAGATTCAATACATTAGGCTCTCCCTCAGGTAACTCAAACAGTTCTACTAGACACAAGGAATCTGCTACTTCAGACGTAACACTCTGCACTTCACTTGCAGGGAGTATTAGGTCCAAGGAAGAAGCTTGGGGGTTAGGCAGTTCTGAAGGCCCAGCTCCATTCCCACAGTCTGGCATAGGATTTCCCTGAAACTACTGGCTCAGTTCATATGAGGGATAATAGGCATTATCACAGTCACACTCATCAGAAACAGATGAACAGTCATCACTGTCCCTCTGGGCCTACTGAGGGGAAGGCCTTAGTTCTGGAACAATACGGGCAGGTTGGCTCTGTTTCCTCTTCGCAGCAGCATGAGTCACTTTCCCAGGAGAAGTGACAGGTGTTGGTTCCGCATCAATAATAACTTGACCAGTGGGCAGTAAGTGATTACAGTGCATTGTCTTTACAGCTTTAGAATCATTTTCTGGGCACACTTTGTACACTGGCAAATCACCCAATTTACCAACCACTACATGAGGAAGATGGTGCCATCTGTCCACAATTTTGTATTTCCTATGCAACCCCAAGTTACGTAGCCATACTCTGTCCTCAGGCAATAACTTCTGAGCTTTTACTTATCGATCATGTCTTTCTTTGTTGGCCAGATTCCACTTTGCGGCCATAGTTTGGGCTAGTTGATAGGCATGATTTAATTGATCTTTTAATTTCTGGATGTACTGCAAGTAGTTTTCAGCCTGGACCCCATCTGGAGAAACCTCAAAGCAAACATCAACTGGTAGTCGGGCCTCCCTCCCAAACATGAGACGGTAGGGGGAGAACCCAGTAGTGTCGTTTTTGGTGCAATTGTACGCATGTACCAAGGTGCTAATCTGCTGGCTCCACTTAGGCTTGTCTTTTGGATGGAGAGTGCCTAGCATGTCCAGAAGGGTGCAATTAAAGCATTCTGGTTGAGGGTCCCCCAGTGGGTGATAGGGGGTGGTTCTTGACTTCCGCACCCCCCACAGAGAGAGCATTTCTTTGATTAGCCTACTTTCAAAGTCTCTGCCTTGGTCAGAATGGATCCGTTGGGGAGTGCCATAGTGGACAAAGAACTTCTCCACTAGCACATTGGCCACAGTGGAGGCCTTTTGATCTTTAGTTAGAAAGACTTGTACATACCATGTAAAATGATCAGTAACTACCAACACATTGCCAATATTCTTTTGGTCAGGTTCTAAGCATAGAAAGTTGATACAGACCAATTCTTGAGGGGCACTGGTAGTGATATTGACAAGGGGGGCAGCCTTCTGAGGCAGAGCTTTTCTTTGGAGGCAATGACTACAAGTCTTTACATGGTATTCGACATGTGCCCCCATCTTTGGCCAGTAGAAGCGGGATCGTGCTAAGTCGAGAGTTCTGTCAATACCAAGTTGCCCCATATGATTGTGAAGGAACCTCAGTACCACCTGTTTAAAGGCTGTGGGTAGGACTAACTGTAGTTTGTCTACTTGACCACGACAACCCACTGTCTCTCTGTATAGCAATTGATCATGCAACTTTAACCTGGGGTCTTCCTTGAACATTAGAGCAGTCTGCAAATCAGAGGAGCACAACTTGGACATCATCCTTCCCCGCATGCAGGGTGTCAAGTGCTGGCTAAATCATAGGATCTTGGGATGGAGCCCACTGAATACTGTCATTATCGAACTGAGGAAGTGCACTAATATCTAGAGCAGAGAAGTGGCAATAGGCCGCTGGTATGCATGTTTTGTGAGAGCCCAAACAATCTACTAGGCAGTCCACTGTGTCCGCAAACATCTGTTCTTCTCTATCAAACTTTTGGCATAATGCTTTGATGTCAGGCTCAGATAATTGGATCCAATTGTTTTTGGAAACTGACCTTCGTGACAGGGCATCAGCATTGATGTGGTTTAATCCCGGCCTGTATTCAACAGCATAGTCATACGTCGTTAAGGCAGAAAGTCAACGGTGCTCAGTGGCGTCCAGTTTAGCTGAAGTCTGTACATAGGTCAACAGGTTATTGTCAGTCTTCACTAATATCTTTGCCCCATAGAGGTACTCATGAAACTGGTCAACTATGGCCCATTTTAGGGTGAGGAATTCCAGCTTGCGGACAGGATAGTTCTGCTCTGATGGGGTCAAGCTCCTACTGGTAAAAGCTACGAGTCTCAGACCATCATCATGGTCTTGGTGTAGCACAGCCCCTAGGCCCTGCAAACTAGCATCTATATGCAGCACATAGGGCTTGGTAGGATCAGCATAGGCAAGGACTGGGGTTTGGGTGAGCTGGTATATGACTACATAGAATGCTGCTTCACATTTGGGTGTCCACAGAGGCCCATATGATTCACCTGTTAAAAAATACACTTTCTCAGATTCGTTGGTAGCCCCTTTTTTATATTTGCGGTTGGTAGGGGGGTAGCCTTGGGTAAGGTTAAGAAGAGGTCAAATTACCTTGGAATAATGTTTGATGAACCTGCAGTAGTAGCCGCAGAACCCCAGGAAATGTTGTAGTTCTTTCAGGCAACTGGCTGGGGCCAAGTGGTCAGCGATTCAACCTTGCTGGGATCTGTCTGTGTTCCTTCTGCAGTTACTACGTGCCCCACATTATTTCACAGAGGTCTGGAAAAACTGGCACTTGTCTATAGATAACTTAAGGCTGAATTCTTCTAAATGATTGAGGACTTTGAACAATCTGGTTTCATGTTCCCCTAGCATGTGTCTGAAAACAATGATGTCATCCAAGTATACCAGACATTCCAGTAGGTTCATATCTTCCACCGCACATTCTATCTATCTCTGAAAGGTGGCTCGGGCACACGAAATCCTCAGAGGCATTCTCAGGAATTCATAGAACCCTAAAGGACAGATGAAGGCTGTTTTCTCATGGTTCTCCAGGGCCATTGGAATCTGGTAATATCCACTGCGGAGATCCAGTATGGAGAACCACTGACTCCCGTTCAGGCAATCCAAGGCATCCTGTATGTGTGGCATGGTGTATTTGAGCTGGGATGGTCCATCGGTTTAGGTTCCAATAATCCACACACATCTTCACAGATTCATTCTTCTTACACACCATATGGGAGATGCATATGGGCTTCTGGATTCTTGAAGGATACCCACAGCGAGCATCTCCTGTAGCTGTCTCCTAACATCGTCTATGTCAGCAGGGGCAAGGCGTCAGGACCTCTCCTCTCGGAAGGGCCAATCATCATGCAGGCATATATTATGCTTGGCACCATGAACACATCCCATGTCCCACTCTTTTAGTGAGAACACTTGGTCTCTCTGAGCTAGTTTCTTGCTAATTCGAGTCTTCCACTCGGCAGACAGAGGGGAATCACTGAAGTCAAATAAGTCTGGGGTCATCTTCCCCGCTTCACCAGAGCACTTATTACTGGGCAATACTGCCGTGTCTGCACAGTGTACTGTAGCCAGTGTACATCCCCGATTCACATGAGCTTCTCTGTCTGACATATTTCTCACTTGCACCATCACTCGACGTGCATAAGCATGAGTATGTGCAGATAGTATACTGGGCTTAACCATCAATCCCGTCTGGCAGTTTCCCTTCACCAGGAGCATCTATCATCAATATTTGGTTCTTTACATCTTTCTTCAGGCGTATTTTTCTGTGAATCATACACTGGGCGTTGGGGGCCAACACAAATTGTCAGGATCCTTTTTCCACACTACCCCCACTGGCTCATCTCTGTCCACTTCATCGGTTCCTGTTACAAGTCATAAGCCCTTTGGATTAACGCTAGAATTCTCAGGGCCCTCCTAGTCCATTGCCCTTGTTTCTCATGGCAGAGCTGTGCTAGCCTCCCAAACATGTGGGCGTTTGTTGCAATTAACAGAGGAACCCCATAATACAGCCCAGTGGGGGGACACACCAGGGCAAGTGTCTCAACTTGTTCAGCTACCCCAGCCACGGCGGTAGGAAATGAGAACCAGATCCGGATGTACCCCGAGTACAGGTAGGATTTCTCACTCAACCCTCCACACGTGTAGGCCCTCCAGAGGTTGTTAGGGGTACATCTGGCAGATGCTTCTGGTATCAATCTTGAAATACTATGGTTACTTGGGATCCATTGTCAAGCACAGCCCGTACAGACACACCATTCACCGTCACTGTAGTTTCCATTGAAGGGCCCACCACCACCTCAGACCACTCAGGTGACTTATACTTGGATGTCAGCTTTACAACTGCCTTGGATGAATAACTTTCTTGAGCAGCCCCACGTTGCGGTCATATGTTGTTCCGTTGAATCAATGCCAGCAGCCTGGTGGTATCTTTTCTCAGATTCTCTGGGAAATGGCAGGTGAACTGGGTGTGTCCATCCTCTCCACAGTGGTAGCAGAAGACAAGTTCTTTAGATCTCTAGGGGAAGAGGAGCCGTTCCCTTGATTGAACATAGTGGGGGAGTCTCGGGGTCTCTCTCTGGGCAGGGGTTTGCTCTCTTGACTTTCTGAGCTTCTCCCAGGGTCAGTGTTCCAGGTAGACTGAAGCAGATCTCCTACCAAACCTCTCAGTTCTCACACCTCTTCCAGTAGGTTGTCTTCAAGCCGGGTCTCCGAGGAATTGACATGCACCCCCACCCCTCTTGGTGGGGCATCCCTCTGAGTCTCAGGGGTGGCTGGACAAGAAATGGCATCTTTGGCTGCCTCTGCAGCTTATGGGTTGACTATCATCTCAGTCAGTTCCTTGATTAGTTCTCTCATCTGTTGCAATTAAGCCTCCTCACCTCTCTCAGGGGCCGGACAAGTGTGGGCAACCCCAGCATAGGGCTTCCATCGTTCCTCATCTTTCTTGGCTTCATGGATCTCTTTCATCAGACAGCAGTATTCAGGGGAATTAACCCTACAGTCCTGCAGTTTAAGTTTTAACAACATCACGCTAGAATATCTGACTGACTTTAGGATGTGATCCAGTCTGACCCTGTTCAATTCATTGGCAGGCACTCCTCCTTTTCTGTGAGTCCACTGCAAAGCTTGCGCAATTGGGGTGACAAACATTGACAACTTCTCATTTTTCCACTGTTTTGCTGACTTGAACTTCCACATCAGATAATCCCCCGACTCTGCACTACCAAATACCCCTGCCAAGGCAGAGAGGTATTCAGCAGCCATAGCCTCTGGGCTAGTGGATCGCAGAAAGTGAATGGCCTCCAGGGCAGGGCCCCTCAAGCTTTCCATGAGCCTTTTCCTCTTCTCCCCTTTGAACTATTGCCACTCATGGACCAATGGGGTGGCATAGTCCAGCCACGTTTCCAGGTCATCCTCCGACATGGGCACCGGGACCATGCCTGAGAAGAGTCTAAGCCTACGGTATGAGTCCAAATGCACAGTAGGTATCACTATGGGGGAAGCAACTGTGGGGGAAGTAACTGTATGAGTAGCAGGGGAGGCTGAGGGGGACTGCATGGGAGTTACATCCTCAGAGAGCTCTAACATTTTCACCAGCTCTGTAGCAGAGTGCCCCTCAGAGGCTAACAGTTTAAGCAGCTTGTCTTTAAACCCTTCTATGTGGGGGGACCCTCTGGGTACAGCTGGGTAACTATGTAAGTGAATGACCCTCCACCCCTTCTGGAACCCTTTAGGCAAAATCACAGGGGGGGTACCTTCTCTGGTTCAATGGGCAGGCTGCAGGAGAGTAGGGCCACCATGGTTTGATCAAACAGGTTGGAATCCCTCTCCCTTACTTCAACCTTCCCCAAACACTTAATTCGTTCAACCACTTCCACAACAGTGGCATTGTTGGTCCTCAATGGGACATCCATTAATAACAGAGCTTGCTGGGGGTCCACCCCCTCTGCCTCACTCCACCCCATCATGCAATGCAACAGCAGCTTGTGGGGAGCAAGCTTAAGCTTAGGCGTAGTGAGCACCTCCATTTTACCAACATTTCTAAATGTGGTGTTGTAGTACCCACTTCTGACCACTAGAAGGTGCAAATCCTAATGATTCCTCCAAGATGTAACCCCTACATGGTGCAATCCTGAGGGCTACTACCCCTGCCTGCGTGGCTAGTTGCAGGTTAAGGGGCCTGGGTACTGAAATGGGTGCCTCCACCTGGAGGACAGGGTGGTTAGTAACAAGGCTAACCTGGGTACAGACTTCCGGGACACTGTAACACCCCCTTTTTCCCCCTCTAGTGGCCTAGACAATATGCAAGAAATACTTTCACAGTAGCCACTATTCAGCATACAATTCCCCACACTGTTTGCACTTAGCACCAGGGCTGGTTCCACCAGTTCGATCCTGGAGACCCCCTGTAAAACAAAGTTAGGCACAGCAAATAACAACAGTACAGTGTTTTTGGTACAAACTGAAACCACAGTCAGAGTAAATGCAAAAAGAGTTAGATCTGCTTTATTCAGGGGAATTGAACAACGGAGGGGTGTAATCAGGTTGATTGATTCGAAACCTGATCTAGTCAGGCAATTATGCATGCACTTTTAGTCCCTACACAGTCACACACTCTGGGTACCCAGTTGCAAGTAAGGTGGGCTAGCCTGGAACATTGCCCGGGGTAGGCCGGCGCCACAGCTGGTTGGGGCCCTGTGATGAAAAGAAAAGGCATGCACAACCGCATAGTTTGTAATCCAGAGCCTGAATGCTCAGTTCATGAAAGGAAAAACAACAATGCAATCAGATGACAACATTTGAGATTTAGCTGTTGTTGCAGGGAGCTACCCTGATTGTTACTTACGCTACCCAATACGAGACACAGGCTAGATGAAATGGAGACTGCAGGTTGATGACTGGTTTGCCAGGAAAAGCAGGGCCCACATGAATCATCCAGGTGTCATTCCTGTTCGAGGTGGTTGAGCAGAGGGCTGATCCCCAGACGAGTCTCTCATTGATGATGGTTTCTGTGCCTGAAGTAACTAGCTGGACCAGATGGCAAAGCCCTGGCCAGGTGGAACAGTTTGGATTTTGAGTCCGGTAGTGCTGGATGCAGCTTTCAGCAAGCGTGGCACGTGTACAGAGTGGAGAACCAAATCACAGCCCACTAACAGCACACAGCACATTTATAGTAAAGCAGTCACCATACCACAATGCGGAAGGCAGTCCAGCCGCAATATCAGTGTCTCTGAGCAAAACCGTGAAGTCTGTGGTAAATGAATGTCCTGACAGGCTGATCGCGTACAGCAAATCTGTCTTCTTCAGGTTCAAATCTGGTCACTCTTCAGTGGCTTTGTCACACTCCAATTCGGATACAGTCCAATTGCTAAGCCTTTCAAAGGATTCCCTACTGAGGGACTGCAGGCAGGCAGACAGGCCAAACTCAGTCTTTCCACCAATCTCCCGCGCAAACTACGCAGGAACTGCTGCTCAAATCTCTCAAGCTGTTTGCTCTTCAAATTCTAACTCCAGACTGACTCTCTGCTGCAAGCAGCCTGGGACTTTCCCCAGGATCCAAAAGGTTGGATTGGTTGATCCATCTGTCTTTCAATACAAGGGCTCTCTCTCCAGGTCCATTTAGGTGCCAAACTCTCAAAACTACAATTCCTACAGAATTTTATTCCCACAAGACCCCTGGTGACAGACACCATTTTAGGGTCCCCAAAGGTACTGATTGGTCCACAGTAGCAGTCCAGAACCAAGATGGTGGTGCAATATCGAAATGTCCATGCTGCAAAAAAGGCAGGTTAGACTAACTTCCATAACATTACTTTTACAATAGCTACTCAGCAAATAAGTACAACGTTCAGTAAAGCTCCCTCTGCACAATTAGTGATGGCAGAATGGAGCGAAAATGCAGCAGCTCAGGTGGAACTCAAGCCTGAAACTACTCGGCTCTCACCCAGATTAGTTATTGCACTGCGAATAGGCAGCTCTTAAAGAGACAGTACACAGAAGCTATAAGGGCACTCACATACAATATCTTTTAAATGGTTAATACACAGGATACCAGCCTGGCCATGGGCATTTAGGCACATCCAAGAAAGATTTTTTGGGAACCCCCCATTTGGAGGGGGGGGTTACACATGGTTAAGACGGAACATCATGGACATAATCATGATCTGGACTCTAACCTCTTTGACTGGAGCGTTATTTATTTATTGAATTATTCGGAATGCACCTTTGAGCCAGCGGCTTGTTTACAGAGGTTCCACATCATGTTACACAATCAGAGATCTTACAGAGGACAGATTCAATAACAATTACAGAAGTCACAATATGAGTGAGAGTTACATACACTTGTAGTAGGAAGAATTTTACCAAAATATACATCAAAAACAAATATATCTAAAAATTCAAGCCGGGGCACAACAACTAGCAGGAAATGATTGAGAAATCAGATCCATTTTCTAGATGCTAAGGAACAGTATGTAAGAATACACACTTACCCAGAGGCCAGAGGGAGGAAGTGCTACAGAGAAGGAAAAGTGAAGGGGGTTGGGGGAAGAGTGGAGCAGGCAGAGAGGAGAGGAGTGGAAGGGGGGAATTAGAGTGAAAAATAATAAGAGGTCAGGGTGAAGTAGGATAGAAAGTCTGGCAGTGTAATGTCCAGGAGGAGGGGGGAGGAGGAGGCAGGAAGTAGCAGAGGAGGCAGTGGGGAGTAGGAGGGGGAGGCAGGAGGTAGCAGAGGGGCTGTGGGGGGTAGTGACTAGGTTGCAGCCAAGGCAGGGGGCTAAGGGAAGGATTAGGTCCTGCAGTCACAACCACTGTTGGAAGTAAGTAGGGCACGTAGTTTTGACTTAAAGGGTCCCAGCTTGAGTTCCTTTTATGCCTCCATATCGAGGGCATTGAACCAGAGAGGCACACGGAACTCATATGAGCACTGGCCTTGTGTGGTCTGGCAGAAGGGTACTTTAGCATTTGTTTTTTCAAACCCTAATACATCTGAATGAGCTAGGTATGCTGAGGAGATTTGACACACTGGGTGGTGGGGGGGTAAGCCCTAGCATTAATTTTTTGGCAAGAAGACAGACCTGGTACTGTATTCTACAATCCATGTTGAGCCAGCCCGACTGTGCATACAGTTACAGGTGTGAGTTAGTTGGTCAGCATCCAGAATAAGCCTGTATGCCTTGTTTAGAGTGGTCTTGATATGTTCAAGTGCCGTGTGAGTTGCAGACCATAGTCTACGATTGTCAATACCAAACTGGAGACAGCAACTTTTAAGACGTCTTTAGTTAGGCAACGTTAGAGCCCTTTGAGTGCTTTGACAAGGATGAATCCTCCTGGTAATATGGGCCCATGTTGAACGCAATAAATACCCACGTTGAAACTTTCGCACACAGTGGCAAGACTTAAACCCTTTCTGTGTCATAAAGTAGCTTCTTTCCCATGGGAGCCTTGAAGCTACACCTGGGGCACACAGTGTCTTTTGGGTTCACCTTGTAAAGGGCAGATACCTTCCCAAACCTTGACTGCAGCCTTGGCTGGTACAGTATCTTGAATCCAATGGGCTGCAAGACTACAGGCAGCTTGGATTCAAAAAGGGGAGGTCATGTCAGATTAACTGATTGATTTCTTTGACTGGGCAACAAGGGATACAGATTGGGTGAGGGCAGTAGATGTGTCCTCCCTGGACTCTAGCAAGGCCTTCAATACTATGTTGTACTAGAGACTTTTAAAGAAACTGAGCAGCATAGAGGTGGGTCCAAACTGGTTTATTGGATTTGAAAATGGTAAATGGATAGACGACAGAAGGTGGTGGTTAAATGATGGGAGAGTGACCAGCAGGGTATTGCAGGGCTCAGTACTGGGACTGCTCCTATTCAGTGTCTTCATAAGGGTCATTGCAGAAGAATGCAGAAGAACTTGAAGGGAAGGCATGCCTTTTTGCAGATGATACCAAAATCTGTAATAGGGTGGACACTCAGGAGGGCGTAGAGTGCATAGGGATCTTGGGAAACTTGAGGAGCGGTCAAGAGCATGGCAGTTGGGGTTCAATGCCAAAAAAAAGCAAAGTCATGCACCTACGGCATTGAAACCCAAGAGCAGAGTATAGGATGGGAGGGAGGTACTGACAGTCACTAAGTAGGAAAGGGATTTTGGAGTTATCATAACTGATGACCTTAAAATGGCAGGGCAGTGTGACAAAGCTGTGGCTAGGGGTAGTGGGATGGACAGGGAGGGTTATCTCCAGCAGGAGGGGGCAAATTTTGTTGCCACTGGATTGCTTATGTAGTGCCCCAGGGAAATTGGGAGCACTACAGAAAATAGGGGATCCTAAGAGATATGAGGGGTCAGACAGTTATGGGGACCCTGTCAGCTTAATGGAGAACCCTTGAAAAGCTTTGGTGACCCTCTGAAACACAGAACAGGCCCAACTCCAGCAGACAGTCCTAGTAGTCTAAATTCAGGGTTTTAAAAGAAAACCATTTTTTTTCTTTCCTCCCCCTTTCCCCTGCTTAAGACTGACACCCAGCCAGCCAAACCAATTGGGCAACATTTCTGTCCCCAGTGGAGAAATAAGACAGGCTGAGCCCTCTCAGCCAATCCCTGTGGCTAGGGTAGATTCAAATATGGAGTTTTTTTTTTTAAGCCACTGACCCAGCTTCAGGAGGCTGACCTCTGGATGGAGGAGCCAATCCCCTGGCAGGTAGCCAGGACCTCCCCAGCCTAGGGTAGGCTCTGCCAGGCTGGAGGGAGGGGAGAAAGAGTTTGACCTGGGAGGGTGAAGGACAGCAAGGCAATGGATGTTGGCTTCCCTGTTAGGAAGTTGAAGCGAATCCCTTGGGTCTCTTTGGTGTAACTCCCTCCAGAAGATCCCCAGTAGCAGCCTTGGTCGGTTTTTGCAGAAATCTGCCATTTAGTCGGATCCCCCAGTGTGTCGAGTCAGTTCATTTGGCCAGGAAACAGACCCAGTGCACCTTTGATGCAGCAGTCTCCAGGAAAAGACGCCTTATCACTCCTTTCTGGTTGTGCACTCCCCAGAGTACAGAAGTCTTGGTTGTACTCCATGGGTGAGTAGGCTGTTGGCCAGCATTTCCTTTAATAATTAGTCCTAGCTAGACCTGCTCCAGCCAGGGGAAGGATTGTTTGTTTAGCAATTGTATTGTTGCACTGTGTAATTATTGGTTAGAATTGTTAAATTGCTTCCATTGTACCCAACCCCCCCAAGGTAGAGGAAAGCTGCTACCTTGTCCAATTGTATAGAGACAGAAAGAGAAATAAGAACCAGAAAGGCAGAAGCTAGAGGGGTTCAAACCAAATAATTGTTGGACCAAAATTAAAGGTATTTGTGAACTCCTACCTTGAAAGAATCTCTGCTAGTTTAACTTATCCTAGGCAGTCTGTGCTCCATATAAAGAGACTTGGGCCTCTTAGCCAAGAATCAAAGAAGTGCTAGGTAAAGCCAGGTCAAAGTATTATTGGTGAGAATGTGCATTTTCTGCTGAATTTCTAATTGTTTAGCTGTAAGAAGCTAATTACTAAAAGCCTGGCAGAGCCTTATTGCATGCTTTGCTCAGAGTTCTAGGGTAATCTAAGCCCAAGTAATAGAAAAACGTAGTCCTTTGTCCATGTAGTAGAAGGGCGTGGCAGCCCATAGCTGGGACAGAGACACTAGGTACCTTAGCCTCCACATTCAGAAGGGGGGTGGGTCATCATACTGTCTCAATGCCCCTGAAGCAAACCATATTTTCTTTACCTGCCTGCAATTTCCTGTTGCTTGCCTACCCCTCAGCTGTTCCTGATTTTCAGGGATGTCCCTGATTTTGCCTCAGAAATTTCTTCTGTCCCTCCTAAGTCTGGCATTTCTGGCACTAAAGAGTAGGGATTAGGATCACAGAATAACGCCAGCCATTGATGTTACAGTCTCATTCTCATTAAGAAAATGCTATTCACACTAAGAAATGTATACAGCTTCTGGGACTAATTTTACTGTTTTATCTGATGTGTTTCTGATTGTGGTCATTTGTCCCTGCCCTGTGATGAGGGAGGTTAAGAGGTATGGTTGCCTGGACCCACTGCTTGCTGTATCTGAACTGCTGTATTCAATCAAACTGTTTTAAATTATTGAACTGCTTGCTATGACTGAACTGCTATATTCAATTCAGAAGTTTAAATGACTGCACTGCCTTATTTTCTCAATTGTCCTGTGTGACTGCACTGCCCTGAGGAATTGATTACTGCACTTGCCTACTGCTACTCCCTCTGAAGACATTTGGGGCCACCCCATCCCAAATGGCAGGGCTCTCGATCATACGGTGGGGGGGGGGGGATTGCCTTTCAGGTTTTTAATTTTTGTTCTGTTCCAGGCTCCTGCAAACACCTCACATCTCATCCAGAAGTCCTCCAGTGTCTCCTCTTTGACCCAGGAAAGGTCCCCAGGAAGCCCAATATTGCCTGCATCCACTTCCAACTACCTCCAACAACTCCAAATGTTCGCCACGATGCCCCAGGTTTGAGTTGCAGGTCGTAAGTGGTAGCCAGCTGGTAGCTAGGGCCCACTAAAGTGAGTCAGATTAGGGACCGCCCCGGCTCTAGCTCGAGGGACTTAAGTCATCCACCGAACTCGGAGTCACGTTGCCCATTCTCCTGAATAGACATTGTCCTAAGGTGGCAACAGTACTGGTGGCCTATACCAAGGCCTTGCCGAGGATTGCCAGGCTCATTGCCCCATTCCCTGAGATGGCATAAGTACTGGTAGCCCACACAAGAGGCCACACCAAGGGTCGCCACACTCTTGATTGTACTGCCCATGGGTGGCTCGTGTTCCAGTGATACAGCAAGAGGTCACACCGAAGATTGTCGGATTCTGAAGCTGCAGGGGTGAGGTGGTAAGGGTTCCGGGGACCTGCCCAGAGGTCGTCCAGTGGATCATCACACCCAGCATCCTTTCCTCGACTGAAGATCACCTGCCTGAGGTCACCGCAGCCAACATCCCCAGAGGAGGTTCTCTTCCCCTACAACCTGGCATCAACACCCATCCTCGACCAGGCGCTGCCCTGTCGACGTTGCCTCAGTGATGCCAGGAGTCACCTTCTTCCCAGGGCCAGGAGGTCTACAGTGTTTTACTTGTTTTTTGGTTCACTGGGGGATGCCCCATTTTATGGCCTGTGTAGTAAGCGCTTCCTTAGGTTCACCCTCAGCAGTTGGCTGACCAAAATACTAGAAACCCAAGCTTGGTGCATCGGATTGCTACACCTTTAAGACTTGAATAACCTGGACTTTTGTAGGACATTAGTGGGACCAGTTTGTGGTCCCGGTAACCTTATTCACTCTTTCTCATGTCTATAGTGTTAGTGAATGCTAAGTCTTTTCTGTGTGCTCCAACTGTAACTAATAAACCTTGCATCCTGGCTTTAGAGTACGTCTCCAGCCTCTCCTTCCAGATTTATCTGGCATCACCCTAAACTATAGGGATACGAACCACCACAGCTCATCCACCACAGTTACTGTTTTTTTTTTTTGTTTTCTTTTACCACTTATTTTACCAGGTGAAACACACTAAGCTGAAAGCTTGTTTGCAGGTGCAACCTGGGAGCATGAGGAAGTTAAGTGACTTGCTCAGGGTCACACAGTATGCAAGTGGGGGCTGTGGGATTCAAACCCAGGTCTCCAGATTTGCAGCTCAGAGCCTTAAACCACTGCGCCATACTGCCTCCTTTAGACCCCACATGGAGTACTGTGTCAGTTTTGAAGGCTGCACCCCAGAATGGACATATATATGATAAAGGCAGTCCAGAGGAGGGCAACTAAAATGGTGCAGAGGTTGCACAAGATGTACTACAAGGAGTGACTGAGAGATCTTAACATGTGCACCCTGGAAGAGAAGAGAAGAGAAGAGAAGAGAAGAGAAGAGAAGAGAAGAGAAGAGAAGAGAAGAGAGCAAGGGGGTACATAATAGAGACCAACAAGTACCTCACAAGGGTGAACAAGGTGCAGGAGGGGAGTCTCTCTCATATTAAGAAGAGCACCAGGATCAGAGGGGCATGAGAGAAAACTGGTGGGGGGGGGGTGGTTAAGAGGGATGTGAGGAATAACTGCTTCATGTAATGGGTGATAGACACCTGAAACAGATTGCCAGCATATGTTGTGGAGGTGAAAACAGTGGGGGGCTTTGCCAACACTGGTTCAACAATTTTACTGTGACCGACATTACAGCAAGAATAATGACAAGTCACTGTAATGTCAGCGCAGGACCCTATCACTGCTTTCTGGGGGTCTTGCACCACCCCTCCCCAAATCAACTCCAATTCGAAGTTGATCATTTTATTTATGGGGGTGCGGGAACAGAGCCCCCTGCATGGGGTGTTCGGGGGCAAAGCCCCCTGAAGAAAAAATCTTCACTGAATGGCTTTATGCCAATTGCAGTTGTGGTTGACGTAACGCTATCGCTGTAACATCCATCGACAACAAACTTTCAAACCGGCATCATGGATCCCAAGCATGCATGGGATAGACATAGAACAGTATTATTAAATAGGCAGAGAGAGGGAGGGTTGCCAGCGACCAATTAGAGTCTGCAGAGACAGATTAGGCAGGGAACATCTGGGCAGACTGGGTGGGCCAAGTGGTCCTTTTCTGCCAAAAAAATTTTATGTTTCTCCATTGACTTACTTTACAAATGATCAAGATATCTGTATCTTAGGACTGGTGACACCTACGGGTAAGTCCAATATTTTATATAATAGATCCTTTCATGGACTTAAAGAGTGTGAGGGGTACAGTACATTTACCATTATTTTAGACCCAGCACTGAGCCCCACAGTAAACCATGTATCCCTTTGCGCTATGTGGACCATCCACCAGGATTCTTGGCTTCCTTCCTGTGAATACCTTTTCTGGCATATTTTCCAAGTATGCAGTTTGCAAGCTTTTCTCCCACAGATCAGGTGTATGAGGGAAATAAAATCTGAGAAGTCCATAGTTTTGTTTTCACCAGCTTCACACTGTTTTGTGAATGTTGCAATTTATTTGGGGCATTTCGAGAACATGCAAATGCAAAGTCCACAAAGTTTTTCCCTTCCCCAGTTGTGACCTTTGTTTATACAAAACAGATTTCAATCAGAAGCTAAACTTTGTCACCAGAAACTTTCCATGAGGCTTTTTGTAATAAGGCTACTGTTTAGAACTGAACTAAAGCTGGGCTCCCAAGACAATCCTCATGTAGGATCTGCTGAATACCATTTCAGCATTTCTATACTTTGCAATTAATTAATAGACAGACTGCAGCAAGATAGGAAAATGGATCATTGCACATCTAATACAGAGCTAATTTTCATGCAAATTAATTCTACATGTGACATTTGTAAGACTTGCTGTAAGCCATTTCTGTAAAATAGGAATGTTTTAACCTAAATTATTCTAATAGAATGGCTACCTCTAATTGTATCTTCCCTCATTCAAGCATTGTCTTGGAATTGCAGCTGGTGCACTTAATTTTTTCAGAGCACGTGTGCTCCCTCTTGTGGATCAATCAAGTCAGCTCAGGAAATTCTGAGAGGCAACAAGTTTGCAGTCCGTTCAGGGGAAGTCAGGCCACAGAGCCAAAACATTTGCTTATGCTACTGGGTTGCTCCAATAAACCATAAAACCCTTTTTTGGACTGGGATGTCACTAGAATGTATGGTAGTTATAAATTCCAAATACTCTGAATAGACATTTTTCTGCTAAGAGTGCTCTGCAATTTGCAGGGTCAACCACATTTAATGTACTATACAAATATTTTAAAACTCTGGCCCCTTAGTATTAGTGAAAACAGCATCTGACCCTTTACAAATTATAACGTTCTGCAAGGACGTTCAGCAGTACACGAAAGAGTGAATTTCAGTGCATGTATTCAGACCCATTTGACTGAAACACGACCATTATTTCATCAGATACTGTCATCAGGTCATCATTAGATTCCATTCCACATTTTGTTTTTGAATAAGGTAACTTAAATGCAGAGGCATACACTCAATCTTCTCTCACTCTGTACTGTTATTGATTTTCTGTTATGCTTAAACATGACTCGGGGGGCTGTAACACTTGTGTTTATAAAGCATCCTGAAATAATACAGTATTCCTAAAGTACGTGGAATACGCAGTTGGTGGAGTATGTGCTGAATTCTTTTGTGAAATTATTCAATTGAGCAGTGGAAGTTTTGCCCCTATTTATTCCTAGATAGATTTTTCAAAATTTGTTAGCACAAGTTCAGGAAAGTAAAGTGCTAGGAACTGAATGAATCTCTCCCAGTAGTGACCTACACTATATTCTACTGTACATGACTATTCTGTCCTGTCATTTGAACTTGCTTGTAACAGCTGGGATATCCTTCAAAAGGACATGAAACTGTCCTATATTGTCTCTCCCAAAGCCCTTACTCATACACATAATATGGTCCTGTCAGATATATGCACGTGCACCTGATGCTATTACACGGCAATCCTCAAGTGTGTGCGTGCATTCGTGTGCATGCATATCTGTATCTTAGCTATATCAACAGTATATTTATTATAATGGCAGCACAGTGCTTGTATATTAGGGTTGAGTACACAGTTTTTCGCATATTAGCTGTCATTTGACCAATTTGCCCTGAAATTTGACCTGCACCAAGTCAATGACTTTATCTCAATAATCTTTCAATTTAGTAACAATCAGTTCAGTGGTTTAAAAGTCCTAGAAGGTTAAATATACTGTAAATAAAAATATCCAATTTAAGAAGTGATCCAAGGACATACCTTTGATAGATGGTTTCACTGAAAAATGTTTTGTTTTTAAATTAAGTATGAAAATAGTATTGTCACGCATGTGTAGAACATTTTCTCACCATTCTCTTTAAAAGGTGTTTTTCACAACAATGTTATTTTTTCATTTTTATGTTTGCTTGCACGCATGTGCAAGAAACATAGTGCCATCATTGGAGATTTCAGAGGTGTGTCACCTCCTCCTCCAATTCAGGCAGTGTGCTGGCAGGCGCTGCCCCTGTAAGCCAATGCATTTTGGAGCTGTCTATGACACGCTCCAAAATGCAGTGGCATACAGTTGAAAGGGGGAGCTATGCTTGAGTGAGCAGCGATAAGAAGTTGCCCACGCCAGCAGCCCCCGCCCCCAGTTGCAGGCATGCGCTACTCGCATCGCAGTGTATAGCCGATGGGTGCCCAACCCGCTGGCTGAGCTGCATTGTCTCCCCAATAGCTGGTCATTTTGCCGACGGGGTGCCCAACTCAGCGGCTGACTGCCCCCTAAAGTCCTTGTGCCACGCTGGGAGCCCACTCCAGTGTGGCAAGCGTCCCACGAGGTTTTTTTGTTGTTGCCGACGGGGTGCCTAATCCCGCCGGCTGAACGCCTCTAAAGCCTTGTGCCATGCTGGGAGCCCACCCCAGCGTGGCAAGCGGTCCCATCTAAGTCTGTTTTGTTTTGTAACCTGTAAACAAAACGGTCCCAGCGCGCCTCCCGATCCCTCCGCAACCCGCACCCACCCACTGCGCACCCAGCTTCCCCACACCCCTCACCCATAATTACCTCCGGACTCGCACGACGATCTTCGTGGACGGGAACACGTCTGCACTCTTCAAAGCCGACCACGAGCGGAGAAATGCCAGTAAGCTGTATAATGGGCTAGATAGGAGGTTCAACGTATGCATATCTCAGGCATTTGGGAATTTTTGCACCAAATTTTCAACATGGGTTTTGGGACCCTTCTCATGAATGATGTCACTGTCATGGCGTTATTCGGGCTCGAAGGGTGATTTCGAGACATGACTGCGCGAGTGACTGCGAAATCACCCTTCGACTGAATACCACCATGACAGTGACATCATTCATGAGAAGGGGCCCAAAACCCTCATGTTGAAAATTTTGTTAAAATTCCCAAAAATGACTGTTTAATGAGCGCATGCTAGCAGTTCGTGACGCAGGCTCGTAAGTTCGCCAAATTTCAATATTTTCACCCCAGATTTTCAACATTGCCATTTCACCACACCTTCTTATGAGCAGTATAGCTGTCATTTTCACATCTCACCCAAAATGTGTTTCCGCTTGTAGCGCAGAAGCATGCAGTCGGTAAAGTAAAATCAATGTACAGGACAAAGTAAGAAAATCACAGTGACACTGTTCATGAGCAGAGGTCTTGAAATGGCTATGTTGAAAATTTGCTGAAAAATTCCTAAAAATGACTGTTTTACGAGCATGCTATGCAGTTCCTCACCTGCACTCTTGTAGGTTTCTAATTTTAATATTTCCACTCCAGATTTTCAACATTGCCATTTTCCACACCTTCTTATGTGAGTAAGCTGTCATTTTTCACATCTCACCCAAAACGTGCTCGACCATGTAGGCATACAATGGCGCAGTCAAGCAGTAAACTCAGTGTATGGGACACATTAAGAAAATCACAGCATCACTGTTCATGAGCAGAGATCTTAAAATGGCAATGTTGAAAATTTGGTGACAGAATTCCTAAAATGACTGTTTCACAGTGTCGTTGCACAGTTCCACACGCCGCGCTCGTGAGTTTTGCAATTTTCAATATTTCCACTCCAGATTTCCAACATTGCCATTTTTCCACACCTCCTTATGAGCAGTAGAGCTGTCATTTTCACATCCTGCCCAAAACGTGTTTCCGCCATGTAGCGTATACAATGGCACAGTCGGTGTGCAAACTCAATGTATGGGACACATTAACAAAACCACAGTGACACTGTTCATGAGCAGAGGTCTTAAAATGGCTGTATTGAAAATTTGGTGAAAAATGCCTAAAAATGACTTTTTACGCGCGTATCCGCATGTTTCTAGCATGCTCATAAGTTTGCAAATTTAATATTTTCGTCCAGATTGTCAACATGTCCATTTTATTAAACTTCCTTATGAACAGTACAGCTGCAATTTTTCATATGTCACCTAAAATGTGTTATCGCACATGTAGCGCACAATGGTGCTGTTGGTGTCAGAAAGCAATGTTTAGGACAGATTAAGGAAATCACAGTTACACTGTTCATGAGCAGAGGTCTTAAAAGCTATGTTGAAAATTTGGTGACAAAAGTCCATAAAATGACTGTGTTACGAGTGAGCATTGTGCAGTTTCCACGCATCCTCGTTAGTTCATGACTTTGTAATATTTTCAGTCCAGATTTTCACTAGTGGCATTTTTCCACACTTCCTTATGAACAGTACAGCTGCCATTTTCACAACATGGCGAAGTGTGTTTTCACACTTTCAGTGCAGAGATGCGTGGTCGCTGTGGGAAATCATTGTTCGCACAGATAAAGAAAATCACAGTGACACTGTTCATGATCGAGGCACCAAAATGCCTGAGTTGACAATCTGCTATAAAATATCCCCAACCTAATTATATAGCGGGTGTGCGTTGCACAGTTTCTATGTACACTCGTGATTTCACCATTTTTTTAAATATTTTCACTACACATTTGCAATATAGCCATTTTTATACCTCCCCATGAAAGAGTACAGCTGTCATTTTTTACATCCTGTTCGGAATATTTTTGCACCTGTGGTGCTAAATCCCGTAGTCACTGTGCATAAGCAGCTGGTACCAAACTGATATTCCCCTGTTCATGAGGTGGGGTCACAAAACACACATGTTGAAAATTTGGAGTTAAAATACCAATGAATGCCTGAGGTATTAGGCTTTTCAACTAAATCGCACAACCCTATAGAGAATGACAGAATCAGGGGTGTGACTTGGGATTCTTGCCTGTGATGCTCATACCATTCCACACCCCTGCAGTCACTGAGAGGCATCGAGGTATGCCTTGGACTCTTCGCCCCAACTTCACCCCATTCTCCTATATCGCACCCATCTCACCATATTTCCTAATGCAATGGGTGCGCATAAGGCCAAAGACCCCAAGGAACCACGTGACACTTGTCAGTCTCTGCAGAGTGGGGTGTGGTGAAATGGCATGGCCGTTATGCCTGACGACCCAAAACGCACACCCCCACTGCCTGTCACTCTCTGCAGGGTGGTGGTGGGGTTGGCTTCAGTTCAATACTTCACTGCCATTCCTATTACGCAGCTCTGTAACTTCTACACTACCACTGCCAATGCCAGCAAGCAAACATTCGGCATTGACAAATGCTTGTTGTCATTTGAAACAGTTGACTTGAGCTAGAACAGTTCATGTCAACAGATTTGAGAAAGAACAGCAACACAACCGACCTAGCTGATTTCACAGTCGGTGGTTACCCAATCCCATTGTCGGCACCCCCTTCCTGCCTGACCCAGCTGTTTAAAAATCATTATTGACAGTAGGTGCCTCATACCACACTGGCATCCCTCTCCCACTTGATCAGTTGTTATTCAGTGTTTTTTTTTTATTTACCAGCAGCCCATTCCACAATTTGGAATTAAAATGTTGAAAAGTATTAAAGTCACCAGCCTGGTGGTACAGAGAGTAGAGGGACTGTAACACCTTACCTCTCGCCATGCAGGTGACCCAAGTTTGGGAATGATCTGGGGTCACTGGGAGTTCCAAGGGGAGGGCTGGGAGATGATCAAGTGGTTACCTGGCAGCTCTCCTATCCCAAACTGGGGTGGTGAGTCAACCTGGCTATTGGCTATCGCCAAGTAGAGGCCTGGCAGTAGTGCCAATGCTTGGGAGACAGATTTAGGTCAGATGGGGTAGATGGAGCCACAGTTCCAGAAGACATGTGTGCCTCCATGTGCCTGCTCCCTTTGTGTTACCGCGGCTCAAGGACAAAGGGTGAAAAATGGAAAGGGGTTGTTTCAGCCTCAGTGATGTCTAGTGTTGGAATTATACTACCGCGGTACCAGGGCCCTAACATTTTTGAAACAGGGACCATCTGAGGCTGTTTCCAGTCAGTGCTTAACGCATGCCAGTGGGTCAGACGGAAGGCACACTCCACTAAACATGACTCCTTATTTATTTATTTATTTTTTTTGAAATTTAAGTTTATTAGTTTCAGAAATAAGACAACCAAAGACAATAGCAAACAAAAAACAAGCCAGTAAGCCAAGACCAAACCAACCCCCCCCCCATAAACAAATGTATAGAATATCAGGACACACTTAAGAGTAAGAAACAAAACATGAAATATCTATCTATCAGTCAGAGTGTCAAGAGTATATACCTCTGCACCCCCCTCCCTCCCTCCCCAGGGTGCACCAGCTAAAAACCATAAACACACAACCTCTAAAGTCTGGATATCAGCGACTATTCACAGAGTGCTTGGTAACCTGACCAACAGTCCAAATTATTGTAATGAGAGAGGAATATATCCTAAATCCACAATGAAACAAAGAACTAAAAAGGTAGTATATACTATGCTATGTGATATGAGGGTCAAAGGATCGGGTCATCAGACCTTACCATTTAAGGTGAACAGAGGGATTGGAGTTTACCCCATCTTTTATGAAATAGATCCATACGATTCCTATAGCTGGCAATCAAATTTTCAGATTGGAGATACGACATCAACTCCTTTAACCAGTCCGCATATGATAGAACCAACTGGTCCCTCCAGTGCCTTAGAACCAGCTTCTTGACTGCCATAGATACCAGGGCCATATGATACCTGCGCTCCACACTATCTATATGAGAGAAATCACCCAACACACAAATTTCGGGACAAAAACCTACTCAGACCCAGAAGGAATCCAAATTGTCCCAATCGAGGACCATAGTGGGCAACTTTAGAACATTCCCAAAAAATATGAATTAAGTTGCCCTCACCTTGTAAGCACCTGAAACAATCCGGGACAGAGATCAATTTACGCTGAAAAAGTTTAACAGGGGTATAGTGCAGGTTGTTAACAATATTATATTGCACTAACTGAAACCTATCTTGAGTATGATATCTATGTAGATTAGGCCAGAAATTCCTCCAAAGCGGGACATCTTCAGGAAGGAGATGTGTCCAGACTGGGGAACCCCCAACCTCCTCCCGTAAGTTAAAAGTCAAGAGATAGGAATAAATCTGCGAGATAGAATGGGGCTGAGATGCCAGCATGATAATATTAGAGAGAAAGGGGTGTACCACAGATTGCTTAAGCACAGTACCAAATTTGTTACCCACCAGGTGCCGGAGTTGAAACACTTTAAAAGTTTCTCTAATTGAGATGTCGAATCTAGTTAAAATATCACCTGAAGTAAGGAGCGAAGCTTGACCGAACAAGTGCTCAACCCTGGAGTCTTTAAGTTGTGGGAGCCAACTTGGTCCTAACCAAGAATCTCCTAATCTGATATTGGGGTTCAGAGTTATCGGCTGCCTAAATCCTGTGTGGTTGGAGATCCGAAAAGACCTGAGACATTGAGCCCACACTCTAAGAGAAACTACCACCGTATCGTCAGAGATCAGTTGTGAGAGTGTTTTCGGGATCTGGTAGAATAGAGCGGACATATCAACTCTAAGTTCGGAGAGGAAGGCCCTCTCCAGCTGAAGCCAGATTGGATAAGAGTTCTCGGTGTTCACAAAAAAACATCTTCCTAACTTGGACAAGTGGGCCGCCCAATAGTATAACAGAAAATTTGGGAGTCTTAAGCCTCCTCTTTCTTTAGGGAGTGATAAGGAGGCATAAGAGCAATGTACCCCCTTCCCCCGCCAGATGAAAGTAGAGAACAGACTATGAAGCTGCTGGAAAAAGGAAAGAGGGAGCCAAAGGTTGGTGAGGTTCAGTGGGTAGAAGATCCGGGGGAGGACATTCATCTTGATAATACTGATTCTGCCCCACAGAGAAATAGGAAGGGCTGCCCAGCATTGCAAATCCTGACTAATCGAGTCCCTGATCTTAGTTAAGTTTAATTTTTAAGTAGAGAGGGTCGGTAGAAAATAGATCCCTCAGATATTTAATTGAGCTGGAGGTCCACCTCATTCCAAAGGGAAGAAAATCTTGCTTAAAAGTATAATTATTTATGGAAAGATCTCACACTTAGAAATATTTAGTTTATAGCCAGAAAAGGAACTAAACTGCCTAATAATATCCAGGGCTGCTTCTAGAGATGTTACTGGGTCCATTAGATGTAACAAGACATCATCTGCATACGCTGATAGGACTAGATCCCGTTTTTGGAGCCTGACCCCTCTCACCCGAGGGGAGGACTTGAGATTAATCAATAAAGGTTCCAAATATAAATTAAACAACAAGGGAGACAGAGGGCAGCCTTGTCTGGTGCCGGCAAAAAGACGGAAAGGGGGGGACAGAACCCCATTACAGTAAATTTTTGCTGAAGGCACTTATAAAATACCTGTATCAAATTCAAAAGGAAGTCGAAAGCCCATTTCCTCCATTACTATCCATAAAAAGGACCAGTCGACCCGATCAAATGCTTTCTCAGCATCAAGAGAAACTAGTGCAACTGGGTCTGAGGTGGACCGGGCATACTGTGAAATGTGTGATAAGGTCCTCAAATGGTCAGCTGCCGACCTCCCCGAAACAAAACCGGCCTGTTCAAGGCTCAGAAGCTCCGGCCAGATCCTTTTGATCCTTTCAGCGAGTATTTTAGCTAGTATTTTAATATCATAGTTCTGGAGAGAAATAGGCCGGTAACTAGCCAGATCAGAGGGTTCCTTGTCTACTTTAGGGATTAAAACTATAGTGGCCTCGAATAGAGCCGGATCAAGCTCCGATGAAACCGGGAAGTAGTTGTATAATTTAAGCAGAATAGGAGTTAGGTCTTTGACAAAGACTTTGTAAAAGTTTGCTGGGAATCCGTCTGGGCCCGGTGCTTTGTGTGGGACCAGAGAAGCAATAGTACTTTTTATTTTCTCAGCTGAGATAGGAGCTAGTAAACTGGCTTGCTGGGACTCCGATATGCTCGGAACACCAGTTCCTCTTATGTAATCCCTGATGTCCGCTACCGGATAAGATGCCGGGGAGCGGCTATAAAGACTCGAGTAGTATTCCTTAAAGACCTGAGCAATATCTCTGGGCGAGGAAACAGTATTACCAGATGGGGAAGTCAAAGAGGGAATGATCCTCGAACTTTCAAGTGCACGCAAGCGCAAAGCTAGTAATTTACCGGATTTTTCGCCGAGATCCAGATATCTAGCCTGGGTTTTCACCAAACAGTACTCTATTTTTTCCTTCAGAAGATCCGAATATTCATTCTTAGCTAAAAGAAGCTCCTTAAGATCTGAAACCGAGGAAGTTGACGAATACCTACCTTCTAACTCCCTAATCCTACCAACCAACTCCAACGACCTAGCTAATCGTGCCTTCTTCCTAAGGGAAGCCATCTTGATAAAGTCACCTCTGAGATAACACTTTAAAGCTCCCCATACCATATCAACTCTAGGGGTGGAGTTCATATTATCAGCCAGAAAGAGAGATATTCTAGAACTGATCTCTGAGACACAATGATGGTCCTTTAGTAATTGAGTATTTAGTCGCCACATGGAGTCACGAGAGTAGTCGGGATTTAGGGACAGTTGTAACAATACCATAGCATGATCCGACACAATGATCAGTTCCATGCCAGACAGAGGGATATTCGAAGGAAAGAGAGACTAACTAATATCATATCTAATCTTGACTTAGTACCTGTGATTGGGATTGAAAGGAAAAGCCCGACATGAAGGGTTGGCAAGGCGCCACGGGTCGCCCAAACCTAACATTGAAACCATTTCACAGAGGCGTTCTGAGCGAGGAAGGTGCCGCCTATCTTGGGTTCTCTATCCAGCAGCGAGGAGAAGGGTACATTCAATTTCCCCTAGTACAAATTGAGTAGGCAAAAGCTGGCCAGTTTATCCGTCACGCGATAAAGAACTCAGGGTTCCTCCCCAGTCCATATACTGAACCAAGAACCACACCCTCTGTTTAAATTACCTTTAACTAGGACAAATCTCCCATCTGGGTCTGAGAGAACTAGGTCTTTGATAAATAAAACATGTCTTTTAACAAGAATCGCCACCCCCTTGCTGAAACAAGAATTCCCTGCAAGATAAAGTTGAGAAAACCCAGACCGAGAAAGCAACCTAGCCTCATCATGGCATAAATGTGTTTCCTGCAAGAAAAGGATGTCAGTGTGGAGCAGCGAGCAGTGATTAAAACCTGTAAACGCTTGACCCGATCCTGAGCCCTCTAACATTCCAGGATGCTATTTAACTGTATTTCTAGCCATTTTGAAAATATCACACAACAATTAGATATCCAGACAAGGTGATTATCACATACAATAGCAAGGTGCACCTCACATATAAAGATCTGAGACCCTTTCATATCTCTCCTCCCTCCCCTGCAAGAAACCCCCAACCGGAGAAATAAAGTAAACCAGTTCTTGAAAACCCTCCCCTCTCCCCCACCACCCCAAAACCGTGTCAACCCGAAAAGCCTCTATGGTAAACAATCCAGAGTAGCCAGAAGTTAAGTGGAGCATCAATCCAGAACCCCACCCCACCCCTCCCATCAGAACTCTGAGCTTAGCAAAAGACCAAGCAACACCAGAAAAGACCCCATCCCCCTAACGAAATCAGAGAGACCGTACTATAACCTGCGATATACTAAGCCCCCCCCCATAAACATCCCAAAGCACAAACCCACCAGAAACTATGTACAAATGGAGGTCCATACAACAGTGGTCCCAAATGTAGCTTGTTACCCTGGATCATGAACCTCCCTAATCCCAACGCGAACCTCCAACCCCCCAGAGCCGGGAGCAGATGTCCATGTACTGCCAAAAACAAATACGTCCTCAGCAAAGATAGGATCCCCACGGCAACAAACCCACACCTACCACGAACCAGCCCCGGGCAGAGGTTAGCTACCCCCCCAACACACGGCTTGTAATCCCACATCCAGCAAGCAGGCCCACTAAGTCCTCCCTCCCTCATAGCCACCCCCAGCCCCACAACATGTAAACAGACCAAATAAAACGGGAATAGTAAAGGAAGGCATGAGGGGAAAGAGAAAGAACAAAACATAGCAGGTGCTTAAACCCCAAATTAAAAGGACGCACTCTAGGCCCCATCACTCCAAGCGCCCCAGCAAGGTTCCAATTCACCTCCCCATCCCAGTGAAATAAGTGGGACACCTACCCGAGTCCGCGCCGATCGTAGGTAATGAAAGCGAGTCCCACGTATGCCAATCCAAGTGGGGAGTAGGGGGAGCTCACCGGAGAACCACAAATGAGGTCGCTTCTGAGGGACCACAAAAACCGCCGAACCCCAAGTGGTCCGCCCTCCAGGAAGTTCCACCGGCACTGCAACCATCGAATAGAAGTTCCACCGGTATACACATGCTAAAACGGACCAGGAACTCGAACTGAGACCCAAACCCAGCGATCCGTCAGTTCCTCCCACCCCAACGCCCAGCCCACAAATAGGACCCAAAAAGGAAGATCAGGACAATTAAAACAACACGGAGGAGAGTAACAACGAAAAAGACAGAGACAGAGGTAGGTGACAGGGAGGGTAGGCAGACGCAAGACAAAGGGCCAGGGGGGTCACACAAACGACCAAGAGGGGAGTAGACACAAACAAGATCCAAAACAAAAAGAATTAGCTCAAGCGAGCACTAAAACAGCCATTTAGAGTCCACAATACAGTCCTCAGCCAGGTCCCTTAATCAAATCAGGCAATCTATTGATGAGCTCCTTATGCGCTGCTTCAGGGGTGCCAAAACTCGTAGCTGAGCCACCAATAGTCACTTTTAGGGTTGCAGGATACACCATCCTGAATGGAATCGCCGCTGCTATTAACTTTTGTACTATTTGATGGTACGCTGCTCTCTTTTCTCGGATTTCTTTGGGAGATCTTGGGCACACGGATCCTCGGGCACCCCACAGAATCTCCTTCAACTCCGGGCCTTCAGGTATATGTGTTGCCTTTCCAGATGGCTAAGAAATTTGATGATGACCGGGCGCGGGGGGATCCAGCTGCAGGTCGAGGGCGCAGTGAACGATGGACCCTTTCGAGATGGTAGGAGGTATTTATGGGAGATGGGCCCACTATTTTGACAAAGAATTTTTGTAGAAAGGCCATAAGGTCTGGGCCTTCTTCCTGCTCAGGAAGGCCGATTATTAACAAGTTATTTCGACGGTTTCGCCCCTCCAGGTCCTCGGTCTTAAATTGCAGCCTCTTCACTTGTTGCCTAAGCTCTGTTATCTCCATCTCGGCTCTGGATCTCCATTTTTCAGAGGAAGCGACCCTGACCTCTACATCCGAGACCTTTTTAGAAACAGTAAAGAGGTCGCTACGCAAAGATTTGAGTTCTCCAGTGAGCTCAACAAGAAGCTCCTTTAAAGGATTGAGCTCTTGGAGGAATTTATCCTCCGACAGTGGCATGGATTGTATTGCCTTATCTCCTCCGTGGTCCGGCCTGGCTGGGGCCTGGTTCCTTTGCTTTTTCGCGGCCTTCTCAGGGGATGCTGGAGGAGGCCTTGTAAGGGCCTGTTTTCCATCCACCTCCATCGCGACTCAGCTAGGGCTCAATATTCCAAAGTAAAAATCTCTATCGATGGCAGACTATTAGAGCACTTGATATTTAGTTAAATTCTGTCGAGAAAACTTCAGGATGCACCTTAAATCTCTCAATTAAGGCGGCCAGAGGGGGGAGCTCAGTATCCCAGCTGCTGCTTAGATGGATGCCATCACGTGACCAGCATGACTCCTTAGTTTGTGTAGCCAATGTTTTCTTAGTAAAAATAAGAATACAGTGTAAAGCCTTGTGCTACATGGGTTTTAATGCATTTTCTAAACACTACATATTAAAGCATGGCATAACTGGGAAAGGTACACAGAGCCAAAGCTCATTTCTAGGAGTGATGTGGGAGAGGGAAACAATGGGGTTCCAAGCCAAAAAAGAAAAAGCTGCAATGCACACTTAATTATTCATTTATATATTTACTTATTTATTTATTTGAAGGTAGGGAGGTGGTGGAGAACAGTGCGATCTAACAAGGTGCAATAAATGCAAAACAATAACAACTGTAGAAGAAGCAAATACCAGGTACAGAGAAATACACTGCATGAAGTTAAATAAATTTGGAAATGTACAAAAGCAATACACATATGGAGAAGGAACAGTACTGTCAATTGGTGAGGGTGGATGGGGGGACAACTACACAGTGCAAATGTGGGGCAGGAGAGAGCCATGTCTGGAGGGTGGTGGTCAGCAGCTTTTGACATGAAAAATTATACCAAGATAAAACAAAAGAAATGCATTTGCAAATTGAGTAACATGTACTATACAGCAGCACCTACCTACATTATTTAAGTTATACAGCTAAGCCTCTTCATTTAAAATGCTGCTGCTGGCCATGTGCACTGCTTATGGAATACATACATGCTTTCCAGGGTGGGTGGTATTGGGCAATACTGGACCACCCAGAGGTGTAATGTGGCCCAATGCTGCAGGCAGAGTGTCTTATAGCCCTTGGAAGGTCTGGTATTTCTGAATACCGCCCACCCTGGCAAGTATTATTGCACTTAGAAAATGGGCACAATGCAAAAAATAAGTTTAATAAAAAATGTTAATAAAAAATATCTTTGAAATAACTTTTGTAATAAAATAGTCCTCCACCTGCATTGGATGTGTGTTTTTCCTAAAGTAGGGACATTTTTTTTATTTTTTATTTTTTTTATTGTAACTTCAGGGGCTACTCCTGGCTACTACCCTGTCTGCCCCCAGAGGCAGGTTGAGGGGCCCAGATCCATTGACAGGTGCCTCCACCCAGAGGTCAGGGTTAGCACAGCCACGACTACCACGGTTACAGCTCCTTCTGAGCTACTGCAACCCCCCCCTCGTCCCACTAATGACTCACACTGGGTAGCAGCGATTCTGTTCACCAGTACACTTACCCCACGGAAAATATAATCCAGCTCCCTTCGGGGACCCCCTGTAAAGTAAGGCACAGTTATGTTGCAATCACCCCACAGCAGTTCACCATTAATGTACACAATAACCAGGATGTAGCTGCCCGGCACAGCCCTCCAGCTCCAGCCACAGAAGGGGCTCCGAGCCGCCAGCGGGCCGGCGGCGACCCCCAGCCGAACCAGAGATCCAGGAGGCCGGGAGAAGCAGTGAGAAAGGTACGGGCAAAGCCGCAACCAATCGGGAAACGACCTCAGTCTCTGCCTGCTTCCGATTGCGGCACAGCCTCCAGCTCCAGCCACAGAAGGCTCCGAGCCGCCAGCGGGCCGGGCGGCCCCCAGCCGAACCAGAGATCCAGGAGGCCGGGAGAAGCAGTGAGAGCCGCACAGCCTCCGTGCCCAGCCACAGAAGGCTCGAGCCAGCTGGCCGGGCGGGCGCACTTCAGCCTAACCAGAGACCCAGGAGGCCGGGAGAAGCAGTGAGAAAGCCGGACAGCCTCCAGCTCCAGCCACAGAAGGCTCCAGCCGCCAGCTGGCCGGGCGGCACCCCCAGCCGAACCAGAGATCCAGGAGGCCGAGAAGCAGCAGTGAGAAGCCGGCACAGCCCTCCAGCTCCAGCCACAGAAGGGCTCCGCAGCCAGCGGGCATGGCGACCCCCAGCCGAACCAGAGATCCAGGAGGCCGGGAGAAGCAGTGAGAAGGTAGGCGGCAAAGCCGCAACCAATCGGGAAACCACCTCAGTCTCTGCCTGCTTCCGATTGTGCGCCTTTCCATTGACTTTAGCTGGGACTCTGCAACACTATTCTGGATGGGATTTTGCTGCTTAACTGTAAACTTGTTTAATTAATCTTAAAAGAGCTGTTCTGACTTAAAAATTGTGGGCTATTTAAACATTGTATTGATGTGATGTTTGCTAGTGATTCAGCCTTTCTGGTGATCTGTGTGGGCTGAGGCTTGGCGCCTAACCCCCCAAACCCTCCCAGTCTTTTGTTGTGCAGATTTTGATCCTAGCACCTAATTGCAGATTGCCTGCAATAAAGTAGCCTCTCACTGCCTTCTCCTCTGTCCCCTGCCTTGCAGCCGCACAGCCCTCAGCTCCAGCCACAGAAGGCTCCGAGCATGCAGCGGGCAGGCGGCGACCCAGCCGAACCAGAGATCCAGGAGGCCGGGAGAAGCAGTGAGAAGGTGCGGGCAAAGCCGCCAAAATTTTGCCGCCCCCCCTCCCCTCTCGGTTGATTCTATTTATACACTCCTTCCCTTAATTCTCTAATCACGCCCACATCCTTTTCCTTCTTCTTTAACCCATATCTACCCTGTACAATGCTAACTTGTTTCCTTTTGCTCCTTAGCCTCTCATCTCCCCAATTCATTATGATAATCATTCCATACCCCTGTCATGACGAATAATTTAATGAGTATGTGCTGTTCTCCTCTGCCATCCAAAATGCACAACCACCTATTCCTTATTCGCCTTGAACCACTCTTACACTGCAACCCCTGGGTATCCACATAAAGTCTTTCTAACAATCCAGCACTCCCAAGCCACTTACATGTATCCTGGCTTTATAATAACCCGCTATGCCTGTCCATCAGACTCCTATGTTATGATAAAGACACACCCATATAACAGGACCATCTCTCATTACACAGTGGGCACCTAGGATTAAGAGAAACATTCTGGTCACTCTCTATCCCTTTCCTTGGTGCCCTTCTCAAATTAATCTTTTACCTCCTTTTCTGCATTGGCACTATAGAGATTAATCCTGGCCCCATTGTAAGTTTATCTTCCCCTGCTGATCTGACCTCCATAAAGGCCTAAGCTTCATACACTTTAATGCTTGCAGCCTCCTAAAAGTTCACCTTAATACAGGCTTGGGTGGTACATACTCTTCCAGATTTCCTGGTCATTTCTGAATCTTGGCTCAGGCCTACAACAGAAGACAGTGTTAAACCTTCCTAATTATCAGCTCTTCAGAGCAGATCGCCCATCCAGGGGTGGTGGGGTGGCCATATACATTAAGGACACCTTCTGCAACCTGCCTCATCAGCACATCCGAGCCAAATGAATTTGAATGTCTATCAATCAAATTATCCCTTCCTAATTCATCTTCATTTAAACTGATTGGATGCTATAGACCTCCCTCTGCAGGCCTTAAACTGCTTTCTCACCTAGGGTCAATTCTCAACCTAGGCCCTGAAGATACCATTATCCTTGGTGATTTGAATTTAAACTGGCTGTCTAATGTATCTGCACCTCTGATAACCTTTTGTGACACCTATGGATTCACACAGCTGATTAAAGACCCAACTAGGATCAACCTAAGAAATTCCAGCAATAGCTCACTCCTGGATATTATGTTGGTAAACAAACCTCAATTATATTCACATGCAGGTGTACTGCCGAGTGATGTGAGTGACCATTACCCATAGCCGCATAAGATCCACACCCAAACTACCAAATCCTGCAGAATTTGTCCTCAAAAGGTCAAAAGAACTTTGATATCTCAGGCTACCTCCATGACCTGAGTTATACAATACATTGGCAAGATTTATCTTACAAACCTCTGTTGAAACAGCTCTCCAGACTTTAAAGGATATTATCAATAATGCCCTCAATATTCATGCACCTATCACCAGTATCAGAACTAAGGTAAAATCCTGCCCTTGGTTCACCTCTGAGCTTAAAGCAGCCTTGAGAACCAGAGACAAACTGTGGAAAAGGCAAGAAAACAAAGGACATCAGAGATTGGCTAAATTTCAGAAAAGCAAGGAATTCATGTACAAAAAAATAAGAACTGCCAAAACTGCCTACTATACAGCTGAATTGATGCCTCCTACAATAACCCATCCAGACTCTGGGGTCAATAAAAGGACTCTGGGCCAAAAGTCTACTCCTGCCTTAACCTCCAAACTGATACTAAATGATACAGAAATTACAGGTAAACAAGAAATCTTAAATACCTTCAATGCTCACTTCACCACAGCTGGCCTAGCATTTGACTCTTCACCAGCAAATATCCTGAGATCTTCCTTGAACCTGCAAACTACTGTGGGGCAAATGGCTACTTCAACTTTTCCTTCATCCCAATATCCGTGAAAGAAGTGGAAGATCCTCTCTAATTTAGACACTAATAAGAGTGCAGTGCGAGACCCTGGATCCCTATTTCCTGAAAATTGCTTCACATGTTTATCTGTCCTCCTCACTCATCTCTTCAATCTTTCCCTAACTACTGGATCCATTCCTCTACTTGGAAAACAGCTCAAGTGGTTCCATTACTCAAATCTGGTGATACTAGAGATCTCAACAATTACAGACCTATCTCCATTCTACCAGTTTTATCCAAGTTGCTCGAAAAACTAGTAAACTCTCAGTTAAGGGACTATTTGGATAACAACAACCTTCTAAACTCTGCACAATCTGGATTTAGATCAAAACATAGCACCATTACTGCCTTAGCTAAGGTAACCAACGATTGGCAGACTACCTTGGATAAGAAAAATTGTACCTGTGCTGTGTTTCTGGATTTGAGTAAAGCCTTTGACACTGTGGATCACGACTTATTAATCACCTCCTTAACTCAATAGGCCTGGATTCCCTGTCACTCAACTGGTTTAAGGATTACCTTCAAATAGGTCACAACTGGTTAAAATGGAAATTACCTATCCACCTCAAAACCACTGCTAGGCGTGCCACAGGTTCTATTCTTGGCCCTATCCTCTTTGCTATTTATATAAACAATATTGATGCCAACCTCACTCAATCTAACATTCATCTGTTTGCTGATGATACTGTATTATATGTCAGCAATCCCACCTTCCAAAGCCTTGTGATCTGTTACAATCCGAATTCTCCATTCTGCAGCCAACCTACTTGACAAAAACTACTTCTAAATGCAAAAGACAAAAGCCATGTTCTTTGCCACAAAGAGTTGCTCTACCCATACCCTAGCATCCACCACCCTACATTTATCCACCTTACTTGGAGAAAACTTGAATTTGTTGATAATTTCAAATATCTTGGAGTCTGGATAGATAACAGGCTTGACTATTCAGTCCATATTGAAGAACTACTTAAAAAGCTAAGACAGAGGCTTGGACTATTCTTTAGAATAAAGCATTACCTAAACAGTGACTCCAAAAAAGGTTAATTCAGGCCTCATTCCTATCCTCATTGATTATGCTGATTTTCTATACTGCCATTGTCCAGGTCATCTCTTATAAAACTGGACACCACTGTATCACAGGGGCCATAAGATTTATTACTGACCTTCCCCCAGCACCCATCATTGCTCCCTTTATATGGCAGTCAATTGGACATCATTACAGCACAGAAGGACTAGGAATGCTGTTATCTGGACATTCAAGCGTTAACAGGCAAACTACCTACCTATATCACTGATTGCTTTACCCAAATTACAACTAGGCCATACACTTTAAGGATCAGTAAACTTATCATGTTACAGGTCCCCATTGCCTGCACCTGTATGGGAGGGCTGCTTTAGCTATACTTTAGCAGTTGCATGGAACTCTCTCCAAAAATCCATATGAAGCAGATAGCCTCTACCTCTGACATCCTTCAAAAGACTGTTCTCGCCCTTTTTCCAGAGCTCTGCAATTGCTTTTATAAACCATAATCCCCACCCTACCTGACCCACCTTTCTTTTCCGTCCATTATATTGTTTCATATTCTATCTTCCGACTCACCTATCTATTCTCACAAAAGCTAGTTAGACCCTATAATTTTATATTTTATTCCTGCTATACCCTTTGCCCACATTTTCTTGCAGGCAAAATGGTTCTACTGCTCCTTGTATATATGTAAATTGTTGTATACATTCATTTCTTGCCATTATATTGTTATTTATGCTATTCTTGTCTATGTAATAATATTTGTATCCTCATTTGTATGACCACTCAGGTCCATCTTGTAAATGAGCTTTGCTCAATGATGTTCGCCTGAATAAATAAAGATTTTGATTGATTGATTGATTGATTGATTGAGCTGTACAAAACAATCTGATTTATTCAGGGGGAAAACAACAAGGACAGGGGGAATCAAGTTGATTAGCTTATCACTATATTTATCTACCTAGGGCTCTGTGTACAGGCTTAATCCTACAGCTTATAGTCCCAGGGTACCCAAGCCCTAGCGGCTAGTCCCACCGCGTGGCAGCTGGTTGGGCCCATAGCACACACAATCGTAACAGCCCTGGGCAGGTCACAGTAAAAGGACTGTTCAGTTAAGTAAACACACTACAGGGGCGACCCTGAATTAGTACTCACAACCCCAGCAAATGATGATTCCTGCACACTACCAGGCTGGAACCTGACTTTCACCAGTCTTCTTTCACATTCATATGGTAACAAGAAACAGCAGAGGGGTACCACACCAGGCAGCAGCAGCTGGGCTCTCCAGGCTTCTCTGTCGTCAAAATACTGCAACGGCAGCTTTCTCTTCACTTTTCCCGTGGACTGAGCGCAATTCAGCAATCTTCTCCAGTCCTCCAAACAGGTCGAGCCTGGTGGGTAGCCGTACAGAGCACAGCCTCCTCTGACCACCAGCCGGCGGGTTTTCCGACTCCTTTCCTCAGGCAAATGGTCGCTAGGCCCTTCACGCGCTTCCCGCGTGAACACTTCCCAGCGCAGAAGCACAGAAGCTCCTCACTCCTCACCAGTCACAACGCATCTGAAGCTGGCAGCATCAGCACTCCTTCCAGATTGGGCGCTACCCATTGCCATTGGCTGGATGAGCATGCCAGTCATTTCCTCTACAACCTTCAGTGGTGCTGAAAAGCACCAGTACATATAATGCCTTTCCCAAATTACAAGCAGTCCCTCCATTGGTCAGTCAGCCCTGTAAGGTCCCAGGTACTGATTGGCCCATTTAGCAGTTCTAGTCCATCATGGAGGAGGAAGTTGACACAGTCCCTTGCTGCAAAGGAAGGCAGGTTAAACAACTGCATTATCATTATTGTTTTACGTTATATTCAGCAAACCAGTACAGCTTTTCAGCAGAACTCCCTCTGCACCACTAGCGATGGCAGAAGGGAGTTATTATTTCAGTGTCCTGGGCGGGACTCGGGCATACAACCCCACAGCCCTCTTCCAATTTAATTACCTACAGCTGCAACAAGCAGCCCTTAAAGAGACAGCTCACGGAGGCTTTTTAAAGCGCTCACTGGCTTCCCAATTAAATGGCTTTAGCGCCGAACTCCAATCAGGCACGGAGCATTTACCCAAGCTCCGGGGGGGCATTCTAGGAACCCCCATTTACAAGGGGGTTACACCCTCCCTGGCCTGGAAAAGCTTGGCGTCTGCATCAAGTAATTACCCTTAAAGCAAAATAGTTGAATACCCCAAGTAACACTATATCCCATTTCACCTTACATACATGAATATTAGATTCACAGTGCACTATAGTGTATACACATCATACATATAAAATCTTACACTTTTAACTCAGGTCATGGGCCCTACTCATGACCCGAGACTGAGGACTCCTCTTCTGAGCTACTTACTGTCCCCAGGCAGGCGCCACACTCATAAGGCATTACTAATAGTCTGGAGTTATCCCCCAAGGCTAACTTAGGCAAAGAACTTGGGGACACATACACCCCCTTGTGGACCACATTTAAGGGCAGGTCCACTGGCTGACCCAGAGATTCATAGCTTAACTTTATTACCGGCCGAATTTGTCAGCCAGATCGTCTAGGGGTCTCAGGGGATTCTGATCCTGGCCCTGACTCCACTCCCATGTCAGGGACATTAGCAACAGGGATCCCTTCAAGGGGATCAGGCTCGATACTCATAATACTTTCAGGGGCTTGACCTTCTATACCTGAACCCACCCCACTGGGCTTATCTGGGGACGGTGTAGGTACTAGAGGGGAACCATCAGGGCATTCAAAATAGTCTTCCGATTCAGGCATATCACTGGCTTGTTCCCCCATTTCACTCTCTTCTTCTGAAAAGTCAGATAATTCAGCCAGGCCAGACAGTTCAGCCAGGCCTAAGGACTCAGCTCCTTGAGCTTGCCTGCTACCCCATTCATCTTCTGGAGGCATTTCCTCTGGGGACAAAGTAGAGGGCTCAATCAACACAGATGGGCTAGGTTCAGTTCCTGAGTTAATGAGGGGATTGCCCCGAAACAATTGGCTTAGTTCATAAGAGGGATAGTATTCAACATCATCTTTGCTGTCTTCCGACACTGAGTGTTGACCATCTCCTTCTGAAGGGGGGTTGGACAAGGCTCCCTCGGTGGACTTGTCGAAGGCTCCACGGGCTTAGTTCTTTTCTTAGCAACAGATCTAGTCACAGGACGTGAAGAGCAGCAGTAGAAGGCTCAGCTCAATTAAGATCTGCCCAATTGGCAGCAGATGATTTCTGTGCATAGTTTTACATCTTTTGAGTTGCTTTCAGGCCTTTTATATACGGGAGGTCTGCCAACTGTCCCACCACAATATGAGGAGATGATGCCACCTGTTAGCAATCTTATGTTTGCCATGCAGTCGAAATTTCATCAACAACACTCTATCTCCAGGTTTCAATTCTACTGTCTTTACTTTTTTATCATATCTCTCCTTGTTGGCCAAATTCCGTTTTGCAGCCATAGTCTGGGCCAGTTGATAAGCATGGTTTAGTTGAGCCTTTAATTTTTCCACGTACTGTAAGTGATTTTCTGCTTGCACCCCATCGGGGGAAACCCCAAAACACACATCTACTGGCAATCTAGCCTCTCTTCCAAACATTAGACGATAGGGGGAGAACCCTGTGGCATCACTTTTCGTACAATTGTAGGCGTGAACTAGGGTGCTAATCTGTTGGCTCCATCTCGATTTATCTTTGGCTTATAAGGTGCCCAGCATGTCGAGCAATGTACGATTGAACCTTTCAGGCTGAGGGTCTCCGTGGGGATGGTAGGGGGTGGTTCGTGATTTGTGTACCCCCCACAAAGATAGCATCTCTTTAATCAAGCGACTTTCAAAATCCCTTCCCTGATTGGAATGAATTCGCTGCGGAGCCCCATAGTGGATGAAAAAATTCTCAACAGGTATCTTAGCCACTGTAGTTGCTTTCTGATCCTTGGTCGGGAAAGCCTGTGCATACTGGGTAAAATGATCAGTGACCACCAATATGTTGCTAACACTTTTCAGATCAGGCTCTAAACTCAGGAAATCAATACAGACCAGTTCCATAGGAGCACTAGTAGTAATGTTGACCAGGGGAGCAGCTCTCTGAGGTAACGCTTTCCTTTGCAAACAACGACCACAGATCTTGACATACTGTTCCACATCCGCACTCATCTTTGGCCAATAGAATCAAGTCCGTACCAAATCGAGTGTTCGATCTATGCCCAGGTGCCCCATCTGATTATGCAATAACCTTAGAACTAATTTTCTGAAAGCTGAGGGCAGCACCAGTTGTTGTCGTTGCACCCGGCCCTCCTTACTCACAGTCTCTCTCTCTATATATAGTAGTTGATTGATCAGCTTTAATTTGGGCCCTTCTTTGTACAACAAGGAAGTCCGCAAGTCAGTGGAACGCAGTTTGGATACATCCCTTCCAGCCCTCAAAACCTCTACAGCCATTCTTATCATAGGGTCACAGAATTGAGCCTGTTGGAGATCATCATTGTTGAGTTGCGGCAGAGAGCTGGTGTCCAAGGCAGAGAAATGACATTAGGCGGCAGGTATACAGTTCTCCGGCGGCCCCAGACAATCTACCATGCAGTCCACCATGTCAGGAGACACCTGTTCTTCCTTATCAAATTTCTGGCACAGGGCTGTTATGTCAGGCTCAGACAACCAGACCCATTCAGTCTGGGACACTGGTCTCCGAGAGAGAGCATCCGCATCTATATGGTTTAAGCCCGCCCTGTATTCTACAGCGTAGTCGTAGGTGGCCAAGGCAGAGAGCCACCTATGCCCAGTGGCATCCAATTTGGCTGAGGTTTGTACATAGGTCAGAGGATTGTTATCAGTCTTTACTAATATCTTAGCACCATACAAATAGTCATGGAACTGATCAACAATGGCCCACTTCAAAGCCAAAAACTCTAATTTGTGCATGGGGTAATTCTTCTCTGATGGCATCAGACTTCTACTGGCAAACGCTACAGGTCTCAATCCATTCGCGTGCTCCTGGTACAATACAGCTCCCAGTCCTTGCAGACTGGCGTCAGTATGAAGAGTGTAAGGCTTGGCTGGATCAGCATAGGCCAACACGGGTGCGTGGGTGAGTTGATATATGATGTCATAGAAAGCTTCCTCACACTCAGCAGTCCATCGATCCCCAAACACATCATTTGGTCGAAAATAGTTCTTTTCTATGTCAGTGTGCACACCCTTCTTATACTTTTTGTGAGTAGGCGGATACTCCTGGGTGAGATTAAGGAGGGAGCGAATCACTCGTGAATAGTCTCTGACAAACCGCCTATAGTAACCACAAAACCCCAGGAATTGTTGCAGCTCCCTTAAATTCCTAGGTTGAGGTCAAGTGGTCAACGCCTCCACCTTGCTAGGGTCAGTCTCTATGCCTTCAGTGGACACTATGTGGCCCACATATTTCACAGAAGTCTGGAAGAATTGACACTTGTCGATAGACAACTTAAGGCCGAAATCCTCCAACCGATCCGGGACTTTAAATAATCGTTGCTCATGTTCTTCCAACGATCGGCCAAACACTATAACATCATCTAAATAGACCAAACACTCGAGTAGGTTCATGTCCCCCACAGCTCGTTCCATCAAACGCTGAAAAGTGGCTGGGGCACCCGAAATTCCTTGAGGCATCCGAATAAACTCAGAGAAGCCTAAAGGGCAAGTGAAAGCAGTCTTCTCCCGGTCGTCCGGGGCCATCGGGATCTGGTAGTATCCGCTCCGAAGATCCAATACAGAGAACCACTTACTACCATTCAGACAATCCAAGGTGTCTTGTATACGTGGCATGGTATATTGATCCGGAATGGTCTGCCTATTCAAAGTACGATAGTCTACACACATCCGAACTGCCCCATTCTTTTTCCTTACTACTACAATGGGGGAGGCATAGGGGCTCCTAGACTTTTGAATTACACCAGCAGCCAATATTTCTTGCAGATGCCGCCGTACATCATCTATGTCAGCGAGAGCCAGACGTCGGGATCTCTCTTGGAAAGGTCTTTCATCATGCAGTCGAATGTGATGCTCAGCCCCTTGTACACATCCTACATCCCACTCCTTCAGAGAAAAAAACTGGTTCCTCTTGGCAAGCCTCTCACTGACCCTGCGCTTCCACTCAGTCAGCAGCGGAGAGTCACCAAAGTCAAACAGATCAGGAGCAATTCTATCACCCGTCCGAGAACTCTTCCTATTTGGTAGTACAGCAGTATCTGCACAATGAACGCTAGCCAGGGTGCACCCTCTTCTTATCCGAATCTCTTTATCAGACACATTGTACACTTGCACCATCACCCTCTTAACGTAAGCATGGGCTCTAGCCGGCAGAATGCTGGGTCTGAGCAACAACCCCTCAGGCAATCCTCCTTCCGCAGGCGCATCCAACATCAGCTTATTCTTGACATCTGTTTTTAGTCGTATCTCTCCATGCAGAACACATTGCTCATTTGGGGCAAGTACCACAGGGGCCGGATCCTTTTTCCATACCACTCCCACAGGGCCTTCAGGTTCCTCCAAACTACCCTTCTCCTGGGCGGCCCTGACCTTTTGAATCACAGCTGGTATACTCAAAGCTCGCCCAGTTTGAAATGCTTGCTTTTCTGAGCACAACTGGGCCAATCGTCCAAACATATGGGCATTTGTTCCAATCAACAAGGGCACCCCATCGTAAAGTCCAGTGGGCGGGCAAACTAACACTAAGGTTTCCACTTGCTCATTTATTCCATTTACAGTTGCAGGGGAACGATAACCAGACATGGATGTACCCCAAATACAGATAAGCCTTGTCATTCAACCCCCATACATGTAGGCCAGTTAGAGGCTGCAGGGGCACTTCAGATAAGTGTGCTTGGTACCAGTCCTGAAACATGATGGTCACCTGGGAGCCACTGTCCAATACAGCTCTAGTGGGAATTCCGTTCACCTGCACCCGGGTCTCCATAGACGGTCCGACCACATCAGACCAGTTGGGGGTAGCAACATTGTTAGCCTGGCGGGCATGGGCCTGAGTCACACAACTTTTCTTGGGGGCCCGAAACTGGGCCTGGTGGTGTTGGGCGATCAGTCTGCTGTTAGCTTTTCTTAAATTCTCCTGCCTCTGGCAGTCAGGCTGGAAATGCCCATCTTCCCCACACCGGTAACAAAACTTGGGGTCCCGGGGATCACTGTTCTGAGGGGGGCTCTGAGGGGAGTGAGAAAACTCTCTGGGGCTAGGGTTGGGGGGCTCGACATGTCTCAGGGGCCCTGGGCCATGTAGGGTACACAGTAGACTGCTTTAGGTCCCTCACTAGTTCCACTAAATTTCTGATCTCAGCCCTTAACTCACCCTCCACGTAGGGGTCAGAGGAAACAACCCACATCCCCACAGTACCTGGGAAATCTGGGGACCCCTCGGACCCTCCAGGCGAGCCAGTCTCCTCAGGGGTATTAGACTCAGGGGTCCCACTAAGGTTCACTGCCCCCACACAGGGTTCCCACCCCTCTTCATCAGTCTTCACTTCTCGAATTTCCCTCATCAATTGACAGTATTCAGGTGGGGTGGCCCGCCGATCATGCAACTTGAGTTTCAACAGTGTTACACTAGAGAATCTGGCAGACTTTAAAACATGTTCTAACCGAACCTGATTTAGGGAGTTAGCAGTGATTCCCCCTTTTCTATAGGCTTTCTGCAAGGCCCTCTCCACTCTAGTAACAAAAGCGGACAGTTTTTCGTTTCTCCACTGCTTAGCAGACCTGAATTTCAATAATAAAGCTTCACCAGTCTCTGTACTCCCAAAAAACCCTTCCAAAGCAGAGAGATACTCTGCAGCAGAGGCTTCCGGACGAGTGGCCCAGAAGAATCTAATGGCTTCTAAGGCAGGACCCCGCAGACTCTCCATCAGCCTCTTCCGTTTCTCCCCCTCGGAGCATTGCCACTCCTGGTCCAAAGGGGTGGCATAGTCCATCCAGGCTTCCTGGTCATCTTCCCCGGAAGGCACTGGTACCGTGCCAGAGAAAAGTTTTAATTTATAGTAGGAATCTAGCTGTATGGAGGGGACTGCCAATGGCAGAGAAGCCAACACTGAACTCTTGGGTGGGCAAGGGGAGGTGCTCGGGGAACCCCGAGGGGTAGTATCACTGGACAGATCCAAGGCTTGTAGCAACTCCTGAGTAGTCCTCCCCTCCACAGCTAACAATTTAAGCAGTTTATCTTTAAAACTGTTCATTTGAGGAGAACCCCCAGGAGTGACTGACCCACTTCGGATATGAATTAGCCTCCACCCCTGGGACGCACCCTCTGGGTAAAGTACAGGAGGTACCTTCTCAGGGTTGATGGCCACACTGCATAGGAGTAGCACCTGCAATGTCTGGTCAAGTAAATCAGCCATACGCCCTTTCACTTCAACCTTACCCAAACACTTTACTCATTCTGCAACAGAGACAATATCAGCAGCTGAGGTACCCAAGGACACATCTAACAATAATACAATCTGCTGGGAATCTAACTCTTCTGCTTCACCCCAAACCATTAGTTTGTGTACCATGGTTTTGATGGGTCCCAGCTTAATTTTTTCCAACATATCCCCTTCCATTTTCTCCATCTTTGGGGTATCTCCTCACTGAGCCACTAGGGGACGCTGATCCCAGCGGTGCCTCCAATTTGTAACCCCCAAGGGGGCACTACCCTTAGGGCTACTACCCCTGTCTTCCCCCCCAGAGGCAGGTTGAGGGGCCCAGATCCATTGACGGGTGCCTCCACCCAGAGGTAGGGGATAGCACAGTTACGACTACCACAGTTGCAGCCCTCTGAGCTACTGCAACCCCCCCTTCGTCCCACTAGTGACTCACACTGGGTAGCAGCGATTTTGTTCACCAGTACACTTACCCCACGGAACATATAATCCAGCTCCCTTCGGGGACCCCCTGTAAAGTAAGGCACAGTTATGTTGCAATCACCCCACAGCAGTTCACCATTAATGTACACACTAACCAGGATGTAGCTATACAAAACAATCTGATTTATTCAGGGGGAAAACAACAAGGACAGGGGGAATCAAGTTGATTAGCTTATCACTATATTTATCTACCTAGGGCTCTCTGCACAGGCCTAATCCTACAGCTTATAGTACCGGGGTACCCAAGCCCTAGCGGCTAGTCCACACGTGGCAGCTGGTTGGGGCCCTTAACACACACAATCGTAACAGCCCTGAGCAGGTCACAGTAAAAGGACTGTTCAGTTAAGTAAACACACTACAGGGAGCGACCCTAAATTAGTACTCACAACCCCAGCAAATGACGATTCTTGCACACTACCAAGATGGAACCTGACTTTCACCAGTCTTCTTTCACATTCATATGGTAACAAGCAACAGCAGAGGGGTACCACACCAGGCAGCAGCAGCTGGGCTCTCCAGGCTTCTCTGTCGTCAAAATACTGCAACGGCAGCTTTCTCTTCACTTTTCCTGCGGACTGAGCGCAATTCAGCAATCTTCTCCAGTCCTCCAAACAGGTCAAGCCTGGTGGGTAGCCGTACAAAGCACAGCCTCCTCTGACCACCAGTCGGCGGGTTTTCCGACTCCTTTCCTCAGGCAAACGGTCGCTAGGCTCTTCATGTGCTTCTCGCGCGAACACTTCCCAACGCAGAAGCACAGAAGCTCCTCACCAGTCACAACGCATCTGAAGCTGGCAGCACCAAGCACTCCTTCCAGATCGGGCGCTACCCATTGCCATTGGCTGGCTAAGCATGCCAGTCATTTCCTCTAGCCTTCAGTGGTGCGAAAAAGCGCCATAGACCATAATGCCTTTCCCAAATTACAAGCAGTCCCTCCATTGGTCAGTCAGCCCTGTAAGGTCCCAAGGTACTGATTGGCCCATTTAGCAGTTCTAGTCCATCATGGAGGAAGAAGTCGACACAGTCCCTTGCTGCAAAGGAAGGCAGGTTAAACAACTGCATTGTTATTATTGTTTTACGTTATATTAAGCAAACCAGTACAGCTTTTCAGCAGAACTCCCTCTGCACCACTAGCGATGGCAGAAGGGAGTTATTATTTCAGCGTCCCGGGCAGGACTCGGGCATACAACCCCACAGCCCTCTTCCAATTTAATTACCTACAGCTGCAACAAACAGCCCTTAAAGAGACAGCTCATGGAGGCTTTTTAAAGCGCTCACTGGCTTCCCAATTAAACGGCTTTAGCGCCGAACTCCAATCAGGCACGGAGCATTTACCCAAGCTCTGGGGGGCATTCCAGGAACCCCCATTTACAAGGGGGTTACATTATTATTTAGTTTTTGTTGACCATCACTAGACAAATCCTGTTTATTTTCAGGCATGACCTGGGGGAGGGGGATACAGATGAATGCCAACTGACATTGATCCAGATTAAGCAGTTCGTGGTATTTTTAGTGAATGAGGGGAAATTTGGCCAGGGCACTGGGGAAAATTCCCCTACTCTTTTCGAGAAGTGCCATGGGATCTTTAACATCCACCTGAAGTACCACCAGAACAGGCAGATGGGACCTCAGTTTAACATCTCATCCAAAAAACAGCACCTCAGGAGTGCAGCACCCTCCTCATGCTGCACTACAGTGTCAGAATTGGGATATTAACCCAAGTGCCTGGTGTGAGGATAGAACCCACAGCCTTCTGATCTCCTGGCCTCAGAGGCAAGTGTGTTACCTGCTGAGCCACTGACACTGATTTGTCCTAGTGGAGACTCTGTATTTTAAACAACAATAAGCCAGTTGCTGATGCTGATCTGGAAGCATGGGGGAAGCAGCGTGGTTAGTTGTTTACAGTCTGCTCCCCCCTCCAGCTACATACAGTATAAAATATTATTTTTATTATTACCTGGATGGTGAAGATGCAGTCGGTAAAGGTTGCCCAGGACCACCTTGAAAATGAGCTTGCTCAATGGTGTTTATGCCTGGTTAAATAAAGTGATTGATTGATTGAAAGGTGCAGAGCGCCCGATCACAGTAAGCACTGCACCGCCGTTTACTCTCTCTGAGGAGAACAGTTTTCATGGAGGCAGGAGGTAGTCTCATATAGAGAGCCACTTCTGAGATTTTTGTTGTTGTGGAAGTAGGCTATATGGCAGGCAGCGTGGGAAAGCATCATATGTGCATTTGTTGCCATGGAGAGGCTCGTGCTGCGCTGCCATTTTAGAAGCCGACTGCCGGTGGGGTGAATCCGATCCAATTAATAGCTTTATATTTCTGTTTTTTATTCTTTTTTTATAAAAAGAAAAATGTGTGGCTAAGTCATTAAGAAAGAGAGGGGCTTGGCTGGCTGGCTGCCAACTCCCTCACCAAGTCTCTCACTAGCTGAGAGAAAAAAAATGGCAGGTGGTAAGTTTGAAAATTTGGGGTGCCCAAAAATACCCTGAGTGATGCGGCACCCTGAATTGGCACTTTTTTTTAAGTGGGCTGTATTGAAAAAATACCTGCCCACTTAGATGAGTGTCCTAACCAATCAGTACACTAGGATTTGTTTGCCCATTTTCTAATCTTTGGCAATGTAGGCTGCAGCTGAATTCCATTAAACAAATTCTCATCACAAATCTGTGATTTGACATCATGAATACTTTGTCCATTAGTAGACTTCATAGCTTTTACTACAAGATGTGTGCTTTTCACATACTCCATTGCTTCCACGATTGACAGATCGTGGGTTTGTAGTATCTGTGACAAGTTAGACAGTTCTCTCAGGGCATCGTTCATTACAGCAAGATCCAAAACAAATCCAGTGCTTGCAAGTTGTTTCTTTAGTCCAAGAAACTTTGCACATTCAGTCAATAATCTGTCTCTGTCCTGTGAAGCAAATGTAAAATAAGAATATAATGCCTTGTATGACCGTTGCACTGCTTTTACTGTCCTGTAGCTGCTGGCTGAAGATTGGTCTAATTTTAAAAAGTTCACATGAAGCTTCTTGCACTATAGAAGCTATCTCTCACTTGTTTTTTGAGGATTGGCTGAATAAAGTGTATAGCTTTCCATTGAATATTTCAGAGTGATCGAATCCTCCAACTTCAGCAACAGTATCTCCAACTGCTAGTTCTAGTTCGTGGACAAGGCAATGAATAGCACGCACCATAGTGAATTTTTCCTTCATTAAAGTACACAGTCCACTTTTTGTACCTGTCATTACTGAAGCACCGTCTGTTGCCAGTCCAATCAATTCCTTGGCTGAAAGCTCCTCAGTTAGCTTTCTGGATTTAAAAAACTGCAAGAGGGTGTATTGAATGGATTGTGCAGTGGTGCCTTTACTTGCTTCAAGTAAGGTAAGAAACATGTCTACATTTCCACCTCCAGTATCTGCACAACAATAAAGTATGATCACTGCCTTGTCAAAATACATACTCTCGTCCAGTAGTAACAAAAGAAAATCTATAGAGTACAAATGTGCTACCAGTCTCCTCTCCATCTCATTGGCTATGTGTTCCATAACGTAGCAGCTGTGATGAGACCGATGAATATTTCCAACCTGTATGCCATTCAGCTCTTGCAACTTCAAAAGGTCAGCCTGAGCTGAAAAGGGAGAGTCATTTCTAGCAATAAAGTATGCTGTTCTAAAGGAACATTCAGTCTTTGCAAGCAACTTAGTATTTATATCAAAGACACATGATGGAAGAGCCTCCTTACTTCTTTGCTCATGTGTTTTAACCATGGCTATGTGTACCTTGGTGTCAAGATGCTCATATATTTTTTTCCTCACTGCTTTACTGTTCTTTGCTGTAACTGTTGCATTTATCCAGGCAGGTGCACAGCGTACACCAGCAGATTTATCAAGCACTGGTTTTACATCTGTACACACACTGCATCACAGATATCCTTTCTTTGAAATTAGCCATGGATAGTGAGCCTTCCATATTTTGTACTATTCCACAGGCCACATGTCTGGAATCTCTGTGACACTGGAGATGTCTGTGTCATTGCAGAGTTCTGCATCATTTGCAATCACTGCATCATGTGACATAAACTCTGTGTCACTGGAAAGGATATTTGCATTATTGGAGATCATCTCTGAGTCATTTGACATCTCTGTGTCATTGGAGAGGTTTTCTGCATTTTGCTGTGGCTCTGGTGTCTTGCAAGCATTAGTTTTACTCTGGATTGACTGTGCAGTTTCCTTAGTTCTTGGATCTTTGCTCATTGGGGCAGGATGTTCAGGCATCTCATATAAACATATGAATATACAAATGTGCCAGCAGAAACAGACCACCCAGTCTATCTAAGTCTGCTGGGTGTACCTTCTTTAATAGCTACACACCTTCCCCTTCTCATCCACCACTTCCACCTCCCCACCCTCATTCTCCCTGTTCCTGTCCCATGCCCTTTTTAAAGCTGTTCACAGATTTACATGATCTCACCCATTCTGGTAGTGTGTGCTCATTTTACTAACACCCTGTCCGTGGAAATAGTGTCTCCTCATTTCTCTTCTAAATCTTCCCTTATTCTAGCCCATGCCCCTGGTGTCCTTCCCCTCCTTAGCTTAAAGACCCCATCTGCCCCATGCTTAGTGATTCCCTCAGATACTATGTCTCTATCATGTCCCCCTGTCCCTTCTATCCTTCAGGGTGTACATATTCAGGTCTCCCAGCCTGCTGTCACAGTCTCTCCCCTCCATTCCACATATCATCTTTGTTGCCCTCCTCTGCACCCCCTCCAGTAGCTTGATATCATGCTTCAGGTATGGCCTCCAAAACTGCACACAATACTCCAGGTGCGGCCTTACCAGTGACCTGTAGAGGGGCAAGATCACCTCTCTTTACCTGGACGAAAAAACCCTCACTATGCACCCCAGCATTTTGTTCGCTTTTGTAGCTGCTCTCCTGCACTGGGCAGTATTGTTCATGGTTCCTGTTATTATTACCCCAAGATCCTTCTTCTCCTCAGTGATCCCCAGCTTAACTCCCCCCCAACACAGTATTCTCTCTTTGAGTTCTTTACCCCAAGTGCATAATCTTACACTTCTTTGTATTGAACCCCACCTGCCACCTCTCTGACCACTCCTCTAGCTTGCTTAGGTCCCCCTGCAGCTGCTTCAATCCCTCCCTTCCATCCACCACTGCTCCCATTTTGGTGTCGTCTGTGAACAGACTTACCTTGCTCACCACCCCGTGTGCAATGTCTGATATGAAGAGCCCAAGTAATACTGGTCCCAGCACAGAGCCCTGTGGCACCTCACTCATCACCAGCTTCAAAGTTGAGAGCTCCCCTCCCTCCACCACCCGTTGCAGCCTCCCACTCAGCCAGCCTGTAATCCAGTTCATTTTTGTCCCTACCCCTACTCCAAGTAAAGAACATCTACCGCATGACCCTTATCCAGCTCACCTGTCATCCAGTCATAATATTGTATCAGGTTGGTTTAACAGGGCTTCCCCAAAATGAACCCATGCTGCCTCACATCCTGGAGGCCATTGTCCTCCAGGTATGACACCAGTTTTTCCTTTAGTATTATTTCCATGAGTTTGAACACTATAGGGGTGAGACTTACCAGACGATAATTATCCGGTTTGTTCCATGGTCCGCTCTTGTGTAACAGCACTATATGTGCCATCCTCCAGTCCAGTGGCACACATCTCAACTCCAGTGAGGTACTGTACAGATCCACCAGCAGATTCACCAACACCTCCGCCATTTCCCTCAGCACCCTGGGGTGGATACCACCCGGTGCCTTGACTACTCTCAGTGCCCTCAGTCCCTCTAGGACTCTACCTCCCTCAATCCTTCCATCTGTCGCCTCCTCTCCCCCGGTCCACACCCTCCCAGCCCATGGTGGTAGCAGTTTTGATGCTCTGCCATCTATTTGACATAATTTTGTATAATATTTGTGATATAAATATATGTTATGTGAATGTCTGTTTAGGGAATAGCAGCTAGCAATTTGAAAAGGGGCCTGACTTTTGACCCCAACACAGTCACTGCAGTAGCAGATGGCTAGTTCCCTTCTCTGTTGACACATAGGGATTCCTTCCAAATGCCAGGTTATGGCACATTGTAAAATATCCCTACTTTGAACTGCTGGGTACAAGGTATGTATTTTATAACCCCTGAGGAAAAGAACATTTTAACAGATTCCTGTTAACTTGTATACTGGCAATCATTTTGTAGGCCAGGAAGTTGGTAGAGAGAGCAAAGAGACTGTCATATTTTAATATTGCTATATTGCAGATTTCCAGCCAGCAGTAAAATAACATCCTTTTGGATATTCTTACTCATGTTACGGGCTAACAGTGACTTCATGAGCTGTGACCTCACAGGATAGGAGGGACAATTCTGGATTATTATCCCTCTGGCTGAAAGGAGTGAGACACTTCATCTCTGAACTACAAAAAGGCACTTCTGTTAAAAATAGGTAACACCCAACTGGAACTTAGTTAGGCTAGAAATCTTAAGTACCAGGCGTTTTGTTTTCTGTAATTTCCAATTTAGTTCTGACTGTAAGTACTTATGTTATATGTTCTACGTTTTGTATGTATTTACCTTTTTTTAATTCCAGTAAACCTTCTGGTTTTCTTAATCATGCTTGAGACTTTTCTTTGGAATTTGGAGGCTGAAACAGTATTGGGTAATTCTGACAAGAACTGTTAAGGGCTTAAAAAGTGTGTGTTACTATCTTACTAAGGAAAGAATATACCTACGTCTCAAACTGAGTCAAAAGGGTAGACTTTTGAACCTGGCTGGGTGCCCACAGGGTGAAGTATTGTACTGCATCCCCAAAGAAAGAGTACGTATCTGAGCCTGTTAACTGGGTGTGCTAACAGAAAGTTCATATTTGACACCAGGACTCAAGGTTAATAGGTGTTTCAGACTCAAAACAGACAGGAGAGTTACCCTGTTTGTCTCCTGTTCACATATTGCACTTCGAAGTTTGGCACATTGGGAACAGAGGGCCTGACCTGCAGAGTGTGTTTGTTACAGTGGCCCCCCCTTTTCTTCCATGAACACTGAGCAAAAGTATTTATTCAGTGCTTCCACCTGTTCCTCCCCTTCGTCCATTCACTCTCCACCCTTTTTTATCCTCACTATTGTCTCTTTGCACTTCTTTTTCTCCCTGATGTATCTGAAAATATCTTTCTCCTTCCTCCCCCTTAATTCCCTGTGCTAATCTCAGCTCCCTCTGAGCCTTGGCTTCTCTCACTTTTCTGGTCAACTCCCTGGACCATCTTGCATACTTCTCCCTGTCCCCTTCCTTCTCCATCCTCCTATACTTCTGGTGCACCTCTCATTTTGCCCTCACCACCTCCTCTACCTCACTGCTCAACAAGCATGGTTTCCTTGCTCTGCTCCTCTTATTCTTTGTCTTGGTGCAGGCTTCCATTGCCTCTTTAATCCCCCATTTAATAATATCCCATTTCTGCTCCATGTCCATCTCCTGCCTTATGCCCTCCAGTTTCCCTTTCAGTACTCCCCGCATCCTCCCAAAGTCCACCCCCCTGAAGTTTACCACCAGGGTTACTGAGTTCTCTGGCTCCCTGCACATCGTGATATTAAACCACACCGCTTGGTGATCATTGTCGGCTAGTGAGTCCTCCACCCTTATTTCTCTTACTGCCTCCCGATTCGACAGTACCAGACCTAAAGTGTTCTTTAGCCTATTAGGTCCACTGACCACCTTCATCAGGAGACCCTGCTGGATAGTATCCAGGAGCACTTGCTCCCTATCACTGGAGGTGACCAGTCAACCCCCAGCAAGTTGAAATCCCCCACGATGACCACCTACACTTTTCTACATACCTTTCTGATTTGTCCAGCTAATTACCTGTCAAGCTCCTCAGAATGGGATGGTGGCCTGTATACCACCCCAAACCTCAGTTTCCTACTCTTTGAGTCTAGGAGCTACAGTCAGATTGCCTCTGTTCTCCTTTCCTCCCTCTCGTCCCTTGTGCATTTGATCCCGTCCCTCACATAGATTGCCACCCCCCTTTATAGTCCTTCCTGCATAATTTGTACCCTGGGATTGACAGATACCAGTTCTGGTGCTCGATTGCCCATGTTTCCATGACAGCTGCCATATCCACCCTCCACACTGCCAAGAGTGCCTGTAGCTCAGCTGATTTGTTGCCTAAGCTTCTTGCATTCAGAGAGACCACCCTCCATCCTGCCCCTTCCCTTCTTCGCCCTCCGTCTCCTCATCTCATCTCATCTTCCACTTGCCTCTTGTTTTATTTAGGAAAAATGTCCTGATATCCATAATTACTGCACTCCCTATAAAAAGTATAGAGAATTTTAAAAGACAATAACAAAACTTTGGTCTCTGATTAGATAACCCAATGGCAGTACACATGACAAGGAGTCTATAGATGATAGGCTGCCAAAGTGATCTCAAGCACACATTTCCAAAATGTTTTTACTGCAGCCTGTGGCAGTAAACATGAGCAGAAGTCTATACATGACAGGCTGCAAAATATATTTCCAGCACTTTGAAAAAGATGTTTAGGAGTATCCTGTGTCCGTGGCAATTACCAGGTGACTATAGATGGCAGGCTGCAAAAGTTATTTCAAGCACACATTAACATGATTTTTTTTTTGCTGGATCCTGTCGCAGTAAACATGGCTGGGAATCTATAGGTACTAGGAAACAACTACAGTGTCTCAAGTACACTTCAAAAAATGTTTGCTGGATCCTGTATTACATATGTGCAGTTTATGACTAAGTGGATTCCATGGACAGACCTTAAAAGACAAGAGTATCTGCATTGCAACCATCCAGAAAAACTGAAGACTCACTGTCAAAAATGCTGTTCGGTAATGATTCCCTGCAGTCCTGGATCTTCTCCTGGATTTACTTTTTATGTTGGCTCATGGTTGCTCACCAGCCAACATATTGCAGTAGTAGCAGATTTGGAGGTGCGGTCACTGTGGGCGAATACAGGGCACGCATCAGTAGGTGTGTCCCTCATTCCCCAATAAAGCAGCTGCAGGCACTGACATCAGCAACACGTAAACTGGCCACCAGATCAAAGAAAAGGTCTGCTGCAATGAGAGCCAAGCTTATCATGCAGTGGTGTGTCTTTCCTGGTGAACCAGTTAAATAAACATGGTGGCATTGACTGCTGCCATGCAGCGCGATAACTTTAAGGGTGCTCAGTTCCCCTGTCAGCATGCCCCGGCCCACTTCATTTGCTGAAGGGAGATCCCACTCCCTGTCAGCATAATGCCCCATCCCTCCCATTTCAGGTGTGTGCCTAGAGGATGCCCAATCCCCCTTGGCATCATGCGCCTCAACAGTCTTCCTTTGCTGATGGGGCCCCAATCCCTTCGGCTTTAGTCTTCACTCTTCCAGTTTAATTTGCCAATGGAGAGCTAACCCCTGTTGGCAAATGCTCCCCATTTGTTGTGTGCCAAGAGGGGTGCCCAACCCCAGCTGGCTACAGCACACCCCCAAAGCACTCAGGTGGCACACTGGGAGCCCACACCAGCATGCCAAATGCCCCTGTAAAGAAAAGAAAAAAAAGTCCCACAAAAGTTTTTTTTTGTTTTAAACCTGTAAATCAGAAAATGGTCCCTCATAGTCTGTCCTGCTCCCTTCCTCAACCTGCACCCACCCTCTGTGTACCCCATCTCCTCACACACACCCTTACCCCATACTTACCTCCGGAGCCTGGTGCAATGATCTTTGGTGGACCGGGAACATGTCTGCACTCTTCAAAGCCGACCACGAACTGAAGAAATGCCGGTAAGCTGTATAATGGCATAAATAGTGGGTTTTCAACTTTGGTGCATATCTCGGCCATTTTTGGGAATTTTAGCACCAACTTTTCAACATGGGGTTACTGGGACCCCTCCTTATGAATTCAGTCACTGTCATGGCATTATTTAGTCCTGAAAGGTGATTTAGCGGTCACTGCACAGAGTCACCTTTCGGGACCGATTAACGAAATGACAGTGCCACTGTTCATGAGGGGGCTCTCAAAAAGCCTTTGTTGTAAATTTAGTGACAAAAATCCAAACAATGGCTGTTTTATGAGCATGCATTGTACAGTTTCCACGCACGCTCATAACTTTGTGAATTTGTAATATTTTCACTTCAGATTTTCAACATTGCCATTTTCCCACACCCCCTTATGAACAATACAGCTGTCTACATATCCTGGCCGAAATGTATTTTTGCATGTCTGGCACAGAATAGTGCGGTCGTTGTGTGAAATCAGTTTTCGTGACACTTTGATAAAAAGACAGTCACACTATTCATGAGCAGAGGTCCTAAAATGCCTATGTTGAAAATTTGGTGATGAAGGTCCATAAAATGACTGTGTTCCAAGCATGTGTTGCGCAGTTTCTACGCACCCTTGTAACTTCGCAAATTTGCAATATTTTCATGCCAGATTCTCAACACTGGCATTTTTTCACACCTCCTAATGAACAATACAGCTGTCATTTTTAATATCCTGCCTGAAATGTGTTTTCACACCTGTGGCACACAATGGCGTGGTCGCTGTAGGAGATCAAATTTTGGGACAGATTAAGAAAATCACAGTGTCACTGTTCATGAGGGGAAGTCCCAAAATGCCTATATTGAAAAGGTGGTTTAAAAAACAAACAAAAATAATTGTGTTACGGACATGCGTTGCGCAGTTTCTATGCATGCTCATGACTTCATCAATTTTTCATATTTTCAACGCTGCCATTTTTTTACACCTCCTCATGAACAATACAGTTGTCATTTTTCACATCCTGCCCAAAATGTGTTTATGTACCTGTGACACCAAATGACACAGTCGCTGTACAAAATCACCTTCCGGCTAACAAACTGATAGTGCTGCTCTTCATGAGGTGGGGTCACAAAAAGCCCATGTTGATAATTTGGAGCGATAATAGCAATGCATGCTTACGGCATTAGGGTTTTCAACTGTTACACCCCACCCTGTAGAGACTGACAGGTGTCAGGGGTGTGACTTGGGATCATTAGCTGTAATGCTTCCGCCATTCCACCCCCACCCCCACCCTGCAGCCACTGATAGGCATCGAGGTGTGCCTTGTTGTGTTCAGCCACAAAGTTCACCCCATTCTCCTATACTGCACCCACCTCAGCATATTTCCTTATGGAATGGGGTAAGTATAATGCCCAGGGACCCCAAAGCACACCACGACACTTGTCAGCATCTACAGGGTAGGGTGAGGTAAAATAGCATGAGCGTTATAGTTGACGACCCAAAGGCACACCCCAATGCCTGTCTGTCTCTGCAGGGTGGGTGTGGAGTTGGTGTCAGTGCAATACTTCACTGCCACTCCTATTATGCGTCTCTAACTCTTACACTACCAATGCCAATGCCAGCGAGACAGCATTCAGCATTGACAAATGCTTGTTAAAGTACTGCCATACTGGTCCAAGCTGTGACTCTTTCTGCTTATACTTTAAACTATTGCACTGATCTGTACTTCATGCTGTTGCCTACAACTGATGAGCTCCAATATGAGCAAAATCAGTTAGGTCCTGCAGTACTGGCCGAATAACCTCATATCAATCAGCACTAAATCCACAGGTGATTGGCAAAAATTTAAACAGTAACAGTTAAAAAACACAACAAGGACTCTGGAAGCAAGTATAGATGTTCAGCAGACTGTCTGACATATTGTACTGCTTCTTTAACTTCTTCTGCCAAGGTTCAGAACTAAACAGGCCTGCTACAGCAGCATACATGCACTGCACAAGAAAAAAACCTATGCAGTAGTGACAGAGCTCCTGGGGACCATCAGCTATCTGAAACAAGCTGTGTTGAATTATAACAGTGAAACAGCACAGTAGCAGAACTGTCATTTCGGTGTTTCTCTTTCTACAGCTCTCATCATACTTAAGCAATAAGAAATGACAGGGCATTGACTGCACTACATTTATCCCACTGTTAGGGGCATTGTAAGGCACACTGCAAAGGAAAATGGGCCCAGAGACAACTTTAAAAAAACACAGACTCTAAAAGTTTTCAAACCCACTAAAATTATAATAAAATATTGCCAAATAGTACAAAATAGTGCCTATACAGATGTTTTTCACCTGTCAGTCGCATGTCTTTTTTCATATTCAATACACTATGTTATTGTACAACATGGAATAGAAGAATTCAAAGCTCTGCATTATTTCAGTATTAGAAAATGGGTATAGTAATTCTCGTATCCTGATTGGCCAGTGCACTAGCTTTAGCGGGCGGGTATTTTTCAATACAGCCTGCTAAAAAACAAGTGCCAGTTCGGGGTGCCCTATTACTAACAGTATCATTGGGCACCCCAAGTTTGCAAACTGCCAGATGCCATGTTATTCTCTTGCTTAGTGACAGGAAAAACAGACTTTGCCTAACCGCACAGACACATGTGCAAACCCTGCTCAGGAAGTCTACTGCCATTGATTCCCTTTTAAAAACATAACCCCATTCTGAATATCCACCCTTTTTTCTACCAAAAAGAAAAGCCTCCCTTCTAGGAAGTCACCCACCCGCTCCAGTACTGGCACGTAAGCAGTCTGAGCAGTCTCATGCACCTAGCGCTACCGCTATTATTACAAGTTAGGGATATCATGAAAAAGGACAGTAATGTACCTCTTTTTTTTTTTTCTTGAAATTACTATTTATTCCTCCTCCCCAGCCTGCCACCTCCGACCCTTCAGGGGGGACAACTGGACATCCCACTGCCCGGAACGCTACCCAAGCAGACCCCAAGGCCCCATGGAGCTGTGGATTACCCCCCGGGTGGGGACGAGGCGGGGGCTCAGACCCTGCACATTTATATTTCTCTGCCGGTCTGAGGTCTGCTGGGCGGCACAGGCAACCGTAAGCACGGCCAGGTCCTCCCATCTTCCCAGCTGAGGCAGGCTTGTTTCCACGCTTTCTCCCTCCCCGAGCAGCAAGTAACCTCCCCCGACGTCATGACGTGCACACTGACGTCCATGCTGCTCAATGGCCGCCATCCCAAGTGGAGCTTGCAGTTCCTTGAGCCTCCGGCTCGGGGTCATGCAAGTGTCCGGGCATCAGCCCGTCCACTCCCGGAGAAGGCGGGCTGTGATTCGGATGCTCCAGCCATCTCCCCCGCCGACTCCACCGATGACCCAAGTCCGCCTCCCGAACCCGGTCGCCGGCGGCAGCGAGGTGTGGCGTCCAGAGCCTCAACCCTCAGCGCCACCGGGCCGGCAATGTACCTCTTTTGAACAAGAATTCGTTTTCTCTCAGCTGGCTCCATTCCATCTGTCCATCCTCGACAACCTGCTAGTGCCGCCTGTCAACTATCCATGACCAGAGTTCATTGGGGAACAAAATAAAATGTACCCAACACAGATTTTGGAAGGACTTAAAACTTTATTTTATTATCAGTGCAGCATGCCGTTGGGGAAGGGGCACTGTTGGGAGAGAGCAAGGTACACAGGGACAAACAGAAGCCACAAACTTAAAAAAACTAAAAATACACCCTCTCAAAATGGTAGCACCCTCTACTGGCAAACTGGCAAAATGTGCCAGTAGAGGGACTATTATACAAATAAGTCATTTTTTTTCTTCTTTATTTTTACACATTTTTTTTTTTGGGGTGTTATTTTCTCTCCCAGAGCTCGGCTACAACCTCCGCTGTCCTAGCGCTATCCTCGACATCAGACTCCTCCTTGTGCACTTACTTACCCTTCAAGGGCAGGGTGGTGGGAGTGATTGACCCACCCCAACGGATCCATGCCAGGGATGTGCCCTTCCAGGAATGGTGCCGTGGGGGAACAACTCATCCCGCCGGGCTCGCTTTTTCCGCTGTTTTTCCTCCGGGCGTGGTCATGGCGGTAATGACGCTAACGATTGGCAGTGCACGCACGCCCCGCAGCATGCCCCACCGCTGCCTGCCACGCCCCGCCTCCCCATAGCTTGCGTGCTGTCGACCCCAGCCTCTGCTAGGGGTCAGGCAAGCCCCGCCGCCCAAATCCCTCCCCAGGAGATGGAGAGCAGTCCTTGATGCTCAATCCATCTCCTCCCCGCTGACCCATGGCAACCCATGCCCGTTCCCGAACACGGGTCGCTGGCGTGGCGCAAGGTGTGGCGACCAGCGCCTCAACCCTCAGCGCCACCGGGACGGCTTATTTTTACTCATTTAAAATGTTTTTTTTTATTTGTAATATTTTTTTACATGTCAGCAAATGACCCATTTTCTAAGTGCAATAATACCCTCCAGGGTGGGTGGTATTGGGAAAACCAGACCTCCCAGAGGCTGTATGGCCCTCCACCTGTGAAGTCGGGCCTCATTACACTCCTGGGTGGTCCGGAATTTCCCAATACACCCATCCTGTCGGGTACTATTGCTTACATAGAATGCTTCCCCCAAAACACACACACACACACACACACACACACACACACACACAGAATGGTGACATGGTATACTGTGCATGAATTAACAATTCTTCAGATTTCCACTGGCATACTCACACAGACAGATACACACAAAGTCATCAGGTGGAACCAAACCTTAATTTTATCAGTTGCCTGGTAAGGAGCAGGGAGTTCTCTGTCAAACTGGTGGGGATAGGAGGTTTTTTTTTATCGTCCTCAAAGAAACACCAGCATAAATGACAATCATCTATGATAAACACAGTTTGTTTTATCTTGTCTGTCTGCTGTGCCCTTAAAACTGCCCCAGCATATCTCCTATAATCATGGTGACACTTCTGTAAATGAGTACAACCGTTCCATAATGGGAGCCAGTTTCTGAAAGAAAAGTGGGTGGGGACTGGAGGAGCAAGTGTTCAACAAGCAGTACACAGCAACACCTTTAGCCAATCAGCATCAAGAATTCTCCCTATTCACTTTCTAAAACAAGTAAGTATATTACCCTGTCATCTTGGGGAAAAAAGAACATCGCTCAGCTTAGAGCTGGGGGGGGGGGGAGTCTGCTTTTCAAAGGGCCTGGCATGGCCCTTTGACTAAGTCCCCATGTGCAGCTTGCTGATGCAGAGAAAAAATTCACACAACTGAGAATATTACTTTCAGCATTTTGTTTGTGTATTGGTGGGGTTGACTGGTTTTGCCTAGGTATAGTATGCAAAAAAGTGCTATTTTTAGTACTACCAGATGTAGCATTTTTGCACAGCCATGTAAATAAATCTGGGCAAGCTGCTCTAAAGTGTGGATGAGGTTGCAAAAACAGTCTTTTGAACATTGTGTACATACCAAATAGCAGCTCTTCAAGTGTACCCACCTTTATGCAGCTTTGTATGAGCACATGCACCCAATTATTCAGTTTTTGAAAATCTGGCCCAAGGTCCATTAATGTGTTGTACCTGTATGTATCTTCAATGTACCTGGTTTGCATAGCTCTAATTATCCTTTCACTTCCAAAGAGAACTAAATGCATCACATAAACATTCTAAAAAATAATAACCAATCTTCACAGGCCCGTCAAAACAAAGTAAAGCAACGTAACATTAGAGTAGTTCTAATATCAAAATGAATTCTTTTGCATTTCTGCTACTGACATTCCACCATGGATAACCTGCAAGTTTTGTTACAGTCTCTGGTGGTCATAGACAGGTAGCTAGAGTACACTTACTGATCAGCAGACGTATGCTTCCTTTCAAAGAACAAATAGGAATAGTATATTTCTCCAAAAAGGTATCCTTCTGGCACAACAGCAACGCTTTATGTTTTTTTACCATCAAGGTTAAAAAACTGTGTCCATTTTCATGGCAAACTTCCATCAGTGCTGTTCTCTCTTTGAGAGCTAATCTATGACCCATCCAGCTCACAGAGCCATCATTCTCTACTGCCTCTCCTTCTTCCTCCTAAGAGTCAACTGAAACAGGAGGACCAAGGAGCATGTTGTCATATTCCAGTCTGAGATTACTGAAAATATGTCCTCTTAATTAACTGCACCTGTGACCTTCCTCCTTTAAAATAATGAATCCCCAGCCTGTCAGACAGGAGTGTCTGTGTTATCTCTGGTATATTGGTGCCAGCTATGGAGAATGCTTAATGAACTGCTTTAAGGACCTTGGCTTGACCTGTTAATGTCTTTCTTCCCACTGCAGTAATAGCCTTGCATAGATTCCTTTTTTCAAAAGTTGCTCTTTTTACATCTGAGGGATTAACCTGCAAGTTCCTAGTGAGGAAGATGTACCAGGGTCAATATCCTGGGCCTAGTGCACAGATTTATTTTTCATAGCTACCGGGGCTCCTTGATTAATTACCGGGGCTCGGACTCTGGAAGCCCTGGCTTAATTCCAACAGTGGTGATGTTCTACCTGCCAGCCCAATGCTCTGTACTGCTGGCAGGACACCCTGCCACTGGATGTGAGTCTCCAGATAGAGAGAAGATGGCCTTCCCCCACCTGGCCCCACCACAGGGTGGGGATGCTGTCCATGGGCATTTAAGGAGACCCTGCTGGGTTAAGACAGAATGCTGAGCAGAGGGAACAGGGACAGAACAGACATGCCCCAGCCTGAGCAGACTATGGAAGAAAAACCTTGATAGAAAAAAAAGCAACATTAAAGTTATAGGGCGTGCCACACCAGCCTGATTAGTTGTTTCAGTTTTCTAAATAGGCCCTTCTCCCTCCCAATTGGCAGTGTAGCCTCCCCCTCCCTGATGTCTAGGGGCCTGATAGAAAGTTCCAGGGAGGGGGGCACCACTTATCAGAAAACACATCCATAGTAACTCAAAGCTGGCACATACCTGGGTTCTTCTTCATCTTTCAGATGGTGGTCTCTGGGTGCGTCCTGAAAATGGGTGCACCGAAACAGCAATACGGGAGGCTATGGGGGGTGAGATGTTAGCTGGCTGCAAGAATAAATTCAGAAAGTGAATGAGGCCACTACAAAATCCATTTTAGAAATAGGAAAAAAGCATAATTTAAAAAACAGCATAAAACAGTACATACTGCTTCCGGGAGCTGGGGCATGGCTTCCTGGGAAAGGCAGTGTTCTGTGGTACAGACTCATGGCAGAAATCTTAGGGCCATTAAGGCTGAAATGCTCAGTCCCCATGGAGCCCAAATAGCTCTAGAAAGAAATTTATGGCAGCAGCACATCTTCAGCCATGACGGCCTCTCAGAGCTTGATCCTTGGGCCTACCGGTCTCTCCTCTTGCACGTTCACAGTGGCCAAAACCAACTTGCAGCATCTCTCAACCAGTTCCACTACTACCTGCAAAACCTGCATATGAAGTTGCTGTGTTTTTGTTGGGAGTTGGGACTATGGGCAGGCAGCCAGGAGAAAAAGCTAGAAGAGAATGTCCCGTTACATGTTTAGCATTTCGGACAAGTTAGCAATAAGACATCATCAAGACTAGCGAACAGTGCTGTGCTCACATTAAGCAGATGCTGCAAAACCACAACCAGCTTTTGCTTGAAGCCTTAGAAGGGTGAGTTAAATGTGTAGGAGCAGATGTGACCCAGTGTGAGGTGGGAAGGGGTGGGTCACGACTGACCAGACTGTTGGGAAGAGGATGGCTTGGACATTTAGTTCCCTGGCCATAGAACTTCTTTGCTGTGTACTGGGATTCAAAACTACCAGGCAGCTTGCCCTCCACTATGTCACTTCCTGTCTACAGGCTAGCACTCGAGACTAACAGTACTTGCTGGAACCGAGACAAATATTTGCAACTTGGAGGTTGACTCGTGTGTTAGAACTAAAATATCAGCAACATAAAATGAAATAACACTGAAAACGGAAGTAACTCAGTAATCCAGTAAGCGCAAAGTGGTTAGAAATGCTTGATACACTAGCTCTTTAAAGGGACACTGTCAACCCTTTTTGCATCATATTATTTCATGTTGAAAACCCACATTTTATGATTACTTACTCACTTTAAAACTCATTGGTGTTGCTGGGGGTTTAATCTGCCTCATTTCTTAGTAGAACTGAAATGCATGGCAATTATGTAATTATACCCAACCTTGTTTTATTTCAAATCCCTGATCTGTTCTTATTGCACACTTCCTGAACATTAGGAACACCCCCAAGTAGTGCAGCCACTCATGATGCAATAGTCTTCTCTGCTCCCACTGCATCTTGAGTGGCTAGACTGTGTTGAGGGTGTTTCCAAGTCCAGGAAAGATGCAGTTGGAGTTGATTAAGGAATGTAAACAAACACATTTTGGTGTGGTAACACCAGTATGGTGGGCAGTCTGTTTTTCACTTTTAAAAAGAAAGAAAGGAATCAGAATCAAGCCACCAACTAAATCTACATATTCTACAGAATTCACACAATCTTAAAATATGTTTTTAATGTTGTCTTGTGCATGTGTAAGCAACTTATTGGGGTAGCTTGGAATAGCAGGTTTTGGAGGTGCAGTTGTGTTGTGGCCAGTGGTGTCACTGCTTTTTCGGGCTGGGCTCCATGGCACAAATTAGATTGCATGCTGTCTATGACAGCGATGCAAAAGTGTTCCACCAACTTGAAATGATTTAGCCGCTGCAATGAGGAGGCAACCCCTCATTGCAGGGTGTGCCTTGCCTGGTGTAACATTTCAATAAAAGATGGCGGCTGTCGCCATCCACCTCAGAGTCCCAATCAAGCCGAAGTTGGGGGTGCCCAATCCCCCTGTCAGAGTGCCTCCTTCCCAGTTCAGTTTGTCGACAGGGGAGCCCAATCCTCATCAGCATAATGGTCCCCTTATCATTTAATTTGTGTGCCGAGGGGGTGCCCAATCCCCTCGGCATCATGCCTCCCCCCAGACATGTTTCTGTGCCGACGGGGGGGCCAATCCCCATTGGCTTCAGTCCCCCTCCCCAAAAATACAGGTGGCACACTAGGAGCCCACCACAGAGTGTCAAAACACACCTGCAAATTAAGAAAACCGACCCATGTTGTCTTTATGTTTTCTTTTGTTTTGTTTTTACCTGAAAAATGAGAAAACGGTCCCTCGACATGTCTAGTGCTCCTCCCCCAACCCATGCCCACCCTCTGCACACTCCACCTCCCCACACACACCCCTCACCTCATACTTACCTCCAGAGCTTGACGTGTTGATCTTCGGAGAACCGGGAACATGTCTGCACTCTTCAAAGCCATCCACGAACAAAAGAAATGCCAGTAAGCTGTATAATGGCATAAATGTTTTTTTTTAAACTTTGGTGCATATCTCAACCATTTTTGTGAATATTGGCACCACATTTTCAACATGGGGGTTCTTGGGAGCCCACCTCATGAATTCAGTCACTGTCATCTCATTATTCGGTCCCGAAAGGTGATTTCGTGGTCACTGTGTGGAATCACCTTTTGGGACCGATTAACAAAACAATAGTGTCACTGTTCATGAGGTGGGCTCCCAAAAAGCCTATGTTGCACATTTGGTGAAAAAATTCCAAAAAATGACTGTGTTACGAGCCTGCATTGAGCAGTTTCCATGCACACTTGTAACTTCTAGAATGTTTTATATTTTTACTCCAGATTGTCAACATTGCTATTTTTTCACACCTCCTTATGAACAGTACAGCTGTCATTTTCCACATCCTGCCCAAAATGTGTTTTCATACATCCGGCGCAGGATGGCGCAGTCGCTGTAGGAAAACAATGTGTGAGATAGTAAAAAAATTACAGTAACACTGTTCATGAGCAGAGGTCCCAAAATGCCTATGTTGAAAGTTTGGAGACAAAATTCCACTCAATGACTATGTTACGAGCGTGTGTTGCACAGTTTCCACGCACAGTTGTAACTTCAAAAATTTTTTGTATTTTTACTCCAGACTTTCAACATTGCCATTTTTGCACACCACCTTGTGAACTGTACAGCTGTCATTTTTCACACACTGCCTGAAATGTGTTTTCACACATCTGGCACACAATGGAGATACACAGTGGGAAATCAACTTTTGGGACAGATTAAGAAAATCATAATGCCACTGTTCATGAGCAGAGGTCTCAAAATGCCTGTTAAAACTTTGGTGAAAGAATTCCAAAAAATGACTGTGTTACAAGCATGCATTGTGTAGTTTTCATGCATGCTTGTCACTTCAAGAATTTTTAATATTTACACTCAAGATTTTCAAAATTGACATCTCTTCACACCTTCTTATGAATGGTGCAGCTGTCATTTTTCACATCCTGCTCAAACTGTGTTTTCACACATGTGCAGAATGGCATGGTCGCTGTCGGAAATCAACATTCTGGACAGATTTTCACAACTCATAGCACCACTGTTCATGAACAGAGGTCTCAAATGCTTTCAGAAAGTGGGGTCACAAAAAAGGCCATGTTGAAAATTTGGAGTGCAAATAGCAACAAACACCCAGGGCATTAGGGTTTCTAACCATAACGTTCCATCCTGTACAGACTAACAGGCATCAGGGGTGTGCCATTGGATTGTCAGCTGTAATGCTTACACCATTGCACCCCACCTTGCAGCCACTGACAGGCATTAAGGTGTGCTATGGACTCTCCTGCCCCAAAGTTCACCCCATCCTCCTATTCTGCACCCATCTCAATGTACTTCCTTATGAAATGGGGTGATCATAAGACCCGACGACCCCAAGGCACAACGCGACACTTATCAGAGTCTGCAGAGTAGGGTGGGGTGAAATGGCATGAAACGTTATGGCCAATGACTGAAAGGCACACCTCAATGCCTGTCACTCTCTGCAGGGTGGGGTGGGGTTGACGTTAGTTCCATACTTTACTGCCATTCCTATTATGCATCTCTCTAACTCCTGCACTACCAATGCCAATGCCAGCAAGACAACATTCAGCATTGACAAATGCTTGTTAAACCAGGGACAGTTTGAGGCCTAAAGGGGTTGACAGTGTCCCTTTAAGGTCTCACAGACAGTGAATGAATGAATGAAGGTAGTAGGATGGAAAAAATGCTCTTCAGGTTCAGTTCTCTGTGCTCTAACCACTACGCTGCACTGCCTCACCCCTCGTGTAAGCAATAACCCAATCAGCACAGGACTGCTGAAGTGTGGAACTCTTTTGCCCCGATCTGTTTATTTCTTCTACGTTGTTAAAAATTAATGAAGAAACAAAGCACTTTACTTTCCATCATATGTAGTAATGGAGGAATGATTCTTTAAAATAATGTTTATTTCCAGCATATGTTATTCAGTATTGTAATAATAATTAATTTACTGGAACCAAACCACCCTCACAAAAAAAAAAGTTATAGTTTGGTGTTTGTGGTCCAGGCCAGATTTGCAGTTGCTTTCATATACAGTACTGCCTTCTAACACTACTGTTATTAATTCTGGTACCAGCAGAAATCTCACCTGTCATGGATTTTTGAAGTGGATCCATTTGTTTTCAGTGCAATTATTTTACATTCAGCTAAGTATCCTAAAACTAGTATTTCTGATTGTTGCTGTACTGGTCTGAAGGCTAATTCAGCATGTAGTTGAGACTAATGAGTGCTTTTTTGTTCGCTGTGCATACACGCACAGTGAGCATCTTGAAATGAGTTGCTTTTGAGTGGGTGTGACATTGTCTGTCCAATGTAGAGGTCTCTGCAAGGGGCTTGACTGTGCCACATCATTCATCAGCTAGGCTGATCATGACTGTTTTGTCTGAGATGGTCTGCACTTGAAAAGAAGAAGCCGCACCAATCATGTGGTGGTTTTTTCCTTTCATTTGCAGGTCACCACCCAGCAAACAACTGTTTGCATCCTGATCAACCTGGCTTTTTTTTTTTTATTCAGTATACTTTATTAGCTTTCATCGTAGCAAACAAAAAGATACAAGCAGTTGGCAGAGAGCTGCGTTAAACAAAGAATTCAACAAAAAAGGACAAGCAGAACAATACAAAACAGAAACAAAGTACCACACACACAACCCCCACCCACCTAAAGGTAACAACCCCACCATTCTGCACACCAGGGGGTTAAAACAGAGCACAATAACAGGCAAGATTAGGGGTAGTAACCAGCCACTATGGTTTCCAAAGAGAAAGTAATGTCATAAGGGTCTCCCAAGTACTTTGATATTCGTGAGACCAGTGCAGCAAATATGCTATGTGCTTCTCTAACTGAATAGCTAGGAGGGCTTCCCGATACCACTCCATAATTGTGAGAAGGAGTCCTCTTTCCAGTGTCGAAGCATGACCAGTTTGGCTGTGGAAGCAATTAGGGCCAGATGAGTTTTTGCATGGAAGGTGTCCGGGGGGTATATTGCCAGAAGACAGCACTCTGGAATAAATAAGGAGTCTAACCCAAGGAGAGGGTCCAGCACTCGTTGTATCTCTTTCCAGAAAATTTGAGTACGGGGACATTCCCACAACATGTGATATGATGAGCCTGGAGCCTGCTTACAACGGGGACAATCAGGAGAGGAGAAGTGTCCCATTCTGTACAATGTTATTGGGGTATAATAGATATTGTGCAAGATACTAAACTGGACTAAACGCAATCTGTCCTGTTTGATATACTTATAATTTGTGCCCCACACTTTCGCCCAGTATTCTGTACCTGCTGGGAGAGACAGCTCTTGTACCCAGTGATAGCACACTCCTGTGGGGAGGCTCGGATCTGAAGCTTGGAGCTGCTTATATATTCTTGAAATGTGTGAGGCTGGTCTGCCTCCTGAAAGGCCATAGAGAGGCCTTCAATTGACTGCATGGTCCAATCCTGATTACCCTTGAAGGATAGTATTGGCGCTTTAATTTGCAAGTATTTGAAAGTGTCTTTGGGACTGAGCTGGAAGTGGCTCTGAAGGACCTGGAAAGGGATTAAGTCATTACCCTGAATAAGATCTGCCAGGGTACACTGCTTAAGTTGAGGCAAAAATGAAGGTGGGATGGGGTGATGGCCTATCTGAAAATGGAAGTTATTAAGAAGATGCCTTTGAATTTGCTGGAGGGCCTTGAGGGACCAAGCAATCAGGGAGGCTTTAAGTTAGTTGGGGAGTCGAGAAGATTTCGTGTAGATCAGCGCCTTCAAGGAGCTGGCAAAACTATGGTCCAGAGTGCATTCAGAGTCAAGACAGAATGGGAGATAGGCATCTCCCATACCCGGGGTGTCCCCTTTGGACCAGAGCGCCAGCCTACCTATGTGTTGCACCCCATAATAGGTGAAAAGGGATGGGAGGGCAAGTCCTCTCTTCAGCTTGGGTGCTGTTAATTTAAAGTAGGCCCTCCTCACTGGCTTACTCCTCTACAAGAAATTATTGAACCTGATCGGCCTGGCTAATGTTCCTCCCCCCACCGGTCCCTTCCCTCACCGGTCCGGCCTTTTCCATGCTCGCTGCTGCCTCCGTACTCTGCTCCCACCATCATGGGGGGACAACCAGGACTTTTGTCCCAGAGCTGTGGGGGGGTCCGCCCGAGAAGCCAGTGTTTTTTTTTCATTCTGGCAGTTTCCCCCCACATTGCCCAATACCCCAGCCCCATAAGCCCAGAGGGGAGCTTTTATTCCTATATTCATGGTATTACCCCCCCCTCACCTGCCTTACCAATGTAGTATCCTAAAGTTAGGGGCACAATAACAAAATGGGGACTCTTTTCCCGGCATGGGATTTTCCTTCTTCCTTGTCTCCCTACCTTCCAGTCTCTTGCCTGTAGTCCCACACACCCCCTCCCCTGTCTCTGTTCAATTTCACATCATTTTGGTTCCTCGTATTGAACAAATGACTTTCATAAGTCACATTCTTTCTTGGGTTACAATACCTCTCAAATTTTCCCATAATTTTATTCAGCTGCCCCTTCTCTTCCTTGTTTACCCAAATTAAAGTATTAAATATCCTCTAATGCATCAGGACCAGCCACGTGCAAGAAGGTCATAGCCTGGATTTTCTGGGATTTTTCAGCAAGTCCACTTGCAACTGAGAAAATTTCAAATTGCGGCTTAAATCTTCACCTGTTTTCAGATGCATTTCCATGTAAATTGAGAGTGGTGGGAGGCTGCAGGCAGTCCATTCTGACACCATGTAATAATCACGCAGACACCAACGTGGAGAGAGCTGGTAAGTTTACCGTAACACACACTTGAAACAACTACAGAAAATGCTGGCTTCTGCCCGCCAAGCAAGGGTTTGTATGTACATGTTAGCACATGTGCATTAGTAAAGCATAAGCAAATCACGTATGCTAATTAACTTCCTTACAATGGGGACAGGAGGGGAGCTACTAGAAGGCCAACAAGATGTGTGAAGAAGCAGCAGAATTACAAATTATAAACATTTCAGGCTAAGAATTAGGTGCTGAGGAACTTTTGATTCTAAAGAAGGGCCTCTCGTTTATTCTAACCCCGAGTATTAACAAGTTTCAAGTTGCACAAGATATCAAAAAATGTTTTAGGAACATCCACCTAAAGTACTTCTTCTGCAATAAACAACAAACTGGAGCAGCAGCAATGGGCTTTTCGAATGAATTAAGTGCTGCAGCGCTGCTAGAAGTAACGCATGAAACTAGTCCTGATTCTATAAACATTGAAAGGGATACAGATGATTTTGTTTCTTCTCAAGGGGACTTTAACTTGGATTTAATAACAGAAGGTGATCTGAGGGAGCTACTGGGGGGAGTCGAAACTCAAACTAGTGAAGCATGGGCCCAGAGCTCAGGGGACATTCAGGATGCAGCTGGAATTACAAGGGATGGGCAGAGGGAAAGAAAGCAAAGTTTTAAAACAAATCCTCAATTTTGTCCAGTCACATTGAATGCGAATATTTTGGCTTATGAGAAAACTGTCATGAACGAAGCTATGGACAACCTTAACAAAGTTAAAACATCAGGTACTTTTAATTTAACAAAGCGTCAAAGGGTTGCATTAGCTGAACTCACCAAAAAAAGATCCTTTAGTCATCAAAAGTGCAGACAAGGGAGGAAATATTGTAGTTATGTTATGTCTAGAGAGAAATATGCAGAAATTATAAGGAAATTACTGGACAATCAGCAGAAGTACATGAAATTGCAGTCCAATCCTGTCATGGGATATAATAGGGAACTGGCACAATTTCTCATGAGAGGGGTGCCTAACAGTGAGATTTCTGAAGCAGAGTTTGAATTTTTGAGGAATGAAAACCCAGTTATATCTGATTTTTATATTTTACCAAAGATTCATAAAAATATGAATGACCCACCCGGACACCCAATAGTATCTGGGACTGGGTCCCTGTGTGAGAACTTGGGCCAGTTCCTGGATTTTTTTCCTCCAAAAATATCTAAAGAGGTTACCTGTTTACCTTAAAGATACAACTGATACTATCAGAAAAATACAAAATATAGTATGGGAGGAAAACATGACATGGATTGGGATAGACCTAGAGTCTCTCTATATGTCCATCAAACATGACAGTGGCATTCCTGCATGCAGGTTTTTCTTAGAGAACATGGAAACAGGAAAATGTTCCTATAGAATTTGTCCTAGAGGGTCTGGATTTCATGTTTATACACAATGTGTTTGGATTCCAAGGTGAATTTTTTCCTGCAACAATGTGGGACAGCGATTAGGGCTAGTATGGACACCAGTTATGCAAATTTACTGATAGGGTGGTGGGAAATGGTCAATATTTACAGCAAGGATACTAACCCTTTCCATGAAAACATTAATACATGGTATAGATACATCAATGATTACATATGCATATGGAAGGGGGATAGTGAACTTATTCCTGAATTTATACATTGGATAAATACCCACAATCTAAATCTTAGGTTTACATACACTTGCAGTAAAACTGATTTGTTTTTTTTTAGATCTGGAATTATGTGCTTTTGTGGGTGCCAAAATTGTGACTAAATGTCACAGGAAACACACAGCTGCAAATTCTGTGTTGTGTGCTGATAGTGCCCACCCCCCATGTTTGAAACAGTCAATCCCCTATAGTCAACTTATCAGGCTAAGAAGAAAGTGTTCTGAAGTACAGGATTTTCAGACACAGGCTCAAGAATTAGAAAAATGATTTATAGATAGAGGGTATGAAAGAACATTGCTACAGGAACTGAGGGCAAAGATGTTAAACCTAGATAGAAATATCTTTTTACAATAGAAGCCTGAGGGGAAACTGATTTTAGCCCTATTTCATTTATTAGAGTACAACAAAATTGCTGGCACTGTTGGGAATATAGTGCACAAGCATCAGCAAATATTAACCAGTGATGAGGGGGTCCTTAAAGCAGTGGGGGAGAAACCAAGGGTATCATTCAGCAGGGCCACCAACCTGAAAGATAGTTTGGTTCACAGCAGGTTGCCAAAAAAAGAAATGTCTGAATCAGGCAGATTGAGGCTCCCAAGAAGACCAGTTGGCTTCTTCAACTCCAACACTGTATTAGCTGCAAACATGCACAACCTACAAAAACCTTCACACACCCCAGGGATACATTCAGTACAGTACAAATAAAAGAGTGCATCACCTGTGACACACCATCCGTGTATGGTCTCTGGTGCACGTGTAATCTGCTCTACATTGGATGCACTGTGAGACCACGTAAGAAGCGTATACAGGAACATGTGCAGTCCATCGTGAACAGGAGGTAGGATATACAAGTCGGGGTTCACTTTGCCATCAGACATAACTCAGACACCAGAGATATTAAGTTCATAAGCTTGGAACATGTAGCACTACCCATTAAGAGTGGCAATAGGTCAAATATCTTGCTACAAAGAGAACCCCATTGGATTTTCACTCTAAATAGTGTGAAACCTTGGGGCCTGAACAATGAATGGGACATCAAACCTTATTTGAGGAAATGAAAATGTTTTAAGTTCCCTGGTTATCTGTTGCCACTGAGATTAGTAACTGTATGACATAATTAGAAATGACGATTTATTTGTTTATGAAGTTGGATGTTATTTTCAGTGTTTTCTATAGAAAGTGGTAAATTACACAACCCCACACGTAAGGTAGTACCACTTGTTGGTTACCCTGATAATTGAAGTAATATATCAGAGCACAATAAGAATTATTTGTGTATGGTTTACTTATTTTGTGGGAGTGTACCTAGAAATTATATCACTTTAGCAATTATAAGAATAATGTTTATTAGTATGTGTTGATTTAGGCATCTGGGGCTGGATATTCAAACTGCGCCCAAAAAGTGCGCAATAGCAGGAGCAAGCACAAGTCCATTGCACCCTTGCACAATAGACGCGATATTCAAAAAAGTAGCAAGCCAAATTGCGCCAACAGCCAACGTCTGAATATTGCACAATTTGCGCTATAGCGCAACTAGGAAGGGGAAGCTGAGCAGATACGATGCGCTATAACGCAACAAGGGCTGCCCAGCTGAGCAGCCCAGAGGTGCCATAGCACAAGCAGGGAGCCCCCCAGCAGCAGAGCAATGTAACTGCACAACCAGGGAGGTAAGTAGGGGGCCCACCACCCATGCCACAGATGGGCACAGGAACAAACTGCAGAACTGACAATGCACCCCCACACCCCAAGCACAGCACAACTGGTGGAGGGCTGGAATATCCACCGGCCCATGGGGACAAGCAAACAAAGCGCAGCTGGGCCATGGTGCCCCATCACACCCACCGGCAAGCTAAGACTGCCACACAAGGAGGGCGGACTATCCCATGGCTTGTAGCCCCGTGCGCACACACCTGCACTGTGACCCAAGACACCCCCCATGAGCAGTGACCACCACTGCAGGAATCTATCATACCACGCCCCACTGCCACACTGCAACCTCGTGTACCACAGAACCATACAAGCCACACCCACCATGAGCACCCAGCAGTGGGTGGCAGCACTCGGCAATGCAACAATGGCAGACACAGTGCCAACACGCACAACCCCCCTGTGGCACATCTGAGAGACCGAACATGTGTCAGTACTAGAGGTACCCCACACGGGAAAGGGCATGCCCCTGACACCACTGCCATTGATGCAACACCCTGCACAGTAGACAAGTGTCACAGCCCGACCCACCACGAGCCACAGCAGCCAGCACAGACACCCACAGTGGTGCATGGAAGCATGCAGCACACTGGATGCAACACAGTGCAGGGCAAACACACACCCATACCCACGGGGACACTAACACAGGGATGCAGTAGTGTGACAACTAAGCCCCCAGTGTGGGCCCATGAAAACTGTGCACACACAGCCTGCAGTCCTTCATGGCACTGGGGTGACACCCACCTTGTGCATGAACTGTGGCCCTGTACGCCACCAGCATATGCTTGGAGCACAAGTCACAGACAGTGGTGCACAGCCCCTGCAACACACATGCCACAGCATGGAGGTAGGACAGCAACTGCAGAGGCCACAGTGTCACCCGAGGCAAACATGCACCACACCATTGACAGGAGGCAACCTAGTATTGTGACGGTCACAGTGGATGACCTGCAGGGACAGCCACCACTGACAAGGCAGCAGACCTCGCAGGCCACAGACATGCAAGGGTGTCAGCTGCACAGGCCAAGGACGGGTTGACAGGGGCACAATGGACACAGAGCAGGCACCATGGACCACTGCACACAATAATGCAATGCACAGAGAACAACACACACACCACAGATACCGACTGATAGCCACTCCCACACCAGAGACACTTCCGGACACACACACACACACATACCCATGACTGAACCACCCCAGATGCCATGCACACCACTGCAACTGAGCACCTATAGCCAGCTGCAAATCAGAGACCACCACAGTATTCATATCAAAATATCTGTATTCAAAATATAACAACAACAACTATTTACAACTATGTACAAACATGGGGAGGGACAAGAACAAGGTGGGGGTGGGTAAGGCAGGGTGAACATATGGAAGGAAGGCGGGGTGTGAGGTTGGTCAAGGGAGGTTGGATGCAGGTCCGCAGTCACTAGCGGCCAGCCAGGTCCTCTGCTGCCTGGGGCTGTTGCCTGGGCCACCTCCTCCTCCTCACCCCATGCTCCTGAAGATCCCTTAGGATGGTGAGGGACTCTTGTGCCACCCTCAGAAGCTCCTGGATGGACTGCTGTATTCGCAGGAGTATCCGCACACCTAGAACAAGGGATCAGAGTCAATGTGTGTGACTGTCCACCCCCCTACAGCCCACCCATTATGCATGGCATAAAGCCATGTGCCATGCTCCTGTGATGGTGTGCGTCCACCCACAGTGACTGTGTCCACAAGACATGCCCAACCAGGCAGCAACAGCCATGTGTACCACTGCACACACCCACCGCCCATGTCCAGCACAGCACAGCCAAGGCCGTACAGTAATGTGGCTATGCGGTAGGCAGGCAGTGCCACAGCCATGTGCCCAGTGCATGCATGGACCACCATTGATGCACTCCCAGACATGCAGTGCCACTGGACAGTGCTGACTGTCACATGTCATGTGCATGGCAGTGGTGTCCATGGATGGTGGCCATGCCCTGCTTCCCACCCTGTCACACAGCATGCAATAGCAATCATGGTGTCATGGAACTCACCCTCATCGGGATGTTGAAGGTGTTGGGGTTTGATCCTGACATGCCCCTGTGCAGCGTCCTCTGCCCTCTGCTGCTGCTTCAACATCCTCATCCACTCGGCCATGCCTGTGGGAGACAAAAGGTGAGAAACACATCAGTACAAACCCAAAGCATATTCCTCCTGCCCCAATGTGTGCGCCCACCCAGCCAGACCCACCACCCCATACCCTGTTAACACCACCACAGCCAACCTAGACTATCCCTCCCCTATGTGCTGGACACATAAGACAGTGTTACCCATATGGACCGTACAAAGTGTGAGACACCCACCTGGAAGAGGCACCACGCCCCTCCTGGCACGCGACCGCAGATGTACAAGTTGCTCTGGCTCCCTCCATCTAAGGTCTGCATACTGGTGCCTGCACTGTTTGGCCGTTCTCCTGTGGTCAGTGGCTGCCTCCAGGTTAGTGGCCACCTCTTGCCAGACCTGGGTCCTGGCCCTGTCCAGTGGCTCCTCACCAAACAGTGGGCCATAGTGTGGCTCCACAATGGCTCAAGGGCACTCCACTGAGGGGCTCTCCTGTGTGCCATTTCTAAGTCTATAGTAGGCAATATGGCACTCTGCAGCGCGGCACCCCTACGTGGAAGTGCTGCGTGGTACATCGCCGCCATTCCCTATCGCACTGTCGGTACAGTGCTGCCATTCCCTATCACGCTGTCACCGAACAGCATGATAGAGGTGCAGCCATGCCAGACGTATAGTGCCAAGGGGCCAAAGGTCGGGCACAGGGTCATAGGTCTCTGGCGCAAGGCCACGCACAGCGCCATCGGACATCTATGCGTCCAGCGCAATTGGTTGCCTGTGTGCCATTGCCACGACGAACTATAGTGCAGTTGTGCCACAGCGCCATGTAGTGACCCTCACCATAGTGCCACTGGCACAATGGTGGCCATGCCCTGAATTGCCTACCGCGCACAGCACGTCATCAGCACGGCAGATGCCTGCGTAAGCTACCTGGGCATGCGCAGTGCGATGTACTATGCAGGCCATAGAACTGCGCCATTGGCTCAGCACATTCAACACAATTGCGCAAAGCGCAAAAGCGCGATATTCAGCCGTCATATGCAAATCATCCGATCAGCCATGCAATGGTGCAGCAGCGCGATTTGCATCTCATCAAAGTTGCTCCACACCTAATTTGCATGGATTGATCTATAAAAGTGCGACACTGTTCTGCAGTGGCCATATTCAGTTACTGCAGTATATTGGTGAGTTGCCTGCTGTGTGTTGTTCTGGACTGTGGTATCAGGGACTTGCTTTGTACTGCACAGTCACAGGTAACCACTGTCATCCATACAGGCTGAATAATGACCGAGCGAGGACTGGGTAAGGAGGACGATGGTGGGCGGAAGAGGAGGCCCAATTTCACCAAGGCCGAGATGGAGGCACTCTTCGAGGCCTACATTGATCAGGAGCCACTGCTCAGTGGACAGCGGGGCACCCCTCAGGCCCGTGCTGCTGCATGGAAGGGGGTGGCACATGCCATCAACCTGCATGGTAGCTACCAGTGCTCTGTGCAGGAGTGTAAGAAGAAGATGGGTACCGACAGGAGGAGGGTGAAGGAGAAGGTGGCTGCCATCAGGGCGGCACGTGCTGCAACAGGCAGGGGCCAGCCGGAGGTGGTGCAGCTGACTCTGGCAGAGGACAGGCTCGCTGCAAGCATGCAGCGCAGTGCCATTGAGGGCGTTCCAGGAGGTGGCTTCCAGACAGGTGGTAGCCCATCACTGCATGGTACGTCATGGTCTGTCGCGGGGGTGGAGGGTAGATCACATGCACTAACATGTCCTTACTTTCTGTTACAGATCCTGCGCGTCTGCAGGGATCAGCGGTGGAGGGTCTGTCCACTGCAGACAGTCATGCGGAGTTGGAGGAGGGACCATCCACCTCCGCAGGTAGCCGGCGAGCATTGCAACAGTGGGTCCGCCTGGCTGTCAACATTGATGTCGTTGAGACAGGTGTGGGGGAGGCCCTTCTTGTGTCTCAGTGGTCTGGTGTCCAAGGATGCCAGCACGCTGTGGCTGTGGCTCAGACCTGCACCATTGATGATGCAACGACTGTTATGGGCAGTGACATGTGTGTGTCACGGAATGGATATACAGCAGGCCAGCTCATGCCCATGGACCTGGCTGGTTCTGATGTGTGTGCCAGCATGTCAGCACAGTCCCAGGCTGTGCCTGTCAGCACCGGTGGGGCAGCACCGGTGGCTGGTCAGGTCAGTGGCACTGTTGCGGCCACAATGGCAGAACAACTGATCCCTTGGGCACAGCAGGCGGAGGGGCAGCAGCAGCAGTCGCCCACCGGGACTGGGGGTTCAGGGTTCAGCGGTGGCGTCTGTGCACCGCCTGTGGACTTGCCCATACCTGGTCCTGGTGAGCAGCGCCCACCCTCAAGGGATGCTGAACATCAGGCCCTTCCATACCCTGAGGGACAGGATGCCGAGTTGGCAGACGACCTCTTTGACGAGAACACCCGCCTACTGCAGGCATCAGTACAGCAGCAGATGTGGCTTGCAATGTCCGTGGAGGCACTGTGTGTGGCTCTGGAGTGGGTCAAGGAGTGACACAGAAGGGACACCGATAGGATCCTGTCACGGATTGACCATTTGCGGGAGGATGTGAACGCTGCCATTGACAGGCAAAAACAGGCGTTGGTTGCTGTCATGGCCACAATGGGCACACAGTCAGGTGCCCATGTGTCGCTCACACGGTGCAGTTTGCTATCCACTCCCCATTTCTGGCATCGTGCGACACCCACCCTATCGATACCGGGTTCAACTGTGGGTATCCTGAGCACTCCTGGTGCAGGTATGTTTGGCGTGCTGCAGACACCTGTGCGGACATGGTCGCGTTCACGCGACATGGACCATTGGTGCCACCCCATGAGGCCCATGCTCAGGCTGCCAATGCTGCTGGGTCTCAGCGGGGCTGCCCACGCATCCGAGGTGGACGTGGCGCTGTGCTGCAAGACTGACCTGTCTCCCAGTGCGGGAACTGTCTGGTGCTGCCCTGTTTGCATTGTGTGTTTTGGTGGGCAGTGCACCAGTGGGTGCCCAGCCCTACATGCAGACACACGGTCCACCTGCACACCCTTCCGACTGCTGTCCACAGGTACATGTGCATGATGATGCCTGCATTGCACTGTACACCAAAGTGCGATGGTACCCAGCATCTGACACATGCACATAGACAGTCAGTGGACGTGGTGGCATGTGGGCATGTGTGTTGCTAGTGTTTATGTTCCGGCTCTGTTTTGCACCTGACCCCTGTGCACTTTGTGCCTATTGTGTGTGCGTGTGTGTGTGTCCGTCCATGTGGTGTGTTACTGTTCACCCCTTCCTGGTTGTATGTGTGTGCTTCTGTGCCCTGCCACATCCCTTGCCAGCATGCACCCCTGGTGTGTTTCCATATGTGTATGTGGATTGTGCCCTAGCCACTGGTGGTTGCATATGGCCCCATGACTTACCTGTGTTGGCTGAAGTGCTCCTCTGTGATGGTGTTCCGGTGCAGCTGGGCCAAGCGGATCAGTCGGGGGTCCCGTCGGCCAAGGGGGGGCTGCCCATCCCCATCGTCACCGACATCACCATCGTCCCCATCGCTGTCCCTCTCTTCGACCTGTATGGCTATCCCACAGTCTTTGGCCATGTTGTGCAGGATACAACAGGCCAGGAATATCCCACAGGCCTTTGAGGGGTTATACTGTAGGGCACCGCCAGAGGTGTCCAGGCAACGGAAACGCGCCTTCAGCATCCAAAACACCCGCTCAATGATGTTGCGTGTGGTGGCATGTGCCTCATTGAAGCGTTGCTGTGATGGGGTCGTGGGCCACCGGTAGGGTGTGAGCAGACAGGGACCTGTGTGGAAATAGTGGAGGTTAGTGTCTTGTTCAGGCTCAGACTGCCCCAAACCCTGTGTGCCACACCCATGGCACCTCTGGCTTACCCCCCCTTGCTCACAATTTGTCAGTTCTACATGCATACTCACCCACTAGATGACCTGTGGGGATGTTCCCACTCTCGAATCGATGGCACAGTGCCGGCTGGTACCAGATGAAGGAATCATGTGCTCCCCCAGGGTGCATGGCACAGACATTGATGATGCGCCCACAGGCATCACACACCACCTGGCAGTTGACACTGGCATATCCCTTCTGATTCATGTAGGCAGCCCCATTGGGGCCAGGTGGCATGCAAATGGCCACATGGGTGCAGTCTATCACCCCTAGCATGTCAGGCATACGTGCTACCTTGTGGAACTCCTTATGTTTGCTGTGCACTCCGCCACAGTGCTGGGGAAATGGATGTACTCTGCAGCATGTGGCAGCAGTGCACTGAGGAATTGGTTGAGGATGCGTGACGTGACCGACTGTGTTATGCCTGTGGTGTCCCCTGTTGGTCTCTGGAAGGTACCTGTGGCGAGCAAGCACATGCAGGCTGTTACGTTTGTCTCCACTGACAGCGTATGACTCCGTCGTGTGGGTGCCTGCATCAGATCACTGCACAGCTCACAGAGCCGCCCCAGTATTGCCCTGTTCAGGTGGTACCGGCCCACAATCTCGACATCTGTGTACAGCTCAAAGATGGTGCGGGCTCGGTACTGCCTGTTGGGGGCATACCGCCAATGGGCCCTTCCATGGCCACGTCCCCCTGCAGCATGCCTTCTCACCCCCCTCATTACGGCTTCCATGTGGAAGGTGGCACTGTCCATGTCCCTGGCTTGTGTTCCCCCCCCCAGCTGTTGTTGCTTTGTTCCCCCAGCTGTCCTGACTGCTACCTCTATTGCACCAGGTACACCTACTGGCCTCTGCACTCTGTGGCCCCACACACCTTCCCTTGCCCCTTTTCTGTGTTTTTGTTTCCCTGGCCTGCCCTCTTTCTCCCTAATTCTCTGTCTCTCTCCCTGCCTCATGTGGCTTCCCTGTAGCGTTTTTATGCCTCTTCCTTGCTCCTTTTTATTTTGGCTCATTTCCGCTATGGCACAACTTCCGCCTGCTCCACTGTTGCGCATTGCGCAAGTCTTTGAACATCGCACTGCGCACTTTATGCATGGTTCCACCCCCTTCGGTTGCACATGCCTTCATTATCATTGCGCTGTTGCTCAGCATGTTTTCAGTGGTGCAACTGCCTCCTGCTGAATATCTCAGAATGGCGCATTTTCTGACTTGCGCTGGCGCAACCCTATTGCACATTTCGCAACCCTTTTGAATATCCGGCCCCTGATGTTTATGTTTTTCCCTTTTTCCTTTGTAAGCTTTGTGATGGAAGCTTTCACTTTCTTTTTTTTACCATTTATGTGGGCAGGGACTGAGGCCTCGGAATACTGAATCTTAATAATAACTGTGTTTTGTAAAGTTATGTAGGCCATGATTTGATCAGCTGTTGCTCTGACTTTCCCCCTGTATCATTTAGCTTTTATTTCTTTAAAATACAGGATCTATTTTAAAATCTTATAAATATTAAGCAATATGCTTCATTAAATAAATTGAGATAATGAATAGATTTAATTATTTATTTATTGCTAGTATTAAGTGATGTTCCTCTCTTTTAGGCAAATGTACTTCTATATTGACATCTTTTTATTAATATTTTTTCTAATAATTGGTTCAAGTGATTGATAAAAAGTTTCGTTAAATATTAAGTTTACTTTCTAGATAATAAAATATTGCCAGTCACTAAAGGAGTTAATGTGATTAAATGCTCATATATTATTAATAAGGAGGTGTATTTAAATGCTAATGGTTTCCTTTGACTTTACCACACCCCCTAATGATGGGTTGTCTGGACCTGAAGCACTGGGGCTTGTGTGGATGTCTCCACCTCACAGTGGACCTCTACTAGTGAATTTACAGTAGAGCAGTTAAATTTCATTTATTTGTTTGTGGTTGCCCAATTTGTTCTACCACTCAGAGTGCGATATTTTTGAAGTGCTACTGGAAGGGGAGGTTGTAAAACTTGAAAGGCCATGTACACAGCTGCCTGCTGCCTGGGAAATAAAATCCCAGACCTTGTGGCCTTGATGGCAGAGGCAGACTTGGACATTGTCGCTGTTACGGTGACATGGTACATAGGAAACCATGTATGGGATATAGCCATACCAGGTTACATTCTATTTAGAAAAGACAAGGTGGGAAAAAATGGTGGAGGGGTGGCTATCTACATCAGCGAGGGAATTAAAGTAACTGAAGTTCAGGGAATGCAGGAGGGAGCGGAAGCACTGTGGGTCACTGTGGAGACAGGAAATGGGACTGCCATTTGCACAGGTGTGATCTACAGACCTCCAGCACAAGGGGAGGAGATGGATGGGGTACTAATGGTAGTCATCCACAAAATGACAGCCAAAGGTGAAGTGCTGCTGGTGGGAGACTTCAATTTGCCTGATGTGGATTGGAGCACCCAGGCTGCAGCCACAGCCAGGAACAGAGGCATACTGGATGCCCTGTAGGGGGCGTGCCTCAAGCAGCTTGTGGCAGAACCCACCAGAGAAGGAGCAGTTTTGGACCTGGTACTCTCCAATGGGGACAGAGTAACCAATGTAATGGTGGGTAGCCACCTGGAGTCCAGTGATCATCGTATGGTGTGGTTCAATGTGAGAACAGTGGAGGAGTCAAATCACATGAAAGCAAGGGTCCTGGATTTCAGATGGGTTGACTTTGCAAAAATGGTGGAATGTCTTACGGAAACTCTGGCAGAGAAAGGAGAAGGTGTAGAGAAACAATGGGCTAACCTTAAGGGAGCCATAGCAGAGGCAACAAGCCTTTGTGTTAGGTAAGTAAGCAAAACAAAGAGAAAGAAAAAAACACAATGGTTCTCAAAGGATGTGTCTGGGAAGGTAAGAGAAAAAAGGCTAGCCTTCAGGAGGTACAAGGAAACACAGAGTGGGGAAGTCAGGGAGCTGTATCTAGAAAAGCAGAGGGAGGTGGGGAAAGCAGTCAGGAGTGCAAAGGCACAAACAGAGGGAAAAAAGCCCAGGCAATTAAAAAAGGAGACAAGACCTTTTTCAAGGACACTAGTGATAGAAAGAATACCAGGGGTGGGATTGTGAGGTTAAGCAAGCACTTGTCAATGCCAAATGTTGGCTTGCTGGCATTGGCATTGGTAGTGCAAGAGTTAGAAATGCAAAATAGGAATGGCAGTGAAGTATTGAAGTAACACCAACACCTGTTCCCCTCATCCCACAGAGACTGAAAGACATTGGGAGTGTGGCTTTGGGTCGGCCATAATGCTGACGCCATTCCACCTCACCCCACCCTGCACAGAGCGACAGGTGTTGGGGTGTGCATTGGGGTCTTCAGGCTTTATGCTCACCCCATTCCAAAGGGAAGTAAGCTGAGATGGGTGCAATATAGGAGAACTGGGTGAACGTTAGTGTGATGGAACCCAAGACACACCTCAATGCCTGTCAGTGGCTGTAGGGTGGGAGGGGGAGAATTCTGCGAACATTGTGGCCGACGAACCCAAGTTACGTCCACGAGGCCTGTCAGTCTGTACAGGGTGGGTATATGGTTGAAAACCTTAATGCCTTGGGTGTTTGTTGGAATTTTCACTCCAGATTTTCAACAGTGGCTTTTTAGGACCCCACCTCATGAACAGTTGCGCTATCATTTTGTTACTCAATCCAGAAAGGTGATTTTGCACAGCAACTGTGCCATTGGGAGCCACAGGTGCGGAAACACATTTTGGGCAGGATGCAAAAAATGACAGCTGTACTGTTCATGAGGAGTGTAAAAAATGGCAATGTTGAAAATCTGGAACAAAAATATGAAAAATTTGCAAACTTGCGAGTGTTCGAAGATACTGCGCAATGCCGGCCCGTAATGCAGTCATTTTGGGGATTTTTTAATCAAATTTTCAACATGGGCATTTTGGGACCTCTCCTCATGAACAGTGGCACTGTGATTTTATTACTCTGTCCCAAAAGTTGATTTCACACAGTGACTGCGCTCATTGTGCGCCACAGGTGCGAAAACACATTTTGGGCAGGATGTGAAAAATGACAGCTGTACTGTTCACATGGAGGTGTGCAAAAATGGCAATGTTGAAACTCTGGAGTGAAAATATTAAAAATTCTCCAAGTTACAAGCATGCGTGGAAACTGAACAATGCAAGCTCGTGACAAAGTAATTTTTTGGAATTTTTCCACCAAATTTTCAACATAGGCATTTTGGGACTTCCACTCATGAACTCACTGTAATTTTCTTACTCTGTCCCGAATGTTGATTTCCCACAGTGATTGTGCCATTGTGCGCCACATGTGCGAAAACACATTTTGGGCAAAATGTGAAAAACGAAAGCTGTACTGTTCATAAGGAGGTGTGAAAAAATGGCAATGTTGAAAATCTGGAGTAAAAATATTGAAAATTCTCAAAATTACAAGTGTGCGTGGAAACTGCTCAATGCACACTCGTAACACAGTCATTTTTTCACCAAATTTGCAACATAGGCTTTTTGGGAGCCCACCTCATGAACAGTGGCACTGTTGTTTCATTAATCGGTCCCAAAAGGTGATTCTGTGCAGTGACTGCAAAATCACTTTTCCGGACTGAATAATGAAATGACAGTGATTGATTACATGAGGTGGGGTCCCAAGAACCCCATGTTGAAAATTTGGAGCCAAAAGTCGAAAAAATTACCAAGATATCCACCTAAGTTAACCCCCCCCCCATTTTTGCCATTTTACAGCTTACTGGCATTTCTTCAGTTCGTGATTGGCTTTGAAGAGTGCAGACATGTTCCCACTCCACCAAAGATTGCCGCGCCAACCTCCAGAGGTATGTATAGGGTGAGGGGGATGTGGGGAGGTGGGGTGCACAGAAGGTGGGTGCAGGTTGGGGGAGGGGCACCGTGGACAACGAGGGACCATTTTCTTGTTTTGCAGGAGGGAGAAAAACAACTTTGGGGGAAGGTTTTGGTTTTTACAGGTGACACTAAGACATTTGGGAACACTGGGGTGGGCTCCCAGTGTACCACCTTGTTTTTTGGGGGGGGTCTGATGCCAAGAAGGATTGTGCATCCCCATCGGCAGACAAATAAAACTGGGGGGTGTATGCCAATGGGGATTGGGCACCCCGGTCAGCAAACAAATTGAACTGGGAAGGGGGCATGCCGACAGGGGGATTGGGCACTCCCGAAGTCAGCTTTCTAGGCATTGCGAGAGGCAGACAGCAAGAGCCGCTACCATATTTATTGAAATGTTTCACCAGGAATGGCACGTAATGGAGGCGTGTCAGATCTGCTGCTGCAATGACGAGCCTGTCTCTCATTGCAGCGGTGGATTTCATTCAAGTTGGTGGCACTCTCTGAAACTGCTGTCATTGGCAGCATGCTCACTGGCTGGCGGCTGAGGGACACACCAGTTAAAGCATCCCTTAGATTTGCCACAATACTGACACACCTTTGCAAGTGCTAGTACAGTGCTACTACCGCAAAATGTTGCTTGCACATGCACGCAAGCCAACATAAAACAGAGGAAGGGGTGTGTGTGTGTGTGTGAGGAGGGGGACCTAGAAAAAGCAACAATCCTGAACAAATATTTTTGTTCAGTATTCGCAGAAGAAGGGGAAGGAGAAGAACCACTATTGGGGGCTAGGAGCACCAGTGGGAGAGAGGTAGAAGAAAGAATACAAAAGGAACTCGAGAATCTGAAAGGTGACAAGACTATGGGGCCAGATAGGATATATCCCAGAATATTTAAAGAACTTAGAGAGGTGCTGGCAGCACCACTAACAGTCCAATTCAAAAAATCAACAGAGACAAGGGTGGTTCCAGGGGACTGGAGGAGATCAAATGTAGTCCCTCTCCACAAAAGTGGGAACAAGGAGGAGGCTGGAAACTACAGGCCATTCAGCATGACCTCAGTGGTGGGGAAATTAATGGAGTCACTACTAAAGGAAAGAATTGTGATATTTCTTGAATCCAGAAGAGCACAGGATCCAAGGCAGCATGGATTCACAAAGGGAAGGTTTGTCAAACAAATCTGATGACCAGGGAGGTAGATAGAGGAGGGGTGGCGGATGTGGCCTAGATTTCAGCAAGGCCTTAGACACTGTCCCACATAGGAGATTGACAAATAAGTTGGGCAGCCTGGGTGTGGGTCCTAAGGTGGCAAATTGGGTCAGAAACTAGTTGAGTGACAGGACCCAGAAGGTGGTGGTAAATAGCGTTCAATCTAAGGAGAGGGAGGTAACCAGAGGGGTGCCACAGGGATCCATGCTGGGGCCAGTCCTCTTTAATGTCTTCATAAGTGACATTGCAGAACAGCTTGAGGGGAAGGTATGCTTCTTTGCAGATGATACTAAGATCTAAAACAGGGTCAACATTTCAGGGGGTATGGAAAAATGAGAAAGGATCTAAACATGCTTGAGGAGTTGTCAAGAGTTTGGCAGCTATGATTCAATGCAAAGAAGTGTACAATCATGCACTTGGGGTGCAGAAATCCAAGGGAGGAGTACAAGATGGGGGGTACTGATGGCCACCAGTCAAGAAAGAGACCTGGGGGTAATCATATCTGATGACCTAAAGGTAACCAACCAATGTGAGAAGGCTGTGGTGACAGCCAGTGGGATGCTAGGGTGCATAGAGAGCGGTATCACCGGCAGAATAAAGGAGGTGCTTAATCCACTGTACAGACCACTAGTGAGACCTCATCTGGAGTACTGTGTCCAGTTCTGGAGACCGCATCACTGGAAGGACATAGACAAAATAGAGGCAGTCCAGAGAAGGGCAACAAAATTTGGTGCAAGGACTGCACCAAAAGTCATAGGAGCAAAGACTAGGGGACCTCAATATGTATTCCCTGGAGGAGAGGAGAGAAAAAGAGGGGATATGATAGAGACATTCAAGTATATCAGGGGGATAAACAAGGTACAGGAGGGTAGCACTTTTCAGAAAAAAAGGTGTACAAGATCAAGGGGGCATGATATGAGGCTAGAGGGGGATAGGCTCAGGGACAACGTGATAAAGTACTTTTTCACAGAAAGAGTAATAGATGTTTGGAACAGCCTCCCTGCAGAGGTGATGGGGGCAAAAACAGTAGGGGAATTCAAGAATGCATGGAATAGACATACAGTAAGAGAACTCTGGCAGTAGGGAAGAGAGGTTAAGCTGCAGATCAGCTAGGGTCTGCAGTAATGCATTAGAAGGGATAAGGGACAGACTAAGTGGGTTGTACAGTCCTTATCTGCCGTTACCTTCTGTGTATCTGTGTGTATCAGAAGGCCAATGTCCTAAACATTTACTTCTGCTCAGTATTCACTAGAAAGCAGTATCAAGACAGTTACACAAGGGGCACAAGAAATAAGGAGGGTGGTGATCACAGTTGAATTGATGAGAAAAAGGCTAGTGGCCCTTATTTATTTATTCCTTTTTTTATTTAAAAATTGGTAACCGGGAGAAGCACACTGAGCTGAGGTTTGTTTCCAGGTGCCACCCACGGGATGGGGTAAGAGGAGTCTAAACATACATACATGATATGAGACAGTTTAACATAGTGTCTTAGGCAGGTTACAATGTGCAGTTGGTTAAACACAGTGTCTCAGGCAGGTTACAATAGAACCTGCATAAAAAAGAAGTACAAATAGTGCAGAGACACAGGCAGGTTACAATGTTGCCTGAGGAGGTAGCAGAAATGAAGCAAAAACTGGCAAAAATACAAAATAAATATACAACTTAATTTCAGGATTTCAAAGTAACTTATTGAGTTACAAGGGAATACAAAGGTGGACCAGAATACAAAAAATAATTACATGTCGCAGACATGATACAATAAAGACATTGAAAAAAAATGACTAGAGGCTGCCTTAGAATAACTTGGGCCTAACAGGAAATTTAGTCAGGTTGATGGCAGGAGCAAGAGGGAGAGGGGGAGCTATAGAGTGTCTGTTTAATGAGATTTAGCAAGGGTAGCAAACGGACCGAAGTGGGAAGAGAGTTACATAAATGGGGGAAGAAGAAGGAGAAAGCTGCCTTGCACTAGTTCGAGTGTGGGTGGGGAGGGCAAAAGAACATGGGTCATGTGTGCGGAGACTGTAGGATGTGGGGGAAGGGGGATGGGAGGGAGGGAGGGAGGCAAGGTGGGGGGAAGCAAGTCAAGCCAGAATTTGGTGGAGATGATGGCAGTGTGGTGACTATGGTGAGTGGAAAGGGAGGGGAGTGATAGTGAAGAGCAGAGGGAGCAATGATGAGTCCTGAGGGGGACGTTTAAGGTGAAATGACAGAAAGCATTGAAAAGAAAGTCCAGTCTGGAGAGGATGTATGCAGAAGTGGACCTAAAGATGACATCAGCATAGTCAAATAAAGATAGGGTAGTTTTCGTAAGGAGTATCTGACGAATGAGGAGGGAGAGGGCATCTTTGTTTCTACAGAGAGCACCAAGTTTGGGGCAGAACTTGGAATGCGTATAGTTGACATGAGTTGAGAAATCAAGGTGGCTGTCTAGCCAGACACCTAGATACTTATAAGACGAAACAGTATTCAAGTGGGAGCCATCAAGGGGTTGAGAAAGAAGGGGGTTCGGTGAGCTTGGCTAGTTTTTAGTGGGTGCCAAAAATCATAGAGACTGTTTTGGAAGTATTTACCTTGAGTTGATCGGTTTGGAACTAATTTAGGACATGAAAGAAGTCTGTTTGATACTGAGTGCTCACCTCAGGAAAAGATGGACCAGATGTAAAAAGTATAGTGTCATTGGCATAGAGGTGAATTTGGGAAGAAGAGCATACAGTAGGGAGATCGTTAAGAAAGATGGAGAATAAAACAGGACCAAGAATAAAGCCTTGAAGTACACCTACTAGAATTGGGGGGGGGGGAGTACATCTCCTGCTTGGACACATTGTGAGCGACCCGAGAGATAAGCTTTAAACTATTTGACAGATAGAGGGAAAGAGACCAGCGAGTTCAAGATTGGTAAGAAGGACAGGGTGAGAGACAGAATCAAAGGCCTTTGCTAGGTCTAGGAATATAGCTGCGGTAAGATGGCCTTTATCCATGCCTGTAAGAATAGCATCAGTGACCTGGAGAAGGGAAGAGGCAGTAGAATGATTTTTCCAAAAACTAGCCTGGAATGGAGACAGAAAATTAGAAGAGGAAAGAAAAAGGATGAGCCTGGTAAGAAGGAGGGACTCTTGGAGCTTAGCTAGAATAAGAAGGAGGGAGATAGGGTGGTAGTTTCCAGGTGAGGAGTGATCGCAACCTTTGTGGAGGAGTATTACTTTTACTGATTTCCAGGCCTGAGGAACAATACCAAGGGTGAAAGAGAGGTTTAGCAGGTGGGACAGGAGGTGAGTAAATGGCAGGGGCCGAGATTTGAAGAAGGAGAGGATCAAGCCCATCAGAGCTGGATTTTTGAGGTTTCAGTGATTTAAGGACACAAAACACCTCTTGAGCAGAGATAGGGAAGAAATGAAAAGAATTTGGAGTAGGAGGAGTTTGCATATCTGTGGGGAAGTTTACAGGGGTATTTGGAGTTGGAGGGGAGAACATTGGGGTGGGGGTTGATGGAGGAAGAGGGGAGAGCACAGTAGTGAAAGATGTGTTAAGGGTGGAGGCAACTGTGAGAGGGTCTGAGATGGGATTGTTGTCAATCAGAAGGGAGGGGGAGGAGGAATTTGAAGAGGGAGTTGAGGAGAGAAGACAGTGTTTGCCAAAATTTATAAGGATAGTTCCTGTTTTCTTGTAAAGTATGCTTAAAATAACGAGATTTAGCAGACCTAATAGCTTTGGTACATACAATTCTTAGAGTACGGTAAGTGAATACAGTAGGTCAGTGAGATAAGATGATGCTTTGTAACATGCCCAAGCACGGTTGCAAGTGTTACAGAGCTTGATGATGTCAGCAGATAACCAAGGATGATCATAATGTCTCATCCTGTGGTGATGGGAAGGAGCACAACCATTCCAAATGTTGTTTAAAATGGGGTAGAAGAGGGAGAGGGCAGTGTCAACATCTTTGGAAGAGTAGAAAAGAGCCCAATCAGATGATTCTAGATCATGCAGGAGCTTTGGAGTGTTAAAGAGGGAGTCTAGTCAAAATTTCTAGTATCAGTAATTTCAGAATTTGGATCAGTATATCACCAGTCAGCCACATGCCAAAAATGAGATCTCTAAGTTACTTTGGTTAAAAGTTACAAGTCATTTTGTAACCCTATATTTACTGCCTGTTCAAAAAAGCCAGTTTCAGTAAAGAGCTACTGATGATGTCACAACCAGAACTCACAGCCTAGTCCTTCCTACAAACTACCTTACAAGACTTATTTCTCCCACATTACACAAAGCTGCAGTTGTATTAAACATCTGGAAAAGGAAAGCTGACAATGGGTGTGTCAGGGCATGCATTTCCATAATGTGCAGATGCAAGGTACAGTATTTAAGAATGTTAAAGGGGGGGGGTTGGAATACAGTGGCAAACATGGCTTTAGAATGACAAAAATGTGTGCAATTTTTATAATAGTACAGGGATGAGATATTGAAATGTCACAGGACTGCAACTGTGGAATGCAGCAATGACACAATCTCAGAAAGTACTGTAGGTGGGACACACAATTTTGGAAAGTGGCAGGGCTGCTAAAATTCTTAATGTGACAGTGTCATATAGTTTTAGAATGTGGCAGAGATACACAATTTTGAAATGCGGGAGAAACATAGTTGTAGAAGGTGTTGGGGTATGTAATTTCATAATGTGTCTTGGATGGATTCATTTGGCATGCGGTGTAGTGATGCAAAATTTCAAAACATTGTTGCCATGCTTGATTTCAGATTGTGGTGGCAACATTCAATTTCAGAATGCGGTGTGGACACAAAATCTCAGAAAGTGGCAGTGACGCAGTTTCAGAATCTGGTAGCCATATGGAATTTCAGAATGAGGCGGGGATGCATAATTTTAGAATGTAACTTGAGTACGCTATTTTTGAAAGTGGCAGTAACACTCATCTTCAGAATGTGGTGGGGATGTGCAGTTTCGGAATATGGTGTGAATGTACATTTTCAGAATGTGGCAATGACAGGCAATACTGGAGCATGGAAGTTTACACACAATTTCAGAATGTGGCAGGCAGGTACAATTTTAGAATGTAGAAGAGACATGCAGTTTCGGAATGTGGCAGTGATGCACATTTTCAGAATGTGGCTGTGATGCTCAGTTTTGGAATGTTGGTGGTGACACAAATTTTGGAATGTGATGGTGATGCGCAATTTTGGAATGTGGCGACCCACAAATTCAGAATGTGGCAATGACGCACAATTTCAGAATGTGGCAGTGACATACAATTTCAGAATATGTCTGACGTGCAGTTTCAGAATGTGGCTGATGCAAAGTTTTGAAATGTGGCTGATGCACAGTTTTGGAACATGGCTGATGTGCAATTTCAGAATGTAGCTGACACACAACTGTAGAATGTGATGATGATGCGCAATTTCGGAATCTGGTGGTAATGCTGATGTACAGTTTTGGAATGTGGCGATGACATGCAGTTTCAGAATGTAGCAGTAATGCGTAGTTTTGGAATGAGGTGGTGATGCACAGTGGTGCAGTTTCAGAATGTGGTGTTGCCACACAATTTCAGAATGTGTCAGTGCCGCACGACTTCAGAATGTATCGGTGCCACGTGACTTCAGAAAGTCAGTACTGCGCAACTTCAGAATGTGGTGGTGTTGCATGACTTCGGAATGTGGCAGTGCTATGCAACTTCAGAATGTGGCAGTGCTGCACGACTCCAGAATGTGTCGGTGTCACACGACTCTGAAATGTGGCAGAGCTGCATGACTCCAGAATGTGGTGGTACCACATGACTCAGCACGGTACTACACAGATCCAGAATGCGACGGTGCCACACAACTTCAGAATGTGGCAGTGATGCACAACTTTGGAATGTGGCAGTGATGCATGACTTTGGAATGTGGCAGTGACACATGACTTTAGAATGCGTCGGTGATGCACAACTTTGGAATGCGGCAGTGACGCATGATTTCGGAATGTGAAGGTGACACATAACTTCAGAATGCGGTGGTGACATACGACATTGGAATGCAGTGGTGATGCACAATTTCAGAATGTGGCACTGACGCACAACTTCTGAATACAGCAGTGACACACAACTTTGGAATGCAGTCGTGACACACAACTTTGGAATGTGGCGGTGACGCATGACTTTAGAATGTGGCAGTGACACATGACTTTGGAATGTGGTGACATTAGAATGCGGCGGTGATGCATTGCTTCAGAATGTGGTGGTGATGCATGACTTCGGAATATGGTGGTGACGCATGACTTTGGAATGTGATGGTGACACATGACTTTGGAATGCGGCGGTGATACATGACTTCAGAATGTGGTGGTGACGCACGACTTCAGAATATGGCAGTGTTGCATGACTTCAAAATGTGGCGGTGATTGATGACTGCAGAATGCAGCGACTTCAGAATTCAGTGGTGTTGCACTACATCAGAATGATACATGACTTCAGAATGTGGTGGTGATGCACGACTTCCAAATGTGACAGTGACGCATGACTTCGGAATGTGGCGGTGATGCACAACTTTGGAATGTGGTGGTGACGTACAACTTCGGAATGTGGTAGTGATGCACGACTTTGGAATGTTGCAGTGATGCATGACTTTGGAATGTGGCAGTGATGCACAACTTCAGAATGTGGCAGTGACACATAACTTTGGAATGTGGTGGTGACGCATGACTTTGGAATGTGGCGGATACACACAACTTTGGAATGTGGCAGTGACGCATGACTTTGGAATGTAGCAGTGATGCACGACTTCGGAATGTGGTGGTGATGCATGACTTTGGAATGTGGCAGTGATGTACAACTTCGGAATGTGACAGTAACGCATAACTTTGGAATGTGGTGGTGACATACAACTTTGGAATGTAGCGGTGATGCATGACTTTGGAATGTGGTGGTCATGCACAACTTTGGAATGTGGCAGTGAAGCACAATTTCGGAATGTGGCAGTGATGCACAATTTCAGAATGCAGTGGTGACGCACAGTTTGGAAAGCAGCGGTGATGCTCAGTTTCAGAATTTGGTGGTGATGCACAATTTTGGAATGTGGCAGTGATGCACAGTTTCAGAATGTGGTGGTGATGCACAGTTTCAGAATGTGGCATTGAAACACAACTTTGGAATGTGGTGCGGATGTGCAAGTCTAGAATGTGGTGAGAATGCACTGTTTTGGAATATGGCTGGGATGCACAATGTTGGGTTGTGCTGGGGATGTGATGCACAATTTTCAAATGTGGTGGAAGTATACAATTCTGGAATGTGACAAGGACAAGCAGTTTCAAAATAAAAAGGTGTGTTCTGCCATATTCTAACAATGTACATCCTTACTTATATTCCAGAATTGCCAGTCCCCACCTGATGTTTTAATGTGTGTCCCTGTAGCATTCTGAGATTGATTGTCTCCCCACACTGCGAGATGGCACATCCCTGCCATATGCCGAGACTAAATGCCCCCCCAAATATTCTAAAATTGTGCATCACTTTGACAGTCTATGCTTTGGTTCAGTGCTGCATTCCAAAACCACCTCTTTTTTTTTTATATGGTATTTCTCCAGCACCTCGGTGGCACTGCTGCCTTCAGCTGTCACCCCCAGCACCGACCCCTGAATGTCAGACCCCCTTCCTTGAGCACTCACGACTTACCCTTCATGGCAGGGTGGTGGGGAGCGACTCGACCCACCCAACATGGATCATTGCCAGGGAGGTGCCTTCTCGAGGCCACCGCGCGGACAGCTTCATGTAGTCAAGCTATTTTTCCATTTACTCCCTTGTGTGGAGGTGAGGCATTGCACGACGCCTTCGGAGAGGGCGCACATGCTTCCGCATGCGCTTTCTCTCCAAGCATCTGCCCCATCTCCTCTCCTTGTTGTGCAGCATCAGTGCACTGCCCCACAGCAGCCACTAGGGGCCAGAGGAGCGCTGACCACTGAAGTTCCCCCTCCACAAAGAAGGAGAGCAGTCCCTTGGATGCTCAATCCTTTTCCCCAGCCAACCCCCGGCGGCCCGTGTTCGTTCCCAAACACGGGTCACTGCCGTGGTGCGAGGTAAGGTGTCCAGCGCCTCAGCCCTCAGTGCCACCGGGCCGGCCCCAAACCGCCTCTTAATGCATTCTAAAGTACAGTAACACGCATCTGAACATTCTGAAAAATGCAAGCACTGCAGGCAACCCTGTGTCAGTTTTTGTTTTTTAAATAAATGCTACAGCTACAGTGTTGATTACTTTGAAGAAATAGGTCCTATAAGGTTGCTGACAGGGAGGACTAGTCTGTGAGTTCTGGTTGTGACATCATCAGTGGCTTTTCACTGAAACTGGCTTTTTTTGAACAGGTAATGAAATCAGGGTTACAAAATAGCTCATAACTTTAAAATGAAGTAACGTAGAAACCTAATTTTTGGTATGAGATTTATTGAGAGAAGGCTGATTCTAATTCTGCAATATAGTACTTTAGACTGGACTCCCTCTTTAAGGAAGAGTAAGGCACAAATCCAGAGGTAAGTTGTGGGACAGCGAGGAATCTGAAGTTTGTGTGTGTACGGTGTTGTTAGATGGTCACTGAAAATGTCAGGGAGTGCACCTACAGCAGAGATCTGGTGGGGGTGTGAAGCCAGGATCCAGTCTAGGAAGGAGTGATTGTGGGAGTGAGGATTTGGTCTCGTGGGTTCATTTATTAGCTGATAGTGGTTTATGCACTGATAGTGGTTTAGGGATTCAGTGTGTTATGTGGTGGATTTTAGGGCAGAGGAGGCCCAGTCTAGATTGAAATCACCAAGTAGGATGCATTCACTGGAGCTAGCAATGGATGAAAGGGAAGAAATGGTGTTGACCACCAAGGCGGGGCATTTTGGGGGAAAGAGTATAATGCCTCAGTGAAAATGGGGAGAGAGGAGAGAGGTACGGCTTAATAAGGAGAAGTTTGTGAACCTTTGGGACTGCCTCACATGTAACAAGCAAGACCGGTAAGTGTTGGCGATGGTAACATAGAAACATAGAATTTGACGGCAGATAAGGACCACTTGGCCTACCTAGTCTGCCCATTTTCCTACCTAACAGATAAGCTGCAGATCCTAGTTAACCAACAGCTTACTTCCTCCTACCCCCCCACTAGGACTGCCTTATGTCTGTCCCATGCATTCTTGAATTACCCCACTGTACTTGACTCCACGACCTCCTCAGGGAGGCTGTTCTATGCATCCACAACCCTCTCCATGAAAAAATACTTCCTCACATTACCTCTGAGCCGTCCCCCCTCTATCTTCAAATTGTGCCACCTTGTTCTTGCACATCTCTTTTTCTGAAAGATGCTACCCTCTTGGACTTTGTTGATTCCCTCGAGGTACTTCAAAGTTTCTATCATGTCCCCTCTCTCCCTTCTTCCCTCAAGGGTATACATATTAAGCTCCTTTAGTCTTTCTTCGTATGTCTTCTGGTGCAGACCCTGCACCATTTTGGTTGCCCTCCTCTGGACAGCCTCCACTCTGTCTATGTCTTTGCGGAGATGGGGTCTCCAGAACTGCACACAGTACTCCAGATGGGGTCTCACCAACTGTCTGTACAGAGGGATAACAACTTCCTCCATGCTTGGAACGGTTCTTGCTGAAGGATATGGTATCCTGGTAGATAAAGTAGGAGTCAGATATTGTGGTTGAGAGCCATGATTAGTGATGGGTGAAGTGGCTCCAATTCACTCCGTGAAGTGATCCGTAGAGTGAAGGTGAATTTGCGGAGTGCTCCACGATGCGAAGAAGAGTACTTCGCATTATTAATGGGTAACGCGAAGTCCATTGAAAACAATGATTTCGCCTCACTTCACCTTGTTTTTAAGCTCCAAAGGTGAATTTTGCAGTGATTCATAGGATTTCAGGTCACATGGGCTCTAGATTGTTCTGCACAGCCTCAGTTTGGGGTAGTGTGTGTGTATGAAGCTGTAGGAGACAATCTGCTCTGAGAGCTCTACGATTCAAACCTTCTACAGGCTGTTAAAAATGACTTTTGGAGTCATTTGTTTTGCTGGAACTTTAGTTCATCGATTGTAGGAAACCCTCCTGTGCTCATATCATCAAGCGTTTATTGTTTGTGTGTGGATTTTGAATGTTAATATACAATATTCAGTCTCTGTACTGAGAGACAGTGGAAGTGTGCTTTGGGGAAGGGGCGTATCTGTGGTATAGGTAGATTAACTTGGAGAAAAAGACAATGCTTTCTGTTTTGGTGATATTTTTCTTGTATAACTGTGTTAATGTACACACAGTAATATTTTCAATAATTCTTGCCATTTTTTTGCTGATTGTTGTGGTGCAGCAGTGCATAATTTTAGTTTGTTTAAAATATGTGGTTATATTACTGAAGTTTTCAATTTGCTACGCGTTACTTAGTGTGTGTGTGAGTATGTGTGTGACGTGTGTCATCAAATCAGGCACCTTTTATTGTGCCACATAATTTCAACAATGTGAACCTGCTATCCACTGCAGCTGTGTCATTTTTGTAAGTCTTTGTGGTATCTTTACTAGTACTAGTGACTGTTATTGCAGCAGTGCAGTACACTGCCCCCCCCCCCACGGCCCACCCTGACTGGCAAAGGAATTATTTTCCAGATTTGAATTTCTGATGGTGAGCACAGGTTAGGTGTTGTGCCTTTCCATCTGCATCTCTTCAGTGCTCAGTGCAATCTTAATCTGGCTGTGCATTTGCATCTCTTTAGGGCCCAATCTCCATCTCTAACTTAAGTCACAGTTATTTCTTTGGCTTCCCTTCAGAGTACTGGACAGATGTGGTGCATAATTCTGCATGAATATTGTACTCATTTATATGTGTTTTTAAGTCAGGACCATCATCACGAGTGACTCGTGATACAAATCACGTTCTTCACCATCACGGTCACAAATGCAGTCAAATCACGGTTTATGATCACGTCACGAATCACAACATTAATCTTTTTTAATAGTTACTTGGATGTACTGTAAGCCTGTTTTGCAGTATCTCTCCATGCTTCACCACCCTACCATTGTACTCATTAATGAGTGTTTTTAAGTTAGGGAGTTTTCTGCCACACCTCATCGGGGTCCGGGGGAAGTACAGCCGTAGGCATTAGCGTTTCTTCATCATCACGGTTACAAATGCAGTCACAAATCATGATTTACAATTTCGTCACGAATCGCAACATTAATGTTTTTACTAGTTACTTGGATGTATTGTAAGCCTGTTTTGTAGTATCTCTCAAGGCTTCACTATCCCACCATTGTACTCATTAATAAATGTTTTTAAGTCAGGGATTTGGACAGTGTCTGCAGTAGATACACAGACTGGAAAGAAGACTGACTGTACACATGCAGTTTAACACAGTATACTTGCACTGCTCAGAATACAAAGTGTCACGCATATGGAAGACAACATAAAAGGGCATAATTACATACAAGAGTCGGGGATGGTGGAAGAATACATTTTATAACACAGCAAGTAAGGTGTGAGGGGCACATGGTGTGAGGGAAAAAAAACTAATGTGGGATCCCATGGTGATCCACCAGCAGTTCCAGCACTGACATAATTTGCAACTGATGTCCTTCTATGCGATCCTGGTGGAGCAGCAGGTACTGCTGTGGCCCTCCACTTCTTAGGGATGCAGCCATACACAGCTGCACCCTCTGCCACAGAATGGCCAGCAGGTGCAGGCATGGTCCGTTCTGTGGCAGCCTGCCACTCCAACTGTTGGTGATTGAGCATATGGGTGTACTGGCCCCCAGTCCCCAGGTGAGTCCCCCAGGGTCCACAGTGCACCTCTACCTCACAGAGGCAGTACCTGACCACACTGCTGTCCCCCCAACACAGTCAAAAAACTGCCAAACAACGGAGGTGCGGGGAGAACCAGGCATAGGCAGGGGAGTGCCAGATGAACTGGCAGCCGACTGGTCACGGTGCTGAACAGGGATGGGATCCACACCTGGGCCCGGGGGAACAGGCACATCCTCCTCCAGAGGACCTGGTGCTGGACTTGGTGGTGGTGGTGGTGGTTCAACTGCCTCAGAGTCAGGACAGGAGGTGGTGCTGGTCCTGCTTCCGGGGGGGGGGGACAAACAACTAACTACTTATAAAGGTAAGAAAAATAAAATTTACAGAAAGAACAAATTAAGTAAAAAAGAGTGCAGAAAAGACAAAAAAATGTAGCTTTTAAAAAAGCTGTTGGGTCTAAATCAATGTTTAAATCTCCTCCTCGCTCTGATCTCAAAGTATCAGCAGTCACAAAGCACACTCCTATCTCTCCATCTGCACAGGAGAAAGAAAAAGTGTCTGCTTGTATGACTCACTTCCTTCCTGCCTAGCTAAAGAGCATGTGACTTACAGTACTGTAAGCCATGTGATGTGTGGGGGGGCTGCGAAATCTGAAACACCAAGTGGATCACTTAGAATCCTAATGAGGAATGCGAAGTCCATTAAAAACAATGACTTCACCTTACTTCGCGTTGCCATTCCGCCTTAAAGCGAAGTGGTAATGACAAGGCGGAGTGAACACTTTGCATTGTGTGCAACACGAATTGCCCACTTTGCGTTCACCTCGCCAGCAGAATTTAAATTCGCTGCATCTCTAGCCATGATTCCATGATACAGAGTATCATAAATAACTTCTTGACTACTAGCTCTCTTCCTTCTTGAACCTTGTTGCTGACCATCCACTGTTGTTTTGTCAATTACCACCCCTGACCTTCCTTCTGTCAGTCTTTCTTGTTATATCTGAACATTCCTCACATTTCTCTCTATATAACCTTACTCTCTTATTAACCCTTTCACTCCACAGGTCGGGTCCATGGTTCCTGCACTTATTATATATCTTACTGCCATTATTTGTATAATGCTTGGCCATTATTTTTTGTTGTTTCTATTTTTGTAGCACAGCTGTACTGTTCCTCTATCTGTATTATTGTACCCATGTTGCTGTTGTTCAACTGTTCTCTTTTTGATGTACTATCCCGGGTCGTGCCTGAAAATAGTCATTTTATGGCTAGTGCACCTACCAGGTTAACAAAAAACTAAATAAAAAAAATAAATAAGTATATCAGGAGACTGTTGAGTCAACCAAACTTTTAGTAGTTCCATCTTAGGGATTAGGATCCTAGCATCGAGGTGATACATAGAGAAGCCTTTTGAAGGTGAGACAGGTGTAGGGGTAGAGCCTGGGTTTAGTTGGCTATCACCAGCTAACAGGAGGAGTAGGTAGATGAGGAGAAATTTGTTGGTAGATTTACATGGGTTTATCTGACTGTAGTGTTAACTTATGTGGGTAGGTGAGTGGAAGAAGTGGAATCTGTGGATGAGTTCCATAATGAGAGAGGAGAGCTGAACTCTGCATGGTGGAGTTGAAGAAGAAAGGGTAAGAAGGGGGTAAGTACTGTATTGCTGGGGGAGAGAAAGCTAGCTGAGGGTGGAGATGATAGATAGCAGTTAAAGGCATAGACAGAGAGACATGTTAGAGAAGGTATAGTGGGCATGGAGGTAGGATATGGGGAGAAAGAGGAAGAGGGGTAATTGGAAGGGGAGAGGGAGAGCAGAGGGGAAAGGAGGGCAAGAACAAACAACCAGGAGTGTACTTTAGGCATTTGTAGTCAGAAGTGGTGAGCTGCTAAGGTTAGTATTAGAGTAATAGAAAGGAAAATTCCACTTATGGTGGATAAAGTGCCGGACCTGGATTGCCCGCAACCGAATGTACTTACGAAAATGGCTGCAGTGCTGACTGAGCCTTGCCCTCTTTAACGGTTCACTGGAGTCTACTATCTCAGGAACATCAGCCTGATTGGACCCCTTATCCCCTCTGCAGAACTGGCAACCCTAGTACCTGCGTTTGTTACTTCAAGGCTAGACTACTGCAATGCTCTGTACTTCAGGATCAGAGTGGGTATATTGCTACACTTACAGCTGGGCAGAATGCTGCCACTAGGTTGCTGACTGGCCTTTTGAAGATGAGTCATGTCTTCCCAGCACTGCATGTTCCGGACTGACTGCCAGTAAAGTGGCGTATCTCCTTCAAAGTTGGTTTACTAAGTTACAAGGCCCTACATATGTCGGATCCGGGCTATCTGATACACTTTCTGCATCCCTACTTGTCCTTGCACCCTCTCCACTCTGCTGAGAATGTCTTGCTTGTGATAGTAAGCGTGTAAATGTTTCTCTGTCAAGCCCCCATTCCCAGGGGCTCAGAGCACTGTACAATAAAATAAACACATTAAAACAAAAAGAAAATCACACAAAATAACCCAACCCAATATAAATATGTGCAAAAAAAAAAAAACAGTTTGATAAAAACAGTTTTAATAAAATATAGGGCCAGGCTGAAAACCTTGGAAAACCAGGCCTTTGTGGTAGCAGACTTGGTATTGTGGAATTTCCTGTCGAGGGCCCTGAAGGTAGTCCTCGCAGTGGAGGCCATTAAGAAAGGTCTAAAGACATTTCTCTTTAAACAGGCTTTTAGGGATTAATTTTTCATCTATGTCCCTACATTCCAGTCTGTTGTTTTCCTATTTAGTTATTTACTGAATCTGATATCTAGTATTTTTTTATGAAGTGCACCAGATAATAAGAACTACCACTACTACTAGGGTAGTACCGGGAGATTAAGAACTGTGTGGACATAGTCCCATTCCACTAGGGGAGGGACATTGAGGACCCAGACAACTGCTGGCTGGTTAATCTTACCTTCGTTACACGTAAGCTAGTGGAAACCATGATGAAGGAAAGCCTGGAGGCCTGCTTGGAAGATAATCGGATGCAGGACAACAGGCAGCATCACTTTGTGTCTGGAAGGTCATGTCAGAACAATTGGACTATGTTTTTCAACTGGTCAGCAGGGTCATAGGAAGAGGGCACCTCCTTGCTCAGAACACCCTTTCCCTTATCTTTTTCTCCTGCCCCTCCACCTTCCACTTCTCTTGTCCACCCCCACTTACCTCACCTTTCTATAACCCCTCACTTTCCACCAGTTTCACTCCCTACCATCCTCCCTTCTGAAACCTCCACCTGCTGGTATGCCCCGCTCAAACCCTACCCTACCCTGACTACCCACTGCCTTATCTCCCTCTCATCTTCCCTCTCCCCTTGATTTCTGCTGCCTCCCCTCCTTCACTGTTTTCTGACTCATACCATGTTCCCCTATCTAAAAAAATGTTGCACCCTCTGTCCTGCTCTAGTCTTATGTAACCATATCTCCCTTCTTATTTCTGGTTCTTAACCATTGCCCAGGTCACCTGGAACAAATTTTACCCTTCCATGCCTCTGCATCTCTTTACTGTTGTAAATTTCTCCTACCTCTCTCCTTTTTTGTTGCCAGGAGAATGTAACTACTGACTCTTGATTGTACTAGACCTGTAACTACCCTGTATAATAGAATAATTGTTTTCTGTACTAAATGTCAAATGTACTATTTCTTATGCTCTATATTTTGTTTAATGATGTGGAACCTTTGTAAACGAGCCTCTGGTTCAAAGGTATTTCTGAAAACTAATAAAACTAATAAATAAAATTAATTTGCTTTACTTTAACTTCAGCAAATCCTTCGATTCAGTGCTACCCAGGAAGCTGCTGAAAAAGCTGAAGGACTTAGAAGGGGAGACGGGTTTAGTCATATGGGTGGGGAAACTAGCTAGGAGAAGGTAGCAGAGTGTGGTGTTAAATGAGATGAAATTAGTGAACAGAAGGGTCATGAGTGGGATGCTACAGGGGTCAGCCCTGGGATCTGTCCTATTCAATAATAGGAGAGGCAAAGAGACTACACTGACTCGAGCTTGTGAAAGGGAACCTCACACATAGAGAGACTGGTCTTGCATCTCTGTATCATGAATATGCCCACTTATCCAGATGTCTTTCATTCAGCGCATTCACATATTGCAGACATGAACAGACCATGTCTATTTTCTGGATATGACATCACACAGACTTGGGCTTGCAGCATGTCCTCTGAGCGGCATTTTTTCACTCAGTCAAGTCTGATGGTCTGAGTGGCATGGATGGCATTGCTATACTATGGGAAAAATGACTATCAATATAAAGGAGACTGCATAAAAACCAGTAAGACTTTGATTTCACTACACACAAAGTAGAATGCTGTTGGTAAAAACAGTGTTTCTAAGTAAATACCTGCTGCCAACACAATTGCCCTGATTAGTGTCAGACGACGCCAGATTTCATTCCATGCATCCCTCTTTGCTACTCAGCTGGTTGGTGGGCAGTATCATGCAGATGAAGTAAGGCAGCCACTGTCTGATAGGCATGACTACCTCTTTTCAACTACGCAAAGCTTCTGCCTGTCAATCGGCAGAGCAGCATCATGATCAGCCTCACTGGTCATTGGACTGCCACGGTTGAGCCTATTGCAGCTTGAGCTGCATTGGACCCGACGGTGACACACCTCAGAAATCCTGTATCACAGCACTATGTTTGCTTTCTGCAAGTGCAAGGCAAACATAAAAACATAAAGAAAAACAAAACAAAAAATATTTCAAAACTGTATGCCATAAAAATATTGGCAACCATACATTAGTCATGTGTATCCATGTTGGAGTTCAAATAATGGCATGGAACTCTCAAGCTTTACTTTTAAGGTCCACGTGCTGTTAACTCAACCCCTCAACGGAAACACAGGTTCACTGTGTATGGTTGCCCATACATTATTGTATGTATTGAGCCAGACAGTCTTGTAATGTTGGTTAATACTTGTATTATGTGCATAACTGATAATGGTAACTTCTTGTCAGCTGGGCTGCCAAAGAATTCTTTGTGAAATCTCTCACAAGTTATTAATGAAGCTGCAAGGATGGCCTATGTAACACCTCATAATCATGTAACTCCATACTACAGATTCTGCAGAGGTTACTGATTTGTTATAGGTCTGATTTTAAATGGATATCCAATATCTTACAGATTTAATATCTGAGTATTCTCCATCTAGATTCCTGAAATCTTCTGGTGCTGGTTTGTTAACTATACCAAAATTAAATTTTAGGTGGAAATGGCTTTTCAGTGAGGGCTCCCTCGCTTTAGAACAAGTTGCCCATTGCAATTCAACAATTTGATTCTATCTCCCTGTTCGAGTCTCTGATAAGAAATTTTCTGAAAATGTGCCTCCCTGCTGTTGGGTTTTATATTACTGAATGTTAAATTAATAACGTGCAGTATTTGTCTATGGAATTATTTGTACAGTATTTGTAAATGTCTTTGTTTATATCGTTTTTAGAACTGTATTTTCAACAGTACTCTGAGTCTTTTTGAGATGGGTGCTTTATAAATACAAGCATTTGTCAATGCCGAATGTTTGCTTGCTGGCATTGGCATTGGTAGTGTAGAAGTTACAGAGCTGCAAAATAGAAATGGCAGTGAAGTATTGAACTGAAGCCAACCCCACCACCACCCTGCAGAGAGTAACAGGCATTGGGGTGTGCATTTGGGTCGTTAGGCATAACAGCCATGCCATTTCACCACACCCTACCCTGCAGACACTGACAAGTGTCATGGTGTGCTTTGGGGTCTTTGGCCCTCATGCGCACCCCATTCTATTAGGAAATACGGTGAGATGGGTGTGGTATAGGAGAATGGGGTGAACTTTGGGGCCGAAGAGTCCAAGGCATACCTCGATGCCTCTCACTGGCTGCAGGATGTGGAATGGTATGAGCATTACAGGCAAGAATCCCAAGTCACACCCCTGATGCCTGTCATTCTCTACAGGGTGGGGCATTATGGTTGGAAACCCTAACACCTCAGGCATTCATTGGTATTTTCACTCCAAATTTTCAACATGGTTTTTTTGTGACCCCCACCTCATGAACAGTGGCAATATCAGTTTGTTAGCCGAAAGCTGCTTATGCACAGTGACTATGGCATTTAGCACCACAGGTCGCAAAACACATTCGAACAGGATGTGAAAAATGACAACTGTACTGTTCATGGGGAGGTGTAAAAATGGCAATGTTGCAAATCTGCAGTAAAAATATAAAAAAACAACTGGTGAAGTCACGGCGCGCATAGAAACTGTGCAATGCACACCTAATGTAATTAGGTTGGGGATTTTACAGCAGATTGTCAACACAGGCATTTTGGGACCTCCGATCATGAACAGTGTCACTGTGATTTTCTTTATCTGTCCCGAACAATGATTTCCACAGCGATCACGCATCTTCGCGCTGAAAATGTGAAACACATTTCGGCCATGTTTTGAAAAATGACAGCTGTACTGTTCATAAGGAAGTGTGGAAAAATGCCACTGGTGAAAATCTGGACTGAAAATATTACAAAGTCATGAACTTACGAGGGTGCGTGGAAACTGCACAATGCTCACTCGTAACACAGTCATTTTATGGACTTTTGTCACCAGATTTTCAACATAGCCATTTTAAGACCTCTGCTCATGAACAGTGTAACTGTGACTTTCTTACTCTGTCCCAAACATTGCTTTCGCACACCGACTGCACCATTGTGCCCTACGTGTGCGGAAACACATTTGGTGTGACATGTGAAAATGGCAGCTGTACTGTTCATAAGGAAGTGTAATAAAATGGCAATGTGAAGAAAACCTGTAGGTAAAAATATAGAAAATTTGCAAACTTACGAGCATGCATTAAGACTGCATAGCACATAAATAAGACAGATCATTTTAGATTTTTCACAAATTTTCAACATAGCCATTTTAGATACTCTGTTCATGAACAGTGTCACTGTGATTTTCTTACTGTGTCCCATATATTGATTTACGCACACCACTGCGCCATTGTGCTCATGAGCGAAACACGCTTTGGGCAAGATGTGAAAAATGACAGCTGTACTGCTCATAAGGAAGTGTAATAAAATGGCGATGTTGAAAATCTGGAGTGAAAATATAGAAAATTTTCAAACTTACGAAGCCGCAGTGAGAAACTGCCACGCGCTGGTCAGAAAACAGTAATTTTAGAATTTTTCGCACCAAATTCCCAAAATAGCTATTTTAAGACCTCTGCTCATTAACACTGTCACTGTGATTTTCTTAATGTGTCCCATACTTGATTTCGCACACCGACTGCGCCATTGTGCGCTACATGGGTGGAAACACGTTTTGAGCAAGATGTGAAAAATGACAGCTGTACTGCTCATAAGGAGGTGTGGTAAAATGGCAATGTTGAAAATATGGAGTGAAAATATTGAAAATTCATGAACTTACGAGCATGCGTAGGAACTGCGAAACGCACGCTCGTAAAACAGTCATTTTTATGAATTTTTCCACCAAATTTTCAACATAGGCTTTTTGAGAGCCCACCTTATGAACAGTGGCAGTGTCGTTTCATTACTCAGGCCCGAAAAGTAATTTTGCGCAGTGACTGCGAAATCACCCTTCTGGCCTGATTGACACCATGACAGTGAAAGCATTCATGAGAAGGGGTCCCAAAAACCCCATGTTGAAAATTTGGTGTAAAAATTCCAAAAAATGGCTGAGATATGCAGCAAAGTTGAAAAAACTCTATCTATCCCATTATACAGCTTGCTGGCATTTCCTCAGTTCGCGGTCAGCTTTGAAGAGTGCAGACGTGTTGCTGGTCCACCAAAGATCGCCGCTCCCGGAGTCCGGAGGTAAGTATGGGGTGAGGGGGGTGGGGAGGTGGAGTGCGCAGTGGGTGGGCGCGGGTGGGGGCAGAGACAGCGAGGGACCATTTTAAGTTTCAGTTTTTTTTTTTTTTAAATGATGACACCATGATGACAGGTTTGCCATGCTGGGGTGGGCTCCCAGCGTGGCACAAGGACGGCTGGTGGGGGGACGTGGAACCAACGGGGGATTGGGCACCCCTGTTGGCAATATCATCTGTTGCCACGCTGGGGTGGGCTCCCAGTGTGGCATCCTGTACTCGGGGGGAGGGCCAGTGGAGCTGACGGGGGATTGGGCACTCCCGTCGGCTATACGATGTGCAGCCACGCTGGGGTGGGCACCCAGCGTGGCATATGTAACTCTGCTTTGGGGGGCGCAGCACAGCCAACGGGGATTGGGCACCCCTTGCTGGCTACACAGTGTGTGGTGGCGGAGCACGCAGTATGCATGCATGTGTGTGTGTGTGTGTGTGTGTGTGTGTGGGAAGCGCGCATGAGCAGGCAATATCTTATCGCTGCTCACTGGGCGTAGCTCCCCCTTTCAACTGTACTCCACTGCATTTTGGACTGCTGTCATAGACAGCTCCAGCAGGCATTGGAGAACTGCGGCCGTGCCTGCAAACACACTGACTGAATTGGAAGAGGGCTGCCACACCTCCGAAAACTCGGATTATGGCACTATGTTTCTTGCACATGCGTGCAAGCAAACATAAAAATGGATCAGACTGGAATATAATCCTTAGACATTTCATTGTAGTGTAACCCCTAGGCAGCGCTGCTCCTAGTGTTACACCCCTGCCTACTACCTAGGAGCTAGGCTAAATATTTGGGTTCATTAAATTATATCAAGTCTAAACCAGTTGTGCAGTGCCTCCACTCAGAGTATACTTTTACTTGTGTTAGCTGTTACCCGGTATAACCCTCTGAGATGTTATACCACCCATAAATACCAGTTGCCACCCCCAAACATGACCCAATAGGCGTTTCCCCACATTTCAACATTTTGCAATTAATGACTCTCTCTAATAATATGCTCACACACAATGATTTTCAAAAACAATAACAACAAGATGTATTTGGGTGACATAGGAGTTAGTATGGGGAAACAGGAGGAGTAGAGGTTATACTGATTCTATGTACAAAATGTACAAGGGTTTTGGTTTGTGCTGGTGAACCCTCCAGCTGAGTGGCTATTACATTACAGAAAAGGCAATCACAAGTTAGTTGACCAACATGATACCCAGAGCCCTGGCTATCTAAGCTGCTGACTAAAATCAGATGTTACACAACAATTATTCCCACTGGTACCAGTCCCAGATACATATGAAACCCCACAATCTCACACTATACACTGGGTTCCCAGATACCGAAGTCCTGGATGTTGCAGGCCTGTTGGGTGTTGCAGCTGGTTGAGTTAGTTGATTCTGATTAGAAGGAAGGGGCAAACCTGGAAACAACTTTCAACAATAGTTGTTGATCTTTATCAAGAATGCAGGGATTGCCCTGAATTTGGCAGAGTAGCAGGGGTGGTTCCGCTGGTCACAGTGACTAGATCTGGGATAGACCTTGGCTAGATCTTAGATTCATGAATCCTGAACATGTAGCACAATGCAAATTGTCATCACATCCAGTACATTCATATACTAATACTTTTCTCAAGCATCTCTGCTTGCAGACATAATTTGGCATGGTGGAAATATGTCATTTCCAGGTGTAAAACTCAGTCATAACAAAGTCTAGGGTCTCATGTCCTTTGAAGTGGCAACACGACTGTGGCTGGCAACTCCAACAGGGCAGTCTTGACCAGTAGAGGGTACAGACAGATATCAGCACATTTATATGATTCACAAGATTACAAACTGTCCTGGGCTCTCTTGGGTACCTCCAGCATTGTTTGCAATCTGCATAACACAGTCTCCAAATATACCCGCACTAGGCCAGCTGAGCAGCAGGCAAGGTGCAACAGGACAACTTCTCAACGAAACAGTCTCTTGAGGGCAAAGCGGCCCAGACTAATTATGTTTACAGTTTCTCTCACTCCAGAAGATAGGGGGCATGTTGGCCCCAAGGTTACTTAAATTTTCTTCCTTGGCACAGAACAACTACAAGGGCTGACAGGCCCATAGGATAACTGGCAAGATATTTTTTCCTTGCACCGGGGGGGTACATGGTTACTCATGCAGGTCCTCCACGGGTGGTCATCCGCTATAGAAGGCATCCTGGCATCATCAGTCCTCTCACTACTGAGGTTCTGATCAGCACTCTCGCCACTGCTTGGTGTCATCTGGTCTTCAGTCCACATCTTTCCCCTACGTGGGCAGGAGGGCTAGCACCTGGAGGACAAATCTGGCAACCTCCAGGCTACATAGAAACATAGACTTTGACGGCAGATAAGGACCGCTTGGCCCATCTAGTCTGCCCATTTCCCTACCTACAGGATAGGCCGCAGATCCTAGTTAACCAACAGCCTATTTCTTCCTACCCCCCACAAGAATTGCCTTATGTCTGTCCCATGCATTCTTTTTTTTTTTTTGAAACCATCTTTATTCATTTTCAGTTAACCGACATACAAACACATACCTGGCAGTGCCAGGGTACACAACCCCAAACTGGATGTGTGAACTATATACATCCCCTTATATACAAACACAGTAGAAAACCACCCTAACAAGTGATCCAGCTCCAAGCTCAATAATGCCCTAATGTATTAAGTTAAACGGTATTGAAGTACTCCCTTCCCTTCATCAACCCAAATCCTCCTTTATTTTCCCAGTAATGAACCCATTTTAATCTGCGGCCCCCACAGGAGCCTCACTCTTGCCGGACGGTTTCCTAATGTGTCCCCTGGAAAGAGAGAGAGAGTCCCCAACCCCTTAAGACCCTGCAGACCAATACCACTCCACCCTTAACCTGGTGCAGGGCCAAATACGACCCCAGTATTACCATCTGAGAAATTATTTAGGCCCAAATAGTACCCCGAATAATAGGAATAACAAAAATAAAGACAAAAGAGAGAAATAGGCACCAAATAATATGAACCTTTGAACATTCCAGCATAATTTCCTTTGTTATTCAGAGTCTGACAGACAGACCTGTATTCAAGTGTTCGTGACCTGTTGAGAGTAGATCGCATCCAATACTGCCCATCTTTTAACATACACCTCTTTTCTCCCCTCAGAGTATAGGTGCCTCTTAATCTTGGCCAGAACCCCTAGCAGTTCTCTCACCCACTGATCATAGACGTAGGCCTGATCGTCCTTCCAGTGCTTTACTAAAAAAGCCTTAACTACCGCCACCATTAAAGAAAGGTGGTATTTGGGTGCGATCCTACAATTTGAGAGAAGTCACCCAAACACATATTTCTGGTGTTATAAATTCTGATAATCCAGCATTGGATCCATGCCCCATTTAATCTCTCTCCATAAGTGTGAGATTTGCTACATTCCCACATTACATGCAACAGGTCACCCACCTCCTTCTCGTATCTGAAACACAGGTCTGTCTGTCTCAAACCTTACCATATAGCTTCACAGGGTGTAGTATATGTTAGAAACAACAAAAATTGCATATTTCTATACTTGGGTATCACATTATATTTAATACTTTTCCAAATACTTTCCCACATAAGAGATCTGGGGGTCATCACTTTGTCCCAATATGGAATTCTGTAGGGAACTTGGGTCCCAGAAAGTCCAAGAGAGTTTTGTAAATTTGTGAGAGTGGGTTAGCTCTCTGTTAGTTTCTTCATCTCCCCACAAGAGGGAGTTATCTGTAGAGTCCTCCAACCCTTCAAAACCCTGCTAACATTTGTTTGATTTGTATCCTTTGAAAGAAAGACCGTCCATCACATTGTGGCGAAGGACTACTTTATCTCCCTGCAACAAACCCCTCAATCTTAGGCCCTGTAACTGAATAGCCCACCGGTGTCTAATTGACACCCCGATTACAAGTTAGGATTGCCCAGTATAGGCTGATCTCTGGCCTTCATTTGATTCTGATTTTGTACCGCAGTAAGGAAAGACCACCAGGCCTCAGCGGTTTTCATAATTGGATTCCCATACCCTGTTTTGAAAGAACCTTTTCTTAGTTTAGCATACAACAATGATTCTGGAGTGAGGCCAGAGCTAGTTAGCATTTGTTTCTCTATTTGCACCCAAGTTGGTATATAATTTTCGCCCTCAACATTTTCCGCCCATCGGACCATAAGGCCCAGCTGGCCCGCCACATAGTAAATATGGAGATCAGGCAACCTGATACCACCCTCTCCATAGGGCAGGCAGAGGACATTATGCTTTACCCTAGACGGTTTGTCATTCCACAGGAATCCCGAAATTAGCCTCCTAATTGTACTAAACCATTTAGTAGGGATACTGTATGGGACTAAATAGACCGGATATAGCAGTCTTGGTAACACATTCATCTTAATAAGGCCCAGTCGTGCCGTATAATTCAAAGGTAACTTGTTCCATCTTAGTGTAACCCCTAGATGGCACTATCCCAGGGGCTACTACCCCTGCCTGATTTGCCACTAACAGGTTGAGGGGCCTGGATCCAATGGCGGGTGCCTCCACCCAGAGGTCAGGGTTTGCAATAGTTAAACTAACTTGGTCACAGCCCTCTGGGACACTGCAACCCCCCTTTCTTCCCACTAGTGGCCCACACAATATATCAGAATTACCTTCACAGTATACACTTACCCCAGGACTCGTTCGCACTGGGACCTCCTGTGAAATGAGATACAGTGCAACAATCACAGTACAGTACTTTAACATAGACAAATACCTCAGGCAGTATAACTTTGCTGGAACAAGCAGCTCTGATTTATTTAGGGGGATATAAGGACAGGGGGAAATCAGGTTAATTAGCTTATCACTCTAATCATCTACCTATGGCTCTGTGCACAGGCCTATCCCTATCAGTTACTGTCCCTGGGTACCCAAGCCCTAGCGGCTAGTCCAAACCGTGGCAGCTGGTAGGGGCCCTTTCACACAGAGAAAAGGAAAATTAAACAGTCAGCAGTACAGTAATTTCATTTGGATTTAATGTGGCAATTCAACAGGGAGCGACCCTGAATTAGTACTCACGACCTCCAAATAAGATAGGGTCCTTCAATATCAGCAGGGCTACTCTTGAGCTCCAAGAGACTCTTCACACATTTATATGGTAAAAAAAAAAAAGTACCATACCAGGCAGGCTGCTTCTCTATCCCGATCGCAATTACTGCACAATACCCGGGAGAACACACAGCAGATTCAGTTCCTGACAGACCGAGTGTAATTCAACAATTTCTCCAGTCTTCTACAGGTGAGCCTGGTTTCTACTCTTCAGAGATCCTTTGATTCTTTTCACAGGACGGATTCAGTCCTAACAAGCAGTTACACAAGCTGCAGACCGAACTCTGGGCCTTACACACGTTTTTGACTAAAACTGCACACTGAAAAGCACAGGGCTCCTTCCTTCTTCACTGCCAAAGCTCAACTGAAACTCCAACCGACAAAACCGGGCACTTCCTTTGAGTTCCTCCCAGTTCTTGACTGGATTGGCTGTCACTCACAATAGACTGCTGCTGTTGGTCCAAAAGGCACTGAAGTCTAAACTACATCTCCCAGAGTCACTGCCCATACAATCCTCTTGTGGCTGGCTCAGATTATGAGTCCAAGTTCTGATTCGTCCAAGGCACCATTTTAGAGCTAGCTACCCACACTGATTGGTCCAGTTCAGCAGTTCAAAACTAGAATGGGAACTAGTAGACACAGTTCTGACTGCAAAGAAAGCAGGTTAGACAAACTGTAATTTCATTATTACTCTAAATAATTTCTGGCAAACAGTTACATCTTTCAGATAGGTTCCTTTGCACTCCTAGTGACTGCAAAAATGAAGTGAATTGGCAGCAGCTCGAGTGGTACTCAGAGAAGCACACAGTCCCCCATACAAACTAATTATGTCTGCAAGCAGACAGCTCTTAAAGAGACATACCAGAGGCTCTAAAACACTCACTGATAAATGGCTTAAATGCCAAACACCATTCAGGCTTGGAGCATTCAAGCAAGCTCCTGGAAGTCTTTTGGGAACCCCATTTGCAGGGGGTTAACCTTCCTGGCTTGGGAAAGCTTGACGTCCGCGTAGCAAGTACCCCATAAGTTTCAACTGCAACCATATACATTTGCATTAGGCTCGCACATGTAATCATCAGTCAATATATCATTTTACCAAGAACACATTTCTGAAACATTGCAGCACGTCACTCTTACACAGTATTACATACATTGTACCATAACTCAAGTTATTACCTCTTGTACATGAAACCTGAAGAGAGGGGCCCTTCCTATCAGTTACCTTGGGGCTGGATGGGCAAGGGCACCATACTTAGAGGGCAACACAAGTAACTTGGAGTTAGCACTGATGCTCAGTTTGGGCAATGAGCTCGGGACACATACACTCCTTTATGGACAACATTGAGAGGCAAGTCCACAGGCCTCCCAAGTGAATCATAACTGAGGTGCACCACAGGCTTTACAGCTCGACCAGTCTTTCTAGGGGAACTGTTATAGTCTCTGCACTCTGAGCCTCATTTTCAGCATTGTCCTCACTTGTCAGGAGTCTCCATGGGGGTAGAGAGGCTAGAACTTGGGGCACTTTCAGCTCCAGGAGTTACAGTTTCTGAGTCCACAACATTTGGCCGCATGGAGAGCTTTCGGACACTGGCAGTGGACTGTCAGGGCACTCAAAATACTCTTCTTGTTCGGTGTATCACCAGTCTGCCCCAATCTATCATTTTCCTCCCTGAAAGCTCAAACAGTTCAACCATGCACAATGATTCCATTTCATCTGATCTGATGCTTTGCACTTCACTTTCTGGGAGCATTGGTTCCAGGATGAAGCTGGGGGCTTAGACAGTCCAGAAGGCCCAGCTTCATCTCCAGTATTGACTAGGGATTGCCCTGAAACAATTGACTCAGTTCGTAAGAAGGATAGTATTCAAAGTCACTCTCACTTTCTTCCGATATGGACTGACAGTCATGCTCAACTGGGACTTGTGGAGGGAACACTTTAACTTTGCTTCTGTAGGTGCAGACTTTCTTGATCTTTTCTTAGCAGCAGCTCTAGTCACTGGTCCAGAGGGGTATCTTCTAGGGCTCAGACTCAATTAAGATTTGTCCAATGGCAGTAAATGATTTCTATGCATTGTTTTTACTCTTTGAATTATTCTCAGGCCTTACTTTGTACACTGGCAGATCATCTAGTTTGCCCACTACAATGTGAGGGAGATGGTGCCATCTATCAGCAATCTTGTGCTTGCCATGCAGTCCCAGATTTCTTAGCAATACCCGATCTCCCTCCTGGAGTTCCTGTGCTTTCACCTTTTATCATACCTTTCTTTGTTGGCCAGATTTCTTTTGGCAGCCATGGTTTGAGCCAGTTGGTACGCATGAGTTAGCTGGGCCTTTAACTTTTGAACATACTGTAATAGTTGTCAGCTTGAACCCCATCAGGCGAGACCCCAAAACACACATCTACTGGTAGTCGAGCTTCTTCCAAACATCAGGCGGTAGGGGAGAATCCAGTGGCATCACTTTTGGTGCAGTTATAAGCATGTACCAGGGTGCTAATTTGTTGGCTCCATCTAGGCTTGTCCTTTGGTGCAGGGTGCCTAGCATATCTAGCAAAGTGCGGTTGAAACGTTCAGGCTGTGGGTCCCCTGGGGGTGGTAAGGAGTGGTTCTGGACTTTCACACCCCACAGAGAAAGTATCTCTTTGATCAGACTGACTCTCAAAGTCTCTCCCTTGATCAGAATGGATTCTTTGTGGAGCCCCATAGTGAACAAAAAGTTTTCTACAAGTACTTTGGCCACAGTGGATGCTTTCTGGTCTTTGGTGGGGAAAGCTTGGGCATATCTCGTGAAATGGTCAGTGACCACCAGCACATTACTGATATTTCTTTGATCAGACTCCAAACTCAGAAAATCAATACAGACCAGCTCCATGGGTGCACTGGTGGTGATGTTAACAAGGGGCAGCCTCTGGGCAAAGCTTTCCTCTGTAACGCTTACTACAAGTTCGAATGTGTTGCTCCACATCAGCCCCCATCTTAGGCCAATAGAATCTGGATCTCACCAAGTCAAGTGTTCTGTCTATACCAAGGTGCCCCATGTGGTTGTGCAAGGACCTCAGTACTGAGTCTCAAAGGCAGTGGGCAGCACTAGTTGTTGTTTGTCTACTTGTCCCTCTGTCTACTGTTTCTCTGTATAACAGTTTATTGATCAGTTTCAACTTAGGACCTTCTTTGTATAACAGTGCAGTTCTCAAATCAGTGGAGCGTAATTTGGACACATCTTTTCCTGCATAGAGGGCTTCAAAGCTGCTTTGATCATGGGATCGCGGGATTGAGCCCTCACGAATACTGTCATTGTCCAGCTGAGGCAGTGCACCAATGTCTCATTGCAGAAAAGTGGCATAAGCAGCAGGTATGCAATTCTCAGAGGCTCCCAAGCAATCCACCATGCAGTCCACTGCGTCTGTGGACATTTGTTCCTCCCTGTCAAACTTCCGCAGAGTGCCGAATGTCAGGTTCTGCCAATCGGACCCAATCATTCTGGGGAACAGGCCTCCGGAGAGAGCATCAGCATCTATGTGGTTCAGACCTGCTCGGTATTCGAGAGCATAGTCATATGTAGATAATGCAGAAAGCCACCTATGGCCAGTGGCATCCAACTTAGCTGAGGTCTGCACATGGTCAAAGGATTATTGTCAGTTTTACTAGTATTTAGCCCCATACAAGTACTCATGGAATTGGTCAACAATAGCCCACTTCAAAGCTAGGAACTCTAACTTATGTACAGGATAGTTCTTTTCGGATGGGGTCAGGCTTCTACTGGCAAAGGCCACTGGTCTCAGGCCATTCTCGTGCTCTTGGTACAACACAGCCCCAACCCTTGCAAGCTAGCATCAGTGTGCAGGACGTAAGGTTTTCTTGGATCGGCATAGGCCAGCACTGGAGCATGGGTAAGTTGATATATGATCTCATGAAAAGCAGTCTCATAATCAGGAGTCCAGCGGCCCCAAATACTTCACTCGGATGAAAATACACTTTTCAGTCTTGAGGGACGCTGACTTTTGGTATTTTTGTGGGTTGGGGATACCCTTGAGTAAGGTTAAGTAAAGGGCGGATCAGTCTTGAATAGTCCTTGATGAGCGCCTAATAATAACCACACAGAATCCCAGGAATCTTTGCAGTTCTTTAGATTTTTGGGCTGTGGCCAGGTGGTCAAGGCCTCAACTTTACTTGGGTCGGTCTTTATTCCTCGGTGGATACTATGTGTCCCACATACTTTACTGATGTTTGAAAGAATTGACACTTATCAATGGACAGTTTAGGCCAAAGTCCTCCAGTCGTCCAATACCTTAAATAATCTGCTCTCATGTTCCTCCAGTGAGCTGCCAAACACAATAACATCATCTAGGTATACCAGGCACTCTAGTAAGTTCATGTCCCCACTGCACGCCCATCAATCGCTGAAAAGTGGCTGGGGCACTGAAATCCCTTGAGGTATCCTCATGAATTCATAGAAGCCAAGCTGACAGATAAAGGCCGCTTTTCTCACGGTCCTCTGGGGCCATCGATTCAGTAGTACCCACTGCGGAGATCCAGCACAGAGAACCACTTGTCTCGCTTAGGCAGTCCAAAGCATCCTGAATGCGGGCATTGTGTACTGATCAGGGATAGTCCGCCGGTTTAAGGTGCTAATCCACACACATCCTTACTGTTCCATTCTTTTCCTCACTACCACAATGGGAAGCAATAAGGGCTTCTGGATTCTTGTATTACACCAGCAGCTAACATCTCTTTGCAGATGCCGTCTCACATCATCTATGTCAGCAGGTGCCAGGCGCGAGACTTCTCACTAAATGGTCTTTTCGTCATGCAGCCGGATATTGTGCTCAGCTCCTTGCACGATCCTACATCCCATTCCTTTAAAGAAAACACCTGCTCTCTGGGCAAGCTTTCACTGATCCTCACTTTCCATTCAGCTGGCAGCGGGAGTCGTCGAAATCAAACAAGTCGTATGCTACTCTGTCATTCTTCCTTGAACTCTTGTTGCGGGTAGCACTGCAGTGTCTGCACAATGCACATTAGCCAGGATGCAACCTCTGTTTACTCGAATGTCTCTTTCAGACACATTATGAACTTGGACCATTACCCTTCTGGCATAAGCATGGGCTCTAGTGGGCAAAATACTAGGCTTGACCAGCAGTCCCTCTGGCAATTTTCCATCGCCTGGTGCATCCAACATTAATATTTTATTCTTAACATCCTTTCTGATACGGACCTCTCCTGTAAGGTACACTGGGCATTTTGGGCCAGGATCAGAGACCTCAGGATCCTTCTTCCATACAATTCCGACCGGTTCCTCTGGTTCTGTTTTTTCAGCATCTCTCTGTGCCTCATAGGCCTTCTTAATTAAAGCCGGAACTCTTAAAGCTCTACTAGTCTTTTGACCCCTGTTTTTCATAACACAACTGTGCCAGCCTTCCGAACATATGAGCATTTGTTCCAATCAACAAAGGGACACCATCATACAGTCCAGTGGGGGGACACACTAAGGCTAGGGTCTCTACTTGTTCGGCCACCCAGCCACGGAGGTGGGGAAAGACAGCCAAATTGGATATACCCGAATAGGGTAGGCCTTCTCACTTAACCCCCATACATGCAGTCCTTCTAATGGTTGTAAGGGTCACGCCTGACAAATGCTCTGATACCAATCCTGGAACATAATTGTCACTTGGGAGCCACTGTCTAATACAGCTCTTGTAGACACTCCATTCACCTTTACAGTGGTCTCCATGGAGGGACCCACTATTCTGGACCAGTCTGGAGAGGCGGTAGTGGGGCCTGGGCAACTGACCTTGCCACAAAAGGACGTGAATTAGCATTTTTGGTGCCCTCACTGATCTGTCGTGCACCTCTTAACCACTGATTTCTTCTCCCAAGCCTCCTTGTAGCCTATATGCAACTTTGTCAGTGTCTTTGGGGACTGGCATTCCCTTTCATGTGCCCATCTTTCCCACAATTATAGCAAAACATACTTTCTGGAGTTTGAGCTGGCCGAGGCGCCACACTGGGAGCCAGGGCGGGGGTATTACTAACTGGAAACCTGGGTGCCATCTCTGTCTGCGGCGTGATAATCATTTGGAGACATCTCGTCAGTTTCTCCACTTCCATGGTCAAGGATTTGAGTTTGAGCTGTTATCAGTAGGAGATACATGGTGGGTACCCCACCCCATAGCAGATGCAGTCGGATATAGGTCAGGGCCCATACTTGCAGGCGGGCCTTCATAAAGGACTGTTTTTGAATTCTCGGATCTCTCAACAGTTCGCCCATTGTGGCATATCTTTTCCTTGTCAGAGCACTCATTGACTGTCAACCTCTGCCCCTGAACTTCACTTGATGGGTCACCTCAGTCACTCGGGTCGTAGCCACAGCTGTTGGTGCAGGTACCTCCCGAGGTCGCTTTTTCTCAACTCCTCGAATTTCTCCTTAACTCATCATAGGAGGGTGGGATTCCAGTCGATTTTCCAGGCGAACCGAAGCAACAGCAGTTCTGAGAAGGGGGCAGACTTAAGGATTCTGTCCAGTCTGGTTCGGTCCAGTTCAATCCGCTAGCAAACTCACCCTTTCTAGAGGCATTCTTGCAACAATTTTTCCAGGTCGAGAGACATACAGACAACAACTCCCCTTGGTACTGTTGTGCATTTCTTACTCTCCACCATAGGTCCTCATCAGAATCTGGTCCCATACACATTCTCCAAGGCCTCAAGATAGGCCTGTGCAGTCGCTTCAGGGTTACTGGGCCCGTTTAGCACGGATGGTAGCCAGGCAGGACCTCGGAGGCTCTCACTAACCCTCTTTTCGTCCGCCCGAGCATTGCCATTCTAGCACTTGGGGGCAACATAGTCTATCCAGGTCTCCTAGTCATCCTCCCTTGGGGGTGGGAGGTGCCAGAGAAGATCCTCAACCTTCGGTAAGAGTCGTGACTAATGGCAGGTGCAGAAATAGGAGTCTGCATTGGTTCAGCCACCATTACGGGCACTGGAGCGGAGAGGGTGTTGGGGAGGAACACTTTCAGGTGGCAAGAATAGTTTCTTCAAGTCCTCCACAGTTTTCCCTTCTCCCAGCAACCATTTAGCAATTTCTCCTCAAAAGTTTCAGATAGTGGGGGGCTGATTCCCTGGGTCTTTACTGTCCTTAGTTATCACTCTCCAGCAGTGAGGGCTCCTCTGGGGTAATGGTCTGTGCACTTGGAGCTATCTATGGGATCCTTAAACTCTACTAGGGCCAGGAAAGTGTGGTGAGCAGATTAGCATGCCGACCCACCACCACGGGTTTTGTAAACCTTCCACCTTGGAAAGTACTCCTGCACAGTGTCCGTATTGATACCTAGGGGATGTCCAGGATAAGTATAGTATTTTGGGGTCGATCTCCTCCCAGTACACCACTCCACCAGCCAGTGCACAGCCACTTCTGTCGGGTACCCATTTTTTCTTAACAGTGGTTTGTAAATATGGCCACAGAGGACACACAATCCCAGCGTGAGCTCTCCAGATGTAACCCCTAGATGGCACTCTCCAGGGGCTACTACCCCTGCCTGATTTGCCACTAACAGGTTGAGGGGCCTGGATCCAATGGCGGGTGCCTCCACCCAGAGGTCAGGGTTTGCAATAGTTAAACCAACTTGGTCACAGCCCTCTGGGACACTGCAACCCCTTCATCCCACTAGTGGCCCACACAATATATCAGAATTACCTTCATGTATACACACTTACCCCAGGACTCTGCTCCGCACTGGGACCCCTAGAAATGAGATACAGTGCAACAATCACAGTACAGTACTTTAACATAGACAAATACCTCAGGCAGTATAACTTTGCTGGAACAAGCAGTTCTGATTTATTTAGGGATATAACAAGGACAGGGGAAATCAGGTTAATTAGCTTATCACTCTAATCATCTCTTATGGTTCTGTGCACAGGCCTATCCCTTATCAGTTACTGTCCTGGGTACCCAAGCCTTAGCGGCTAGTCCAAACCGTGTAGCTGGTAGTCTCTTTCACACAGAGAAAAGGAAAATTAAACAGTCAGCAGTACAGTAATTTCATTTGGATTTAATGTGGCAATTCAACAGGGAGCGACCTGAATTAGTACTCACGACCTCCAAACAAGATAGGGTCCTTCAATATCAGCAGGGGTATCTTGAGCTCCAAGAGACTCTTCACAATTATATGGTAAAAAAAAAAAGAAAGTACCATACCAGGCAGGCTGCTTCATCCCGATCGCAATTACTGCACAATACCCGGGAGAACACACAGCAGATTCAGTTTCTGACAGACCGAGTGTAATTCAACAATTTCTCCAGTCTTCTACAGGGTGAGCCTGGTTTCTACTCTTCAGAGATCCTTTGATTCTTTTCACAGGACGGATTCAGTCCTAACAAGCAGTTACACGCTGCAGACCGGAACTCTGGGCCTTACACACGTTTTTGACTAAAACTGCACACTGAAAAGCACAGGGCTCCTTCCTTCTTCACTGCCAAAGCTCAACTGAAACTCCAACCGACAAAACTGGCACTTCTTTGAGTTCCTCCCAGTTCTTGACTGGATTGGCTGTCACTCACAATAGACTGCTGTGTTGGTCCAAAAAGGCACTGAAGTCTAAACTACATCTCCCCAGAGTCACTGCCCTATCAATCCTCTTGTGGCTGGCTCAGATTATGAGTCCAAGTTCTGATTCGTCCAAGGCACCATTTTAGAGCTAGCTTACCCCACACTGATTGGTCCAGTTCAGCAGTTCAAAACTAGAATGGGGAACTTAGCAGACACAGTTCTGACTGCAAAGAAAGCAGGTTAGACAAACTGTAATTTCATTATTACATCTCAAATAATTTCTGGCAAACAGTTACATCTTTCAGATAGGTTCCCTTTGCACTCCTAGTGACTGCAAAATGAAGTGAATTAAGCAGCAGCTCGAGTGGTATCAGAGAAGCTACAGTCCCCCATAACTAATTATGTCTGCAAGCAGCATTGCTCTTAAAGATATTGGCACCAGAGGCTCTAAAACACTCACTGATAAATGGCTTAAATGCCAAACACCATTCAGGCTTGGAGCATTCTAAGCAAGCTCCTGGAAGTCTTTTTGGGACACCCCATTTGCAGGGGGTTACACCCTTCCTGGTTGTTGGGAAAGCTTCGTGTCACCGCTACAAGTGCCTCATGTTTAACTGCAACCATATACATTTGCATTAGGCTCGCACATGTAATCATCATCAGTCAATATATCATTTTACCAAGAACACATTTCTGAAACATTGCAGCACGCCACTTTTTACAGTATTACATACACATTGTACCATGTTCCGTTATTACTCTCTGTACATGAAACCTGAAGAGAGGGGCCTTCCTATCAGTTACTCGGGCTGGGATGGGCAAGGGCACCATACTTAGAGGGCAACACAAGTAACTTGGAGTTAGCACTGGATGTTTCGGTTTGGGCAATGAGTCTGGGACATATACATCCTTTATGGACAACATTGAGAGCAAGTCTGCAGGCCTCCCAAGTGAATCATAACTGAGGTGCACCACAGCTTTACAGCTCGACCAGTCTTTCTAGGGGAACTGTTATAGTCTCTGCCTCTGAGCCTCATTTTCGCATTGTCCTCACTTGTCAGGAGTCTCCATGTGGGGGTGTAGAGGCTAGAACTTGGGGCACTTTCAGCCCAGGAGTTGCAGTTTCTGAGTCCACAACATTTGGCTGTGATGGAGAGCTTTCGGACACTGGCAGTGGACTGTCAGGGCACTCAAATACTCTTCTTGTTTGGTGTACCAGTCTGCCCTAATCTATCATTCTGAAAGTCAAAACAGTTCAACCATGCAGCAATGATTCCATTTCATCTGATCTGATGCTTTTGCACTTCACTGGGAGTTATTGGCTCCAGGGATGAAGTTGGGTTTAGACAGTCCAGAAGGCCTAGCCATCTCCAGTATTGACTAGGGATTGCCCTGAAACAATTGACTCTAGTTCGTAGTTAGGATATTCAAGTCACTCACTTTCTCCGATGTGGACTGACAGTCGTGCCAACTGGGACTTGTGGAGGGAACACTTTAACTGCTTCTGTGGGTGAACTTTCTTGATCTTTTCTTAGCAGCAGCTCTAGTCACTGGTCAGGGGTATCTTCAGGGCTCAGACTCAATTAGATTTGTCGGGCGGTAAATGATTTCCCATTGTTTTACATCTTTGAATTATTCTCGGCCTACTGTACACTGGCAGATCATCTAGTTTGCCCACTACAATGTGAGGAGATGGTGCCATCTAAATCAGAAGGCAGCTTCATCTCCGAGTATTAGGGATTGCCCTGAAACAATTGACTCAGTTAGTAAGAAAGATAGTATTCAAAGTCCTCACTTTCTTCCGATATGGACTGACAGTCATACTCAACTGGGACTTGGAGACACTTTAACACAGCTACATGGTGCAGACTTTCTTGATCTTTCTTAGCAGCTCTAGTCACTGGTCAGAGGGGTATCTTCCAAGGCTCAGACTCAGTAAAATTTGTCAAATGGGCAGTAAATAGTTCCTATGCATTGTTTACATCTTTGAATTATTCTCAGGCCTTTTTGTACACTGGCAGATCATCTAGTTTGCCACTACAGAAGGAGATGGTGCCATCTATCAACAATCTTTGCCATGCAGTCCCCAGATTTCGCATATTACCCGATCTCTCCCTCCTGGAGTTCCTGTGCTTTCACCTTTTTATCATACCTTTCTTTTGTTGGCCAGATTTCTTTTTGGCAGCCATGGTTTGAGCCAGTTGAGCGTGCATGAGTTAGCTGGGCCTTCAACTTTTTGCATACTGTAAATAGTTGTCAGCAGACCCCATCAGTGAGACCCCAAAAGCACACATCTACTGGTAGTGACTTCTCTTCCAAACATCAAGCGGTGAGAGAATCCAGTGGCATCACTAGGTGCAGTTATAAGCATGTACCAGGTGCTAATTTGTTGGCTCCATCCAAGCACCCTTTGGGTACAGGTGCCTAGCATATCTAACAAAGTGAGTTGAAACGTTCAGGCTAAGGTCCCCTGGGGGTGGTAGAAGTGGTTCTGAACTTTCGCACCCCACAGGAAGCATCTCTTTGATCAGAGCGACTCTCAAAGTCTCTCCATGATCAGAATGGATTCTTTGTGGAGCCCATAGTGAACAAAAAGTTTTCTACAAGTACTTTGTACAGTGGATGCTTTCTGGTCTTTGGTGGGAAAGCTTGGGCATATCTAGTGAAATGGTCAGTGACCACCCAGCACATTACTGATATTTCTTTGATCAGACTCCAAACTCAGAAAATCAATACAGACCAGCTCCATGGGTGCACTGGTGGTGATGTTAACAAGGGGGCAGCCCTCTGGGAACAAAGCTTTCACTCTGTGGCTTAGCGACTACAAATTCGAATGTGTTGCTCCCACATCAGCCCCATCTTAGGCCAATGGTCTGAATCTCACCAAGTCAAGTGTTCTGTCTATACCAAGGTGCCCCATGTGGTTGTGCAAGGACCTCAGTACTGGTCTAGAAGGCAGTGGGCAGCACTAGTTGTTGTTTGTCTACTTGTCCCCCTCTGTCTACTGTTTCTCTGTATAACAGTTTAATTGATCAGTTTCAACTTAGGACCTTCTTTGTATAACAGTGCAGTTCTCAGTCAGTGGGCGTAATTTGGACATCTTTTCCTGCATCGAGGGCTTCTAAGCTGCTTTGATCATGGGATCGCGAGTTGAGCCCGCGAATACTGTCATTGTCCAGCTGAGACAGTGCACCAATGTCTATTGCAGAAAAAGTGGCAATAAGCAGCAGGTATGCAATTCTCAGAGGCTCCCAAGCAATACCATGCAGTCCACTGCGTCCGTGGACATTGTTCCTCCCTGTCCAAACTTCGGCAGAGTGCCCGAATGTCAGAGTTCTGCCAATCGGACCCAATCATTTCTACAGAACAGGCCTCGGGAGAGCATCAGCATCTATGTGGTTCAGACCTGCCATTATTCGAAGGCATAGTCATATGTAGTGTGCAGAAAGCCACCTATGTCGAGTGGCATCCAACTTAGCTGAGGTCTGCACATGGGTCAAAGGTTGTGTCAGTTTTTACTAGTATTTTAGCCCCATACAAGTACTCATGGAATTGGTCAACAATGGCCCACTTCAAAATAGGAACTCTAACTTATGTACAGGATAGTTCTTTTCGGATGGGGTCAGGCTTCTACTGGCAAAAGGCCACTGGTCTCAGGCCATTCTAGGTGCTCTTGGTACAACACAGCCCCAACCCTTGCAAGCTAGCATCAGTGTGCAGGGCGTGAGTTTCTTGGATCGCCTGGAAGCCCAGCACTGGAGCATGGGTAAGTTGATATATGATCTCATGAAAAGCAGTCTCACAATCAGGGGTCCAGCCAGACTCAATACTTCACTCGGATGAAAATACACTCTTTCAGTCTTGAGGACTTTGACTTTTAGTATTTTTTGTGGGTTGGGGATACCTTGAGTAAGGTTAAGTAAAGGCGGATCAGTCTTGAATAGTCCTGATAAGCGCCAATAATAACCACAGAATCCCAGGAATCTTTGCAGTTCTTTTAGATTTTGGGCTGTGGCCAGTGGTCAAGCCTCTCAACTTTACTTGGTCGGTCTCTATTCCTCGGTGGATACTATGTATCACATATAACTGATGTTTGAAAGAATTGACACTTATCAATGGACAGTTTAAGGCCAAAGTCCTCCAGTCGGTCCAATACCTTAAATAATCTGCTCTCATGTTCCTCCAGTGAGCTGCCAAACACAATAACATCATCTAGGTATACCAGGCACTCTAGTAAGTTCATGTCCCCACTGCACGCTCCATCAATCGCTGAAAAGTGGCTGGGGCACCTGAAATCATTGAGGCATCCTCATGAATCATAGAAGCCAACGGACAGATAAAGGCCGTCTTCTCCACGATTCTCTGGGGCCATCGGGATCTGTTGGTACCCTGCACTGAGGAGATCGCACAGAGAACCACCTTCCCGTTTAGCGGTCAAAAGCATCCTGAATCACGGGAACATTGTGTACTGATCGAGATAGTCCGCCGGTTTAAGGTGCGATAATCCACACATCCTTACTGTTCCATTCTTTTCCTCTACTACCACAATGGGGAAGCATAAGAGCTTCTGGATTCTTGGATTACACCAGCAGCTAACATCTCTTGAGATGCGTCTCACATCATCTATGTCCAGCAGGTGCCAGCTCGAGACCTCTCACTGAAATGGTCTTTTCGTCATGCAGCCGGATATTGTGCTCCAGCTCCTTGCACGCATTCTACATCCCATTCCTTTAAAGAAAACACCTGGTCTCTCTGGGCAAGCTTCTCACTGATCCTCACTTTCCATTCAGCTGGCAGCGGGAGTCGCCGAAATCAAACAAGCTGGATGCTACTCTGTCATTCTTCCTGAACTCTGCTGCTGGGTAGCACTGCAGTGTCTCGCATCAATGCACATTAGCCAGGATGCAACCTCTGTTTACTCGAATGTCTCTTTCAGACACATTATGAACTTGGACCATTACCCTTCTGGCATAAGCATGGGCTCTAGTGGGCAAAATACTGAGGCTTGACCTAGCAGTCCCTCTGGCAATTTTCCATCGCCTGGTGCATCCAACATTAATATTTTATTCTTAACATCCTTTCTGATCTGGACCTCTCCCTGTAAGGTACACTGGGCATTTGGCCAGGATCAGAGACTCAGGATCCTTCTTCCATACAATTCGACCGGTTCCTCTGGTTCTGTTTTTTCAGCATCTCTCTGTGCCTCATAGGCCTTCTTAATTAAAGCGGAACTCTTAAAGCTCTACTAGTCTTTGACCCTGTTTTCCTGCATACAACTGTGCCAGCCTTCCGAACATATGAGCATTTGTTCCAATCAACAAAGGACACCATCATACAGTCCAGTGGGGGACACACTAAGGCTAGGGTCTCTACTTGTTCGGCCACTCCAGCCACGCGAGGTGGGGAAAGACAGCAAATCGGATATACCGGAATAGGGGTAGGCCTTCTCACTTAACCCCCATACATGCAGTCCTTCTAATGGTTGTAAGAGTACGTCTGACAAATCTTCTGATACCAATCCTGGAACATAATTGTCACTTAGGAGCCACTGTCTAATACAGCTCTTGTAGACACTCCATTCACCTTTACAGTGGTCTCCATGGAGGGACCCACTATTCTGGACCAGTCTGGAGAGGCAGTGGTGGGGGCCTGGGCAACTGACCTTGCCACAAAAGGGCGTGAATTGCTTTTTTGGTGCCCTCACTGGGATCATGTCGTGCACCTCTTAACCACTGATTTCTTCTCAAGCTCTCCTTGTAGCCTATATGCAACTTTGTCAGTGTCTTTGGGGACTGGCATTCCTTTCATGTGCCCATCTTTCCCACATTATAGCAAAACATACTTTCTGGAGTTTGAGCTGGCCGAGCGCCACACTGGGAGCCAAGGCGGTCATACTAACTGGAAACCTGAGTACCATCTCTGTCTGCGGCGTGATAATCATTGGAGACATCTCGTCAGTTTCTCCACTTCCATGGTCAAGGATTTGAGTTTGGAGCTGTTATCAGCAGGAGATACATGGGGTACCCCACCCCATAGCAGATGATCGGTATAGGTCAGGGCCCATACTTGCAGGCGTGGCCTTCATAAAGGGACTGTTTTGAATTCCCGGATCTCTCTCAACAGTTAGCCCCATTGTGGCATATCTTTTCTTGTCAGAGCACTCATTGACTGTCAACCTCTGCCCTGAACTTCACTTGATGGGTCACCCTCAGTCACTCGGGTCGTAGCCACAGCTGTTGGTGCAGGTACCTCCAGGTCGCTTTTCTCAACTCCTCAGATTTCTCTCATTAACTCATCATAGGAGGTGGGGATTCCAGTCGATTTTCAAGGCGTAACTGAAGCAACAGCAGTTCTGAGAAGGGGCAGACTTAAGGATTCTGTCCAGTCTGGTTCGGTCCAGTTCAATCGCTGGCAAACTACCCTTTCTGAGGGCATTCTTGCAACAATTTTTCCAGCCGAGACATACAGACAACAACTCCCCTTGGTACTGTTGTGCATTTCTTACTCTCCACCATAGGTCCTCATCAGAATCTGGGCTCCCATACACATTCTCCAAGGCCTCAAGATAGGCCTGTGCAGTCGCTTCAGGGTTACTGGCCCGTTTAGCCGGATGGTAGCCAGGCAGGACCTCGGAGGCTCTCACCTAACCCTCTTTAGCTTTTTAGCCTTCCGAGCATTGCCATTCTAGCACTTGGGGCAACATAGTCTATCCAGGTCTCCCAGTCATCCTCCCTTGGGGGGTGGGAGGTGCCAGAGAAGATCCTCAACCTTCGGTAGAGTCGTGACTAATGGCAGGTGCAGAAATGGAGTCTGCATTGGTTCAGCCACCATTACGGGCACTGGAGCGGGAGAGGGTGTTGGGGAGGAACACCCCAGGTGGCAGAATAGTTTCTTCAAGTCCTCCACAGTTTTCCTTCTCCAAACCATTTAACCAAATTTCTCCTCAAAGTTTCAGATAGTGGTGGGGGCTGATTCCCCTGATCTTTACTGTCCTTAGTTATCACTCTCCAAGCAGTGAGGGCTCCCTCTGGGGTAATGGTCTGTGGCACTTTGGAGCTATCTATGGGATCCTTAAACTCTACTAGGGCCAGGAAAGTGTGGGTGAGCAGATTAGCATGCGACCCACCACCACAGGGTTTTGTAAACCTTCCACCTTGGAAAGTACTCCCTGCACAGTGTCCGTATTGATACCCAGGGGATGTCCAGGATAAGCATAGCATTTTGGGGGTCGATCTCCTCCCCAGTACACCACTCCACCAGCCGGTGCACAGCCACTTCTGTCGGGGTACCCATTTTTTTCTTAACAGTGGTTTGTAAATATGGCCACTAGAGGACACACAATCCCAGCGGTGAGCCTCCAAGATGTAACCCCTAGATGGCACTATCCCAGGGGCTACTACCCCTGCCTGATTTGCCACTAACAGGTTGAGGGGCCTGGATCCAATGGTGGGTGCCTCCACCCAGAGTCAGGGTTTGCAATAGTTAAACTAACTTGGTCACAGCCCTCTGGGACACTGCAACCCCCCTTTCATCCCACTAGTGGCCCACACAATATATCAGAATTACCTTCACAGTATACACTTACCCCCAGGACTCGTTCCGGCACTGGGACCTCCTGTGAAATGAGATACAGTGCAACAATCACAGTACAGTACTTTAACATAGACAAATACCTCAGGCAGTATAACTTTGCTGGAACAAGCAGTTCTGATTTATTTAGGGGATATAACAAGGACGGGAAATCAGGTTAATTAGCTTATCCTCTAATCATCTACCTATGGCTCTGTGACAGGCCTATCCCTATCAGATTACTGTCCTGGGTACCCAAGCCTTAGCGGCTAGTCCAAACCGTGGCAGCTGGTGAGGGCCCTTTCACACAGAGAAAGGAAAAATTAAACAGTCAGCAGTACAGTAATTTCATTTGGATTTAATGTGGCAATTCAACAGGGCGACCCTGAATTAGTACTCACGACCTCCAAATAAGATAGGGTCCTTCAATATCAGCAGGGGTACTCTTGAGCTCCAAGAGACTCTTCACACATTTATATGGTAAAAAAAAAAAAGTACCATACCAGGCAGGCTGCTTCTCTGTCCGATCTAATTACTGCACAATACCGGGAGAACACACAGCGATTCAGTTCCTGACAGACCGAGTGTAATTCAACAATTTCTCCAGTCTTCTACAGGGTGAGCCTGGTTTCTCTCTTCAGAGATCCTTTGATTCTTTTCACAGGACGGTTCAGTCCTAACAAGCAGTTACACAAGCTGCAGACCGAACTCTGGGCCTTACACACGTTTTTGACTAAAACTGCACACTGAAAAGCACGGGCTCCTTCCTTCTTCACTGCCAAAGCTCAACTGAAACTCCAACCGACAAAACCGGGCACTTCCTTTGAGTTCCTCCCAGTTCTTGACTGGATTGGCTGTCACTCACAATAGACTGCTGCTGTTGGTCCAAAAAGGCACTGAAGTCTAAACTACATCTCCAGAGTCACTGCCCATACAATCCTCTTGTGGCTGGCTCAGATTATGAGTCCAAGTTCTGATTCGTCCAAGGCACCATTTTAGAGCTAGCTTACCCCACACTGATTGGTCCAGTTCAGCAGTTCAAAACTAGAATGGGGAACTAGCAGACACAGTTCTGACTGCAAAAAGCAGGTTAGACAAACTGTAATTTCATTATTACTCTAAATAATTTCTGGCAAACAGTTACATCTTTCAGATAGGTTCCTTTGCACTCCTAGTGACTGCAAAATGAAGTGAATTGGCAGCAGCTCGAGTGGTACTCAGAGAAGCACACAGTCCCCCCATACAAACTAATTATGTCTGCAAGCAGACAGCTCTTAAAGAGACAGTACCAGAGGCTCTAAAAACACTCACTGATAAATGGCTTAAATGCCAAACACCATTCAGGCTTGGAGCATTCAAGCAAGCTCCTGGAAGTCTTTTGGGAACCCCCATTTGCAGGGGGGTTACATTAGTATATCCCCCTTGACCGCAGCTATAACTCCTCCTAAATTTACTTCAGCCCCCATCTCCAAATTTGCTGTAATCCAGATACCTAGATACCTAATTTTATCTGTTCTCCATTGCACTCCCAGGGAGGTAAAGTCTGCCTTATACACATATGGTGTCAAAGGTAGAATTTGTGTCTTTGTCAAATTCAACTTGTAATTAGAGACCTTAGCAAAACAATCTATTAATTCTCTTGTTCTCTCAAGGCTGGATACTGGGTCTTGTAGATGAAGAAGTATATCATCTGTGAAGACTGAGAACTTTAACTCCAGTCCCCCAATCTTAATCCCTTTAACATTTGCATCCCTATTAATAGATCTCAGGAGGGGCTCTAGATAAATGTTGAACAGTATCGGCGAAAGAGGGCATCCTTGACAAGTCCCATTTTTTAACTGAAATTCCCGTGAGATATAACCATTGCATAATATTCTGGTCGTTGGTGCAGCATATAAGTTCTTAATGCCTCTAAGAAGACCCCCGGGGAACCCCATTTTCTCCATTGTGGCAAAAAGAAAGGAATGTGAAACCCGATCAAATGCTTTTTCGGCATCTAGGGAAATCCAGGCTAAAGGTACTTGAGAATCGGGGGCAAAATTTGGAATGTGATGTAATTTCCTAAGGACGTCTTGCGCTCTCCTCCTCGGCATAAATCCTACTTGTTCCTGACTGACCAGATTGGGGGCAATACTCAAAATTCTATTTGCCAAAATTCTTGTAAGAATCTTAATATCTTGGTTTATTAACGCTATAGGCCTATCACTACCTAGTGCATCCCTGGGCTTGTCGGGCTTAGGAATTAAAATGATATATGCCTGATACAGTGGGGGATGATGAATCCCCTCCTGCATTATAGTGAAAAAAACTCTTGGAGTATGGAAGTATAGTCTGGATATGGGCCTGGTAATATTTGCTAGTAAGGCCATCAGGCCCGATGATTTACCAACAGGAAGAGACTGCACCACTCGATAATTTCAGATGCTCTTATTGGGGCTTCTAATTCTTTAGCGAGCAGGATTCAAAACTGGTAAAGGATTCCTTCTAAAAACACTTAGTTCCTCCTCCCCACCAGATCTTTAGCTTGGTAGTTTCTGAGTATGATGCGAAGGCCTCTGCCATCTCTTGAGGGTCTGTTATAAGCTTTCCTTCAAACTGAACAGATATGACTGTTTTACTTGCTTCCCATTCCTTGATTCTTGCATGAGGAGGCAGCCGGGGGCGTCACCCTGCAGCAAGAATTTGGCGTTGATCTTATTCAGCCAAAACTCTGTTTTCCCATAAACAATGTCCGACAACTCCCTTCTCAAGCTTTTGAGTTCCACATCTGTTTCCCCTGAGGACCCCTACAACTGTGACAAGGAGTTAATTGCCCCTATCAAAAATTTCTCTTTGGCCCTTCTTAGCCTATTACCCTTTGCTGCCAGGCCCCGAGCTGCCCCCGCATAGAGAAACTTGCAGGTAGGCCAGGCTAATTTTTTGTCTTGCAGCGTGGGGACCTGCATTCTAATGATTTCCTGTAGAGCCTCCTCCAACTTATCCCTTATTGTGGGTTCTGTCAAAAAAGGGTCATAAAGCCTCCATCGGTAAGGTCGAGGCAGAGTAGGTCTTGGTTCCCACTGCAACTGAATAAGAGAGTGATCTGAGAAGGTTCTACCCTCAGTCAGAACTTCCTTAATCTCTCTAAGTGCCTCTCTATTAACAAAAAAAAAATCGATTCGAGAGTGGCTCTTATGGGCTGCCGAATAGAAAGTCATATCACTGCCCCTATTTGAGAGGGTCTTAGTTGGGTCTACCAGTGCTGTAACCTCCAAGAACCTAATCAGGGCTAGCTGAGCCTTTGTCAGTGGCCCACTAGATGGCGGTATCCTGTCTTCCTGATTATTGAGATAGGTGTTCCAGTCACCCGCTAAAATAAGAGAGTGTGAGGAGAGATTGGCTATATCCCTTTCTATTGAGGCAAAAAATTTAGGGTCAGAAGGAGTTGGCCCGTATATGGATGCAACCGAGACTGTTTTGCCAAGCAAAGTACCCGACAGATAAATCCCCCTACTATCTTCCCTTACTAACACTTGCGCCACCTCATACAGGCACGTTTCTTTATTAGAATCGCACACCCCTGGAGGCCCTATCCTTCCCACTCCATATACTTGTCCCACCCATCGCTTCCTGAGACCATTCAGCTCTTCTGTCAAAGATGTGTCTCTTGTAGTGCTGCAATATGTACCCTCGTTGCTCAATATGTGCATAAAATGACCATTCTTTTACGTCTACCCTGAGGTCCTTTAACATTCCAAGAAATTATTTTAGTACAAGACATCGATAAACATCGAAATTGTTTCACATGAACCAACGTGTTGTGCCCTTCAGGGTCTGCATCCTTGCTATTCCACACTTGGACTCTCTCTCTTCCCCCATCCTCCCTCCCCCTTTACCCCGATCCTTAGATCGTCCACCTACCAGATGTTAAGTCATGGATGAACCCGTTCCCGTGCCCCCCCCAGCCTCGCTCCATGGCACTAGAACTCCGGGACCCAGCCCATAGCTGCCAAAGAAACCTAAGCTTGAAAGCCCTACATTCTCATCAATCAATCACCCCCCTTTCCCAAGGCTCTCCACCTTTTATTACCCCATAGACAAAAGCAGGCAACCCCTCTCAAAGCTCTCAGTTATAAAATAAGAATCTCTCAATTGTAAAATAAAAATCGAGCCCACTCTGCTCCTCTTCCCATTCTCTTGCTTCCCGGGGTGATACCCCTCCAGTTAACAGTACTAACTAAACCTTAATTTCTATAGCTATTCCCCTTCCCACTCCTTCCCCAGTACTGACATAAAACAACTTAAATATGTGAGAATGCCCTCTAACAGCTATAATACGAGCTGTTTACCCCCTTTGAAATAAAATTCCCTCAACCATTCCCCTCTTACAGCTCCCTCTTAATGTTCCAAACTCACTAGTCTGTTCTTTAGATCTGATAATCCAAATAATGAATTTCGTAGACTCTGTGCCCACCTGACGAATGCTTGATATACCAATTCTCTCTAATTCGTCACCTCATATCCCTTCTGTGACCCTATATACCCTGGCCTATGCATATCCCTTAAACCCACACGTTTAACAATAAACGAAGAAACAGGCAATCCTTAACAACTTTAAAGTCCTTAGATTCTCTTCCATCACCGCTCTTCAGGCGGACACAGCCGTCTCCTTCTCAGAAAGCAGTCATGTTAAGGGCTTAAATAGTTCTGGGAGCTCAGCCCGTAATCCCTCCAAAGCGTCTTTTGCCGTGAGGAACCTCTTCTCTCCAGCCTGAAGACGTACCACTAGAGTTGCAGGGAACTGTAATCGAAATTTAATTCCTGCAAGATAAAGCTTCTTCTTTATTTCTGCGTATTCCTTTTGCTTTTCTCGAATCGCTGGCATTTGGTCTTGAAAAAACCAAAGCGAAGCACCATTCCATTGTAGAGACTTCTTTTGTCTAGCGGTGAGCAGCACATGGGACTTTTCCTTATAGTTGAGAAAGCGCATAATTATCACCCGGGGCCTCGGCCCCGGCGGCTGCATCTCCCTTAATGCCCGATGAGCTCTTTCCAGGTTGTACGCTTCCCCAAATGGTGTAGGGCCCAACAACTTCAGTAATAGCTCCTGCATAAAAGAAACACAGTCTGGGCCTTCAGCCCTTTCTGGTAACCCCGCTACTATCAAATTATTTCTCCGATTTCTCGATTCTTGGTCCTCCATCCTCTCCTCTAGTTTCTTGACCTTTTTTCTAACCAACACCATCTCCTGATCCATCACAGATATCTTCCTCTCCTGCAAGGAAATCCGGGCCTCGGCATCTCCCATTCTCTGTGCCAGGGAGTGTAGTGCCGGCTTCACCGCTGCAAAGTCAATCACAAGCCCTTGCAACATTGCCTTAATTTCCAGTATGTCCTCAGTATTCGAGCCTGAGCCCCCTTCCTTCCCTGGTTCTTCATCGTGTTCGATCACAGTAGGCGAATGAGGTTTCGGCCTCTTAGTAGCTGGGGCTCGCCCTGCCAGTAGTTCAGCAGATTCAGCTTCCATCGCTGTGCAATGGCGCGGCCTATACTTTCAGCTGCACCCTCGCTGTTTCTACGATAGCCTCGTTCCGTTTCTTCACAGTCCTTTAGCGATTCCAAGAAAAACACACCCACAACAACTCACGGGCTCTTGTTGAGTATTTTTAAGTGATTTAAGCCAGTCTCGGAGGAGCAATTATAATATTGTAGACTGCGGGGCCTCAGAGTAGCACGGGAGACGTCTATCCGATTCAGCTCATCACGTGACCTCCTCCGGCATGATCTGTCCCATGCATTCTTGAATTCTCCCACAGTTTTAGACCCCACAACCTCCTCAGGAAGGCTGTTCCATGCATCCTCTACCCTCTTTGTGAAATAATACTTCCTCACATTGCCCCTGAACTGCCCTCCTTCTATCTTTAAATTGTGTCCCCTTGTTCTTGCACGTCTCTTTTTCTGAAAGATGCTACCCTCTTGGACTTTGTTGATTCCACTGAGGTACTTAAAAGTTTCTATCATGTCCCCCTCTCCTTCTTTCCTCAAGGGTATACATATTAAGCTCCTTTAGTCTCTCCTCATACAGCTTCTCTTGCAGACCCTGCACCATTTTAGTTGCCCTCCTCTGGACTACCTCTATCCTGTCTATGTCCTTGCGGAGACAGGGTCTCCAGAACTGGACACAGTACTCCAGATGGGGTCTCACCAACTGTCTGTACAGAGGGATAACAACTTCCTGTTTTCTGCTGCTGATGCCTCTCCCTATACATCCCAGTATACCCCCAGCCCTCCCTACTGCCTTCTTACATTGCTTGCTAACCTTAAGGTCATCTGATATGATTACCCCAAGTCCCTTTCCTTTTTGTTGTTGTTACTACCTCCCACCCATTGTGTATTCTTCCCTGGGTTCTTGTTTCCCAGGTGCATTATTTTGCACTTCTTTGCATTGAATCCTAGCTGCCATACTTCTGACCATTCCTCCAACCTTGCCAAGTCCTTTTCATCCTTTCCACGCCTCCTTGTGTATCAACCCTGTTGCAGAACTTTGTGTCATCTGCAAAAGGTATCTTTCCTTCCAGTCCTTCTGCAATGTCACTGATGAAGACATTAAAAGGACTGGACCCAACTCTGAACCAGCGGTACCCACTAGTAACCCTCTTTCTTCAGAGTGGACTCCATTTACAATTACCTTCTGTGTCCTGTTGTGCAGCCAATGTTTTACCAGGCTACCACCCTGGGACCCTCCCAGGCTGGTTAATTTGACTATTAATCTTTTGTGTGGGACTGTGTCAAATGCCTTGCTAAAAGTCTAGGTAGGCCATGTCCACAGCCCCTCCCTGGTCTACTACTTTGGTCACCCAGTCAAAGAAATCTATTAGATTCGTCTGACATGACCTTCCCGCTGTGTACCCATGCTACCTTGGGTCCTGTGCTCCACTGGCCTCTAGGTACTCAACTATTCTTTCCTTCAGAAGTGACTCCATCACTTTTCCTACCACAGAGGTCAGACTGACAGGTCTGTAGTTTCCTGCCTCTGTCTTGGTCCCACTTTTGTGAAGGGAATCACATCCGCCTTCCTCCAGTCCTCGGGTACCACACATCCTCCCATGATTTATTAAAAGAGTAGCCAGTGGTTTCACTAGTTCCTCCTTAATTCTTTTAGAATTCTGATTGAATTCCATCAGGACCCATTGCTTTGTCCACCTTCAGTTTCAGGAGTTCTTGCAGAACCCTTTCTTCTGTGAAAGGACTGGGATCGACCCCCCTATCAAGAGTGCTTCTCTTAATTGGATTAGGCACTTCCCCCTCCTGTTTTGTGAATACTGAGCAGAAATATTCATTTAGTATCCCTGCTTTTTCACTGTCCCCCTCTGCCCACCCACCATTCATTCTATTCAGCCTTTCTATCCCTTCCTTTGTCTTTCTAATAGCAGGTGAAACACAGCTAAATTACTTCAACATTAACTAGTAAGATGCAAACCCTCTCCAGGCTGGAAAGGATAAACTGGAACTCCAGGCTTGGCAGCCTGACTGGGGACTGGGCCTCCCCTCCCCAAGGGGGGGTCCTGCTCAGCTCTGCAGGCAGGAACAATCTCCTCAAATCTGTCTCAAGCTGGCAAAATGCTGACTTACACTCAAGGCTCCTGATTGGCTGTAGGGATGAGGTGATGGGCCGCCAATTGGCTGGAGGACCTGTCAATCACAGAAATGAACAAGGCATGAAGCTTACTCAATGCACTGTTGGTCTGGTGTTTTGGCTCCTAGAATTAAATCCCTGTAAGTCCCCATGAGCACTTGGCATTTACCCATGAGTTTTTGTGAAAGTCCCACAAGTCCTGGCTTTGTGTTCCTGGCTTTCTGATTGGCTGTGGATGCTTGCAATGGCTGCTTAACCCACTGTCCCTTCAGCAGATTAGATACAGTTCTGAATAAAAGATCTGGTGCAGCCGCAGATATTTGCCCCAATGCCCCACAGTTCTGTAGCCCAGATGGAGTACTTGCTGTCACTGCACAGAGTGGCTGAATTTCTCAGTTTATTTTCCTGTCGCTGATGCCAATATTTAGCGAGCCCTGATTTGCAGCAGCAGACAGGCTGACACTTCTCTGAGTACCAAAATGGTCTGGTACAGCCAGGAAGAAGCATTTATTTATTTTAACATTTTTCCCCTTCTGAAATACTCTCCCCAACATACATGCAGCAGGTTATAATATTTAATACATTTTCCTTTTCTTATTTTTTTTTACCGCAGCTGAGAACTGCTGCCCCAAGGGCAGACAGGCACTCCTGAATATTCAAATGATCACGGCTCAGCTCATGCATATGCAAATGAGCCCTGATCAAACACATACATGGAACTTCCTTAATTTTAGGAGGAGCGGCTTCTCAGTGGTCTGTCCGTGGTCACCAGGTCCCAATTAGGTGAGGGGGATCCCAGGAGTGATGGAACACTCCCCGAAGTGACTACAAAACAGTGCGTTTGGAGATCAAAGGCGTCATTCGCGTCTACGTGATTCCCACTGCCCTGAAGGCAGAACAACAAGTGAGAGATTGTGGTGGACATTCTTGAGCCCTACAGGGCTGGATTTTTACTTGGGCTGCAGGCGGGGACACCAGAGGGGCAGAAAAGGACCTGTGGAGACAGAAAAAATTGCTGGGTGATCGGGAGAAGCTCGGCAAGAGCAGAAGGAGACAGAGTAGCCTGGCTAAAATATGCCCAGGCAGACATTTACAGGGATCCCCATTTGCAGGGAGGTTTCAGTAGTAATTATACATTGATGCCATATGCAAACAGTGAAAGGAAAGATGAACAAACAGAGTTCCTTTATCTTGTCATGTGCCTCCCTCAGTATAAATACTTGAATAGAGGTTATAAATCAAACGTAGCCTGCTGTCACTTCTGTAAATTTCTAACAATCTACTGATATTATTCCAATAATGCACGCAAATCCTATAACCCTGATTTTCTATTTCATAGGATCTTGGTTTATATGGTATGTCCAGAATTCTATTATGTAAAATGAATTGGCAGTTTGGCAGAGTTGGCAGTCAAACCAGCACATTTTTAAGCAGTCACTGGTATTGAACTTGTGGAAAATTAAGGCTTTGTTAAACTGAGAAGTTTATTTGTATTTTTTTGAATAAAGTATGTCATATCAGGAAGCTGTGAATGAAGTACTGTATAAAATAGGAAATTATTTAAAAGTCACTATAACCAGAAGTCAGTACACAGACTTACCAAAATGAAAGGCCCTATATTCCAATCTGTACTGCATCCCCGAGTTCCTCCCCCTAGAGTTGATTATATAAATATCAGGGTATGTGGGTGGCAAATTTCCTTTTGTAACTTCACCATGATAGTTGTCCTTCGTGTGTTTTTGGACCACTACCACTGGTGCTATTGTTATATATGGCATTTTGCTTGGGGTCTGTTTTTGTCAGTGGCGTTTTTACTAAGCAATTTTTGACCACGCTGTAACTGAATGCAGTGTTCTGACCTACTTCCATGTGTAACATTCTGAATGGTATATTTTTGAAACAACTTGATTTGTTCCTCATGCCTTCTGCTGGAGGAATTTTTCCCTATATGCAGCCTTAAAACATTCATCTGCATGTATTCGGAAGGACAGAGATGAAGAAGCATGGCTAGGGCAGTGCCAGGCTGCACATTATACTTGCAGCTACTTGTTGGGGCCAGAGGGCATCTCTTCAAAGTGGGGAAATGGCATACAGAGCATGTCACTTGAGATTCTGAGGTATCCTCTCTAAAGCTGATAAACTGTTTACTTTGAATACACTCCCTAAATGCACAGATGTTCCAAGAAGGGTCTTTGACTGCATACTTTTTTTGTTTATATGATCTTTTGGCAGACATTTGGATTCACTTCAGCGCCATCACTGAGATCAAGTTCAGTATTGAGTTTAAAGCATAAATGTAGCACTACTGACTTTATTTTATGTCTCTGGTTCATTTTTCTCCAGGTAAACAGGGTGTGTGGCCACCCTATCCGTAGACCTTCACAGTCTGAAAGTTGCTCGCCCAGTCAGAATGGAGGCAACCAGGAGCTGAGGATTCCATCAAGAGATAGCGAGGAGACTCTAGCCAGCAAAAGAATGTAAGGAGCTGACCTTTCTCTTACTGTATTAAACAATGTGCTAATCTATTCTGAGAGTTCCCACATGCTACAAGTAAAGTTTTAGTTTTGAAAAACCTGGCATGGTTGCCAGTATTTATAAGTAAAAAGACAGTATGTTCTGATGGTGCAAAGATATATTGCAAGTATAAGTGGGTGAAGCCGACAAAATTCGCTCCGCGAAATATTTCATGAATAGTGTGCAATTCACCAATTTGCAGAGCACGAATTGATGGTGAAAGTGTGGAATTTCACATGCAAAATTCCACACTTTGTGCAAAAACTACTGTTTGCTCCCCATCCCACCAATTGCCAGTCCCAATAATAAATAAAGCGAATCCTCTGTTCAGATCCCTGGTGTCTCGTGGACCCCCAACCCGCTGATCGCTGGCCCCCAATAATAAATAAAAAAAAATCCTCAGTCCAGATCCCTGGTGTCTAGTGGACCCCCATCCCACTGATTGCTGACCCCAATAATAAATAAAAAAATCCTTTGTCCAGATCCTTGGTGTCTAGTGGACCCCCCAACCCGCCTATTGCCGGCCCCAATAATAAATAAAAAAAATCCTCTGTCCAGATCCCTGGTGTCTAGTGGACCCTCCCACCCCACCAATCACTGGCCCCAATAAAAACATCCCTTGTGTCAAGTGGAACTCCCCCAACCCCAATCCCATCAGGTAGTGCCCCCGACACCTCTCCGCTCCGACCCTGTTCCCTAGCAGGCCACCGGCTGAGACCTCCATGGCCCGGCAGCCTGACTGACATGCTCTGAATGAATGAGCATGTGTTTGTACAAGCAGCGTTCAGTCAGTCAGTCAGTCAGTCAGCCAGCTTATCATTGTATGGGACATTTTCAGGGGATAGAAGGAAGGGGCTGCTCAGATCTTCCATGGGGGTGGGATGGGAATAGTATTGTGGATCCTGGGAGGGTCCATAACACCGTTCCCCATCCCACTCCCCTGCCGAAGACCAGAGCAGTCCACCCTCCCTTCTCTAGTCCCCTGAAAAACATCCCCTACAATGATGAGCTGGCTGACTGACTGAATGAATGAGCATGTGCTTGTACAACCACGTGCTCATTCATTCACAGCATGTCAGTCAGGCTGCCGGCTGCAGAGGTGAGTGGAGGGCTGTGTCGGTGGCTCGCTTGGGGAAGGGTTCGGGGAGCGGAGTGGTGGTGGCGGGGTGCACTATCTGACGGGGTGGGGGCAGGTGGTTCTACTGGACACTAGGGATGTTTTTTAGGGGTCCGGAGATCGGCGGAGTGAGGGGTCCACTAGACATCAGGGATCTGGATGGAGGATTGTTTTTGTATTATGAGGCCAGAGATTGGCAGGGTGGGGGGGTCCACTAGACACCAGGGATCTGGACTGAGGATTTTTTTAATTTATTATTGGGTCTGTCGATCAGTGGGGTGGGGGGTCCACTAGACACCAGGGATCTGGACTGAGGATATTTTTTATTTATTATTGGGGTCTGCAATCAGCAGGGTAGGGGGTCCACTGGACATAAGGGATGCTTTTTATTGGGGCTGGTGATTGGTAGGGTGGGGGGTCCACTAGACACCAGGAATCTGAAGAAAGGATTTTTTTATTTATTATTGGGGCCGGCGATCGGCGAGGGGGGGGGGGCACTAGACACCAGGGATAGATCAGGGGTGTTGTTCCCCATTTGTAACCTCTACTTGCTTTGTTTTTTTTTAACTGCAATTTGCACTTAAAAACCCAAAAGCAAGGGAAAGTCACAAATGGCAAATTTCGGTTAATTTGAAAAAATTACACGGAGTGCTCCACGTAGGCGAATTTGGCGACTCCGACGCACATTCGCCTGTGGAGTAAAACTTCACTGCATCTCTAATTTCAAGTGCCACACATGGATCACTGATTGTGGAATGGATGTCTTACTCAGTAACTAGTGAGACTGTCAAGAGGCCAGTACACTGTGGCTGGAAGTGATTTCTATCCTAATGTGAGCTTGTGACTTTTGGGAAAACTTTGGAGAACACCATAATTAGACATCATTCTGTTTATATTTTATTGTGTTAATGTTTCTTATTCCCAGTTATTTGGTTCTTATCTCTACAAATCTCATTCATGCACTCTAGATACTCATTTTTGAAGCTAGGCATCATGGGTATTCAAGACCCACTCTTTATTTAATAAACATGTAAACTCATTTCCCACCCGTACATCTGAATACAGTTATTTTCATACACATAAGTTGAATACTGTTCTTGGACAGAGAATTTTGTTACACAAACTACCCGTATTTTGTAACTCAGATATGACTTAACTGGATTGCCTTGGTACCACAATATGTAGATTTAGACATCTTTTGAGAAATTTTCGGCAGAAGATAGTGAATGTAGTTGCAATCTGTAATTACATTTTTTGTGTGGCTATTATATGTTCCTCTTGTCGGGATACTGTGAATGAATGGACCAGTACCCTATGATTTTTAATATGTTTGTCAAATGTATGTTACTATTGTACTCTGGTCGACCATGAAAATGGGTCTTTGGCACATGGACTAACCAGATTAAATAAATAAATCAAATCAAATCGAGACCTTGTGCTAGGCAGGCTGACACAGCTGTGCCAGAAGAGATTGCCTTTTAAACAGACATAAAGTTGCTGCCTTGGTTATGCACAAAAGAGGTCATGCATTGAAACTGGTGACAAGGAATGATAAACTACAAAGATGTACTATATTTCATTCTGTCGGGACTCCTCAATGTAGTGCAGTCATTAGCTCATCGAAGAACAAAGTCTGTCCCAAGGAAATCAGGCATTTAGTGCACTCAGAGGTAGCATACTGAAGAGACAGTTTGCAGGAAGAGCACTGCATAGGATCCAGAAAATGATTCTGAAGTATAGCTGGCCCAGTGGTGTGTAGATCTGAGGCATTGGGTGCCTCACTTGCCACCACACCAGCGATCCAGGTTCTGAAATAGACGATAGTTACTTGGTGGCCAGTCATGAGAAGGAAGGCTGAGTGTCCAGAGACAGCTTTCCTGCTTCCTTCCGGGAGGGGGGCAGCACTCATGCTGCATGGTCACCACCAAGTGGAGACTGAGTGGTGCAGCAGTGATGGCCTCCCAATCGGCTGGGGGTAGATGCTATGTGCCTATGGCATCTTTATGGTGCATGCCATGCTGTGGCATGCTTCCAGGCTCCTAGAATGGGAACACATTTATTTATTTAAACGTTTTACCCGGATGGCATGCTGAGCAGTCTACTGCTTGATTCCAGATGTGTTATGGGGGAGGGGGCATGGGAGACAAAACAAACTGTAGTTACATCTGCAATGTATAGCACAGCACAATATATACATTGATACATCATAAAATGAATATAAACCATGAGATGTGTCTCGGTCACCATAAATGATGGCATTGTGGAGCCTCAGGGCCCCTTCCTATATGGATCCCCACTAATGTGACAGCAAGGGGAATGGGGGCTGTGACTGGGGACATCAGATGCCTGAAGAAGGAGGGTATGCCGACCCGATGGCAACACCAACACAACAACATACCTCTTTGTTGGCAAAATCGACAGTTTGTTGACAGGTTGCTGTGTTGGTGCACCCTAGACAGGGGCACACTGTCTCCCAGTCCTGCCCCTCTCCCCGAATCAACTCCTACTGGAGTTGATAATTGTAAGTATGGGGTGCGGGGGGCTGAGCCCTCTGCATGCGGGTTCCAGGGGGCAAAACCCCCCAATAGAAAAACAGGACCCGGAGACATACAGGATTTATGTCTACCGCAACTTGCAGCCGACATATATCCCGTCACTGAGATGCCGATCGACAACAGTGTTGTCAAACTGGCACTGTAGAACCAGTAGGAGCAGGTGGTGACTGGAGGCCAGAAAGATATATGAAGAAAAAGTAGGATTCCAGGAGAGAAGAACTCTCCACATCGTTTGCTTTTTGTGCATCTCTTCCCATCCTGTATCTGCACTCTAAAGCATCAGTGGCAGTGCAAGGCATCATTGGCTTGCAAATTCTTGTGTAGGGCACCTTGACAAGGCTTTGCCAGAACAGATTGCCTTTTAAACAAGATTGTGCATCTGATCCAGTGTAGGCGAAGTGTGAAAAACTACAGATGCATGTTTCATTGGATGACCTCACTCATCCTTTTGCAAGTGGGCTCCCCCAGACCACGGATGCTCTGGGTCTCAGTCAGGTTGTTGCCTTGGTTATACACAAAAGAGATCATGTATTGAAACTGGAGATAATCATGGGGCTGGAGATTGATGAAATCCTAGTGGATCCTGTCACGTGCATGCATCACTTCACTATGGGGTCAATCTCAATCAATCAATCAATCTTTATTTTACCAGGTGAAGCACCATTGAGCGAGCTCATTTGCAAGGTGGACCTGGACAAAAGCACATAAAAGTAAACAATATGCAAAGGAAAAAGATGGGTGTACAATCAAGAAATACAATGTAGAAGAGGACATAAAACATAGTACAGTATTAGGCAAGGTCTATACAGGCAAATATGCAAGAGGCTAAGAAAAAAATATTGTCAATATACATTATTATACAGTATGTACATGAACAGTTCAGGAAACAGGGTAGGAGGGGTGATAGGGAGAAGGAGTGATAAACAGGGAATCACAAGGCCTGGGGACAGATGTCCAACACTTATTTCACTGGCCTCTGGGGGGACAGTTACAGGATTCTCTAAAGGAAAGAAAGAATAGCTTTTTTTATCTATCCACCCCCTCTCCCTAAGCTCCGTGTCCTTGGAAGCACCTATGGAGACTTTCGCCACCTTCCTTCACCCTTCTCATTCACCCCTTGGAGCCACGGTCCCCCCCCCCCGGGGACGAGGTGGAGCAGCTACACCCCGACAATCCAGATTTCATCAGTAGCTGGAAGGGAGGTCGGTGCGAGGCCATGAGGGGTAGCGCCTTGGTGCTCCATCTCCCCAGAGCCTGGAGAGCTTTTTCCGTTTTTCTGTGAGGGAGAGGCATCATGCATCACCGCCGGAGTCGCCTCTCCCGTCCCCTCCTTGCTGAATGCTGGTACTTGCTGTGCCTCTGGCTTCTGCCAGAGGTCAGTCAAGCACCAAGCATGGACCCCCTCCCTCCCGAGAGAGGAGAGCTGTCCTCCAGACACTCAATCCTCTCCCTCCCCTGCTGACCCCCGATGGCCTGGGCTCGTTCCCGAACCCAGGTCGCCGGCATGGCACGAGGTGTGGCATCCAGTGCCTCAACCCTCAGTGTCACCGGGCCAACGAGAATAGCTTTTTGAAGGAGAAGGAGGAGAAGGTTGTTGGGGCAGCCAGTTTCAGAGTTTTTTGTAATTTGTTCCATAGCTGAGGGACTACATAGCTTATAGATGATTTACCAAAATATGAATTAACTTTGGGAATGTATAAGGAGATAAATGAGATGTTGCGCAAGGAGTAATTGCCTACAACGCATGGGGCAAGCAGTCAGAGATATACTGGGGAAGCTTATGTGTGATAGCTCTAAAAGTCCGAAAGGTGGCATTTCCTTGCCTTCTGAACTTGAGGGATTTCCAGCCTACTGCTGCATACAGAGAGCAGTGGTGGGTGAAGAATGGTAGACCAGAGATAAATCTCAAAGCTCGGTGATAGAGCGAGTCAAGTTTAGAGAGTACAGAGGCAGAGTCTTGGCCATAGAGGAAGTCACAAAGTCCAATAAGAATAGAAAGGTGGTTTCGACCAGTCTTTTTTTGGCGTCGTAGGATAGAAGATGTTTGATCGGGAAGAACAGGCTCAGTCTCTGCCTTAGCTTCTTTGATAGTTCCTCAGTATGGTCAGAGCATGTAAGCTTGTGGTCTATCCAAAGCCCCAGATATTTAAATTTTATCATGTATTCAATAGGTTCTTCCAGAAGCAATAAATCGACGGAGTTAAGCTATGTAGAGAAGGTTTTTGACCTATGGCAGAAGGTGAGAAAAGTATGGCCTTTTTTTCTTTTGCATTTAGTAGTTTTTGGCTCAATAACTTTAACTGAAGCTGATTAAAATCCAGCTGTAGGTCCATACAGGCCTGCTCTGGGGTAGGCCTAGCAATGTATATGACCGTGTCATCGGCAAAGAGATGAATATTGGCTGCTTTGTTTCCAGAGTCAATATTGTTAATATAAAGAGTAAACAGCAGTGGTCCTAAAATGGACCCTTGTGGCACACACCTTTGGAGCAATTTTAGGGGAGAGAGAGATCCCCTTGGGCTTTAACCTGTTGGAATCTCCCAGAAAGGTAACCACTGAACCATTTCAAGGCAGATGAATCTAGGCCAGTGCTTTAAAGAGTGTCCAACAGCAGGTCATGGTCCACTGTATTGAATGCCTTGCTAAGATCAAGAAACAAGCACATACATATTTCTTGACATCCAAGGAATTTTGCCAGTCATTGCTTACCTTTGCAAGTTCGGAATATTGTACTGTGACAAGCTCTGAATCCTGACTGGGCAGGGTTAAGCAGATTGGTGGAGTCCAAGTACTTCCTAAGCTGCACGTTAACCACTTTCTCGAGCAGTTTAGAGAGGATGGAAAGTAGAGATATTGGTCTGTAATTGTTTAGATCACTTGGGTCACCAGATCTGAGTAGGGGAAAAACATGGGCAGTTTTCCAAATGGGAGGGAGGGATGTCTCCTTGGGCAAGAGATAGATTAAAGAGGTGGGTGATAGGTGCTGATAATACAAAGGAGGCAAGCTTCAGAAAATAGGGGACAATAAGGTCAGCTCCCACACCTTTCCTGGTATCCAGGGCTAGCAGTAGATCTTCCACTTGTTTCAATGACACAGGGCTAAAGGAGAAACATAGAAACATAGACTTTGACGGCAGATAAGGACTGCTTGGCCCATCTAGTCTGCCCATTTCCCTACCTACTGGATAAGCTGCAGATCCCAGTTAACCAACAGCCTGTTTCTTCCTACTCCCCCACAAGAATTGCCTTATGTCTGTCCCATGCATTCTTGAATCCTCCCACAGTTTTAGACCCCACAACCTCCTCAGGAAGGTGGTTCCATGCGTCCACCACCATCTCTGTGAAAAAATATTTCCTCACATTGCCCCTGAGCCGTCCCACCCTCTATCTTCAAATTGTGTCCCCTTGTTCTTGCACTGCTCTTTTTCTGAAAGATGCAACCTTCTTGGACTTTGTTGATTCCACTGAAGTCCCCCTCTCCCTCCTTTCCTTAAGGGTATACATATTAAGCTCCTTTAGTCTATCCTCGTATGTCTTCTGTTCCAGACCTGCACCATTTTAGTTGCCCTCCTCTGGACTGCCTCCATCCTGTCTATGTCCTTGCGGAGATTGGGTCTCCAGTACTGGACGCAGTACTCCAGATGGGGTCTCACCAACTGTCTGTACAGAGGGATAACAACTTCCTGTTTTCTGCTGGTGATGCCTCTCCCTATACATCCCAGTATCCCCCCAGCCTTCCCTACCACCTTCTCACATTGCTTGCCAACCTTAAGGTCATCTGATATGATTACCCCAGGTCCCTTTCCATTTTTGTTGTTACTACCTCCCCCCCCATTGTGTACTCTTCCCTTGGGTTTTTGTTCCCAGATGCATTATTTTGCACTTCTTTGCATTGAATCCAAGCTGCCATACTTCTGACGAAGGAGAAGGCCATGTCAGGAATAGAGGTAATGCTAGTGCGTCTAACAATATCCTGACTACAAAGTTGTGTGCAGAGATTATAGACGGGTGAAGAGTCAAAGGCGAGCCTAGCGGTGGCAAAACGGTTGTTAAGCAGATCTAAGATTGTCTGTCAGTGAATGTGGAGCCACCAGAGGATTTTGGCCGGGAGAGAATTTGCCAATTCATGCCCTTCTATATTCTTAATAGTCTTCCAAAACTTAGAAGCACACTTAGATGATGAGTCCAGCTCTTGCTGAAAATACTTAGTTTTTTCAGATCTGACATATTTAGTACAAGTGTTCCTAGCCATTCTGAAAGCCAACCAGTTGGCAGGGAGCTTGGTTTTACATGCTTTTTTCCAAAGAACGTCCCTATTAAGTAAAGCAGCCTTCAGGTTGGCCGGAAACCATTGGCATGATTTTGTCTTTGAGTGAACTTTAACTATCGGAGTGTGTCTATCTATAGCCAAAAGTGCAACCCTTTGAAAGGATTCATAAGCTTTGCATGCTGACTTGGTTAGATAGAAATCTTGCCAACTAGAGTTTTGTAGTTCTGTAAGGAATGCTAGAGGAGCAAAGTTATGTTTGCTTCTTTTGTATCTATATCTTGAAGAGAAGACTGGTTTGGGAGCAGACCTCACACAAGCAATGGAACAACGGTCACTAAGGTCGGTGAAACAAACACCTGAATGGGTGAAAAGGTGAGGCTCATTAGCTAGAATAAGATCAAGTAAGGTACTGTTGGCAGGGTTTTTCTTATTAGGATGTGTGACTTCAGGAATTAGTTGCATAAGGCTGAAGATGTCACATAGTTCTTTAAGGGGTTCAGAGCTTGCTGAGAGCCAGTCAAGGTTGAGGTCTCCCAAAATGATGACTTCTGAGGTTGACATCTTCAGTTAGTTGTGTACGTGGTCTAGCACCTTTAGGCCTACCGAGGGTGGGCGGTAATATCCAATAATGCAAAGAGATTGGGAGGAAGAGAGCTGAACCTTCAGGATCAAACTTTCAAACTCCTTAGGCAAACAGGTTGAATTGGTAGTGGTCACCCAAAATGTATCTAGTATATATACAGCTACTCCACCCCCTCTGGTAAGTCAGTCAGTTTGTAAGAAGTTATAGGATGCATTGTTTATGGTAGAATCCAGAGTAGAAGGGCTGAGCCAGGTTTTGGTTACTACCAGTATGTCAGGCAAAGTATGGAGGATCCAGGACTGAATGGAATCAAACTTCTTCAGAAGATTACAAACATTAATATGAAGGAATTTTATACTCTTGAGGTGAGCTAAATCTGAGGGAGCTGTTATCGAAGCGAATGGTCCAGGGTTCAGTTCGACATTGTCCGAACAGAGTAATAATATCAGCAACATTTCACTCAGGGCACTTAGTGGCAGTTTAAAGATACGGGTATGTTCTCTTTTGTGATGGGGAGAGAGACTAGATGAAGAGTAAGCACCTTGGTAACTAAGTGGTCCTTACACTGCATAGAGCAAAACCCTAGCCTCACAAAAAACTGAGTGGAAGAGGGACAGATGGGATACGATTGGGTGGTAAAAGTACGGTAAAAGGAAGACAGAGGTTCCAGGATTCCAATGCGGCTGAAAGGAAGGTTCCAATAAAAAGAGGAAACCAGGTAGTGGATGGCCGTGAACATCCTCCCCCAAGGAGATATAATGTACTCCACCTGTAAACAGTCAGTATGTGGCTCTAGGGGAGTGAGGAGGGAGGTAGATACAATGCAAAGTAATAATAAAGAGGACTGCATTGTGTGGACCTAGATATAGTGGGAAGTATAAGGCCACCAGACAGACAGCAAAGTTTAAGTATTGCTGTGCGTAATGCAGGAAAATAGTAATGGTAATATGAGTGCTGTACAATGGTCATGAGAGAAGCTGGAATAATAAGCTGCTCCACAGGAGCTGATGAGCTAAGCTATCTTAAGTAGCCAGAATGCAACAATGGTGGAATGCAATCTAGTTACACTAGATAGGGAATGTGCTTGGCAAGAAACAGTGTTGCTGTCACTTTAAGCTTGAGGAGCTGGCTGGCAGTAGCCTGTAGGAGTGAGCTAGTAAGCTAGGGCGGGGTTTAAGTGTATTTAAACAGGACCGGGAGTGGGTGCTTGGGCCAAAAAATTCAAGGTCCTAGGGCTCCCTTCCTGGAGGTGATCAGTCCCTCGATGGATAGTCTGTACCTGGGCTTCTGTAAGGGGCTGGTGGCTTCAGACCTGGACCGCAGATGGCAGTCTGGCAGGTCGGGTTCATCGGAGAACTACAGCTGTGGCACTCTGACCACCTGAAAAGAGAAGGACTGGGGAAATTAAGTGAAAGGCAGGGGTAGGGACTGTTTGTGGAGCTAAAAAGAAATGCAAAATGGCTTAAACATGGGGGTGGGTCACAGACCAAAATGTTAGGCAAGGTGCCATGAGGTATGAGAGAGAGCAAGAGCAGGTCTAATTAAAACACAATACCAACGTAGAAAGGTGAAAAAGAGGTATGCGAGTTTAGGACCTGAGCTGAGATCGCTGCTGGGTCTTAAGAGGGAACACTCTACAGGCACTTAGATTAAATCAGCAAAACTTGAACTCTAAGATACTAGCAAGACAGAATTAAAAGAAATCAAAATCCATTAAAATATAATTCAAACATTAACACTGCAGAGCAGTGCAGAGCTGTACAGAGCCAATTGGAGTGCTTCTGGGGCTAACTGCAGCCAATGGGTCACAGCAGGAATAGACGCCAGACTTCAACCGAGAAACAAATGTCCTCATGTAAAAAAGGAAAATCAAGGTCCTAGGGCTCCCTTCCTGGAGGTAATCAGTCCCCGAGGGAGAGTCTGTATCTGGGCTTCTGTGAGGGGCTGGTGGCTTCAGACCCAGACCGTGGAAGGCAGTCTGGCAGGTCAGATTCATCAGAGAACCACGGCTGTGGTACTTGGATCACCTGGGCTTCTGTGAGGGGCTGGTGGCTTCAGACCTGGACTGCAGATGGCAGTCTGGCAGGTCAGGTTCATCACAGAACCTTGGCTGTGGCACTCAGACCACCTGGGCTTCTGTGAGAGGCTGGTGGCTTTAGACCCGGACTGTGGATGGCGTCTGGCAGCTTGGGTTCATCAGAGAACCATGGCTGTGGCACTTGGACCACCTGGGCTTCTGTGAGGGGCTGGTGGTTTCAGATCTGGACCGTGGATGGCAGTCTGGCAGGTCGGGTTCTTCAGAGAACCACGGCTGTGGCACTCGGACCACTCAGGAGCCCCATGATGCCTCCTTAGACTGTGGAGGCTATCCAGTGTCATTCTAAGGGAGATCTAGGTACAGATAGGTTTCTAGGATTACTATGCTCCTTGGGCTTGGTAGCTGTATTCTTCAGGGAGTCTGTTTCTGCCATCAAGGTCTATAATATGGCATTTGCAGCAGCAGTCATCACCATGGTACCAGTTCCTTCTTGCATCATTACTTCAAGTTGATGCAACCAAGTATGAGGCACAGGTTAGAATGCAAATAGATGGGATCCTTGGAAGATGCCAGCAAGCTTGTCCTGGTGCCCCATATTATAGCTATTGGCAAGGGAAGGCAAATTTATTTGTTAGGTGCCTATCCAAGGCTCTAGGTGCCACACAGACAACAAGATTAAAACAATTTAGCAGTATGTTATATTTAAAAACACAGTTTCAGCATGACATCCCAAACATAAATACCAAATTGAAAATTACAGGTTAAAAATGTTTTCTTATGGTCCCCAAAGCCTGGTTAACATATGTTTTAAGTAAACTCTTAAAATGTCCCAAAGAGGGGACTTCTCTTATTGAAGCTGGAAGTACATTCCACACCACCCGAGCTGCTACACAAAAAGCTCGATATCTCTCGAAGATTTCAATCAGGAGTGAAGAACCATAAGGAGATCCATCTCAGCACAATGGAGAGGATGGATCGGAGCGTATTCTGTCAGAAGGTCTTTCAGGTAGCTGGGACCCTAATCATGCAGGGCTTTGTAAACCAGCAGACTTATCTTGAAACTAATGCGTCACCTGACTGGTAGCCAGCACAGATCCCCGAAAATCGACGTGATATGCCCAGACTGATATGTCCCAGCTATTAGCCAGGCTGCTCAGTTCTACATGAGTTGTAAGCAATGCACCAGCCCCACAGATAGCACTAGGTAAACAGCATTGCAGTAATCCAAATGGGAGGAGACGAAAGTGTACACTAGTGTCTCCATGTCAGAGCAAGCAACATAGGTATGAATTTGGGAGATATTCCATAGCTGGTAAAAACCACTGCTGACAACAGGTGGCACCTGATGTTCTAGTGTCAGTCTATTATCCAAAAAGACAGCCACGTTTTTTACTCTATCAACAGGTCATGCAGTGGTGCAATTTAACGATGGCAATAAGGCATCATCATTATTCATTGCCACAGCAACTCAACGTATTTTCACCAGTAGCCCCTCTGTCTTTGATGTGTTGAGTCAGAGCCAGCTTGAAGCTATCCTGTCCTGGATCTCTACCAGGCATACCTCCAGCGCATCTGTTGCATTAACCCCATGAGGTGCGCACAACAGATAGATCTGGGTATCATCTTCATAGCAGTGAAAACCCAGACAATACTACCTGATGGTCTCCCCCAAAGGCAACATGTACACAGCAAACAACATAGATGCTAGAATCGACCCCTGAGTTGCTCCACAGTTGAGATTAACTGTATCTGAGATGTTTCTGCCCAAAGACACCTGCTGCATTCTGCCGGATAAGTAGGATTCAAACCACTACATCACTATATTTGAGATTGCTGCATGGTGTCTCAGACGGGATAATAGCACTCCAAGATCTACCAAAATGCCTTGGACAGATCCAGCAGTACCAAGATGGAACAGTAACTGGTATCTCTAGCCCAGAGAAGATCATTGAACATCATGACAAACAGCAGTTTCTGTACTATAATAAAGCCTTAACCCAGACTGAAATGGTTTGAGGATCTCAAAACATTGCAAGCAGTTCTGTAGCTGAGCCACCACTATGTTCTCTAAAAATGGAAGGTTTGAAGCATGCCTGTAATTTGCCAAATCATCAGGGTCCTGTGATGGCTTCTTCATAAGGGTTTCACCATGGCTGTCTTCAGTTCAATGGGGGACACTGCCACCTGAAGTGAACACCTGACTATTTCAGGGATAATTGGAACCATGGTCAGACAGAAACTTGAGAGAAAGCTGGTAGGCCCTGGGTTCAGAATAAAGTAAATGAGATGCAGCCCCAAGACCACTCAGAAGACCATCTCAAGTGGGACTGGGTCAGACTCCTCTCAGGAAGACAGAGTCCTCAAATCTGTCAACTCATGAACACTGTCAGCCCATGACAGGTCATCCAAGGAGACATCGGCCCGGATAGAGGACACCTGGCAAAGGAAAAATACCTGGTGTCTAGTGGAACCCTCCAACCCCCACCCCATCAGATACTGCCCCCACCACCACCACCAGTCCGCTCCCCTGACCCTGTCCCAGAGCGGACCACTGGCACAGCCCTCCACTCACTTCCACGGCTGGCAGCCCCACTGACATGCTGTGAATGAATGAATGAGCATGTGCTTGTACAAGCACACGCCATTCATTCATTCATTCATTCATTCATTCAGTCAGCCAGCTCATCATTGTACAGGACTTTTCAGGAGGCTAGAAAGGGAGGGTGGACTGCTCCAGTCTTCAGTGGGGGGGTGAAAACACCAAAGTTTATTCTCCAAAGCAGTCACACCAGGATATTTCAGAGGTGTAAAAAATATACACCACCTAAATACAAACAGTGAGTGATGCTTTGAAGCGATGACTTGTTTAACCGAGCAAAACTAAAACATGTCCAGGATGTCAACTAACGCTCAGATGTCTGAAAAATAAAAATCTCTTCCCTACACTAGCTTACTGTGATAATCCCTAGATACTCTGAAAAATAATGAAACATACCTATCAAACTAAGAGCAAATAGGGAGGTCAAATAAAATCTAAATGAATGCTCCAGTCTCAACAGCGCTTCGGATGGTTAACCCAACATTGTGGCCATTTTTTCTCTAGCGCAAGAGATAATAACTGGTGACACTCATTATTGGAAGACAATGAGATCAGAGAGAGCTACATTTCTGTCCCAGCTCATTATGACTGAAGAAAACAGACTGGCTGCACTTGTTTTGTACTACGGACATGCTTTACATCCTGACTGCTTGCCTACAGAACAAGGAGGAAATCGCTATGGAGAATACTGAATGGTCAGATCTGTTTTTTAAAACTAAGATTGCCAGAATCTGTGACCAGGTCTCTTCCATTGCTCAGACTAGGAGTAACAAGAATGTGTGTGTGTGTGGGAGAAGGAGTTTGAACTGTTTCTAAGTTTCTGAGGAGTTTAGCCAGTTGAATGTGGAGGGTGCTGCCTGAGAGGTCTCTGGGCTGCACTATACCACCTGAAATCTGGCTCCAGTTCCATCCCACTTAATCAAGGCTCGGGTAGCAGAATTAGCCCTGGTCACAGTGGGGATAGTCAATGCTTCCTCAGCAGAGGGAGCCTTTCCAGGGCCCTTCAAAAAGGTAATTGTGAGACCTCTTCTCAAGAAGCCATCATTAGATCCTGACATCCTTGTTAAGCTTTTGCTGATCTCCACCCTGCCATTCTTGGCAAAGGTTGTGAAGCAGTTGGTGCAGCTAGGGGACCATCTGAAGTAGCATAAAATCAGTGAGCGGATCTATTTTGGTTTGTGCCATTGTCACAGCACAGAGACAGTTCTACTCAAGGTATGAAATATCTCTTTCTTGCAAGAGATCAAGCTGAGGTATTAGTCAGCCTCTCATCAGCATCTGACATGGTGGATCACAGGGTTTTGGTGGATGAAGAAAGAATATGCAGATCTGTCCTGGATTGTGCTTGGATGATTTCATTCACCCCTGACAGACTGGGAACAGTTAGTGAGGGTGGGATCTTACATGTTTCAGCTGATTGGCCATGACTGCAGTGTTTCTCAGGAATCAGTCTTCTTCCCTTGTTTATGACCATGTACATGCATTCAAAAGGGAGAGAGCATTAGGAAAATAGTAGTGGGGAGCATTGCTGTGCTAATGATATCCATCTTCACCTCTGTTTTACATTCAATGGGGCCAAAGTGATTGCACTTTGCTGTTACTTGATCAGTGCCTGGAGGAGATTAAGCACTTGATGGGCCCCAAGCTGGCTGAATCTGAACCCAAGAAGAGTGCAACAGCTTTTTATCAGTTCAGATCACCAGGGTTGCATTAAATAGCAACTTTAGGCTGCCTTTCCATGAGGGGGTACAGCTGATTGTTGATGCTTTGGTCAGCAACTTAGGAGAAAAGTTCTCAGAGAAAAAACGACATTGGAGTCCCAGATGTCAGCTGTAATTGGAATTGCTGCTACCATCATAGTAAAATCACCAGATTGCTTCTTCTTCTAGAATCAGGTGATCTGGCAGCTCTGGTGCAGGCAGTCATCTCCTTGTATGTTTACTGTTGTTGTGTGCTGTAAAAGGGCATATCCTGTGGCCAAAATCGATGTCGGCTGTTCACCTTCTGACTTCCTAAAGGTGTATCTGTATAGTTTTATAGCATGATATGTGATAGCGCTAGTCAGGCAGACAGGTAAGCAGACAAGCAGACAGACAGAGCACTTACTGTAGGATTATTGTTCTGATATTTAAGGACCAGAATGGACTATATCCCTTCCATCTTCACAAGATGCTGACTCCATCAACTAGGTAGGGCCCTATATGCTAATGAACAGGGACCACTGGTTGCCCCCCACTCTAGATTAAAATAAGAAGAGGCTAAGGCATTTTAGTAATGGCTCTGGTCTTCTGGAATTCTCTCCAACAGGAGGTCTGGATTACAAGCCCAAGCCACTTCAAAAATGGAGGTTTGGAAGTCCTTTTGAGAGCCGCCTATCGTGACTACATTACTTGAATTTGTTTTTGCATTTATATTACTGCTATTTTACACATATTTCATCAGTCTAAATTCTAGGGTTACATTACTATTTATTAATTTATGTTTTTATTAATAAATAGACAGGTTTTGACTTTGTGTTTCTTTTCTTCAGCATTCTTGGTTTTTAAATGGGGACCTAACAAACAAAAGTTCCTATCCTATCATTTTAGGTATATCATCAGAATTTACAATATTTATACATTTTGGAGACATTTTAGAAACCGTAAGCTGGTGTTTCTTTTTTGTTTTGTTTTCAGAATGTATTTTATTGCAAATGTTATCATCCCAAGAACAACTCGTTTTCAGATGTGTTCTGGGGGAATGAGACCAGCAAAATTAAATGTCAGAAAGAGTAAACACATGTACAGATGTGGAACAGGGTACAAATCAAATGTACAACTGTAGGGCAGTGCAGAGACAATAAAAAAGTCTGCAGATGTTTATAGAAACTGTCCATTGTTGTTTGCTGACCCCCCCACCCAAATAGCCACATCATCCCCTTCCCCAGCATGTGCAGACTTACCGGCTACACAGAGCCCAGTTAACTCTTGTTGCTGTCTCTGGCCTCTATGATTGGCATTGGAGCCAGGAGAGTGAAGAAGTGTGCAGCCTTTTTTGGCAGCGGCAGCTCAGTTTGACCTTTGTGGCCTGTGCCACCCAACCATGCCAATGCTGCCAATGGAGCATAAGGCAGGGGTAGTGTACTGTCATCTATGGCAACCCAATATATATTCTGGAAGCACCGCTGGTATCTCCTGTTCATCACCTACATAGCTTCCCAACCCACATATGCGTTAGGAACTGTTTGGGGCCCCAACATGTTTGAAAGTCAAAGTGGCTTACAAGAGGTTGAATGATGCTATTTGTTTGAGGGATTAGCACCCAGAAAGATACTACTGGTTGCAAATATTCCCAATGGGCTCATGAAGGTATAATAAAAGAGCTTAAGGAGATCTGGGATTTAAAAGCACACCATCTGACCTGTGATCCAGATTCTAAAACTAATAGCTACAGTATAGCATGACTGGGATGTCGATCCTTCACAATTACCAACCACTTTGCCTCACAGGGTACCAAGAAAGTGTAGCATCTGCTGAGCCCAAGGAGTATCTTAAAGACAGATAGCGCATCGAGCCAATAATTTGTTAATTTGATAGATATATCATCCTATTTAAGTTGCATTTTAAAAGTGCCTGTTTTATTTACATCCTGAGGAATTTGACCGATCAATGAAGATTAATGAAGACTGACCTGGAAGTTGGTGTTTGAAATGTGGTTACCCAAGAAAGCTGAACACTAAAAGTGGTCATCTTTAAATGCCTACCTTCATTTTTTTTTTCAGTTCAAAAGTTTATTAAGAGTTTTACAATACAGAGAACAGGTCCACACCATACATGAAATACAAGGCATAATCATAAAATTCTGGAAGATCCATCCTCCTCCTCCCTCCTCCCTCCCCACCCTCTCCTCTCCCCTCCCCCGAAAAGACTCAGCACAGAGTAGAGGTTCTTATAAACCTTTGGACAGAGGTTAAGATGCAGTTTTAAACAAGCTGTAGGGAATAAAGAGATTGTAGGGTGCCCCACACCTTGTTGAATCTTTCTGACCTGTTGAGGAGGCGTGCTGTTGCCTTCTCTGTTCTAAGATTTGCCAGTACCTCATGTAGCCATTTGGTGTATGTAATTACATCACTATCTTTCCAATGTCTTAGTACAAGCTTTTTGACAGACATCGAAATTAAGGCTATGTAAAATTTACGATTACAAACTGAGATCCCAGAGAAATTGCCCAACAGGCAGGCTTCTGCAGTGAATAAATCACTGAGACCTAGGAGGGGGTCCACCATTTGCTGAATAAGAGCCCATAAAGGGGCCCTTTTGAGCATGTCCAAAAAATGTGAAGCAAAGTGCCTTCCTCCTGCATACACCATGTGCAAGTGGAGAAAATTGCAATACCAAATTTGGCCAGTTTTTGTGGCGAGCAATATAAATTGTGCAGTATGTGAAATTGCATAAGGCGAAGCCTATCTTGAGTAACAAACTTGTGACAATTTTGCCACAGGACAGACCAATTTATAATCATATCTATGAAGAGGGAAGACCAATAAGTAGATGGACCAAAATATTCTGGATAGATGCAGTCATATAAAATCCCATATGTTTTGGACATCGCTTGTGGGAAACCCACAAGAGGGCTCAATTCTGTATGAAAAGGTAAACCTGAGGGCTGTGGGGGAACAGCCCCAATAACTTTTACCAGGAGATGTCACAGCTGGAAAACTTAAAAAATGTTGGAATTTGGAATATATGAGATTTACTCATAATTTCAGGGGAAGAAAGACACAACCCATCTTCTTTTACAATGTGTGTAAGTGAGCAATCACCTAACTGTGGGAGCCAGTGAGACAAGAGAACTTTGCCTTCTATCTTAAGATTAGTGATACCTTGGAAGGGTTGAGCCAAGTCCCAAGTATGGTTTTACTTCAGAAAAGAACAAAGTTGGGAATGAACCCTAATGGAAGTAGCTATGGGAGAAGCCCATAGTTATGAAGGGAGGGTTTTTAATTTTGTGTATAACAGTGTAGAAGGGGCGAGGCCATGAGATCTGATTTGAGCTAATTCTATTTTGAGCCAGATAGGCATGAAAGGGAGGGAAGTCTGGGGATCCCCAGAAGTTGTCCACCTGAGATATTTACTGGCATGGCTTACCCAGTAATAGAGACCAATATGTGGAAGACATAAACCTTCTTTAGCCTTCGGAGCCACTAACTTATGAAATGCCATTCTTGGCCTTTTGCCAGCCCAGATGAAGTCCGTAATGAGACTGTGAACTTTTTTGGACCAGGAGCAAGGGAGCCAAATGTTTAACAGGTTGAGTGGGTAGAAAAGATGGTGGAAGGCATTCATCTTAATCAGGTTAATTTTACCCCAAAGAGATTTTGGGAGAAGGGACCACCTTTTCAGATCCTGATTAAGCGTGTGGAGAAGGGAATCTAAATTCAGTTTTTCAAGGCGGGCCTGGTTCCTTGTGAGTTCAATTCAGAGATACCACAAGGATTCAGGTTCCCAGGAGAGCCCCAGGACTGAGATTGCATGTTTCAAAATTATATGGTTAAGGGGAAATACAACTGTCATTTCAATATATAACTTGTAATTGAATAAATTGCTGAATTCTTAATAATGTTCAGCATGGGTGGAATGGATGTGGCCGGGTGGTATAGTTGAAGGAGGAAGTCAACTGCATAGGCTGAAACCTTAATTTCATGGCCTTGTATAGTGATGCCTTGGATCCTTTGACATCCTGTCAATCTTCATATGAGAGGTTCCAGATATAGATTAAAAAGCAATGGAGACAAGGGACAACCTTGCCTTGTGCCAGACTGTAGAGGAAACAGCTCAGATATTACACCATTACTAGACACCCGGGTAGTCGGGAATTTATAAAGTGCATGTATCCACCTCTGGAAGTCTGGAAGGAAGCTGAATGCTTTTAGGGTTCGAAACAAGAAGTTCCAATTGACCCTGTCGATAGCCTTCTCAGCATCCAGGGAAACCAGAGCAGCTGGGAAATTTGCATCCATAGACACCAAGAAGACATGGGCCAGGTTATGCAAGTGGTCTGTGAAAGACCTACCCTTCATAAATCCCACTTGTTCTGGTCCTGTGAGATCAGGAAGAATTAGGCTGATATGGTCAGCCATTAGCTTGGTCAGGATTTTAATGTCCTGGTTGAGAAGTGATATTAGTCTATAGCTTGTTACTAAATCGTGGACACATACCAGGCTTGGGTAAAAAGACAATCAGAGCTTCAAACAGGGATTTGTCCATTTCAGAGCACGAGAGAATACGCTGATATGGTGGAAGAAGTAAAGGGATTAACTGGTTGGCAAACACTTTATAAAAATTGGGGGAAAAACCGTCAGGCCCTGGGTTTTCTCTGTGGGAAGGTCTTTGATTATTCTAGCCAGCTCAGCATGTGAAATGGGAGATATCAATGAGAGTTAAATAGAAACATAGCAACATAGACTTTGATGGCAGATAAGGACCACTTGGCCCACCCAGTCTACCCATTTCCCTACCTATTGGATAAGCTGCAGATTCTTGTTAACCAACAGCCTACTTCCTGCAACCCCCACTATAATTGTCTTATGTCTGTCCCATGCATGTTTGAATTCCCCCACTGTTTTAGACCCCACAACCTCTCCAGAAAGGCAGTTCCATGCATCCACCACTCTCTCCATGAAAAAAAATTTCCTCACATTACCCCGAGCCATCCCCCCTCTATCTTTAAATTGTGCCCCCTTGTTCTTACACATCTCTTTTTCTGAAAGATGCTACCCTCCTGGACTTTGTTGATTCCCTTGAGGTACTTAAAAGTTTCTATCATGTCCTCCCTGTCCCTTCTTTCATCAAGGGTATACATATTAAGCTCTCTCAGTCTCTCTTCATGTGGTTTGTGATGTAGACCCTGCACCATTTTAGTTGCCCTCCTCTGGACTGCTTCCATCCTGTCTATGTCCTTGTGCAGATAAGGTCTCCAAAACTGCACGCAGTACTCCAGATGGGGTCTCACCAATTGTCTGTACAGAGGGATAACCACTTCCCTTTTTCTACTTGTGATGCCCCTCCCTATGCATCCCAGTATCCCCCTGGCTCTCCTTACTGACTTCTCACATAGCTTACCCACCTTTAGATCATATGATATGACTACCGCCAGGTCCCTTTCCATTATTGTTGTTGTTAGTACCTCCCCTACTATTGTGTACGCTCCTCCTGGATTTTTATTTCTCAGGTGATTTACTTTGCATTTCTTTGCATTGAATCTAAGTTGCCATATGTCTGACCATTCCTCCAACCTTGCCAAGTCAATTCTTATCCTTTCTACTCCCCCTTGTGTATCAACTCTGTTACAGATCTTTGTGTCATCTGCAAAGAGGCATACCTTTCCTTCCAGACCCTCTGCAATGTCACCTATAAAGACATTAAAGAGGACTGGACCCAGTACTGAGCCCTGAGGTACTCCACTAGTAAACCCCCTTTCTTCGGAATGTGTTCCATTCACTATTACCTTCTGTGTCCTGTTGTGTAGCCAGTTTGTTACCCAGGCTACGACCCTGGGACCCAGTCCCAGGCTGGCTAACTTGATTATTTATCTTTTATGCTGGACTGTGACAAATGCCTTGCTAAAGTCTAGGTAGGCCATATCCACAGCCCCTCCCTGGTATATTACTTTGGTCACCCAGTCAAAGAAATTGATTAGATTCATCTGACATGACCTTCCTGCTGTGAATCCATGTTGCTTTGGGTCTTGTGCACCGCTGGCCTCTAGGCGCTCAACAATTCTTTCTTTCAGAAGTGATTCCATAATTTTCCCTACCACTGAGGTCAAACCAACAGGTCTGTGGTTTCTTGCTTCTGCCTTGCTCCCACTTTTGTGAAAATGAATCACATCTGCCCTCCTCCAGTCTTCAGGTACCACCCCATCCTCCCACAATTTGTTAAAAAGTGTGGTCAGTGGTGTCACTAGGTCCTCCCTTAGTTCTTTTAGGATTCTAGTGTGAATCCCATCAGGCCCCATTGCTTTGTCCACCTTGAGTTTTAGGAGTTCTTTCAGGACTCTTTCTTCTGTAAATGGACTGGCCTCAACCCCACTACCCAGAGTGCTTCTATTGTTTGGTTTAGGTAACTCCTCTCTTCTTCTTTTGTGAATACTGAGAAAAAGTATTCATTCAGTATCTCTGCCTTTTCACTGTCTCCCTCTGCCCACCTCTCCTCTCATTTATTAATCTTCACTATCCCTCCCTTAACCTTTCTATGCTCCCTAATGTACCTATAAAAGGTTTCATCCCCCTTCTTAACTGAGTTGGCTATCTTTTCCTTGGTTTGGGCCTTTGCTTTTCTGACTGCCTTCCCCAGTTCTTTCTGCTTTAATTGATACAGTTCCCTGTCGTGCTCCTTCTGTGATTCCTTATACTTTTTGAATGCAGCCTTTTTCTCATTAACCTTCCCTGACACATCTTTTGAGAACCATAGTGTTTTTTTATTCCATTTTGTTTTCTTTATTTGTTTCACACAAAGGCTTGTTGCCTCCATGATGGCAGTTTTGATTTTTCTCCATTGTTCTTCCACCCCTCCTTTCTGGCCATTTGCTAATTCATTCCTCAGGTATTCACCCATTATGCCAAAGTCAGCCCTTCTAAAGTCCAATGTCCTTGTCTTTGTATGGCTTGTCTCCATGGTTGTGTTTATTGTGAAGCACACTGTGTAGTGGTCGCTTGTTCCCAGATGTCTACTGACTTCTAAATTTGTGATCCTCTCTCCATTTGAGAGTTGTTGTGATTCCAAGAGGGAATGCAGATGAGAATCATTAAGAAAACTATCCAGGAACATGGGGCCATACAGCTGCTTATAGTAGCAACTAAATTCAGCAACAATATCAATTGGAAAGGTCTTTAAAGAGCCATCTTCCAATGAGCGGATGGCTGTGATAAGTCTGGAAGACTCCTGCGGTTTGATTCTTAAAGCAAGCAGGCATCCTGCTTTCTCCCCCGGTCTGTGTTGGAAACTTTGGCTTTCAGGATAGCAAATTCCATCTTCTCTCTCAGAAGTTCCAAACAGGTATCTTTCAGTTTAATAAGATCATGTCTAAGCTGCTCAGAGAAATGTGGAAAGAGCTTGGCTTCTATATCCCGAATTTGAGTAAGGGTGGACATTAATTGATTTTCCCTTTTTTTCTTCCGTTTCAAGGCCAAACCAATCAATAGGCCTTTAACGCACACCATTCCACATCTGGCTTACCTGTAGAGTTATGATTAGTGGAGATAAAATGAGTAATATGGTCAGATATATATTTGGTTACTCCTGGGTCTTTTAGAAGCTGATTATTAAGTTTCCAGCATCCCCCACTTCTGGGGAGAGAAGCAAATGAGAGCTGGCAGGTAACCAGGGAATGATCTGAAGGGGGGCCTGGGTGAATGGATGGGTTGATCACCCCTGGGAGAAGGGTTTGTGAAATAAATAAATAATCAGTTCAGGAGGAAGTCGCATGCACTTGGGAGGTAAACATATATCCTCTGTCAGTGGGGTGAAGAACTCACCAAATATCGCACAAGCCCATTTGGTCTTCCATGTCTCTGAATGTCCTTTGAGAAGTGGAAAGGCCTTTATGAGAATGACCTGAGTGATCCATGCTTGGGTCAAAAATTAAGTTTAGGTCTCCCCCAATAATTATCGAGATAGACAAATATGTTAATTAGTTGCATAAAAAAACAGGCGTATCGATATTCAGACCATATACGCTATCCAGTAAAATTTTGGTGGTAAGTAATTTACCCTTAACAAATAGGAATCTGCCCTGAGAGTCACAGATAGTTTGAATAGAGGAAAATGGGACAGGCCTAGATATTAAAATCATTACCCCACAGCTCTGGGTGTTTCCTCCTGCAGAGAAAAGTTGTCCTATCTGTTGCCTCCTCAGCCTCCTTGCCTCTGAATTGAGTAAATGAGATTCTTGTATAAATATAATGTCTGCTTTCAGTAAACTCAGATGTTTTAGTAATTTATATTTTTTCAATTTCTGTCTCGCCCCTTTAACATTCCACGTAGTAAAAATTAAATCCCTAAACATTTACCTTTGAGATTCGAAACTGTGTACCTTCTGATACTATGATACAAGTTCTTGTCCAAAGTGCCTTATCCTGTTTTCTCTCTGTGCTACCCACCCTCCTCTCCCAACTGATCTAACATCCAGTTCAACCCAACAAACCTCCAAAACCAGTAGTAAATGTAAAAAGGTCCCCGAAATCTGGAAATCCCCCAACCCCCTCTGCCCCCCTTACTGACTCAAACTGCACTCTGCAGTATACCACACTACTGCCCCCCAGCCACCCTAATCTGAATCCCATTATCTATAAGTGAAAAATTCTCAAAGTACCATTACTTAACATTTACCAGTATTATTATGGGAAATGATTTGGAACCCTTTTCCATGCAAACAAAGTTGCAAGTTGTTGTTACTGATAACATTATAAACACCAAATATGATCTTCTAAGTACTAAGCACTGTACTAAAATGTATATAAAACTGTCCTGCCAAGGACAAAAGTTTGAGCAAAGTAGTTTCTTCCCAAGGCGAACAGTAACTTCTGCAGGCCCTAACATATGGAAAAATAATGAGAATGACCCTTGTGAACTGAATGCATCTCAACCAGACACTTGCACCTATGTGCTTTAGACAACTTTTGCACATCAAAAGAAAATAAGGGTAACTGTGGTTTTATCAAGTGCTGACATGCTGCATTGTAGTCCAGTGGCAGGTCGATATGCTTGTAAACGTACACTGTTCTAGGCATCCAAGTATTATGAGGCCCAAAATTAAAGATTATGTCCCTGCCGAACATAAATTCTTTTATGCTGAAATCCGATTTAAAACCTTAAAAATTGGTGAAGCGCCCCCTCTAGTGACAAGAGTTATGCACTGACGATTATTAGATATTTAACCCAGATGCAGTGCGTACTCTCGAGGAGAAAAAGCATATTCAGCCATGATCCTGGGTTTGTTTGTTAAAGGTCTTCCTACAGCTGGATTTCACTGGGGGATGTGAAGGCATTTTCTGTTAATAATCTAACTCTTTTTCCCTGCCCATCAGAATCTGAGGCTTAGTCTGTGCTGAATTTGAAAATCTTGAGGAGAGAACAGCAAACACCAAAGGGTGGTTACTTGTAATGTATTGAAATGAACTCACATCTCTTACAACTGTTTGTGTCAGGCTATACAGCATGAATCTGATTATTTCCTCGATCTCTTAGAGTGCCACTCAGCAGATCCACTAATCAGTTCAAGGATCTCGGAAGAGGTCTGGCAAGGCAACTTTAAGTCCTGCCAATGTAGTTTCTGGCTCTTTGTAGGACATCCAGCTGCTGGCTACCTACACTTGAAGCCACGTCGGGTAATTCATCCTAAATTTTATACCCGTTGCAATGAACTTCGAGACCAGGGGGTGAAAGGCTGCTCTTCTTTGCCTTATAGTAACAGGTAGGTCTTGTGCAACTCTAATTTTCATACCCTCTTATCTGGCTTCTTGTAATTCTTTCACCTTCACCAGAAAATGCTGGTGATCTAAAAAGTTGAGGAAGCGAAAGGTTAGAAGACGTGGCTGAGCTCCCGATGGTGGTATTGGGCAGAGGGCATGATGCGCCCACTCAATCACATACTTAAGCCTGAATGGAGAAGGGCCAGCAATCTTTTCTACCAGTTTTTAAATGAATAGAACAGTATCTAGGCCTTCTTCTTTTTCCGGTAGACCTATGAGGACCACGTTATTTCTGCGACTGCAGCCCTCTAGATCCTCTACTGTCAGTTCAAGTCTAGCCATTCTTTGTCGGGATGTGACTAGCTCCAGGTCTACTTTGTCTGCCCATTTCTCCAGGGAGCAGATGCGGACTTCGCTATCCAAGGTGCGCTGAGATATATCTTCCAAGGCTTGGGCTAGCGATTTCAGTTCAGAGGTGACAGTACGGAGCTCGTCTTTAAACAGCTTAAATTCCTCCAAAAATATATTTAAGGTGGGTGGCTCTTGATCTGATGGGAGGTTCGCTACTCTCGGCATGTCTGCAGCACTATAGGTCCTGGATTTTTTGGGGGCCTTCTCCGACATGACTGGAGGAGTGTGCCTTGGTGGAGCTTTCTTCATTTTGGCTTCCAGGAAGTGGCTGGATTTGTTGGTAGAGAAGTAAACAAGTAAACCTTCTGGCAGGAGTAATATAAGGGCTCTTAATTTAATTTACCTGTGGAAAACAGACTTTAGATGGGTTAGGTGGCTGGAGCAGTGAAGTGGAGCTGCTAACAGGCACCCTGCATCACGTGATCCCTCGGTCTTCATTTTGATATGTACTTTTAAAATGCACCTTAGATAAGATGATATATCCATCAAATTAGAGAATAATTGATGCAATAATTGGCTAGATTCTAGCGTATACAGGCTAATACAACTCTGAAAAAACAATATTGCAGGTTATCTTTGTATTGACTGTCATAGAAAGTTTTTTTAAAATTGTATTAATAATGTCACTTTATAACATTTTGCAATAGTCACCTTTTGGCTGCAGAAGACAAAAGATGGATGGCACACTAGAGTGCAGGATATTAATTTAATATGAAATATACATATTACAAAGTACAGTCAGTGCAAAAAGACTCTTCTGCTGATTTCTGAGGTCCAGGGATTGTCTTTCAAAGCTCTCCTCTGTGGAGCAATTCCTCCTAATTCTATGGAACTGCCCCATAGGAATGCTCTCTATCAACTGACTTGGATGCCCACTCTCTGCTCATAAAAGAACATTTTCTGCAGTTGATTTCCTAAAGGTATCACTCTGTATCATTCCTTGCTCATTCAAATAAAATTGTACATCAAGAAATTCAATACTTTCAGAACTAGTCATATAAGCAAACTGCAAATTATAATCATTTCTATTCAGCCAAGATGTAAATTCCTGGACCTCTTCCACCGTTCCAGACCATATCAATATTGTATTATCAATAAAGCAGTGCCATCTGACAATCCTCCCCAGGTGTGTATTATTTTCAACATTAAATACATCTGCTCTTCCCACCATGCCAGGCACAAATTTGCATCTGAGGGGTCCATAGTGGCCCCCATTGCTGTTCCCTGGACCTGCATATAAAATTATCCATCAAATGTGAACTAGTTGTGATGTAAAATATTTCATTTCATTTTTATTTTTTATACTTGATGAGCATTACTGCCTGTTTTCACAAGTGGCAAGTAGTATATAATCTACTGCCTCTGGAGGAGAAAGTCAGAATGCACCTCTGGAAAAACTCCTTGCTGTGTCCTAAGAAGATACTTAATAGCCTCCAACCCAAGATTATGTGGTATACTAGTGTAATAAGATTTAACATCAGCAGTCACAAACCTATAAGTCTCCTGCCAGCCCACACCATCTATTTATTTAAGATATCCATAGTGTCTCTGAGATAGGCCGGTGCCCCATAAACTATTTCTTTCAAATAAAATTCAACATTTTCTTTTTTATTTATTTAAACATTTGGCAACTGGGAAAGGCACACTGAACCAAGGCTCGTTTCCAGGTGTGACCTGGGGGCAGGGGTCAAGGGATTATAGTGCACAATACATTTTTTATACATTTTCAAAACTGCATAAACAAAAATATATACAGGAATACATAGTATGCAGAAGGAATTTACAAGATAGAAACATATTGGTACAAAAGTAGGCAAACAGCATGAATTATGTAAAAGAAAGATATGCATACCCAGTGGTACAGTGCCAGATGACACTGGTAACTAATAGCAGAAGGTAGTAGGTAGATGCCAAAAGTGGGGGGAGAGCAGAGAGGAGTGCTGTTTGTTGGTTAGTGGCAGGAGTAGATGGGTAGTGGCAGGAGGCGTAGTTGGTTTTTGATAGAGCTGTGAGAGAGCGAGTTTCTTAGGAGAAGCAGTTGATTGTTCCATAGTGAAGGGAGCCTATAGTTGAAGGCGGATTTGCCAGCAGTCATGTAAGGTATAGGGAGTGAGAAGGAGTGGGGAATTTCTTGAGTGTAGGGTGTAAGATGAAATAAGTGTGGGTGTCAGCTTCTCAGACAGGTAAGAAGGAATCAAGTTAAACCAGTATTTGGAAACTAGGGAGATGGAATGGATGAAATGACGATGAGACAGAGGTGATAAACCAAGGGTGGAGAGGAGAAAGCAGTGGTTGGTTCTGAGGGCAGAGTTTGTGGCAAAGCAGCAGAAAGCAAAGAAAAGGGAGCCTAGCCTGGCTAATGAAGAGGAGGGTGCAGTGCAGTATATTAGGTCTGCATAATCAAAAATGGGGGCAAACGTTTTAGAAAGCAGTTCACACCTCACAGGTAGTGGGAGCGATTCTCTATTATGTTATAATATACCTAGCTTTGGGTGAAGTTTAGAGGAGATGGCATCAATGCGAGTTGAAAAACTTAGCTAGGGGTCCAACCATACTCCTAAGTAATTGTAGTATGTGACAGCACATGGAGGGGATCTGTCCAGAGAGGTGATAGCCAGGGGAGAGGATGCTCTGGCAAGCTTTTGAGCAGACCCGAAGGTCATGAAAACTGTCTTAGAGGTGCTGATTTTGAGTAGGTTAGCCTGGAACATATCTAGATATATTTTCAGACACTGAGCCTATCCCAGAGACAATTTTTCTTCCAGGTGGGTTGGCAAGAGACGTCTGTATCTTGGGCAGGAGGTAAAAGGTAGGCTTCACAGGGTGTTTCACTTTTATAAAGTTAGCATCAAAAGTAAGTTGTCCACTCCAAATGGCTTCATTAACAAAATTATCCAATTCAGCTTTAAAAACCTGAGTTGGATCACTTTTCAGGAGTTTATAACTTCTTTCATCCTTTAATTGTCTTAAAGCTTCACCTCTGTACTGCTCCCTAGACATGACTACAACATTACCCCCTTGTTGTTTTTTTTAATTATAATTTCTTTATTAAATTTAAGCTTTTCAATTGCTTGGCATTCGGGGGGGGGGCATGGTAAGGTAGCAGTGCATGCTAAATTATGTCTTATCATCAAATGAGGCATTACCATCTCTAGTGACCAGGCTTTTAAAAACCTCAACAGCTGGGCTAGTGGAACCAGGTGGAACAAAATATGATTTTGGTTTAAATGAAGTATGCCTATATTGCATATACTCCACATGTGTATTATTTTCATAATAATTATCACCGCCTCCTTCTAGTCTGTCAGCTGAAATATCAGTCTGACTAGCTGACATATCACACACATTTTCATCATCAAAAATAGTTAAAATGAAATCTAGATTTGATTCAGTTTCATCTGTATCATTACAATTATAAATACATTTCTCATTATTGGTGTGTTGATCCACAGCTGTATCCAAGACATTTAAAGAGACGTCATTGCCTCCCACATTAATATATAAATGAAGCCTCATGTCAATTTTTCTAAACAGTTTAAAAAGTTCTACTGTGACATTAAATTGTGGAGATCTGCCAGGACAACCCTAGAGAAAAACAAACTAGCTTAGGACCTTAGGAAAATAGAACACTGGGCTAAAGATAATGAAATGAATTTCAGCATTGATAAATGCTCAGTTCTTCATCTAGGAAAAAATAATAGCAATCAAGATAATTATCTTAACAAAGTTCATATTAAGAAGGTAGATACGGAAAAGGATCTAGGGGTAATAATCAGGGACCCTGGTTTTCCATTTTTACCGGTAACACCGGTAACAATCACGGAATCCTGCTTGGTTTGCGGATTTTGAATTCTTGTACCGGTGCCTCACGGAAATTGCATGTCACTACACAGAATCTAAGATTTCAGTATCTTTTTAAATTTTTTTTATTTTCTCTTTCTATGTCCCCTTCTCACAGCATCGGTATCCCCTAGCTTCACCCCCAGGTGATGCTCAGGAGCTTCTGTGGGCCTGCCCCTATCCTGCCTGGGTTGTACCCCCAGGTGGGAAGGAAGGGGACCCTAGGTCACCCCTCCACACTCCCTTAGTGTGCTTTGGGCAGCCCAGTGGGTCCCTCATGGAGCCTGGTTATGAAGTCTGGGGCACCTGGGTCCCTTCTGCCAGTGGCCAATGTGGGGTGATTGTTCATGGTTTTCTGGTCTCTGTCCCTGAGGGCACCGGCACTAGAGATCCAAGGAGGTAGGTCACACAGAGACATGCCACTGCTCCAGATCCTGGCTCATCCTCCCCTCCTGGTCACTCTGCAGCACCATTGCTCCACCACCTGTGGTCACACCGGTGGTGGTAAAGAAGCAGGACCTGCAGCCCACCCTCCCCAGAGGAGGAGAGCAGTCCCCAGGTGCTCAATCCTACTCCCCTGGCCAGACCTCCAGCAACCCGAGTTTGCTTCTGACCCTGGGTCACTGGCATTGCAAGCAATAGTGCTACTGCAGCACCAGCGGGCTGACCCAGATTTCAGCATCCTAAAATGAATGCTGCTGTGCTTTGCATTCTTTCTGCTTTGCTGCGTATAGAAACAGTAAGGAAATCGCCCACACTGCTTTGTGTAAGCAGCCATTCAGTTTAACCATCCATGTTTAGTGGCTAGAGTAACAAATGGTGATTGAACTGGGTACATCCAGCAGACTTGGGTGTACGTACCACAACCTCCACTTGCATCCAAGCAAGTCACTTAACCTCCCAAGTGCTTCTAGGTCACTCCTTAGAACGGACAGTTCTGCCTACTGGGCCTTACCTGCTTTACAAAGAATATAAAAAAAAATACCAATATATGTTTACTACATCATAGAATAGTAGTCAGGGTACCATGTAATTTACTTGAGTTTTTCTTGGGCTGCAGTGATTTTGTATAGGTAAAGATAAATATTAGATATGTTTTATAAGCTTGTTTTTAGATTTTAGTCAGGTTTTTATTGTATTCTTTGCATATAAGCACCTAGGTTGTAAATTGTTAAATGCAGGATCACTGTTACCAACTAACTTATTCAAGTTTATAATTAGTAGGGCCATCCAAAATCCTCAGTTGTTTGAATGAAAATTAGTCTGAATGAAAGTATGTTCACAAGGAAGAAACTGCCTTACTACTTATGTAAAGACTTTACAGTTAGCACCCCATTTAGGTGAACTGGATCATTTTCACCTTTTCTTCCACCTGCTGGTTCTGTCTCTGTGACAACAAAATGTTTTCTGATAGACTGCTTCAACAAAAAGCAAATGTTAAGTATTTAAGAGTACTTATGTTTGGCCAGTGGATTTTGAAAGCACATTCAATGACATACAGAAGGTAAGACCCCAGGGGCTGTAGGATGCTAGTGGGCAGAGCAGTGCTCAATTCACATCTGAACAAAGATATGAAAACTGGGAGACACCCTTTTAATGGACACCAAGTAGAAAAAAAAAAGCATCCACATGTCTGGAAGATGCATGAATCCATTTGAAGGTCCTCCACTAATCACTTGTGGATTTTTTAGGTGAAAACACTTTATTTCAAACAAGCAAATTCAAGCATTTTTTTTTGCTCCTCCTACCCCTTGGCCATCCACTCCTTCAGGCCTGCCAAGGCCCCCTACCACCGCTGCTGAGTCCCGACCACTATCCGCTGACCCTTACTGCTGTGCTACCAGGTAACCCAAAGTAACCCTTCATTGAGTGGGCCCCTACCCATGTGGAAGGCTACCAGGGGAGGAGAATTGCCCCAAAGAGCTTCCTGTGTATCCTGGGCATGTCGGGGGTCAGAACGGACACATGTCTGGGGCTTCTGGTGTATGGCAGGACCAGCTGCCATCCTTCGGTTGGCCAGTGGGTGTTTTCCCATTTTCTTGGGAACTTGACAGGCTACATGATGTCAAGGCACAAGCCGACATCCGCCACACTCCTCCCGCGCATTGAGGATTGACGTGTTGTCATGCCTCTGGCTTCCACCATGGGCCAGCAAATGCTGAGCTGTGAACCCACCCTCCCTCTCAGGAGAAGGGGAGTGGTCATTGGACACTCAAGCCTTCACCCACCAGCTGGCCCTCCAACACCCAAGTCTGTTCCTTAAGCCTGGTCAATGGTGTCACAGGCAGATATGCAATTCAGGCAGTTAAATTATAGATAGTAAAAAACAAAGGTAGTCCACCTTAGCAGTGATGGTTCAGATTAATTCACGTCTGAGTTCTAACAAGCAAAGAGATCAAGTCATTTGTAACTTGTGCATGTGGGGTGTGAGTGTTGAAGAAAGGGGATCATAGTGCTGTCACTACTGTCATCACCCCAGAGGGATGTATACTGCATTGTTGCTACTGCCATCACACCGAAGGGGTGGGGGTGGTAGTGCTTCTGCCATCACCACTGGGGACGGGGAATGTAGGCCTGCTGCCGTCCCACCTGAGGGATGGGGGCCATAGTGCTGATACTGCCATCAGACATGAGGAATGATGACCATAGTACTGCTGCCATCACACCTGAGGGATGGGGGCCATACTGCTGCTGCAGCTTCTGTCACACCAGAGGGATGGGGGCCATAGTGCTGCTTCCATCACACCTTAGGGACGGGGGCTGTAGTGTTGCTGCTGCCATCACATCTTGTACCTAAAATAACTTTAAATTGGTACAAGGATGGAAGGATGTGTAATAGTGGAGGTCAAAATTGCTAAAATGCATAATAGCAGAGTTAAAATGGTTAAATAAAGTACACAAAACCAAACACCGGTAAAACCGGATTTTGGCTTAGCAGACACCGGTGACAATACCATTTTTTACAATGTGCAAAATGGAATATGCCCTTTCTCAATCCCGGTAAACCAGTGTCCCTGGTAATAATCAATGGTGACATTAAATTCAATACTGACTGTGTCAAGTTGGTTCAGAAAGTAAACCGCTTTGTTAATTGTGTCAGAAAAGCATTTGTTACCCAGAATAAACACTGCATCATGCCCATTTATCAGACTTTTATCAGGTCACATCTTGGTTATTGTACTCAGTTGTGGAGTCCATACTTAAGAGGGGATGTGGATCGAGTGGAGAGAGTGCAGTGGAGAGCCACTAAATTGGTGGCTAGCCTGCCGCACACAGTCTATGAAAATATGCTGGAAAGATTGGGGTTGTACAGTCTAGAACAATGAAGAGTAAGAGGAGATCTCATGATGATGTGTAAAATATTGAATGGCACTGAACTAGCCAGTGACATAGGGGTGGTGATCCAAGCAAAACCAATCAGTCATAGATCTCATAAAAAACAAATTTTGCTGAAACACACTGAATGAAATAACAAACTACACACCTTCATGCAAAAAGCAGGTAGCTGGTGGAATGCACTACCTGAGGACATTGTGTTAAGTAATAGCATGGAAACATTTAAACACAGTTTAGACAAACATGTTTTGAACATGAGGGCAGGTTGGACCCACTGACGTGGGCGGACAGACTTAATGGGCATCTAGCCTCCTTCTGTCCAATAACCCAGTGTAATACCCAGTATATAATACTTGAAAATTATTAGGATGGATGAAGTTCAGCCCCTTGGACAAGACACTTAGTTGTGATAGAGTTAAATCAGAACCAGTAATGTTAATCACTTCTTTTCTACTCAAATTCCTAGTTGACTTCTATATTGGCTCCTGAGCAATTTTGCTTTCTCTTTGTCCCCCACCTTGTATTCCATTGTTTGTGCTTTTTTTCTTTCTTTGGACTCATATTTTCTGTTGGGGTGGGGGCAATCCAGTCTTCTGACATCTCCTCCCCCTCTTTCTCTGCCTCAGAAAAAGTCACTGATCTCTCTTGTGAGGCAGAGGAATCATCCTCAGAACTATCATCCCTTCCTTTATTTTTACTGGTATCAGTTCTTTTCCGGCTAAGGCTTCTACTATGCAGCTGCCCCCGATTGGTACTCCTGGGTCTAGCCTATGAGTAAACTTGCCCATTTTCATAATCATCCAAGTCCCCCTAGAACTTATTTTTCTTCCTGTTTTTTTATATCATTTTCAAATTTATCAGTTCTTGATTTAAGCTTCCTATTTAGTTCCAGAAACTCGGCACTGGTATTGTCCCATTTACTTAATTGTTCTTTAACAAAACTAATTTCCTCCTAAACCTCCTCAAGGTTTAAATTGTCCTCTTTAATCAAAATTTTCATTAAAACAGCTGAGTGCTCACTTAATGCTGTTTCCCATTCTGATTTTCGTCTAAACGTTTTAGGATTTAGTGATGGTACTTTTAAGATCCAAAGACCATGTGGGTCCTTTTAACATCTAGATATTTCATTAATGTAGCACAACTGTAAATAAGGCTTGTTTCAGCATTAAGCAGATCCTCTAGGTTTTCAAACAATTTTTTCAGAGATGGGGACCCTATAACCACATTTTCAGATTCAGTACCTGTTTCTGCCACTGGTGGATCAAATAACTGCCCTGTTCTCCACCTTTGTGAGCCTCATCAATATTTTGTCGAAGAGCGGAGGCAGTGGTCCCAAATGTCCTGCTCTGTGTCTCTGTTGAATCTCGGACATCTTAATCTTTAATTGATAATACAGAATGCTACACTGGAGCCATGCCATTCAGCCACGTTCATATATCTCAATACCGTGGTCTGGTTTACAAAAAGTAAATGTAGCTAGTAACATGAAGCACTGATTAGAAAGCATGTTCTGTCCACAATTACCAGCCAAAAGAAACACTCTGATTTGCCAAACATAAGAGAATACATTCTCACTATGGCACATGCAGTGGAGCAGAATTAAAACAACAAAGCAGAAGCACCCACCTGCACTGTTTGTCTTGAGATGCAGTTCTCAATAAAGAACACAAGACAAAAAATGGATGGCACACAAGAGTGCTGGATACTAATTTAATATGAAATATGCATATTATAAAGTGCAGTCAGTGCAAATAAATCATCAACAAAACAAGTCCCATGTGCATTCAGAGCTATCCAACTCTTTTGTCAGGGAGTGGAGCACCAGTGCTAGATTGGCAGTCTTATAAGAACCAATAGCCAATCACAATACAAAAATGTAAATAAACATAATGAACTGATACTTATTCAATGATTCTATCTTACCAGATTTAAAGGCATAACACCCTCATGAAGTGATTCCAAGTGGTATCGGAAAACAGCCCCTATTAAATTTATTCCTGCCTGAGAAAAAGAGGCTATTTATACTTACCATAGTAGCATTGAAAACACAGGCAAAAGGCAGAAGTCCCAATTGTAAGGTCAGTACCAGGAGAAATTGCTGATTATAAAAATTAACTTTTATATGAAGGGACAAAAATTAACGGAGATGAGGATTTAAAAGGAGGCTGTAAGTCTTTTCCAAGAAACAATATAAACCTACACAGAAACAGCAGCCAAACATCATAGATAACCATGTGATAATGCATATATTCATAATAATGCAAAAAGAGTGGGTTTTTTTGCATGAGTATGGGTTCATTTTGTAAATTTACATTTTTGGTTTGACCTTTGTAATATGTATATTTCATATTAAATTAGTATCCAGCACGCTTGTATGCTGTCTGTTTTTTGGTTTTTGTTATTCATTGAGGACTGCACCTTAAGATGAACAGTGCAGGTGGGTGCTTCTGACCTTTTGGTCACATGACCATTCTGGTCTGTATAAACTGAGTACCAGTAATAGGCAGTTTCTTTGCCTTGACAATGCACTATAAGTGAAATGTTGGCACTCCTTGGTATTGCTACTGCTTGTAAGTATCAACACACCTTATATAGTGTATGGGGGAGGGCTATTGTTCATGGAATTTGATGTATTCCTAGTGTTGTTGTACCCTAGTAGTGACATCAAACATCTATTGTACCATCTTCAGTATGTCGCTACAATGGTACAACAACAAGGAATGACCTCGCATGAGCTCAACTGTCCCTGTCAGACGCACTGATCGCTCATTTTTTGTTTTCCCCTTGTCAGTTTCATCTGTCACATCTGATGAGAAAAACAAGCAATCGGCAATAGCTTCCACTGTCTTTTTAAACTCTCTGTTGTTGTGCAGAGTTGCCCATGTACTGTAAGAGATAAGAGATGGGCAACACTGACCAACAATTCTGAATTTACTTTTTGAGTTTGTCATCACAACCTCTCAAAGCAAACACAGCATTGTTGTTCACTGTTGCCCATCTATTCTCCTCTATGTGCTAAATGCAATAAAAGAGCACATTATTCTAAGTACATTTGTACTAGTTTATGTATTATGAGTGGTGTGGCTTCTAGAGCCTAGACCAGAGTGCTGGCATTCTCTGGAGTCAGGCCTGCCCCCAGTGGGGATGAGGACTTTGATGCATGGGCAGATCAGGCCACCTAGATGGTACAGGACTTGGCCTGTTCTAATGAGAAGAAGACCAAAATGGGTGAGTGCCTAATAGGACTGACACTGTCATCCATTAAAGTGCTCTCTTCCATATTTTTCCCAATTACGCTAGTTATACTGACTTGTCCATAGTTGTCTGGCTGTGCTCTTGACCCTTTAAAGCAGATGTTACTGACACTTTCTTCCAGTCATCCAGCACTTCACCAGTTTCTGTTGAGACTGCCAGTATGCTCAATAATGATCCTGCCAAAAAACTTGTGAACTGTTTTAATATCCTTATTGGAATTTCATCCTGACCCATGGCTTTATTTGCTTATAATGCTTCTAGTTTAACCTTAATATTGTTTTCTGTAATGCCAATAGCTGTTGGGATTATTTTGCCATTTGGTATGATTCTAGGTATCATGACAGATATATTAAGCAATTCAGCACAGTATGTATTTAGGGCTTTGGTCATCTCTATTTGTTTTAATGCAAATGAGCACTAAAAGACAGCAACCGGCCATGGAAGCGACCAGTTTGCACAAGTATCCCATTGTTGGAGTTGTTTTAAAATGTACATTCAAATATCAAAGTGAAGGTGCTGGGGGGAGTAGGGTGGGATTGGGATTCTACCAGAGGGTGGGGGATGAGGGTGGTGTTTTAAAATATTTGATCTGGGTAGGAAGATGGGGGCTCTTTTTAATGAAATCTTCCAGATAACATATACGAATACCAAATACCCAAATATTTGGGGGCTTAAATATAATTTTCAACGCAAATATTCAGAATAAGGTATTCACACATGCTATCTCTTACATCACAGTGCCGTGAAAGTGTCCATATTCATCAGCACAACCGGACATCCAAGAGGGTGTTATTCCTTAAACACACACACACATGTGGATTGGGAATAAACTGCATTAATGCACAAAAAGATGAACAAAATAGGTGGTTTGATACCTTTTATTGGTTCAAAAAATAATTTTTACAAATTGTTAAAGTGTTCAGACTGCAGCCTAAAGTTGTTGGGGGGGGGGTTAGAGTCAGAAGGGAGGCGAGGAAGCATTATTTCATGGAGAGGGTGGTTGGGGGATGGATTGCACTCCCTGAAGAAGTGGCATCTCTTAAAACAGTGGAGAGCTTTAAAAGGGGGTGGAATAGGGTTAAGAGCAAGATATTAGTCAGTGGGAAGATGAGGGGGGAAGAAAAGGGGGCAAGGGGTGAGGTGGTGCAGCAGGAATCTAACCTCTGTACTGCACAATCAAGCAGACATGATAGACTATTTGGCCTCTATCTGCTGGCAGTTTCGTATGTTCATATGTTCGTATGTACACAGAGTCCTTCATCAGAAACATGGCAGTTAAGGAATGAAAACTCTTGAAAAACTCAGAACAGAATTAGTAAAACCCTTCACATGTGGACATGGGCATCTTATCTGATAAATAGGATTTAAGACATAGGCTGAAACCAGAGAACAGGCCAGTCCTATAACTTGTAACAAAATGGAATGCATTTGACAGCAGACTTCTGAAAAAAAAAACAGAGCGAGAGAGAGAGCCAGTGTATGTGTGTGTGTGTGAGTGTGTGTTTGTGGTCAGCACAGCAGTGTGTGTGTGTGTGTGTGTGTGTGTGTGTGTGTGTATTTGAAGCTGAGAAGAAAACAGCAGTTGGAGTTCAGATTATGAAATGAGTCATAAAACCAAGGTCCATACTTATACCACAACAAAATGGAATACATGGGGCAATGTACTGGGGTACTAATTGTTAATGCACTGTTGGAGATTTTGGCCTTCTAATGAGATGCTAAGCAAAGGTCCCAACTGCTTATCTGTAATGATTACGGGTGCATAACCTGGGTGTTATTTTTGATGACGGCTTGACCCTGAAGTCTCAGGTGTCAGCTGTGGTTAAATCCTCATTTTACCATCTGAGGAATATCGTCCGGGTGAAACACCTGATTCCACTGGGTGACCTTCCAACCTTGGTCCATGCCTTCATTACTACCTGTCTTGACTACTGCAATGCCCTCTACCTAGGGCTGTCTGGGGTTGATATCCGCTGCTTGCAGCTAGCGCAGAACGCTGTGGCCAGGCTGTTGATTGGTGCCTCTAGGACCAGTCACATAACACCTGAGCTGCACGAACTGCACTGGCTGCCAGTTCAGTGGTGGATCACCTACAAGGTAGGCTTACTTACCTTTAAAGTCCTACACAAACAGGGACCCAACTTCCTGAAAGATCTCCTGACTCCCTAGTCTCCCAATCGTCCTCTCCAATCCACTGATGAGGGATTGCTAGAGATTCCCAGGGTTCATCTTAAAACATCTGGAACTCGTGCTTTTTCATTTGTAGCACCAATCCTGTGGAATTCTATACCATGTTGGTTAAGAGAATGCCTGACCATCAGCAGTTTTAAATCTATGCTGAAAACGTATTTATTTTCTTTGGCCTTCCCTGATTGATTTATTAACTGATTAATTAATTGATTGATTTTAAATAATTAATTATATCATCTGTCTTTATATTGTAATTTTACATTATGTACAGCGTCTTGACTTTGAAAGGCACTATATAAATAAAGGTTGAGTTGAGTTGAGTGACAGTAAAAGATCCTGTTGTTCTCGCTGAAGGGTAGAGTAGGTTAGGGTATATCTCCAGTTCCCTGGACAATATTTCCACTTTTAATAAAATCAGGGTTATTTTCAACTCTGTGTTTATTATCTTCCAGTTTCTGGGTGGCCCTATCTGACAGCCCCCCACCTATCACCTGCCATCTGCCATCCCCTGGTACTTACGTGACCTCCTTTGTACGGCTATGGCTTGCCTTCCATGGTGAGGTCCTCTAGGGACTGTAAGTTCCCTGATGGGTGAAAGATCTGGTCCAGGAGGTGGGTGCCTGGTTGAAGGTGCCTGTGGAGGATCGGTCACCATTCTACCACTTTGGTGGTTTCCACAGTTTTCTCCCCAGGACTGCTGGTGCATCGCGACATAACGTGTGCTTATGCAGTGGTGTATGAGTCAGTACTGGCATCCTCCACAGCCCTTATGACTGTGTGGCAGCCTTCACATGTGCTGTGGCCTAGCCTCCACTGGGCAGCAGCAAGACAGCAGAGGATGAAACTAACCCTCCTTGAAGGAGGAGAGCTGCTCAGTGGGATGCTTATTACTCCTCCCCCCAGCCAGCCCCCTGCAACCTAATCCAGTTTCTGAACCTGGGTCACTGGAGTAGTGAGCAGAAGTCCTATTGCTACACTACTTGGCTAGACCAATAAAACTGGTTTAATGTAGATGCCATGATTATATGGGATGTTTTGATTGCAGAGTTGAGGCATTGTGGGTAGGGTTATCAAAGGGATCTATGCAGGATCTTTCTGCCCACATTTTCAGATGCAGACCAGTACCTCCATCTACCTGGGAATGCTACACTATCTTTTAATTGTCCAATATTTCTGGTCAAACAGCTTAATTTATGTCAACATTGTGATGCAATTCAAATTGTTAATTCTTGCCACATATTGTGGCTTTCTGATACAAACAGGTCAACTTTAACAGTGTCAATGGCTCAGCAGATTGCAGTGTTGCATCGAGGGCCCCAAAGATTGAAAGGTCATAGGCTCTAGGCTAATAACCAATACTGACACTACAGTGTGGGGCACTGCAGCTGCACTGTTGAGGTGCCATCCTCTGGAAGGGATTTTAAACTGAGATCCACTCTACCCATCTCTGGTGGATGTCGAGGTGGAAGTTAAAGATCCCATGGCACTTATTATAGGTGTATGGGATTTTGTTCAGTTTCCTGGCCAACATTCCGACTGTCAGTAACCAGGTGTATGCAACCTATCCCTAGGGCCACCTGGGAACACACTGATACAGCTGAGTGTGCTATTTCTTGAAAAAAATTATGAAGAACCAGGTGCAATTATGGGTGCAAGTTTGAATGCAAATTCAGATGTGGATGCAAGTGCAGCATTCCATGGCATCTGCCTCAGCTTGTTTTCAGAATCTGGCCTAGTGTATTCGACTGCAGCTGCAGTACATAAAGCCAAAATCAGTTCATTTCAATACTAACCTAAACAATGTAAGGTAGAAGACGGTGGTCCAAGGTGAAGCTTGATGGAAAAGAGTGCTCACCCTGGAGCACTAATGCAATCAAAACAATGTAAATAATTAGTAATCTGTGTCTAAAGGCAATTCAGTATTTAATGAACATGGTAAGTGAATTGTCATTTTGTACCAGGATATGCTTAGGTCAAGATGGAAGGAGTGTCGGACAGACCACACTTCAGGAGTTTGTGATGTTTTAGTATACAATGGATATTCTGAAGGCTGGAGCTTATATTCACTGGTTTCCTCACCTTTCAGAAGCACAAAAGGAACAAAACACACACACAAAAATCAAAAGTAAAAATCAATAAAGAGATAGAAAAAGTAGACTGGACTTTTCTTACCTTTTCATAATTACTGGTACATTGGTAAATAAATACCCATTCATATACAGCATCCAAAAAGATTGATTCTGCCAGACATTTGCAGAAGCTAAATCATAGAGACAGAGCATTATCTCCAGCTCGGTCCTAGGCTGTCATTTACTGAAATCAGTAGCTAGACTTCAAGTTTAAAGTAAACTAAATTGTGTTCTTTCTGCATTAAAATGTGCTGGCTAAATATATTAAGCTGATTGTTACTGTATGTTTTGGCAATAACCATCAGTCTAGCTTATGGGCTCATTATGATATCTCAGTAAGGAACAAATGAGCTCCATTTCAGCTTTTGGTTGATTTCCAATTTGTTGTCACATGACTGCCTCTGATACGATGAATGACTACTGGGCTATGGTTTTAATCCAAGTGGAACCAAGGTTTGTTTAGATTTTATTCACTAACGTTCTTTATTGGCATGTCTCATCACGTATAGGATTTACTAATATACAATGTGTGTTATCTCGTTTCCTATTTCCTGCATGCCTTTAAAAAAATCCTCTACCTTGTCTAGATCATTTTGGCTCATTTTAAATCTTTCTATAGCAGTATCTATTTCAGTTTTGCATATCTCCTGAGACTACTCCTGTATACTGATTTTTTTTTTAGTTTTGAAACACATTGGATCTGTTTGATCCTCTACATTTTGGGGCCTATTCACAAAGGCAGGCAGGGGTATGTGCAAAAGGTGCATATCCTGCCTGCACAGCTCTGAGCCCTTGGGAGATCTGTGCAGTGGCTATATTCATGAACACCGGCCATTCTGCAGCTCCCATACGTGGCCCTGCCCCCTGGCTTGCAGGTTGCCGGGAGGGGCTGTCGGGAATGGAGCAGCGGACCTGGGCAGGCAGCCAACCAGCTGCCCAGCCCAGGTCCCAAAGTAGATTATTTGCACTTGTAGGGTACCATTTTGGCTGCTGGTGTGCAGTGCACTGACAGCAAAGGGGGGTTAGCCCATTTGTTTCCCCCAGCCCTCCCAGAGTACCCCAAAGGCTGGGGCATCCATGGTGAGGGGTCTGATGCCCCCAGCCATCATTGCCATGGCCAGCGGCTTCAACCCTGGGGGGGTGCATAACTAGTCACTCGGGGTTACATCTCCCCCAACTTCACGTAGCCACCTGCCCCCACACACAGCACTCCAGGCATTTGTGAATCATGCGGAGTGCTGATACACCCCCTCACACCACTCCTCGGCCCACCCCAATGCAGAGCTCCATGACTGGCTGGGGGAACAGGTGCATGGGGGGTGTATTTGCATTGTGCATACCATGCATGGGGCCCAGTGGCCATGGACAGGTGTGGGGTGGGCTATGTGCTGGAGTTACATGACATGCACCCACTCCGCACCTTTGTGAATAGGCCCCATTGTGCCTAATGTTTATGTGGTGTGGATCACAATTTCTGTGCATCCCATAAGAGCTGCTGTCTATAAGGTTGTCACAAATTGACAACTAGACTGTATGGGTGGATAGATGGGTGGATAGATAGGTGGGTAGATAGATAGGTAGATAGATAGACAGACAGACAATTAGATAACCTTTGCCACTCTCACAGACTTATGCAGAAGAAGGATCAGAACCTCCAGAATGTAACACAGACAGTAACTCAGGTTACTTGTGATATAAAATGTGATGTACTCCATGAGATTGGTTATGTACAGAATGGGTCAAACATTGGTACATTTAAGAGTTCTGTTATGAACAGCATCCATCATTGCTGTGCTATATGAGAGACCAAGATATAATACTCACCTTTGAACTCTGCACTGGATTGGTAGAATTTGAATAGTATCATGGAGACAATGCACTTTAACTTCGGGGCAAAGGACTGAGACTCTATTCCTTTTTGCAGTCACAGAGTGACACTGATGTGTGGAGGCTGAGATTCATGTATACTGGTCCTCTCCACTAGAGGCAAGGTGGAGCTTGGGGGCCCACTCTAGGAAGGTGAAAAGAAGAAAAAGAAGAAAACAATGCACAGCATAAAAGGAAGGGGCCAAGCCCAAACTTCTGTGCCGGAGTCCACTGATCCCTAATCACCACCTTGGTTAACATCTTGTTAAGGTACAGTGTGTGTTTCTTAGAGGGACCGAGGCAGTAGTAGCTAGGGGGGAAAACTCCACCCTATAGCCAGTGAAAGTAATAAACAAACTCTGGTCAGAGCCAATACAGCCACAAAGTGAGGGTACTGATGCAGCCAAAAGAGTGAGAGGCTACTTCACTCCACCTAATGAACACTGTAGGTGAAAGTTTTCAAATACCTGCTGAAATGTGATTCCACATCACCAAAATGTAATTCCACGACACGGGTACAAAAACACATTTTGACCAGGATTTGAAAAATGAACAGCTGTCACATTCATGAAGTGGTGTGAAAAAATGGCTATGTTTAAAATTTGGGTTCAAAATATTGAAAATTACAGAAGTTATGAGTGAGCGTAGAAACATTTCAATGTGCTCTTGTAACGTTGACATTTTTACATATTTTGACCCTAAATGTTTAATATAGCCTTCTTATGATCCCACTTCATGAACAGAAGTGGAGAAAATTTTCAAATCCTACCCAAAAAGATGATTTTGCAACGTGAATGTGAAATCACCTTTTGGTCTTAAATTGCATAATTCCACTGCCATTGACCATGAGGTGGAATCTCAAAAAGGTTGTGTTGAAATTTTAGGGCCAAAATATGCAAAAATGAAAAAGTTATGCATCAAAGTTCAAAATCCCATTGAAATACATTGAACCACACTTACCTTAGTTTCTCATATTGCAGTTGGGGGTTCCAGCAGCAAGACATGTCTGCGACTGGAGAGTGGATGTTCACTGTGGGACATGTCCAGGTGAGTGAGGGTGTGTGAGGGTGTGGAGGTGTGGGGTGGTGGGTGCTGAGTGGGAGGTCAGGGTGCGGGGTCAGATCGGCAAGGGACTGTTTTCTTTTTTGCAGGTTTAAAACAAATCAATGGATGGTTTTCGTTATTTCAGCTGACATTGGGACAATATGGGAAAGTGACTGAATGGTAGGGGGGCAACTAGACAACAAAGAAGCAATACTACCTAATGGGGATGGCGATTGGAGAGTGGGGGTGCCACTAGACAACAAGAAAGCAATACTACCAAAAGGGGATGGTGATTGGAAGGTGAGGAGTACCACGAGACACCAGGGAAACAGTACTGCATTACAGGGACAGTGATCGGAGGGTGGAGATGCCACTAGACACCAGCGAAACAGTACTAGACAGTGGGAATGGTAACTGGAAGGTGTAGGGTGCCACTAGACACCAGGGAAGTGATATTACCTAATGGGGATGGCAATCGGAGGGTGGAAGGTGCCATTAGACACAAAGGAAACAGTACTGCATTATGGGGACAGCGACTGGAGGGTGGGGATGCCACCAGACACCAGGGAAACAGTACTAGACAGCAGGGAGTGGCAGTCAGAGGGTAGGGGTGCCACTAGACACCAAGAGAAGATTGCTAAATAATGGGATAGTGATCAAGGAGGGTGGTGCCACTAGGCACCAGGAAAACATTATTTCATATATAAGAGGAGGAAAAAAAGTGCTAGCTCTGAACTGGAAGTGAGTGTGGAGCAGGAATGTAGTGCATGGGGGGGGGAATAACAGCACTGAAGTAAATGGAGAGGACCGCATGTGCTTCAACTCCACTGTGGAAAGACACAGCTGAGGTATCCAATCATGCGCTTCCAGAGTTTCCTCTCTTCTATGTCGAGAGCGATATATTGTATAGCTGTGCAATGCAGCCATACAAATTCAAAAATTAGCAACCTTTCTCCAAAAATATCGAGCTACTCTTTTCTTTTCTTTTATTACAGAAGAGGTCTGGTTTACAGTGGAAGTATTGTCCTACAACCCACACTGCACCAGCCCATGCTATTCCAGATCTGTAGAAATTTATTTAAATTCCATTGATAGTCTGACCTTACTGTGCACACATACAAAAACAAAATTAAAGACAAACATTTTCTTGTTCTTGTTTAGACATGTACTGCAAGATGAATACCAATGTCATTCAATTACCTCTTGAGGCTAATAATAAATGAAACACTAACTTCAATCCACTGGTGGTTAGAAATAGTTTTGATATAGTCTTACCAACAGCTGTGGAGTGGCATTCAGGAGCACAGGTACCATACTTTTTATAACACCCCATGACAAATGCAGAACTAAAAGCCACAGTGACTCTAGCAAATTACTATAGGTCCAGTGTTTCCTAAGTGCCACCCTAGATTTATTTGACTGCCTATAAGCATGTGTTGGAAACAAATAAAGGAGCTATAGCTGTTGAAAACCATCTTGACACAGTACTGATCATTCTGTTTATCAAGCACCACTGTAAAGGGCTGCAGCATCTTATCATTTTCAATTGTTTGGTGCAGTACTGCAGAAGTACTGGGCACCATAAGACAGTTGGTGTATTTTCATTATAATGCATTAGGAACAATCTCACTGCAAATGCACTGGAGCATAGCTTACACTAAAATTGCATTGGCGATAATGCCAAGTATATAGAAAATCAAAAAATTCACATATTACCCTAATGCAAGAAATCACAGACCATATATAGTATTCAAACCCCTATACAGTAATTGGGACTAACTATGCTTTAAGTAGAAATTTAAGGTGTGTGCCAATAGGCCTCACAGAAGTGTGTAAAGACTGAAAACAGCAAGACACAGACACATGTTTCATCCTTGTTAGGATCCATCTGTGTGTTATAGCTGTTGATCTCAACCCAGAACACATAGTAACCTTTTGGCCTTTTGTCACCTTATGGTTCTTCTTAAAGTATAGTCAGCCTGAATTCCTGCATGGTGAGTTGCATATATCAACCATAGTGCCTTGTAAGGGGAAGGGGTATTTTTGTGTTTCTTTCACACTTGGCTTTATTTCCAGTGTACATTTAGTGTAACCCTTGCTTTACTCCTTTTGGATTGAGGTTCTTACCCTAAATTAACTTTCCTCTTTTGGGCTTACCATGACCCAAAACCTTGTCGATGTTTGATTGATTGACTACGTGTCCTTGGGCTATACAAAAGGCTATAACCCACTACTAAATCCTGCTGAGAATGAAATGTGCCAGTAATTTGTTGTTTTCATCCTTTTGCAGATTGTTTATGAGGCCTTTTGATATTTTACAGTTCTGCTGAAACCGTGGTCAGCCTACCTTTATAGTGATTTGCATATAATATCCACAGTGCTTTGCATTGAAAATATTTGCAATTTTGTGTATCTCATTGTTTTCATAAGTAGATTACCAGAAATCATCACATTGTTTAAATTAGAATCATTCTTATTACACAGTTTAAAGTTTACATTAGTGTTATACATCCCAGCAACCACTGTACTGTGACATAACGGTAGGAGACTGGTAGGCCACTGGGGCATCTCTTGTGATATCATCACAGTAAGAGACAGGTTACAGAGTACATCTGATTTAACACCATAGGTGGGACATTTCTGTGGCATCTGTTATAATTGTCACAGAATAAAAAAATCTGAAGATCACAGATCCCTTTTAGAAATGGATTGGGGAAATTTAGGTCCTGAACCAGATTTCAAGAAAAGTCAAAAAGTAGGATCACACAAGTGCATTTTCTCTTTAAGATGAATTTATTTTTCTTGCCACATCAATTCTTTCAATGTTTCTAATGTTTTGAGATTTTGTTCAAGGTCTCTTCTCAACAGATAAGTGGCTAAAAATAATACACATATATAGATTGTATTAGAAAAAAATAAGTCTGGGTCTGGCCCGTTCCTCACTACTACACCTGCTAAATTGGACTCACAATCTTCGCAACACCAGAAGTACATCCAGGAATACCTGTGTAGAATAGCCCTATTATTACTGTTGCTATCAGGGAACATACATCCCAATCCTGGCCCTCCCTCCAGGAATATCTCATGCCAAAGGAAGGCTGGCTTCCTAACTTTTGTATCTGTCAACATTTGTAGCCTCCTTGCTAAGCTTGATTCCCTCCAAGTTTGGATCTCACAACACAGCCCTGATGTGTTATACATAGTAGAAACTTGGTTGTCACCCAACGTGCCTGATGCCGCCATCATGTTACCTGGATACTCGGTCTTTCGGCAAGATAGGCTCTCCAAGCATAGGGGTGGCTGTGCAATTTGCATCAGGGACTGCTTGCAGGGCTGTACTGTGTCCTTACCTAGTATTGGTGACTGTATGCAAGCTACTGCAGTTAGAGTTCTTCTTGGCGCACAAAATAAAGCCATTACTATCCTATCAGCATACATCCCGCCCAGACACACTGCCACTGGGTTCAAGGCACTCATCAGCTGTCTTAGTTGTTTAAGCCTTAAAACAGAGGTCATTCTTCTTGGTGACCTCAGCATCAACTGGCTCTCTCCCATTTATAATCTTCCTCACTAAAGCCCCTCCGCTATCCATGGCCAGCCCCACCCACCTCACCACTATGACTCCACTACTGCTTCTGATCATCTCTCCCCCCACATCTTTTGCACCCCCCCACCCTGGCCCCAGACCCACCACTGCTCCAAAGTCTCAACCACGGCCACAGCTCCCACACACTGTCTGCCCAAAATCTGCCCCACCACTTCTAACCACACATACCCCACTGCTGCTGTCCTACACTGGCTCACCCTGGACCACAGTAGGCCCAGCCATCCCCGCCCTGCAGTCGCTCACCATTCCTTGTACACTGAGCATACGAAGATTCTACTGCTGCACGACCAGTCAGATAAACAGGCACAGGCCCCTCCTCAGAATTATTTCTCTGCTCCTTCTTCTATCTGGAAATATCCACCCCAACCCAGGCCCATGGCCCACCAATGTGCAGCAATGGCTGCCAGTCACTGGCCTCCACATAGGCTCGATGAATATTTGCAGCATTCTGAAAAAAACAACTGCTCTACAATGCTGGATCACAAGGCACCAGCCAGACATCCTTGCGCTAGCGGAAACCTGGTTGTCCAAGACCACCCTTGACTCCCCCATCTCTTTCCCCGGCTACTCACTATTCAGGCTGGACAGAGTGGGAAAGCGAGGTGGCGGCAGTGCAATATATACTAGACACATTCTACTGGCCCAAGCTCTACCCCCACCTAATCTTGACCATGGGACCCAGGCACAATCTCTAAAGATCACCCCTGACCCTTCCAAGGCCCCCCTTATGCTCACAGCAGCATCCGCAAGCAAACCCATGCCCTCCACACACTAACTGAGTACATAGCAAGCCTTCACTACAAGTCAGAGCACATTCTACTTGGGGACCTCAATCTAAATTGGCTTGGCAATGTGAATGCCCCTTCATTTGACATGCTCACAGCACTCGACCTACATCAGGTGGTAACTAAACCCACTAGATGCAACCCAGCCACTGGCACACATACCCTGTTGGACATCATACTTACAAACCGGCCCCACAAAATCAAAGATGTTGAAGTCCTACCAAACCCTCTTAGCAACCACTCCCCAGTGATCAGCACATGGTCAGGCCAGCTATTGGCTCCCTCCCCTTCCACCACACTCCGGCACCACCTCTGCCCAGGCAAACTCTCCATGTTTAAGGGGCATCTGGCTCATTGGGACTGGTCACCAATCTACCAAGCCAACTGCACTGATGCGGCACTCACCTACTTCTACCACTCTTTCACCCACGTTCCTGTGATATCTTTGCCCCTCTAAAAAAGTCAAACTCCAAAAAGCAAACTGCACCATGGATAACACCGTTCCTCCTCCAGCAGCTCAACAGCTGAGATGACATATGGGACAAGGCCAATGACTCTGGCAAACCTGACAAAGGCAAGCCTACAGAGCTGCTCGGAACAGATGCACCTGGGCTATTCGCAAGGTGAAAGCCGAACTCTACAGAGCCACTCAAACTGCCTCCTGGGGCTCGTCCTGCAGGTTCTGAGACAACATAAAACCCCTAAATAGCAAGTCACAGGCAACACCCCCCTCCCAGATTGCAACAAAGGGATCTGTTACCACAGACCCCAAGGAAATTGCCAATGCACTCAACGACAGCTTTACTGACCTAAGCGCTGTTCTCCCCCGCAACTTTTTTGACCCCATACCCACCCCTGACCCCCTTGCCTCCCTCAGTCACCTTTCTACCTCCAAGTCATCTCTGCCCAGGAAACTAGGCCCTACCTAGCTAAGGCCCTGAATGGAACCAGCCCCGAAAATGACCCACTTGACATCAAACTCCTCCGCCTGGTGTTGGATGTGCTCCTTGCCCTGTTCACCAGCCACCTGAACTGCTCCCTTTGCCTAGGTCAGTTCTCCATGGCTTGGAAGAATGCAGTCATTACACCCATCCTCAAAGGATGGGACCCCCTAACACCTGGAAACTATCGGCCAATTTCTATTCTGCCCCGCTGTCCAAAGCTCTAGAAAAAATTGTGGCTGAACAGCTGACAAACTACCTTGGATCTTATAACCTGCTCCGTAAAGAACAACATGGGTTCTGTGCTGGGCACAGCACCACCACAGCCCTCCTAGAATTCTTGAATCACATATACTCTGTCCTTGACAAAGGGCACATTGCAGGGGCCGTGTTCACAGACCTGTTCAAGGCCTTCGACATGGTCAGTCACCCCCTCCTACTAAACTCCCTCCTCAAACTGGGGTTCTCGCAAGGACCCCTGGACTGGCTCACTAGTTACCTGTCATCCAGGTCGCAGTGTGTATGGATAAATAACATGGTGTCCTGCATGTGCCCAATCTGCTCTGGAGTACTGCAGAGCTCCATCCTAGGGCCCCTGCTTTTTAACCTCTTCATAAATGCAGTCCCTGCCTCATGCATTGTGAAAATCATCCTATATGTGGATGACACCATCATCTGCACCTCTCACAACAGCCCAACCAACCTGCAGACCACATTCCAGAATGCCTTCAGTCAAACTGAGCATTGGTTTGGTGAGCACAGGCTGGTCATGAACCTAAAAATAAAACAAGGCCCTTTTATTTGCACTTCACCAAAGTAAGCTAAAAAATGCTCTTCTACAAATCCAATCTAGGTCACTCTACACCCTAGAACATGTCTCGTCCTATAAATATCTGGGGGTTATCTTCGACTCTGCCGTCACTTTCCACATGCACATCAGTACCCTCATGTCTGCCACCAATGTATGCATTGGCCTCCTCTATCACTACAAGGACTGCCTGCCACCAGAAGCCCTAAAACTAACTAATACCTCCTCAGTAATGTCCCTGGTCAACTATGAGCTGCTGGTCCGTGCTGCAGCTGATGACACCACCATCAGTAAAATAAAAGTGGCGATTAACAAAGGCTGCAGACTACTTACTGGTGCGGACCAGATGACACACACATCCATCCTGTACTCCCTCACCCAGATCCTTAACTTTAATGAGAGGGTCCAGTAGCAGGCCTGCCTCATGGCCAAAAATTTCTTCTGGGCCTGACCCCCCCCAGGACTGTCTGCTTCCCTGACCTCCACCACCCTAGCCGTGAACACTCGCAGTTCCGCCACGGCTGTGCTGGCTATTCCCAGAGTACGGACAATGTTAGCCCAGAGATCCTTTCTTGTCAGGGCTCCCACCTGGTTCAACTCCCTACCTTCTTTGGTCATCAACCAGAAAAAAGTTGTCCCTTTCAAAATGGCCCTTAAGAGCCACCTCCTGGCCACTGCAACTGCACCTGCCTGCAATAGGCCCTCCATGCGTGTTCTTTGATGGCCTCAATCAGCCCACTGTCCTGCCTATTTTAGTTTGCTGCCGAACTCGTTAGGCCGATTGCACAGACAAAGTCTATCATAAGACTGCTTATCCTCTTTTGTACTCAGCATATCTATTTAACTCAGCGTCAACTGCTGTCCAGGTCTCACACCCACTGTATTGTACTGTTTTCATTTATATTCTTAGCTACCTCTCTGTATAGGACCCAACTGTTCTCTATATTCAAAGATGTTCTTAGCTACCTCTTTGTATAGGACTCAACTGTATATCTGTTATCATATAACAGCACTGATTGTATCAAAATGCCTCATATCTGTATGGTTGTTAGTCTGTCTACGCTTGTCACTGTTGACTTGATGTGAAGCCTTTGGAAATGAGTCTCTGACTCAAAGGTTTGTAATTCTGGTACATCAAAAGAATGAATGAATGAATGAATAAATAAATTAAACAAGTTCTTACATTGATGCTCTCTCTACTCTGAACTTCACTCAGCTGGTCACATCCCCTACGCACATGAACTGTAGGACTGATACCAGCACCCTGCTGGACTGGTTCTCTCAAATCAACCTGGCCATATCTTGGATACCACCTTCCTTCTGGATTGCCTAAGTGACCACTCTCCTGTCCTATTCCTGTGGACTAACAAATTTTCTAAACCCCCAACCAAAACAATAACAAATAGTGTCCTACTTAAAGGCCACCTTGAATCACTGAAAGCTGACCTTTATCACACTGACTGGTCTGTAATCTACTCTACCAAGAATGTTGATCAGGTACTCGAACAATTTTTCTCCCTTTTCAATGCTGCATGTGACAAGCATGCCCCTCGTAAGAAATGGAAAATCAAGGGCCTCATTAATCCTTGGCTCACTTGTGACATCATCGCACTCCTCAAATCCTAAGACTGCCTGTGGCATAGGGGGTCATGACTCTGGTAAACAGTCAGACATACAGGCTTACAAGAAGGCCAGAAATGACTGCACCAGGGAAATAAAGGTAGCTAAAAGCACATATTATAAGGAATCCCTTGCGTGTGCCTGGAACGACAGCAGACTGTTTTGGAGCAATCTCAAGGATGTTACTGGTAAGGACCCCAAAACTGCTCCCACCATGCTTAACATTGATGGGATCCCCTCTCTCAACCCCAGACTCATTGTGAATACATTTAATAATGTGTTCACCGGCCTCAATGGTGTTCATCCCCATGATTACTTCAACACTCCCACTCCCAGTGCCTATTCTGAAAAATCTGAATGGTCCCCAACTCACCCTTCTTTTTATTTTAGATCAATCAAAGTACATGAGACCAGAAAACATCTCCTCAGGGTCCTGGGTAAAGGGCGGTACAGTAGTGACACTTTGGATCTCAAGTTCTTAGCCTTAATCTTGAAGGAAGTACTTGTACCCTTAACGCATGTCCTGAACCTTTCGCTAAGATACTCTCATTTTCTCAAAAATGGAAGTCTGCAGTAGTTACCCCTGTCCACAAGAGTGGTGATCGTGCCTCCCATGGTAACTACAGACCCATTTCCATCCTACCCCCTCTCTCCAAATCCCTGGAGAAAATGGTTGCCGACCAGTCTGTTGACTGTGTGGGTAAATACCAACTACTCTGCCCTCAACAGCATGGTTTCAGAATTGGGCACAGTACCACCACTGCCTTGCTCGAATTCACAGGCTTCATTCATAAATCCTTCTTCCAAGGTCAACTGGTTGGTGCTGTATACGTCGATTTAACCAAGTCATTAGATACAATTAATCATATCTTCCTAGCTGAACAGTTAGCCTTTCTAGGGCTCTCATCTGAAGCTGTTGCCTGGTTCAGGTGTTACCTTCAAAACTACCCACAGCAAGTAAAGATAGGCAGCGTCCTCTCAGACAGTCAGCCTGTCCTGTCAGGGGTTCCTCAAGGTTCTATTTTGGACCCCCCCCGTTCAGTGTATTCCTGAATACACTGCCCATCTCCATCAAGGGACGCATCCTTCTTTATGTGGACGATGCTGTCCTGTTTTCTAGTTACCATAACCCCAGGGCTCTTGAATTAGAGCTCCTATAAAAATTTGCTGCTGCTGAAAGATGGTTCAGCAACCACAAATTAATCTTAAACTACAAGAAAACAAAAAACATGTTGTTTTCCAACCCACGAAGCAAAGATAGACACTGTCCCCTCTCAATAGTAAATGGTGTTGGTGCCTCCCTGGAGTTGGTACCTAACTTTAAATATCTTGGAATCACAGTGGACAACACCCTTTTGTATGCCAAGCATATTGATACTATATTTAAGGCAATCAATAGGCTAAGAGGGCTCTTGCACAGACACAGGCATTGCCTGATCCCCACAGCCCTCAGTACAGCCATCTACAGCTCAGTGGTATTGCTGGTTGACTATGGACTCGTCTTCTATGGGTCAATCACTGACACGTCCATCAAGCACATAAAAATGGCACTTAACAAGGCCTGCCGACTTCTTACTGGCACTGAATGATTGACACATACCTGTAACCTGTATTCACAGGCCAGTTGGCTACAACTCAGCAGCAGACTCACCTACCAGACCTGTCTGCTAACCAAGAAAATCAGCTGTGGCCTAATGCCCCCAGGGTACAAGAGCTTCTTACCACCAGCAGTGATACTCGACAATAAAAAACTCTAATTGCTCCTCTTTTAAGGTCCATGCTGTCGCACCACACAGGGATGAAGGTCTTTTGCCTACCGAGCCCCACTCTAGTTCAACTCAATTGCAGGTGACATACTATCTGCCAAGACCTTAGGAACCTTCAAAAGAATGCTGAAAGTGGATCTGGTCTCTATACCTTGAAAAAATACACTGGTTATCTTTTTTTGATAACCAGTCCTTATATTAAAATTGGGTACTTTTCAAATCACTTATTTCAACTCTTCGTGATACTTATATTCCATCAAAAAATAAGAATTCTAATGGGAAACAGACTCCTAGATGGATGAATAAAAACACAAAATGTTTAAAAAATATAAAAAATAATAAACATCGTAACTACCTAAAGAATAGGACAGCTTCTAATTGGGAATCCTATTTAAAATCAAGTAGGAAGTGTAAATTAGTCATCCATAGGGCCAAATGTAGATGGGAAATGAAATTAGCAACAACAGCTAGTAAGTCTAATTCCAAACAATTTTACTCTGATATAAACTCCCTCAGGAAAAGTCCAAGTGTGGTGGGGCCTCTTACAACAGAAAACATACTTATCCATGAGCCGGAAGCCATGGCTGATGTATTTAATAATGAATTTTGTTGCATCAGAAGTTCAATCACCTGTACCTACGATTTCACCATCAGATACTTTTATCACATTCTCAGTTGAGTCTATTCTTAAAAAACTACACTTACTAAAAGGTAAATTTTGTTCAGGCCCTGACAATATAGCAGGGCATTTACTTTACCTATTATCTAAACATATTGCCTTTCCACTCAAACTTTTATTCAACCTTTTTTTACAATATAATTTTATCCCTTGTGAATCGAAAGAGGCGTTTGTGGTATCGATACATAAGAAGGGATCAAAACATCTATGGGAAAATTATTGGCCGATTAGTTTGACTTCATCCATATGTAAGGTGTTAGAAAGTCTACTAAAGGATATTATTGCCCCTATTATTGATGCATCTGATTTGGAACAACATGGTTTTAAGAAGGGTAGAAGCTGTCTGACAAATTTGCTCTGCTTTTATGAGCATTTTAGTTCTTGTTTGGATAACCGGTTAGCCTGTGACATTGTCTTTATTGATTTCAGTAAAGCTTTTGACACCATGCCACACTGGGCTCTAATTCAAAAACTCACAGGTCTTGGTATTAATAGCCATATAACTACATGGATTCATAACTGGCTTTCAAACAGAACTCAAAAGGTGATGATTAATGGGGCATTTTCTAACTCTGGTAAAGTTTTAAGTGGTGTTCCACAAGGCTCGGTTCTCGACCCCTGTCCTTTTCAGGCTTTTATATCTGATTTAACTAATTCCTGCCTTTCATTTACAATTAAATATGCAGATTATGTGAAGATTGGAGGACCATGTTCTAATTTAGACTAAATATCTTGTATTCAGCATGATCTTGATATTATTAGTACCTGGGTTAATAAATGGGGCATGAAGTTAAACTCTACAAAATGCAAAGTAATGCGTTTGGGTTCCAATAATTTAAATTTCCAGTATATTCTGGACGATTTACCATTGTGTGCCACTAATGATGAGAAGGATTTGGGTATAAACATTTCAGATGACTTAACATATTCCAAGCATATGCATTCGGTTATTAGTACATCTAATAAAATTATTTGGTCTATTTTGTGTAATATTAGATCTCGCGATCAGGCGGTGTTGTTACCCCTATTCAGGTCCTATGTCCATCCCCATCTTGAATATGTTTCACAGTTGTGGTGTCCTTTTAAAAAATCAGATAGTTACTCTCTTGAAAGGGTTCAGCGAAAATACACTAAAAAAATATCTGGTCTCAAATCCTCATCTTATGAGTTTAGGTTGGATACATTGAAACTAATGCCTCTCACTATCAGACACATTAGAGGTGACCTTCTCCTCCTATATGACATTATTTATGACCCCTATATGATGACTGAGTTAGGATTTTCTTTTAAGTCATCAATACATAATACTAGAGGTCATGTCCTCCAGTCAACTGGTAAATCTTTTAAACATAATAATCGTAAGTTTTTCTTTTCTGTAAGAACTATTGGGCCTTGGAATAGACTTCCATCTGATGTAGTAACAAGTAATACTAAAGAGATTTTTAAACATCGTCTTGACACGCTAATTATGTCTGGGTATGACTTAACATTCTACTCTATGGCCTAGCATAGGAGCATTATGAGCTTTGGCCTACTAACTCTTTCTTCTAACCTTAGTATGAGTATGAACCTTAGTCTCTAAGTACAGCTGCAACTGCTATCACTAACTATTATCCTGGAATTAACAATACTTGTTATTTATCTGTCAACTCCCCTCTTTCTACACACATGCCATCCCACTCCCCCCATTCCCCCACCCCTGCCCTCACCTGTCCCACCGCTTCTTTGTAATATTTGGTCTGCTCACCCCAGATAACTCCCTCCAGACCTCCTGTATCTTGAGTTATCACCCAAGAAAGATCTCCTGGTGACAGTTTCAATGGTCAATTTTGTCCTATGCTACCTTGCTATCTGACAAGGACCATTGGCTGAATTCCCGCTCTACCACCCTTCTCTACCCCTCTCCTCTCAGATATATATCCTGACTTCACTTAACTATCTCATGGGGACTGCCCACATTGAACGGTCTCCCTTTTACTATTTTGCTATCTGATAAGGCCTCTTGGTGGATTCCAGTTCCTTCCACCTGTTGCCTCCCTTCCCCTCATGCCCCATTCCCAACACTTAATTATCAGGGAACTTACTCCTGTAGCACTTAGTAATGAGCTCATAATTGTTCTGAATATCATGTGAGTGCATTTTCTCATTTTGTATAGGACTAATTTCATTTGCAGTATATCTAATGTTCGTTGTTGGTGTGATTATATTCCATTACCCACCTGCTGTTAATTCTTTGTTCTCCATTGTCATTTGTTCTTGTCCATTGTTATCTGACATGGAACCTTTGTAAAAGGGCTTTGCTCAAAGGTGTAATCCAAATTATAAATAAATAAAAAATAAAAAAAATCCAATTCCAACTCCCAGGGCCCTTTCTGTCACACCACACAAGCCCAAGGGACTTTCATGTATAGAGCACCCAACTGGCTTAACAACTTCACACCTAACCTCCTGGCAAGTTCCAATATTGGGCCCTTTAAAGCCAAACTTCATGTACACCTATTGAAACTCAGTAGCTGCGACTGCCCCTCTTAGCTTTATCCCCTACCCTTCCCCTAACGCCCCTCCCAACTCACTCCTCTCCATGTTACTCCTCTATCAGTCTTCTTCCATGCCTCCCCCTCCTCATTTTTATTCCCCCCTTTCTCTACTCATGCTGTTATATCGACACCTCCTACTCTCCCTCATCATCTCCGCTCAGGAACACCCCTTCCTTCCCATCAGTCACCTCGTGCCCCCTTCCTCTCCACTGAATAATACTCTCTGCCACCCCTTCCCCCTCACACTCATCTCTGCCTTAATCTTTCTCTTTCCTCATCTCTACACCCACTTCCCCCTCCCCCCTCTGCACTCAATCCTACCTCAGGCTGCCTGCACTCTCTTTTTTGTATTCTTAAAAACTCTCTCTCTCTCTCCTCCTCCTCTCTGAATTCTCTTCAGCTCATGGTTATTGATAAGGTCCATTATTTTGACTGCTATTATAAATTTTGTGTAATGAAACTGTTACCTTGTAATCTCATGATACCAAAGCTGCACTTATTGTATATTTTTTTTCCTATGAATTCTGTTTTCTCACTCACCCACTTTGTTTACTGTTCTGCTTGTTACATTGTTTCTTCCTTTTTTGACGTGGAGCCTTTGTAAATGAGCTTCAGCTCAAAGGTGTTGTAAATCCGAGACTTCAATAAATAAATAAGATTCAACATTGTCTTATTAGTTTCAACACCAACTGTAAGATGGAGTGGCTGAAGCTCCACGATACCTGGTATAGCATAGGGTTTATGTCTTTACTCTCATCAATCATTATTATAAAATGACAAGAAGAATCCCTGGGCTCTGACTGGTCAGTTTGTGGCTAGGCCCATGATGTTATCCCAACAAAACATCACAGATTTAGTCCCAGCACACACATGACCACATTAATCTTTAAAGAAATCAGTCCACAACCCATGCTCAAGTTGCCCATGCCTGGCATGGCTGCTGTGGCATTTGCTAGTACTTAAAAAAACTTTTAAAACATAAACCCCTCCTCCCACTTTCACTGAACAGCCGTAAAATCATACAGAAATGAAGCTTCTCCGAACACTATGTGGCAGGCACATTTGTTTTCTGTTTGTTCTGTTTTTTAAGCATTGAATTAAATAGTTAAAAGAAAGCCGTCATTGTGATCAGCCTCACTACACTAAACAAAGCCATCATTGTGATCAGCATCACTATGCTAAACAAAGCTGCCATTGTGATCAGCCTCACTACACTAAACAAAGCCATCACTGTGATCATCCTCACTACACTAAACAAAGCCGTCATTGTGATCATCCTCACTACACTAAACAAAGCTGTCATTGTGATCAGCCTCACTACAACTAAACAAAGCCGTCATTGTGATCAGCCTCACTACGCTAAACAAAGCCGTCAGTGTGATCAGCCTCACTACGCTAAACAAAGCCGTCATTGTGATCAGCCTCACTACGGCTAAACAAAGCCGTCATTGTGATCAGCCTCACTCGCTAAACAAAGCCGTCATTGTGGGATCAGCCTCCACTACGCTAAACAAAGCCGTCATTGTGATCAGCCTCACTACGCTAAACAAAGCCGTCATTGTGATCAGCCTCACTACGCTAAACAAAGCCGTCATTGTGATCAGCCTCACTACGCTAAACAAAGCCGTCATTGTGATCAGCCTCGCTACACTAAACAAAGCCATCATTGTGATCAGCCTCGCTACATTAAACAAAGCCATCATTGTGATCAGCCTCACTACACTAAACAAAGCCATCATTGTGATCAGCCTCGCTACGCTAAACAAAGCTGCCACTGTGATCAGCTTCACTACACTAATTCCCCACTCCCTCCTGAACAGTGATAAACCCCTCCCTCCCACTGTCAGGCTCTGTGCAGATCACAGATCACATTTCTTTTCATTATATTTCTTAAATATTTCATTTAAAACAAAATGAGAACAAAGCCTTCACCTCAATTGGCTTTACAACAGCACAGTCCCCGCTTTTGGCCCAAACAGAGTTAGCACGTACACACAGTGCTCAGCACTCCATTTAAAAATGGCAGTTACTGTGCAAAGAAATAAGGAGAGAGAGGAAATATGTGGCTTGCGGTCTGCAAATAAGACAGATAGGAAGTAAGAGGGATACGGAGATGACCCAAACCTGTAGATGGAGTTGGGGGAGAGAACAGGAAACAGAGCGTCATATGAGAGAGAGAGAGAGAGATTGAGAGAGATTGAGATTATTAGGTAGGGAACAGATGCACACCAACAGCACACCAGCTCCACCTGCTGGGCAAAACAGGAAATAAGCACTATTTTTTATGTAAGTATACCTACCCCATTTAAAAAACATAACTAAAAATCTACTTTTGATAAACTTTTTAATCTTTTTTTTTTGTTACAAATTAGCTGTTTTATAATTGGAATAATGCAGTTAAGGGTGTGTGTTATGCTGGGATAATTACACATTTTGGGCATTGCACACACTTGGCCTGCAGACTTGTACCCAGTCACCAGAGGTGTGGCATTATCTCAGCATGACACACCCTCTCTTGTATTATTCCTTAATTCACCATGTTCACTTCAGCTTTTCATTGCCGATAAAAGTTAAAAAAATAAAACACTTCATGTCTCTTTTGTTGTCTCTTCTGTATGAATGTTAAACAGTTTGTTTAAACATTTACTCACTTCTATTTTATTTTCTATTTCTCATCTGGAAAATGATCAAAAACAGTCCAAGGAAACATTTTATGATTAATTTTTTAATTTCAACCAGCCGGCCTATAAACATAAAAAATGAATACTTGGGTACTGTTTCATTTGATTTTTTATCTCTTATTTATTAACTTTTTTCCCTTCTATTTTTTTTCTCCCAGGGCTGCTGGCAGATGGGCTTTTGTTTCTCTCCTTGAGGGAGCTTGTATCTACTCTGTGAGCCGTGTTGCTCTCTCCTGACCCTGGTCCATGCTCCGGTGAATCTCCCATGGATTCCTCCCCATGGCAGGAACAGGGAGGGGAAGGCTGTCCTCCCCCGGTACACAAATCCAGTTTTGCTGAGGCTGAGGCATGGGTTAGGAGCATGGTCCAGGCGTCATGCAGCCTGCCAGTGCTCTACCATTTTTCACTTCTCTTCCAATCTATCCCTGTTGCGGGGGTGCACATGTCAGCATGCACATGTGGAGGTGCACACACGCTGTGGGGTTCCACAGCACCCTCCCATTGTTGGCATCCCCAACCCACACTACCCTCAGTCCTCCACCTGGTGGTAGTTATTCAGTGGGACTGCCTAGCCCCCACCAGGATAAGAGAGCTGTCCTCCAGACACTCAGTCCTCTCCCTCCCTGACCAACACCCAGCAACCTGCGTTCACACTGAATGTGGGTCGCCAGTATTGCAGGAGGTAAGGCACAATGCCTCAGCCCGCCACACCACTGGGCAGGCTATTTATTAACTTTTTAATTCATTTTCTCACTATCATGTCTTTTTCTATTACCAAAAATAATACTGGTCAAGAGGAAAGTGACACATTAATATTCTTTCTGTAGTTGAATTCTCTAACTTTATTTGATATTTATCAAACCAAAAGGAGCAAATAAGCTCATCTCATTTCTTTATGTATTCCTATAATGTCATGCCCCTAATAAGAGGCTGCTAAAATGGAAATAAAAACTTGTTTTAATTTCAGGCAAACATCCAGTTTTCACAGATAGCAGACATTCTTTCAGTAGTGAGGACACTCACTGGACCTAGGAGTTCTGCTTGCCTCCTCCTCAAGTTTCACATAGTCCTATCACCATTGGTGCAATACACCAGTATGCAGAGCTTCCTCCTTTATGGGGAAGTCACATCAACACACACCAGGCAGCGCATGGCATAATTGAGGCTCCTGGTGTCACAGTCATTATTGAGACTTATGAAATGGGTCCCCAAATATAAGCAACCTGATTGGCTAGCACCTGTGCACAAAAGTGTCTATCACAGGGGAATGGGTTCGGTACTGTCCAGATGGGCACTGATACATGTGAGACTGCCCCCGAGAACTTTCAGAGGTCAAACAGCAGCCATTTTTCTTCAGTTGTAGCCACATAGAGACAGTAGCCAAAACTACAAAATATCAAAATGCATCTCCAAAAAACATTATGTCACTTACACCTCAGCCCAGTTCTCAAATATATATTAGAAAAGACCTTCTTCACTTTGTGGATGCGGCATGTAATAAAAAAAAGGCTGACACGATCTCTCTCTGAGCTCGCCCGCTCACTCTCCATCCTGATCAACTGCCGACTAGCCAGCCGCTTGCTACTTCATTCCATTAGACTGTCAATTTCTCTGTTTCTCTGTAACTCAAAAGTGCTCTCCCAGTATTGAGTTAGAGAAAAATACAAAAATTGAATGTGTAAGGGAAAGAAGTAACGAGTGGCTGGCTACTCTGCAGTTCATCAAGATGGAGAGAGGGCTGGTAGACAGATCATGGCAGCCATTTTTTTATATAATAATAATAATAATTATTATTGTTAATAATAATACATTTAATTTTGCATAAGTGCCTTTTGGGCCATCAAGGCACTTTACAAAAAGATAAAAACAGTCATATTAAACACAGCCTCCCACTTTTTCAATTTATGACAAAATCAAAATGACCTTACTTCTTTTACAAGCCACATACTTACCTCATATATTGCTCTGCCCTTCCTCACTTTAGTTCTGCTCCTGTTTTCCCCGTGTCATCAGCATGTTCTCTCTAGTGCTCCCTGGTGCTGTGAGAAATGGAAATAACTCCTCCAAAAAAAAAAAATAAAAATAAAACCAGGAAACTTCTCCACTCCAGTTTCCAAGTACTGGATTTTATGCAACGTAAAGAAAACGGGAGTGCTGCTGGCTGGGGTGGATGGAGACTGCCATAACAACCACGTAAGTTACAACTACGGCAGCCTTCCTAGGGCATAAATCCTTAACTCTCAAAAAAAAAAAAAAACACTGTAAACAGAAGGTGGAGGAACAATTTTATTAAAAATAAAGACAAAGATTTAAGACTTTTTACTACTTAATATAATATTTTTTACATTTCACAAGCATCTATAATTTAGATACACATCTCATAAGCACAATAAGTCACTCTGGGGTTTACGATAAACAATTCTGATGCACAGCTAAGGGGCTGGGCCTTTTTCGGCCTGTGGCCTCAGACTCACTATGCCCCATGAAACAAGTTTAAGCCTAATAAATTCAGTTGTGTTTTATTGCTTACATCATGCAGAATATGTGGTGCACCACACTGCCTGGTTCCATCTGAGAGAACCTTCTGAGGTTGCAAAAGCAGAACTGTTGGGGCAAAGCACCCATGCATCCTATGAGTCTGCAGTCTTTGACTAGGATTAGGTGTTCTCTGGACTATTACTGAAAACATAGCCACATCTTTTGTCATGGCCCATAAAAAAACAGTATACTTAGTCTAATTCCAACTACATTCTTAATTCATATTGGGACCTATTCACATGCATGCGTGCAAGTGGCATGTATCAGAGCACGAGTCTGTGACTGAGGGAGTTCTGCAATGATTCATGACCACCAGCCCCTGCACAGCTCCCCTAAGTAGCCCCACCCCCTGACATGCAGGTCCACAGGGGGTAGGTGGGTGTGGAGCATGGCTCCTGGTGGGCAGCCAATCAGCTGCCCAGGCAGGGACCCACAGTGGATCCTTTGCATGCTTCTGGTGCTGTGTTGTCGTCCAGCATGCAGTGTGCTGGCTGAGCCATAGAACTGGTCCTCCCAGTCTGCCTGACCCCAGCCTCCCCCCCCCCGCTGTGCCCGTTGCATCCGGAGGCAGCCTCCCCAGGGGGTGCATAGCAGGCCCTGGTGGTTTATGGCTGCCTCACAGATATGGAACAGGTCCCCCCTGTGTACAGCACTCCATGAGGTTGTGCATGTCATAGAATGCTGGCTTGCCACCCGCACCACCTCCCCAGCCCACCCCTGCATGTAGCTCAGTGATCGGCTGGGGGATCGGGTGCATGAGGGGGTGCATCTGTTACAGGAATGTGGTGGAGGGGGCACAGTTGGTGCGGGTGACTGGGTGGTGGCTACATGTCCAACTTATGGGGTGCGTAGCCACCCTAGCCGTTCCTGTATAGGGCCCATTGTTAGGAGTTCACCTAAATCAAGGACTGTAAAAAAAGACCATTTAACAGTTATAAGGTATATTTAAGGATGAGCTCGGTCTGAAAGAGTGGGGGGTTAACAGAATCACCTACGAAAAGCAATTTCAGCTTCTAATGTTCTAAAACATAAAGAAACACTTTCAAAGAATAGGGAACAAAGCTGAAGGGTAGATGACTAGTTGACAGATATAGGGAGATATAGGGTATTTTCTCATTATTACCTTGGTAGAATCACTGCTGATATGGTGCAGATTTCAGTAGTCCAGTCCCAATCTCACAGTATATCCTGATTATAATATAGAGTAGTCCTGAACTACATGAAGCCCACCCAGTCCATCTCTTTACAAATACTGTACCATGTTTTTATCTAGACTGTTTATTCTATCCTTTCATCAACCCTTCATTTTCAGGATTACCCTGTCCCAATCTGTGTTTCTGGCATGTTTCCAAACTTGATCAAATGCAAAAAAAATGTTAATGTGGATATTTTGTGTTTCTGTGAAAGAAAGAAAGAAAGAAAGAAAGAAAGAAAGAAAGAAAGAAAGAAAGAAAGAAAATCTGTCACATTTGTGTCCTCCTTTATTCTTTTTTTTTTGGTAACAGAAAACAACAGAATAGTGACAAAATGAATTAAAAAATTGAAAAATTAGAGATAAAATCATGAAGTATAACATTAGGAAATAAAAAAAATGTTTTATGCTGATACTCTTCTAAGAGAAATTATTAAGCTGGTACTCAGGTATTTATTTTTTGTATTTATAGGGCCGGCTTGATGAAGTTAGAAGACATTTCTTTGTGCTGTTACTGATCATTTTTCAGATGAAGGGTAGAAAATGAAATAGAAGTGAGTAATGCAAGGCAGGGCAGTTTTGTTTCTGTAGCGCCCTTTCCTGAAGGCTCAGGGTGCTTTTCAGTAAATACAATAAAAACTTCACAACAGTTAGCACGGCAACAGGCAGCGAATAATTAAAATATAAATATCAGCAATAATTTAAAAAGTCTGAGAAATGCTTCAGCACAAAGATACGTTTTTAGGTTACTTGCAAATCCACTACCATGTGGGCAGATCAGATATTTTGTGGTAAAGCATTCCACAAAGTAGGTCCCATGACACAAAATGCTCTGTCCCCCCAACTGTTGCAACCTAGATTCAAGGATAAACAGTAGGCTCACATCGGAAAAGTGGAGGGAGGGAGAGAGTTAGGTGGTAGGGAACTAGGAGGTCTTTTAAGTAGTCTGGTCCCAAACTGTTTTGGATCTTTTATATCATAAAGCATATCTTGAAGGTTATATACCACCACCTAGGCAGTCAGTGAAGCGCACACAGAACTGGCATAATGTGATCCCTACGAGAGTAGCCCACAGTCAGCCAGGCTGCAGCATTCTGGACTAGCTGCAGGTGTTGCAACAAACCTACAGATGCCCTTAGGTATAAAGCATTGAAATAGTCGAGCCTTGAGGTGACAAAGGCATGAACTGTCATCGCCATGCCAGCAGGAGCTAGATGCAGTTTAATCCTGACAATGTTACAGAGATGGTAAAAGTCAGTTCAGAACACAATTGACAGCCATAGACTGAGAGTCAACTTGCAGTCCAGGATGACCCCAAGATTCTTAACCACATCTGCAGCTGTGAGTGGTGGACTAGCCAGCGAGGATGTAAAGTGAATCCACTCAACATCGCTGGGCCTTGCCTACCCAACTTGACAGTTATGACCTCTGTCTTGCCTGGGTTAAGACATAGCCAGATAGGGGCCATTCAGTCATTTATTTCAGTCAAGCACCTCTCCAGCACAGAAATCACATTACACCTACCAGAAGTGCCAGACAGGTAAACCTGAGGATCATCTGCATAGCAGTGAAACTCAATCCCATCCCATCTAATGATCTCACTCAACAGCAACATATACCCTGTAAAAAACATGGCAGCAAGACTCAAGCCTTGAGGAACTCCACAGGAGAGTGCTGAGGCCCTGGGAAAGAAAATGCCTGAGGGCAACCTGCTACATTCTCCCACTTATGTAGGACACAGATCAGTGCAGTACAGTGCCAGTGAGTCTCACGTAGTCCCTCAGGTGATCCAAAGGCACACCGTGGTCAACAGTGTTGAATGCTGGCGAGAGATCTAACATGACCAAGATGGTACAAAGTCCCTGATCCCTCACCATGAGGAGATCATTCATCAGTCTGATTAGGGCAGTCTCCATGCTGTGGTGTGACCAAATACCTGACTGGAGAGGTTCACAGATGTTAAACTGCTCAGGGCGTTTGATACATTGCTCAACCACTAACTTCTCAATAATCTTTTTCCCAAAAGGTAAGTAATTTCCCATCACATCAGGGTCCAAGATAGGCTTTTCAATAAAGGACCTCACTACTGCCCATTTAAGGGCAGACAGGAAAATGCCCTCTCTCGAGGAACACCTGATGATCTGAGGAATAACTGGACCGACAACCTCATGGCACTCTAAAAGTAACCAGGTAGGACCAGGATCCAGTAAATAACTGGTGGGACACAAACCTGCAGTCGCCCTGAGTACCTCTTCCTCTGAAACTGTCTAAAGCTGTCCCCATGCTGGCAGATCAAGAATGCCACCTGGGCCCCAGCCATCACTGGCCCATGACAGTCCAGTTGAGCAGATACCGGTTTAATGGAGGACAACTTGTCAGTGAAGAAATCTCTGAACTCACTGCATTTTTCAGGGAAAAAAACTCAAGCACACTGAAAACAGAATGTGTTTAATAATCCGTCCATGGTGTGAAAGAGCTTAGCCACACAATTTCTGCCTACAGCAATCATCCATGACAGGAACTCTGCCTTTTTCAGTGCAATTATTCATTGAAATTGCCCATAATGAGTTTTCAATGCCAATTTGTCATCCGAGGACCAGGACTTATGCCAGGAATGCTGCAGCCTCCATCCCTTAGCCTTCAACCAGTGCAGCTCATCACATTACCAAGGAAACATGGAAACATAGAATTTGACGGCAGATAAGGACCGCTTGGCCCACCTAGTCTGCCCATTTCCCTACGTGATGGATAAGCTGCAGATTCTAGTTAATCAACAGCTTACTTCCTCCTACCCGCCACTAGAATTGCCTTATGCCTGTACCATGTATTCTTGAATTCTCCCACTGTTCCTGACTCCACAACCTCCTCAGGAAGGCTGTTCCATGCATCCACAACCCTCTGCATGAAAAAATACTTTCTAATATTACCTCTGAGCCGTCCCCCCTCTATCTTCAAATTGTGCCCCCTTGTTCTTGCACATCTCTTCTTCTGAAAGATACTACCCTCTTGTACTTTGTTAATTCCCTTGAGATACTTGAAAGTTTCTATCATGTCCCCCCCTTTCCTCAAGGGTATACATATTAAGCTGCTTTAGTCTCTCCTCATATGTCTTCTAGTGTAGATGCTGCACCATTTTGGTTTCCCTCCTCTGAACAGCCTTCACTCTATGTCTTTGCGGAGATGGGGTCTCCAGAATTGCATCAAAAGGTGTAAGGGATAAACACAGTATGGTGCTAAGGAATCCAAGGCAGATATAAGAGCACCATTATACAGATGCTGTGAGGTTTAAATTCGCCAGTGAAGTTTGCATGAAGTGGTGAAAATTTGCACTTGGCGGATCTTCACAAAGTTTTCCAGACCTGAGAAACTTTGACTTCACCCGAGTCACGAAATGTTTGCTGAGAAGTGTGGAATTTTGCCACAAAATGTGTTTTTTTGCTCGTAAAATTCCGCAGTTTGCAGTAAAACTTCACACTTCACAGATTGATTCCTACTCCATGATTTGCAAGAAATTTGTGAGTCCACTTTGCGAATTTCCAAAATTCACAGATTAATTCATTTTGTGAAGCTGCTGACTTCGCCCCTTGGCATTATCGGAACCCTGTACACAAACAAGCATCATGCCTCAGATGTTCAATGCCTCCAGGAGTTTGTGAGACTCCAAATTATATTTTGGATGGTAAAAGATTAGCTCAACAGGGGGAGTAATGAAACAGGGGACCCCACAGAAGAACAACACAGTACAATGATCTGACCAAAAGACCAGATCAACCTTGGCCACACGTATGTCACGACCCAATAAGAAGATGAAGTTGAAGGTGTGACCTTGTTGATACTGTATGTACCAGAGGCAACAGCCTATGTTAGCCCCAATTAATTCAACGGGAGGAGCTGTTGGCCAAGGGGCCAGGTCTCATTGTCTAACCATGCGTTGAAATCCTCCAGTACCAAATATCTAAAGGCATTCAAGCCCTGATCAATATTGAAACCCACAACCTCCTGTATAAAATCACTCCCATATCATGATGGATGGTATATAAGGATGATCATGCAACTAACACCTAGGGCACGTCTAGCAGCAACAAACTCAAAGGACATGAATGTTCCCATGGGGTATACCATGAGCCCCAATGCAGCATTAAAACAAATGGCCTCCCCCCCTTGCAATTCCACATCAGGCAATGTATCACCAAGTAACCAGGTGAGATAGATGCCTCCAGCACAGAGAAAGCATCATCCCCCAACTAGGTCCCAGTAATACAAACAAAGTCAGCTAAGGAATTGGCAATATAATCGTACATCACTGCTGTTTTATTTCTTAGTGACCTACAGTAGCATTAAAAAGCATGGCCTGAAGGGGAGGAACAGATCTAGCCATACCTGAAAGTTCCTGCTTGTTGGCATTAATCAGCCCAAGGGAGGGGAACCAGGCATGGCAGTCCCTGATACTGGTTCCATATTGTCCCTTGGCACCGTCCTAAACCCAACCACCTCAATCAACCCCCCTGCCCCCCCAGTTGTTATACCCAGGACCTGACCATGTTTATTGCACTGCCTCCTGAGAATCACCAGCCCCCCGAAGTACCTCAGAACCTCTGCAGGGTGGGTTAATGGGGAGCCAACAAAAGTATGGCATTGCCACAGGTGGTATCTGGAGTAAACGTGCCTCACACCTACATCTCCCTTTACCATCTTAACCCTGATAAAGCAGTTTTAACCCCAAATAAACCCACTATAACCACATAATATACCCATTAGGGCTACCCTAAAAATATTGTCCCTAATGGTAGTATTACATGATTAAGCAAATTGTTTAATATTCCTACGGAAGAGACAAGAAAACAGACACAAAGTGTTTTATTTTTCAAATTTTTAATAGCAATAAAAAAACTGAAGTGACTAGAATGAATTGCGATTAAAAAAAGTGAAGACATTAACCCTATGCTATACCAGGCATAGTAGAGCTTGAACCAATTCATCTTACAACTGCTGTTTAAACAAATATGAAGATGTTGAGTCATAGATCAGTACTAATTCTGTGTATACAGCATATGTGTATTATTTTTAGGCATGTATCCCTGAAGAAGAGACATTAAACAAAGTCTTTAAATGTTGACAGTTTTGAAAGAATTGATTGCAGCAAGGAAAATAAATTCATCTTAAAGGGGAAATGAACTTGTTTGTTGCTACTTTTTGACACATCTGTTATGATGACATGACACTGGAAGATAAATGAATATTTGCAAAAACTGTGAGTTTAATGAGTTTCATGTTCTTAGAAAGGTGCTTATTCAGAAACTCAAAGGGGACTTTTCAGTGCATGATATAGTTTTTCTTTTTTAATATACAATGATTAATGTGCAAAATTATGCAAATTCACAATGCCAGAGATGAAGCAGCACCCCACCAGCTATTCTTTTTTGCACATAACTTTATTTAGAGTAGATGTACTATTCTAATTACATACCAGCATGGATCATCTCTCCAGCGAAACTGGAGATAAAAAGGAAAGTTGCAACATAATTATAATTTACATGGGATTCAACTCCAGAGCTCATAATTCATAGTATTTTGTCCAATCACAGAGCTACAATGACTGCTACAGTCTGTTTTGTAAGTTTGTAATTAGGCACAATGACTGACAAAGTGATAGTGGAGTTTCATGAGGGGCAAGCTGTTCCTTTGTGTGAAAATGATTTTAAGAAGCAACTGCATGTTGTAGGTATGCAGAGTTTTATAAAATCTGGGCCTGTTACAAATTGTTTGATGTCAGAAGCTTTATTTTAATTATTTATTGCTAACACAGAAAATGGAGGCAAAGTCCTTTTTTCAGACATGACATGGCATGGGGCTGAAAAAAGCACAATTAGAAACAAATCTTTACTGTTGACTAATACTCAAAGAATATTTTTGTGGAAATGTATTCACTGAAAAAATAGCATACATTATTGAAAATAGTTCCTCCCACAAGCCTGCCTTTTAGTCCACTTACAAACGTAAAGGACCCATGCATTTCACTGTGAAAATAAGGTAAAGACCATGACAGATATTGGATTCTGTTTTCAAAAGATTGTTTGACACTGACACAAAATCGAGAAAACCCTTTTGAAAATTGCTCTATGCAATAATTAGCAAATAATCTTTCTTTTAAATGAGACCTCACTCTTCAAAATCACAGAACTAGAAATTACCTTTATAAGGTAAAATGTAATATATTGTATTGATGGACATTTTTCCCATATGGAAACAGTGGCATGCCAACCTCACAATACCATTATTGGGACGTTGCCAACTGATAATACCATTATTGTGATATTACAGTGATAGAATTATGAGATCAAACGCTTAGAAAACCTTGTGCCAAGCCTGAGTAACAGGCCTATACAAAATGCAAGTGTGTAACCAACATGCACAGTAAAAGCCAACAACAACAGCTTACCTCACTTCACAAATCAAAAAAGTCTCAGATCCATATACAGTATATAAACAAATAACGAACAGGCGACTATGTGTTACTCAGCTAAATACCATCTAAGGTTCTGGTGGCAGGTTAGAACCTCTTGAGCTTCACTCTCAAGGTTCTTATATCACCAAAACTTTTTGATGGTATTGTAGCTTTGTGATGCACAGTTCCCTATTTATTATTCTATTTATAATGGCCCATGTTAATAGTTTTTTTTTTCTGTTATTTCTTTATGCTCCCTCAAGCCCCTGTGGCTGACCACTCCTTTGGGCAGACTAGGGCCTTGCCACCAGTCTCTGTCACCATCCCACTGCCCTCATTAGTGCTGTGGCTCGGTTGACCAGATGTATCCCTTTGCTGGGGGGTCACCCTCCCATAGCAGGGAAACCTGGAGAGGAGACTGGTCCATAGGCTACATTCTGTGCCAGACACACACTGAGAGACTGGCGTGGACACTTCCAGACTTCATGGTGAGTGGGGACTGGTTGCCATCATCTGGTCAGCTGAGTGGCTGCATTTTCCCACTTCTCTCCCTAACCCACACCCTCCCGTGTATTAGTCCATTTGTGGCGGCATCCTGGGGGGAGGCATTTGGTGATGTGTCGAGGCTTCATGCTACCATGAACACCAGCCACAAGCCACCACCAGGGGCTGCCTAACAAGCAGTTGGGGATCATCCCCCAGAAGGGAAGCATCTATAGGACAGTCATGACTCCTCCCTACTGGACTCTGCTCCTTGTGTCCGGGCTCAGGGCACGAACTTGGGTCGCCAGCATGCTGAGCGAACACCCATTGCTCGGCACCACAATAGCTTATTTTAATCCTTTGAAAAAGTGGATATCTACTAAAATAAACTATTTATAATAATAATGTTTAAAACAGTTACATTTACCTTGAATGTTTTCTAGGGTCTTAGTTGTGTCTCCATGCCATTCTTTTATACCTATTACACAATCTGTTTCAGAGATATCTAACTGTCCCCAACTAACCACACAACTGCTATGTTTCTGACGTAATGGTCTGTTGGTAAGCAATATAATGTCATAATGAGTACACCAGAACTTTATGACGTCGTTGTTGCCCCATTCAACTCCAGTTGTAAAGTAAAATACAGAAGGACTGTGTCAACAGTATAAGAGCTTAACAATATCAACTAAATCATAGTCTAAAATGGCGTGTAGAGCAAAAACACCTATCGAATTTACTAAAAGGCCAATAAAGATGAAACAGTAACCAAATCTGCATCAGTATTTGAAATATTGCTTCTACATGAAACACATTTGTAAGATAAAGGCAGTTCTTTTTAATATTCCTAATGAAAATAGATTATAAATTCATACTAGTGTATTACATTGTCAGACGTGCATATCAATGTTTTGAGTCTTTGATACAAATTGGTATCCATTGTATTGCAGAGAGTTTATCAACAGTCTGTGGCTATACAGAGCATTCTATGGAGGGTTGGCTGATCAGCTATGTGATAATGAACTGGCAGCTACCGATGGGCTAGCCTGCTGGAATGGAGAAGACATCAACAGGTAATTTCAACAATTATTAGATTTATCAGTGAGAGAGGATGCTTTTAGTTGCAAAATACATTGTTTATTACAAACTGTTGATGCACATCGCATTACTGCAAATCCAGTGTCCTGATTTTTGTTTTTCAAAATAATGGCATGAACCTAATAGATTCCTGACCCTAGAGTTTTGCTGTCATGTATGTCCACACTGTATTGCAATGTTCACAATGTTCTGTAACCTCTGTACCAAGATGTGGAGCCTTTGCAAAGGAGTCTATGACTCAGAGGGTTGTAATTCTGATTGTGATAATAAATAAATAAATAAATAAAAGATAACACAAATTTTGATGTAAATAAAGTAAAACTCATGCATTGTATCCTCTGCCATGACAAAAATGGAGTGGTGATTAAAGCTCCTTACTAGGGACTTAAAATGTCTACCAAAGCTATATGCTTAGGGCTAGCCCTGAACGTTGTCAGATTTCAAAAAATAAGTTATCTCTGTACACAACTATTGGAAGCATACCATATGTGGTATCTTTACAAGGAAGTTAATGTTATCTCTTGTACACTGATCATTGCAGGCCTCCAAAAGCACTCCAGTTCCAATTGTGAGGGATACACTTCTTTCAGTCACCATTGTACTTGTGTTATAAACATTGGCCTATGAGCAGTCATCTGCCTATTCTAATGAATTGCTGTGCTTTTCAGTGCTCTGAAATGTCATTGTGTAGAGCACTAAGAATGCTTCTGATTAAACACAAAAGAAAATTGTGATTTCTGAGAAACTTTGAACTTCAGTATTTCTACTAATAAAGTACATAAGATCTTATCTCTGCAAACATAAGTGAAGAGCATATTGAAGTAGTTAGAAAGTGTGTACTGGTGAAAAACCACTGGCTTAATGGGCTGTTCAAGACATGCTGTGTGATTCCTCTGGTCACTGTTGTCAAAGGCTTGTAGGCATACACAAAATACAAGTTTGCATGACGTTTTGTTGAGAACTTGGTGCTCAGATTTCCTGCATGCTATTTTTATAATATTATATTTCTGGTTCTAGATAAAAGCCCCATAGAAAAACTTACAAGGCAATTGTACTTGCCAGCATGGGCATTCTGTGATTTTGGCATTCTGTAACAGTGTGCAGCATCTGAATACAGGGATTAGGCAGATGTTCGGGAGTAGTTGGAACCATGTAAAAAGGAAGTGCCTCTCTTGTTGTAAGCATAATAAACACTGCATTGGTACTTCTTAGAATATTTTGGATGCAAGTGCATACAAGGACATATGGCATTGTAAGAGATTCCCCCTGATGTAAAGCAACACAGCATCCTCAATAGACTATAGAGTCAAACATCCACTCCTGCTCACCATGTGGCCACATGACCCAGAACCAGCTCATTTCCAGATGTGTCCTGGGGGAGGCAGAAAGGCAGAACAATGAGAATCACTAAGAACAGTAATACAGTAACAGGTAAATAAGCATAATAAATAACAATTGTGTAAAGACAAGGATTGTGTGAAGTAAAATAAAGCACAATACGTAACAGTACAGTAAGTGTTGGAGATATCAGCATTTGCGATTACAATACAGTAAAGTACTGGAGGATATAAACATTTGCAATGTGCAGAGGCAATACTGAGTTCAGGGTGGGAGCAAAGATTGTTGTTTGAGGAGGATAGGAGAGGGGACTATGCTAGTGTAGGTGCAGGTGAAGGGGGAGCAGAGGCAGGAGGGTCGTGAGCAGCAGCCTAGGGACTAGTATCAGGGGGAAACTGCAGGAGTGAATTGTGAAGTCATACAAGAGAGAAGAGAGTGAGTGGTGGGAAAAAGCAGAGTGGGCAGTAAGGGGGAGAGAACCCCATAGTTTTGGGGAATCAGGAGAAGCAGGCAACTTGACCAGCAGTGGATTTCCATGAAGGGAGAGCCAGAGAGTGACAGCCAAAGTTGCTTAGGGGGTATTAAGTTGGGGGAGGGGCAACAGGAGGGCAGCAGCATAGGAGGGGATGGAGCCAAGTTGGTATTTAGAGATGAAGGAAGCACAAAGGGTAAGGCTTCTAGTCTCAAGGGAGGAGAAGGAGAGAGAGAGGAGTATAAAGAGAAGTGTGTGGGTGGGGGGAGGTACTTCAGGGTAAAGTGGCAAAAGGAGTGAAACAGGAGATCCAGTCTGGCCATGGAAAATCTGAAAGCAGCACTGTATTCTATGACACTGTATTTGCAGATGTGGAGTATCATCTTCAAAACACTCTCTCAGTGAGTAGGAAGCAGGATGCACCCTTTATTCCTGTAAAGTGCAGCAAGCCAGCAAGTTGGGGGGGGGGCTTCTTGTGGATGGCATTTGCATGTGCTGAGAAATCGAGGTACTGTTCCAGCCAGATCCCGAGGTACTTGAGAGAGGGGACATCCTCAACTGTTGCACCATCAATGGTATGGAAGGAAGGGAGCAGGGTGAGCCTGGTGAACAGCTGCCTTGTGCCAAATGTCATAGAGACCATTTTCTTGGCACTGAGGGGCAGATGATTTGCCAGGAACCATGATGGATGTTAGTAAAGTCCAGTTGGAGCCTGGCTGTGAAGTTAGAAGCAGAAAAGCTGGAGGCAAAGAGTATTGTGTCATCTGTGTACATATGGATGGACGCAGAGGAGCAGACAGTGGCAAGTTCATTCTGGAAGATGGAGAAGAGTATTGGGCTGAGGACAGAACCTTGGTGGGTGTCTGAGCTGATTGGTACTGGAGGGATATGGATTCTCCAGTCCTGACAGCTTGAGACCTGCCCTCAAGCTATGAGTGGAACCAACTGACTGAGGAGTCTGAGAGCCCTGCTGCCTTGAGCTTCTCCATGCAGAGGGGATGGGCAACAGTATCAAAGGCTTTGGCACAGTCAACAAAAATGGTGACGGTGACCAGGCCCTAGTCTGTGCCAGAAAGAATAGAGTCAACAAGCTGAAGGAGGGAGGTGGAGTGGGACTTCTAGAAGCCAGACTGGCAAGGAGTGAAGAAGGAGGATGAATTGAGGAAGGGTAAGAGCTGATATAGCACAGGGTGTTCTTGGATCTTATCCAGATTGAGGAGCAGGGAGATGAGTGGTAGTTGCTGAGAGAAGTGGAATCACCCGCTTTGGGAAGGAGGATGACTCTAGCCTGTTTCCACATATCAGGAATGGAGGCCAAAGGAAGGAGAGGTTGAGATGGGAGGTTATAGGTAGATCAATGACATGGGCAGAAAGATTAGGTAGTGTGGGGTCAGAACTATTTGGGATCACACTCTTGTGAGGGTTTAGAGCCAAGAAGGCCTTAAGTAAAGCATTGGGAATGGTAGGAAAGAAGGAGAAAGGATGGTGAAGGGGTGGTAGGTGGGCAAGGGGAAGGGGAGGAGGATGAGAGGAGGAGAGGAGGGAGCAGACCCACGAGGTGAAGAAAAAGTTTAAAGCTGAGGTGATGGAAGAGGGGTCATAAATAGGAGTGTCACCTACCTTAATGATGGGGAGAGACTGAGTTGCTGGGAAGAAGACGGCACGGATAACCTTCCAGAACTTAGAGGAGTGATTAAGGTTGTTCTGGTGCATGGGTGCAAAGTATTCAGATTTTACAAACTTGGTACAGTAGCTTTGATATAAGCATTATGAATAAACCAGTACTTGATTAGGTTGGCAGGGGAGCCGGAGGACTTGCGGGTCTGTCAGGCAAGGTCACGTGCATTTAGCAGGCCAGCAACTCAGCCACAATCCATGGAAGGTGGGAACCTTGGACCGTGTTTTTTCTAAGGCAGGCATAGAGATCTCAGGCAGGCATGAATTTGGCTCTGAAATATTGGAGGGCAGTATTTATGTTGCTGGCTGTAGAGATGGGTGTCCAGTTGGTAGCCACCAGGTTGGCATGGAGGGAGAACACGATCTGAATTATTTTATGGGGGGGGGATTTGTAAAGGTGAATATTGCACACACAGTAGACCATGTTGTGGTCACTGAGAGCATCAGGGAGGGTACCATCATCCAAAATATGATGGGGCGGGAGGTGAGAACTGACTCCAGAAGGGAGTGATTGAGGGATCAAAGATTGTGCTGGGTTGGGATGCTAATTAGATGAGTTGGAGGGACATAAAGTTTTGGCACAATTTGTTTAGAGAGGGGGAGAACCAGTTAAGATTAAAATCCCTGAAGATGTGTAGCTCCCCAGATGAGGAATTGGAGGAGATCATGGTGTGGCGCTTAGTGACAGAAGGTTAGGACATGTCAGGACAGCAGTAGCATCAGCTACAAATAAAGAGATAGAGAAGAGGAGGGAGAGCTTGAGGAAGAGCAGCTCATAGGCAGAAAAGGAGGTGATGGAGAGCACAGTCTCAAACTGGATGCCAGAGAAGAGGTAGATTGCAACTACACCACCCCTCTTAGTGTGATCCTGCCAGGTGATAGTGTACCCAGGGATGGAAACAGTGGTGTCAGGAATCTTTTGGGACAGTCAAAACTTTGAGATGACCAGCACATCAGGCCTGAGATTAACCATGAATGGTTGCAACTGGTCAGTCTTGGGGAGGAGGCTTCAGATGTTTACATGGCCACTCTTAGTCCATAGGGAGATGAGAGAGCAATGACTGGGAAGGGCCAGGATTGAGATCAGTATCACCTGCTACAATAAGTAACAACAAAGAGACAAGGAGCTTGAGGGATCCTATGAGTTGCTTATGGAGAGAGGAGAAGGAAGGGGGAGTATGGGGAGGATGAAAGGGGTAAGTGAGAAAGAGGCTTCTGAAGGCTTCAAGGTGAAGTCAAGGAGAAGGGAGGCAACTGCATCCAGGACACCAGGGGGAATGGGATTGGGTGGGGAGGCAGGAGGAAGGGAGGGTTGGAAAGGGGGAAGGATTTGGAAGAGGAGGGAGAAGGCAAGGATAACCAGTAGGGGGGAGGGAGGTGAGGGAAAATAGGAAGGGGAGGAGTGACTGGGTTAAAAGCAACATGTCGTGGGGACAGCAAGCAGTTGTCACCCTGTACCTTTGCCAAATTAAGGTGGTGGTAGAGCAAGTAGAAGGAAGTCGATGTCATGGGAGGGGGAGCCAGTTCAATCAGGAGCCTACAATTAACAATAGGGGGCTGCATGCTTCACCCAGATAGGGAGGAAGCCTACAATTAGCAATAGGAGGAATGCAGGTTGCACCTACAGTAGTTTACTATATCTACTATAAGTAGGTAGGGATGGTGGCAGCACACAAATAGGCCCCTGCAACTTGGCAATGAAGCTTGGGCAGGAGGCAGATTGCCAAACTAAACAAATCTTTAAAGCCTTAAGGCAATAGGCTGAACATAGCAGATGGGAGGAAAATAACAGGACCCCTAATATAGATACCTAAGGTACTGCATTAAAGGCAACAGGGTAATAATAGTCCACATTGGGCAGTTACAACTTGCATGGTGGAAGCTGGGCAGAGTCCCCTGGCACACTGGCATTGTCCCTCTGGTGACTCCCCTTGAGGACTCCCACTCTTGCTGGTTCACTCACGCTGGGACTGCTGCACACTGGTACCACTGGTAGGTGAAGGAAAGAAGAGCGCTAATAGACTTGCCTTCAGCCAGCATTGCTCACAGGGATTGACTGCAGGGAGCAGGTAGAAAAAAGCAGTTCCTTCTGCTTGGAAAGGTGTTAGGCTGGCGAGTGAGTGGATTTCCTAAGAAGCCTGTGTTGCTGGTGGTCTGAAGACCTCTCAAGTGCCACAAATGGCAACCACACTGCATGGCTCTGGAGCTGGTACAGAAGGCAATTAGGGCAAGAATCTAAGTCCAGCATTCAGCCCGTGCTGCTCACAGGTATTGGCTGGAGGTCCAAAAAAGCAGCTTCTGCTGCTTGAAAAGGCATTGGGCTGGCAAGTGACTGAAGTGCCTGGGAAGCTTCCGTTGCTGGTAGGCTCATGACCTAACAGGTGCAGCAAATCCTCTAATAGTGACCAGTTCCTGTAATTGTATCAGACAGGTGACCAAAATATAGTGTCCATTGGCTGGATTTACCAAATATTTGATATGCAATTTGATTGCTCCAGCAAATTTTCAGACACATAGACATATATATTTCTTCATTTGTGAGGTCTCACAAAGGATCGTACATACAATCTGATACAAACAAAGATACAGGTATGGATGTATATGATCATAAATACATCAAACTCTTAGCAATAATTAATTAACTGATTACAAAGTACTCAGATTATTTATATATAAAAGTCCCGGGCTTTAGCAACAAATACTTCTCATAAATAGTTAGTCTTACGTAGGTTATGATGGATACACAATCCCAGTGTCTATTTCTCTTGAAATGGAGGACCAAGTCTCCCAATATAGTCTTATCAGCTTATTAGTGTATTAATATTTTTTTCAGTTCATATGCACTCCAATGATAAATGTTTCTATTTTTCCCAGCTTGGAGCAACTTGGTCCTTCTAGAGCCTTGTTATAGAACATCTAGTGTTAATTAATGCCATGTTAAGTAATTTTAGATGTAACAGCCCTTTGACTCACCTTGGCTGCTCTGGGGCCATTGGGTTTCACCTGGACACACCTCCTGAGGAGGCCGACCTGGGTTCACTCAGCTACACAGCAGTGCAAAGGTGCAGTGCCTCCACCTGGCATAGTGATATGGGTTACCTGTTGAAGAAATTCCAGATTACCACCCCCAAGGAAAACATATAATACTGCCCCACGGGATCTTCCCCACACAGTAACAAAGCACTCTACATGATGAACAGCAATGCCAATTTTTAACATTAACTAACTACAGTTTTATTATAGGAAGGGGGGAGAAAGGGAAAATAGCACAAAGCAGTAAATGATAACAAAATGTTCCCTACAATGTCCCACACCTCCCACCTCTGGGTGCACCTGGCTTTCTCCCACTTGCCATTGAGTACAGTCAGTTGTGGTGGGTACCACACCAAGGTGCTGGTGGCTTACCACTAGGCGCAGGGTGACGGTCCGAGATGCTGGGGTGCGGTGAGGATAACAGTCTCCAACTTGGAATAAAGTGCTTTTGTTGAGGTCTAATAACCTTTAAACACAGCAAATGCTTACTTTTCTGCCTGGGCTTAAGATGGAGTTTGACACAATCCTACTCGGAGCTTACCACCTCTCACTTCTAATACTAGCTAGCTAGCTAATTGAAGAAAGATCCCCAGAACAGCAGCTCAGAGGTACTTAGTTTCAGAGCTCCAGGGGTTGCAGGTAGCTTAGGTGCAAATGGTACCATTCTGGTATCAGCAGTTAGTGGTGCACCACAGTAGTGGGATGCAGAAGAGTAGCAGCTGGACTTCACCTGTCAGGCCTTTCTCAGCTTCACTCTAAGGTGCTTATATGCAGTGTTCACCTGACAGGTCTCTTGACATTTTCCTCTCTGGTGACTGTGCATTGATTCTCTCCTCCCCTTCTGGCTTTTGTCAGTCCTTGTGGCTTTGGCAGGCTGGGAGCCTCCCAGAACTTTCAGCTAGCACACAACCTTCCTGAAGCTAAAATGCAGCTGGACGTTTGCACAGTCTGTAGCACCAGCATATGCACTTCTCTTCAACTAGAAGCAGTCAAAACAGTTCAAGATTCTTAGCCCTCCAAGGGGAACACAGTGTACAGAGTCTCTCTCTCTCTCTCTCACTCTCTCTCTCTCTCTCTCTCTCTGGATACCAAACTGCAGATTAAAGACTCACAAAGGCAGGTTTGATTCCACACTGAACTTATTCAGTTGTTCTGGATGCCAAAACTGTTTGCACAGTCCCAACCAGTTTCTGATCTCTGCCAATCCAGCAGTCTCTAGGCTCTCAGTCTCTCTCCTTAATTGGGATTATGCAGGCCGTTGGGCACAACAGCAGGCCTTTTGGCTAGGTAGCCCATGACAGTCCTTCCTGTCTGGATTCTCTGGGGAATATCCATATTGCTCCCTTTTGGTGGGCTCTGCACCCACTTTTATATCTTTTCCCACTCCCCCTCTGATTGTCTGCTTACTTCCCGGGCTAAGCATGGTGCCCTCTGACTTTTCCCAGTGGCCCCTTGTTGTAAGGAACTACTGGGGTCTGCCATTGTTATTTACATTAATGCTGCAATGCCCAGATGTTCCTATTATTTATTATATGCCCTTTTTCTGGGCAGACATCCCAGTTCTATGCCCGGAGTCATCCAATACATGATTCCCAGCTACGCTGCCTGCCCTGGAGCTGGGAAACCTCTTAAACATTGCCCACATAAACTTACGTTTTTTGGATCCATGGCTCCTTTTATTTCTCCTGGCTACTTATGTGCAAAATGGTGCATGGTGGCCATGTTTATTGTTAGTCTTTTCCCCTTGACCACTTTTGGCTGCTCCCCAGACCATCCAAATGCACACCAACAGTGCCCGGAGGTGTGGAACACCTTTCAGACCTTAGCCCCCTTCTTGCCATGGGCCAAAGGAACAGAAAACTCTGGTGATTGCTGCAAAAATTGGTAGGGTGCCAGGGTCCAAATCCCTCCCGGGGCTCCTGACACAAAGCCTTGTGGTCCAATTTGGCAGTTTAGGGGACCGGAGGCAGAACAGGGATAGTGCAACACCAATGGGGCCATAGCCCTAATAAGGTAAGCCCCAAACTGGGGGGGGGGGCTTACATAGATTGGGTCCATCTGGGAGAGATGGATGTGTTGAAGACTCCAGTAAACATATTTCTATCTACCTCCACAGATTTACACCCAGAACTCTGTTAATAGTCTTAGCTATGTTATTTCAAAAAATATTAATATTTGGACACGGGTTAGAAATATGGGATGGTGTAGCAACTGCTTTCTTGAATCTGTGACATAGAGGTGAAACTGAAGAGTTAAACTTAATAAATAAGGTGTATTATGAATCCTGTGGAATATGTATAACATGCTTTGGGTTAATCAGGCAGATACCTGAAGATGGCCGCCAGGTTGGGTGTGCCCTCAAGTTGATCTCAGGCTGTTTTTTGCTGCTTATTTTAATTTATATCAGTTTTTTTGGTTTTAGCTGTACATTTTAAAGTAGGACAAGTCTAGGGTTTATTCAGGCCTTCAGATTTTTTTTGGGTGGAAGTCAAATACTTCCATGGGTTAAAATTTGGAAGTCATTTCAGTTTTACTGGAGTCAAAATACTCCAGCTGTCAATTTTTTGGAAGTCAAAATGCTTCAAATTCTCTAGTTTTCAAAGTCAGCTCATTGCTCATCTGAATACCTTACTGTAATCCGTGATACATCTACATAAATACATTTCTCAATGATAGGAAATGAAAATGTAAGCACACAGTAATCATTTTCAGACAATGTGTTTATTTCATGAATTGTTCAGTTCTTGTATAGTAGACAATGCCATGCCATCAAGTACCTTCACATCATCGCTATGCACAGATTAGTAATAATCAGTTGTGTACTGTGAACGATATTATCTGGTATGTTACAGAGCTACTAACACCATCTGGCCAAAAGTGCTACATTGCAGAATTAGAATAAACATATCCCCAGTAAATCTCATACCAAAAAGTAGATTTCTGTGTCACTTCATGTTAAAGTTATTAGTCATTTTATAACCCTGATTTCAAACAACATGAAGTCTTGCTGTATTCTGACAGTAGCAGTGAGTCCCAACCTTCGAACTGCCCCGGAGATGAAAGAATTAACTTTCCATGCCAGGCATGGAACGCTGAGCTCGAGCTCGGTTGAGACTCTGTCTGTTGCTGTTTAAACTCAAACCGTCAGATTCTTTACTCCGCCTCACTGAACAGTCGCTCTGGAGATTTCTCCTTCTGCTCGGTTCAATTTGTCAGTTAAAGTACCGCTTTTCTCGGTTTTCGACCGAATTTAAACCGTAACCTGTCAGTTCAGTCTCTGTCTGTGGTATTTGTGAGTACTAGATAGGTTATATTTTATTCTATTCTGTGTGGAACTTGTAAACGGTTCATCGGTTCGGTTTGAACCGATCAAGTTGTTACAAAAGCTTAATTTGTACTTTTAGAGTGTGGTTACCGGTTCTTATCGGTTCTAAAAAATACGGATTTTATTACGTTTTTTTCCACAACCCGTGACACGGTCAGGAACCGATAAGAGGGTCTTGCCTGGCGGATTGCCATTAAAAGGGTAAGTTTGGTTAGGACTGGCACAATGTCTGAGAAACCCAAAAGAAAAACCGGGCCCACTGGGTTTCAACACTGTAGTGTGTGTGGGGAAGTCTTTGCTAAGGCTGACTCCCACACCACCTGTGTTTATTGTCTGGGGTTTGACCACCTCAATGCAGACTGCCAGATTTGTAAAAATTTTCCTGCAGCTACACTGGAAAAGAGAGTTGGTAGGCTCAGGGAAAGGGAGGCCAAAAAGTCTGCTGATCCGGATGGTCAGCCCGGTTCGGTTCAAACCGAACCAGAAGGAGTGCCCTCTGACCAGGGCGAGACTTCTTCGGCAAGGAGAGCCGCTCTGAGGAGTAGTTCCGGCTAAGAGAACTAGAAAAGAAAAATCAGCTGGTGTGGAGCCAAAACTTTCCTCTCCAACTGCTGAAGAAATTGCCAAAGCGATCAAAATTGTGCAGTCGCTTTCCCAGGTTCCGACCGAACCGACACCATCAGGCAGGCGCTCGGTTCGGCCAGTTCCACCGGTTCAAGAGTATGATTTAGAGGAATTTTATGAACCGGAGGAGGAGGAAAAGGAGTATGAGGAAAGTGAATGTGGTTTTGAAAGTCTGATGTGCCTATTGACCCGGACATCTCCCCAGACAGACCTTCAGGAGTGTCTCCTCCTAGGCTTGAGTCCTCCCATTTCATGTTTTTTAAAAAGTGGCTGAAACCCTCCAGCTTCCTATGGAAGAAGCTGTGGATGACCAGGAGGGGCCTGACTATGTAGAAATGATGGATATCTCAGAGTCTAGGAGGCTGTCTATTCCCTTACACAAATCTTTTGGGAAACAGACATTTAAGATTTTAAAGACTCCTAACACTATACCTCCTGCGGATAAAAGAATGGACAAGAGGTATACATTGTCAGGCTCAGATACGGAGTTTCTTACACAACAATGCAGCCATGTTGGAGTAGTGCAGGCTGCAGCCTGTGATAAGGCAAATATTCCCTTGGCTTCACACCCCTCGGACAAGGACTCCAGGAGGATTGATGCCATGGCAAAGAAACAGTACATGGCAGCATCCTTGGGACTCAGACAGGCCAATTATATAGCCTATACTGCTAGGTATCAGAAATCCAGATGGGACACTGTTATGGCTTTAGCAAAACAGGTCCCTGGCCAGCTTGCCAAGGAGCTGGAGCAGGTGGCTGCTGATGGTATTGAGGCATCCAAGGTGCAATTCCATGCTGCAGTGGACTCCAATGATGTGTCATCTAGAGTCATGGCTACATCTGTGGCACTTCGAAGAATGGCTTGGCTCAGATGTACTAGCCTGTCACAGGATACCCAGACTAAGGCCATGGATTTTTCTGTTGTGGGTAATTCTCTGTTTGGGGAGCAGACAGAGAATTACATGAAGAAAATGAACAGATATAGGACCACCTATAGGAGTGCACAGGCCAAGGAAAGGCAAGGCAGGCCACTCCTCAAAGGCAGCATCCCAGGGGCAGGGGCAGGCCTTTCCATAGGCCTTTCTACCAAGCCCAGGCCTCCTCTTCTGCTTATGTCCAGAGGGGGTTCTTTAGAGGGAAGGGCAGACGGGGTACAAGCAGGCCTGCTTCCACCCCTCAGCCCAAAGTCCCTGCCAAACAGGCACCCTGATGGGGTTGCCAGGGCCGATTCTCAACTACTGTAGGGGGCAGGCTGGCTTACTTTGTCCAGGACTGGGAGTCTCTGACATCAGACAAATGGGTCCTGAAGTAGTAAGCCAGGGACTGGTTCTCAGAGGCCAAAAGTTTCCAAAGATGAGAACCAGATCCTTTCCACTGCAAATCCTCAGAGACACTTGCCCTAGAGGCAGAGGTCTCTTCCTTCTAGCTCTCAGAGCTGTGGAAAGGATTCCACCAGACACCAGGGCAAAGGGTTGTACTCCAGGTACTTCCTTACCCCAAAAGACAGGAGAATGGCTGCCCATCCTGGATCTCAGATACTTAAACAAGCACCTTTAAAACCAAAATTCAAAATGGTGACTCTGGGAATTATTCTACCTCTCTAAGGCCAGGGACTGGCTAGTGTCCCTAGACCTCAAGGATGCCTACTTGTATTCTCATCGGAAGCCCCATCGGAAGTACCTCAGGTTCGAGCTACCTCAGGCCATTACCAGTTCAGAGCAATGCCTTTGGTCTGACCTCTGCTCCAAGGGTATTCACAAAATGCCTGGCAGTGGTAGTTGCTTTCTAAGAAGGCAAGGATTGCCTATCTTCCTCATTACCTGGACGACTGGCTCATAGTAGGCCAGTCCCCAGACCAAGTCAAGTTACACTTACAGATAACCTCAGCAACTGCTCACCCTTTGGGTTTCCTTTGAATCTTTCAAAGTCAGTTCTAGAGCCTGTCCAGCTCCTCACCTTCATAGGCGCAGAGCTAGACACAGAAAGGCCAGAGCTTCTTCCCTGGACAGGGCAAGGACCTTGTCTCTCTGGCCTCCCATTCACCCTGCAGGTGTCTCGACCAGCAAGGCATTTTCTATAGCTCCTGGGGCACATGGCTGCTTCCCAGCAGTAGTGCAGGGAGCAAGATTTCAGATGAGGGACATTCAGTTCCATTTGAGAGCCTCTGGTCTCAAAGGAAGGACCCTCTGACCAAATTGATCCCAGTAACTCGAACCCTGATCCAGGCCCTGCAGTGGTGGCAGGATCAGAACAATCTGAGACAAGGGGTTCCCTTTGTCACTCAGTCTCACTCTTTAACCCTTACTACAGATGCCTCCCTCTTGGGGTGGGGGGCTCACATGGGCGACCTGACCACCCAGGGGTTGTGGTCCCCTCAGGAATCTCTGCTTCACATCAATCTGTTGGAACTCAGAGCAGTATTTCTAGCACTTCAAGTTTTTTCCAAATCCATTCAGAACAAAGTTATTCAGGTCAGAACAGACAACACCACCACAATGTGGTACATCAACCAGCAAGGAGGCACTTGGTCTACGGCCTTGTGCACAGAAGCAATGAAGTTGTGGTCTCTGGCTTACTCCCTGAACACCTCCCTCATGGCAGTTCATCTCCCAGGCAAGGACAATGTCCTGGCAGATGCTCTCAGCAGGATATCCCAGGGCCATCACGAATGGTCACTGGATCCCCTGCTCTTGGAGGTGATATTTTCCAGCTGGGGCACCCCGCAGATAGATCTTTTGCAGCCCCAGACAATCACCAACTTTCCTTTTTACTGCAGGCCCCAGTGTTGGGCTCAGTCCCCCTGGATGCCTTAGTTCTCAATTGGGAAGGGAAGTTCCTGTATGCTTCCCCCTCCCCTCCCTCTCCTGTTCAAAGTGCTAGTCAAAATCAGATCTCAACCGTGCAAGATGATCCTGATTGCTCCAGACTGGGCCAGACAGCCCTGGTATCCACTCCTACTGTCCTTAGCAGTCTATCTTCCCCTGTGTCTTCCCAGGAATTATAACCTGTTAACGTGTGCTCAGGGGAGGGTTTGGTACCCGAATCTCAAGTCTCTCAATCTCAAGGCCTGGCTCTTGAAGAGTTAGAGTTTGTTGATTTACACCTCTCCCAAGGTGTAATGGATATTCTGAAGGCTTCTAGGAAACCTTCCACCAGGGCTACTTATAATTCCAAATGGAAAAGATTTTCCATATGGTGCTCTGGGAAGCATATTTCCCCAGAGTCTGCTGACCTGCCCACAGTCCTTGATTATATGGTCCATTTAAATAGCTTGGGGCTGAGACCAACTACACTGAAGGTGCACCTGGCAGCTGTTTCTGCTTTTATTTCAGCAGGTAAGCCCTCTTCTCTTTCAGCTCACCCTGTATTCTCCAAGTTTTTCAAGGGATTGCTTTACACCAACCCTCCATTCAGGGACCCTGCCCCTGCTTGGGACCTTAATGTTTGCATTGCTCAGCTTATGCAACCCCTTTGAGCCTTTGTCTTCAGCAGAGCTTAAGTACTTGACTTGGAAAACTGTGTTTCTGGTAGCCATCACTTCTGCCAGACGTATAAGTGAATTACAAGCTTTGTCAGTGGAGCCTGATTTTATCTCCTTTCATAGAGATAAGGTGATCCTCAGGACTAACAGGAAGTTCTTGCCTAAGGTGGTTTCAGATTTCCACCTTAATCAATCTATGTCTCTTCCTGTGTACTTCACTGACCATTCCTCCTCTGGCGAGAGGAGGCTGCACAGTTTAGATGTGAAAAGAGCCCCTTAGCTACTACATAGAGCGCATTCAAGAGTCACAGGTTTGACTCCCTCCAACTGTTCCTCACTTATGGTGAGGTTGGTAAAGGGAAACCTGCCACTAAAAGATCCATTGCCAAGTGGATTGTCTCTTGTATCCAATTTTGTTATGAAAAACTGGGTAAGGTTCCACCCTCAGGCCTGAGGGCTCACTCTACCAGAAGTACAGCTGCTTCCCTGGCTGCTGCCAGGGACATCCCTATTCTAGAGATATGTCAAGCAGCTACCTGGAAAACAGTTCACACTTTTACCAAGCATTAGTCCCTGGATATCCAGGCTAGGAGTGATGCTCAGTTTGGCACAGCTGTGCTTCAGAGCCTATTCCCTAAGTAGGTTCTGTCCCTCCTCCATGGAGGTACTGCTTTGTAGTCTGCTATTGTCAGAATACAGCAAGACTTCATGTTGTTTGAAGAAAAAATTACTCACGTTAGTAATGTTGTTTCTTCTAATGGAGTCTTGCTGTATTCTGACCTCCCCGCCTGCCCCTCTCAGAACCTCTGTTTTTGGGATGTGGGTGGGCAGTGCAGTGTTGACACTCAGTAGGTGCCCACCTTGTTGTTTTCACCCACTTTTTCTTGGGGTGAGTGGGTGTTGTGTTTTTCATTTTTTGGGTCTCCTGACTTGAGTCTTTGTTTTGGGACCAAAAAATGTGTTTTATGTTTAGTAGCCAGTTGGCTAGTGTAGGTTTACAGCTTCCACACAGGACCTTAGTGAGTTTAGCTCGTAAAGATCTGGCAGTTTGAGTTTAAACAGCAACAGACAGAGTCTCAACTGAGCTGGAGCTCAGCATTCCATGCCTGGCATGGAAAGTTAACTGTTTCATCTCCGGGGCAGTTTGAAGGTTGGGACTCACTGCTACTGTCAGAATACAGCAAGACTTCATTAGAAGAAACATCATTACTAAGGTGAGTAATTTGTTCTTCTCTACCTCTTCAAAAAAAGCCTGTTTCAGTGAAGATCTGCTGCTGATGTCATCTGAGGACCTGTCAGCAAGCTTACAGGACCTGTGTCTTTGTAAAGATCATGTGCAATGTTTTTCATAAGTAGAACAGGCAGCATGAGTCAGTAAACATTGCTTCATATATAGTTTTTATATTAATGTTTACTGCCTGGTGTCTGTTTTGCTTGTGAAAACCATTGCACATGATATTAACAACTTTGGAGAAACAGGTCCTATAAGCTTGCTGACAGGGATTACTAGACTGTGAGGTCCGTAGATCACATAATCAGCAGCTCTTCACTGACACCTGCTTTTATTGCACAGGTAGTGCAGTCAAGGTTACAAAATGGCTAATGACCTTAAAATGAAGTAACGTAAAAATCAAATTTTTGATATGAGATTTACTGGGAGTATGCTTATTCAAAATCTGCAATGTAGCACTTTTGGTGTTAGCGGCTCTTTCAGTTGCTTGCAGATAGATGCCTGCTGCTAGCAGTATGCTAGGCTGCTACCGCCTACATTATGATTCATAGTGTGGTAATCAGTGATTGATAACTACCTATTGTTTATTTAGTTATAAAGTAAAATCTTTAGTAATTTGTTATTACCATCACAACTCATTTTGGAAAAATGGGCTATTCTGCTGACTGCCGCTGCGTTGCATCATAAATACTCTACAATGCAGTAGCACTGGCAATGCAAATAAACTGGCTAAATAAATCATCTTATTTTTACATAAATATTTTTTTCTCACTTATAACACCATTTATTTCAGTTAGATTACAATTTATAATGTAACGTATTACAAAATGTTTTCTCCACTTATAGCCTGGAAATTGAACTCAGAATAATGGGCTTCCCGGCCACATATGGACATTCCAATGGAAAGAAATAGAGAATAGTACATGGGGAACCATGTGCAACCAGCGTATTGTACCACAGAGGGATTCAGATTACCTCAGACCTCGAGAGCGAAGCTCGCGAGGTCCATGGTAATCAGAACCCTGAGGTGGTACAATAGGAATGTTGCGCATGAGGTTGCCAATGCACTATTTTTTATAGTGTATAGTCCCCATTTTTGATTACGGTTTTAATTTTTAAAATACAAAAAAAAGTTTGTTGCTCCATCCTGCTGTTCAAGTTAGGGGCATGCTTGCTAGGTGGTGTGCGTGGTTGCTTGGGAACAGACGTGATGTTGTTTAATGAGCAGCTGTCTGTTGGCTGTCATTCCGGTGTGGGAGGGATTTAAAAAAAAATAACATGGCGGTCGTAGTTCAGAGGGAGTTGGTTTGTGAATCGCTCGCTCATTGTTTTTGTTAAAACTAAAAATATCTGGTTGATCCTGCATTTTCACAATATCTGTTGATCCTGCATCTTTTGAGGCTGTGAAGTGACTGCTTCTACTGCCGCCTCCGGGAGTGTGGAGCCTGCCGCTTCCACTGAGTAAAGGTAGGAGACTGAGCGCGTGGAACCTCTAGAGTTTTCAAAATGTTGTTCTGCTGCAGTAGGGTACAGTTGCATTCCATGACCTTTTGAACTGCAGCAGAACAACATTTTTAGAACCTCCAGTTTCCATGCACAATAAGGGTCCACTATACACTATAGGAAGTTTTGAGGTAAAACAAGATAAACACCAGTAACAATCAGTACAAATGGTGTGTGGTGGTATATAGAGCCTAGGATCTTCTTAAACTTATGACAGAAGACCTTGACAACTGAATCTGCAAGGGACTCCATAAACTTAAGACAGGAGGCCCTGCTATATACCACATACCACCACATGCTATATAGAGCCAACTGCAAGGATCTTCTTAAACTTAAGACAGAAGATCTTGACAAAAGGACAACTGAATCTGCAAAGGACTCCATAAACTTCAGACAGGAGTCCCTGCTATATACTGCACACTACCACATGCTATATAGAGCCAAATGCAAGGATCTTCTTAATCTTAAGACAGAAGATCTTGACAAAAGGACAACTGAACCTGCAAAGGACTCCATAAAGTGAAAACAATAGTCCTTGCTATACCACAACACCATTTTCAATGGTTCTGTACTGTTTGTTACAGTATTGTATTAGTTTTATGTTTCACCTTGTATTATCTCAAAGCTGCCTTTCTTGCCATTGTAAGTTTCTGATCTGGCCCATTGTTATCTGTGTGTTTTGTTCCTGTTCCATTTCTAGATTGTACTTGGAAATAACATTATTTATAACACGTTAATTAAATTGTAGTATAGTGAAATATATGATGTTGTATAAAGTGAAAATTAAATATTTTTCCAAAATAACAGGATGTATTTACCCAATGTATTTGGCTGGCCCTGGTGTTGTGTATATGTATTGTAATACACATCATGGACAAATAGCCAAGTCCAACATGGGCACCTGCTACAGCCTGCCGGTGCCTGGGGGTATTGTGTGTGCATCGTCCATGAGATTTAACTGTGCAGTCTCAGTCAAGGAACAACTTTTTTAAAACCTACCTTACCATTCTAACTTGAAATTATTTAACAAGGTAAAAGTGCTAAATGATAACATTAAAATTGGTAAGCCACAATTCCATACTTTGAAACATAAAAACATTTGTAAGTGAACTTGCTGGTACCATAGGTGTTGGTACTTGGTTGGTTGGCACTTTGCAGAAATTGGGTGACACCTGTAGTGATGACACTTTTGATGCTTATCAAGGCAAAAAAAATCAGTCTGTGAGTCAGTGCTAAAATTTGTTAAATATATAACACGGTGACTAATGGCCTGCAGGATGTTGTCTTGCTGTGTACGCAAACCAGTTTTTTGGTTACATGTGGAGAATAGATTTGGGGGAGACAGAGTAATGCAGAGAAGTAGCCTTAACAATGCACTTATCCCTGTATGACCCCATGATACATTTAATAACCCGTTCTTGCTTTATTTAATGTGACTGTGTCACATCCAGAACTTGCATGCAATGTGAGGCAATGCAACCTGTTGTGTACTTACTGTAGATGTAGTGTGTCTGCTAGTGTCACCATAAATTGCCACCAACCAAGGTACAGCACATCATGTGATGTGAACAATAGACTTTGTGTCTTCTTTCAACAGTAAGCAACTAACTTTTCCTTATCCAATGCCCTACCCTATTCCATCGTGTTCAGCAACTCCCAGTCACACCAGTCCCATTACCACTGCACTTTTTGCAGCAGCCAGGCTGCAATGCATCCTGCATCAGCTACCGCTGCCCTGTCCATACTCCCTGTACAGCACATAGCAGTATGCAACACAAATGAAAATAAACATTTTGCTTGCTTCACAGCATTTGAGTGAATTTACTATTTAAAATACTGGTTTTCAGATAATTGCTTCTGCCGGTGCTGTGTGCAGCAGTATGTCTGACAGTAAGTTGTATTTGGCCCAAGAAGTGCACCTGAACCTGGATCAAATGAGTCCAATTTGAAAGTTATGCAATTATTCGCTATTGTTGTCATCCAGGCCCTCTATTATTTTCAGGAAATCCTCATCACCTAATTCATTGTCTTCAGCCCTCCCCCCATCATGAGCACTTCTGTTACTACTGCTACTATGATAAACTGCAGTGGCACCGCCTTCATCTGCAGTGGCACAACAGGTATTGCTGCTGACACATGGTGACATAATGACATAATCATTGTTTGATGTGCGGCTACCTCTGGGCATGGCACAGCTGCCACCAGTATTGCTACTGCTGCTACCAGAAACATTAAACCTGACTGTCTCTGTCTGGGACTTTGGCTTCCTCAGTCTCCTCCATTTTGATTTTTGGCACAAACACATATAGCGCCTTTTTTTCTCTTTTTTCCAACACTTCACAGATTTATTGACTTCAAAGTCGGAGAAGTCAGGCCCCATGTTTAGTTTCATTAGTAGCTCTAGGCTATCTTCTGTTAGTGAACAACAACATTTTGTCTTTATCCTGTTCTGCACACTGAAACCACACTTACATTTTATAGATGTAAGTGGAATGCATAAAGTGAAATTACATAATGTAGAATATGCTGGCATTGTATCAGAGTACTTTGAAATTATCCTTCTCGTAAAGCTTTCGGAACTAAGGTTCCTATAGCATTTAAGCATCATTGCCTTTGCTTTTGCCCAGTCTGAGCGGAGACAATTTTCATCTAGTAAAGGCTTGCATTCATGAATATTTGTCCCAGTATCATCTTGATCACTGTCATATTGTGTGTTGGAACCAAATGTTTCACAATTTTTAAACTTTTCTGAAGACTGTGTTACAGTCTACTACAGACTGGGGGTCAGTTAGAGTGGCAATGGCATCCAGAAGTGCTTCCGTTTTAGAATCTGGGCACAACCTACACTTCATGTTGCTTATAGGAGTATTGAGATACTACTCCCTCAGTTTTGAGAATTGTGCTGTCATCTTATGTGAACACTTGAGTTCAAATTGAATGTCATCTTGCTGAGATTCCTGTATTTTCCAACATGCTGTCATTTGTCCACTATCACTAGTCTCAATTTCACATGCCTCTTGAAAAGCTGTCAGGATTAGGACTGGCTCAGTTTTCATGTTTTCTAACTCACCAGTTGCACAGAACACTTGTGGTTTCACATCCACATACAGCAGATCCTGCTTTTGAAAGGATTTACAAAGAGTCCCCATTACTTTAAGGATATCACAGAGCATACATAGAACAGCTTGTCCTCTTTAAGTATAGGGAGAATAGCAGGGTAACATTTATGTAAGGCTTTTACAGCATTTTGCATTGACAGCCAACGTATGTTAATTGCTTCTTTCAGCTTTCCTTTTACTGTACCAGTCACCCTTTGCATAACTTCTAGCTTTGCCTGCCTAACAGCAGATGTACTGAAATAGGTATATGTACCATTAATGTTACTCTGAAAGTCTTGTAGGTATCTAAATTGGGTAGCGGACTGTGAACAGGCCAAAGTCAATCTGTGAGCCAGACAGTGGACATGAACCATAAAAGGTGAATGCAGTGAAGTCAAAAGTGTACCAACACAATTGAACCTGCCCATCATTACACTAGTCCCATCACTACCTAACCCCACAAGTTTACTCAAGACAAAGCCCAGGGCTTGACATCTGTTTACAATAGCCTCAGTTAAGTGGTGTGCTGAACCATCCTTTACCCTGATGTTGCCAATTAGTTTTCTTTCATTTCCCCTTCACTGACATATCGAATATACATTATTACAGTTTTGTGGACTGAAAGATCTGTCGATTCATCAACTAGCAAGCCAAACACAGGACTTTTTAATGCTTCTTTTATGACTTTGTTATCTAATACTTTCACTATACTTCTCTGAACATCATGAACAGTGTAGTAACTTATATCATGTACTGAGTATTGACCTCCTGTCCAGTGAATGAAATCTAAAAGCTGGTTGAAACTCCAATTTGCCATATCTGTCTTTTCTGCAAAGTACACCACTTTAAACAGATTACGTTCACTGTCTTTTACAAGTTTAATAGCTGAATCGTTAACTTATGAACTTTCTGCCTCATCATTGTCACTAACTGCATACAGGCCCAGATATTCAAACTGCACCCAAAAAGTGTGCAACAGCAGGAGCAAGCGCAAGTCCATTGCACCCATGTGCAAGAGGCGCGATATTCAAAAACTGCGCTGACCAAGATGCGCCTACAGCCGACGACTGAATATCGCACCACCTGCACCATAGCGTAACTAAGGAGGTGAAGCCGAGCATATCTGGTGCGCCATAGCGCAACAAGAGATGTTCAGCTGAGCAGTCCAGATGCGCCATAGCGCAACCAGGGACACCCCCCAGCAGCAGGGTAGCAATGCAACAGCACAACCAGGGATGCAGGGGCCCAACACCCATGCCACAGATGGGCAGAGGAACACACAGCAGAACAGACATTGTCCCCCCACACCCCATGCACTGCACAACTGGGGGAGGGCTGGAATAACCACTGGCCCATGGAGACCAGCAACCAACCCACAGCCGGGCCATGGTGCCCCATCACACCCCCTGGCAAGCTATGACTGGCACACAAGGAGGGCCGACCACCCTGTGCCACACCATCCCACCAATGCAGAGCACACCCTGCACCATGACCCCCAGACACCCTGCCCAGGAGCAGCGTCCACCAGTGCAGGATACCCCATGCATGCCACCACCCCCACTGTGACAATGCAACCCTGGGCACCACAGAACTATGCAAGGCAGCCCCACCACGAGCACCCATCAGTGGGTGGCAGCACACAGTGATGCAACGACTGCTTACACAGTGCCACCACGCACATCCCCCCCCAAGGTACTGCTGAGAGACTGACCATGCGTCGGCACATGAGGTACTCCACACGTGACAGGGCAGGCCCCGGACCCCACCACCAGTGGTACAGCACCCTGCACACCCTCCCAAGGACACACCCCGACCCAGCACTGGCCACAACAGCCAGTGCAGACACCCACAGTGGTGCATGGAAGCATGCACGACACAGGATGCAACACAGTGCATGGACAAACACCCACCCATACCCAAGGGCACACCAACACAGGGACACAGTAGTGGGGCAACCAAGCCCCCAGCATGTGGCCATGGAAACCATGTACACATGACCAGCAATCCTCCATGGCACAGGAATGCCAGCCACCCTGCGCAGGCACTGTGGAGCTGTACGCCACCAGCATTTGCCCGGAGCACAAGTGACAAGACAGTGGTGCACATCCCCTGCAACACACACAAGCCACAGCATGGAGGTGGGACAAACAACAGCAGAGGCCACAGTGTCATCCGAGGCAGACATGCACCACACCAGTGACAGGAGGCAACCTGGCATTGTGACAGGTACAGTGGCTGTCCTGCATGGACAGTCACCACTGACATGCCAGCGGACCGTGCAGGTCAAAGACATGCAAGGGTGTCAGCTGCACAGGCCATGGACGGGCTGACAGGTGCGCCATGGACACAGAGCATGCACTATGGACCACTGCACACAGTCATCCAGTGCACAGGGAACAACACACACACCACAGACAGTGACTGATAGCTACTCCCACACCATAGTCACCTCCCCATGGACACACACACACGCACATGACTGCACCACCCATGACGCCATGCACACCACTGCAGCTGAGCACCTATAGCCCACTGCAAAACAGAGACTACCACATTAGGTATATCAAAGCAAATGTATTGTACAAAACACACAAAACTATTTACAGATATATACAAAAGGTTGGGGGGAGGGCCACAAACAAGGTGGGGGTGGGTAAGGGGCAGGGGTGAACAAATGGTAGAGGGAAAGAGGGGTGTGAGGGTGGGTCCAGGGGGTAGAGAAAATCAGGGGCAGTAGGACGCTCATCGGGAGCCCTGCTCCCCACTCTGGCTGCTCCTCCCGCCATGCCACCATCTGACTCCCACACGGTCAGTCCTCTCTAAAAGTTCAAGGGAGGCCCTGGCCACCTGCAGTATCTCCTGCAGCATTCTTCTGATGGCTTGCAACTGCTGTCCACCTAGGACAAGGGAGCAGAGTCAATAGGTGTGAATGCACTGCCCCATGCAGCCCACCCACTGTGCATGGCATACGGCCATGGGACATGCCTCTGTGATGGTGTGTGACCACCCACAGTGATCGCGTCCACAAGACCGGCCCACCCAGGTGCACACAGCCATGCGGACCACTGCACACACACCACCGGGCACCCTGCACCACACCACCGTGGCTGTTCAGTGACATGGCTATGGGTGCGAAGGCAGTGGCACAGCCAGGTACCTGCTGCACGCATGGACCACCATTGACGCACTTCCAGACATGCAGTGCCACTGGACAGTGCTGACTGTAACAGGTTGCGTGCATGGCAGTGGTGTCAATGGATGGTGGTCATGCCCCGCTGCCCACCCTGTTAAACAGCATGCAATAGTAATCATGGATGTAAGGCACTCACCATCATCAGGCTGGTCCCTCTGCCTCTGTGGACCTTCGCCTCTCCTGGACTGACGGTCCTCCTGCTGGCGCCTCCTCTCCCTCACCAGCCGTCACTCGTCTGGGCCTAAGGTGCAAACAGCAAAGTCCCCCTGCCCCATGTGTGTGCAATCCCACACAGCCAGACCCACCCACCCCACACCTGATAACACCACCACAGCCAACACCAGATGGTCCCCCCCCCATGTTCCGGACACATGCAGCCGTGATACCCATATGGAAGATAAAAGTGTATGGATGTTGCACCTACCTGTCTGTGGCACCGTGCCCCTCCTGGCACATGCCCGCAGGTGGGAAAGCAGGTCCAGGCCCTCCGCCTCAGGTCCCCATATCTGTGGCAGCACTGCTCTGCCATCTGCCCCATTCCTGTGGCCTCCTCCAGGGCGTCGGCCACCTCCTGCCACACCTGAGTCCTGGACCTGTCCAGGGGTGCCTCACCAAACAGTGGGCCAACAAGTGGCTCCACAATGGCAACCAAGTTTGCCATTTCTACCTGGCTCCACTGGGCAGCTCTCCTCCGCACCATCTGTATTGCTCGGTAGAGTCAAAATGGCACTCTGCAGTGTGGTTCTGCCACCTGCAGATGCTGCACGGTACAGCGCTGCCATTCCCTATCGCGCTGTCACCGAACAGCGTGATAGTGGTGCACCCATGCCTGACGCATGGTGCCTAGGGGGCAAAGGTCGGGCACAGGGTCAAGGGTCCCTGGCGCACGGACAGCCACAGTGCGATTGGAACCCAATGCGTGTAGCGTGATTGGGTGCCTGTGTGCCACCTCCTGTAGTGGCCTACCGCGCTGTTGCCCCAGTGCACCTACGATGCCCCAGTGCCACAGTGCCATATAGGTGAACAGCGCTGCAGCGCCACTGGCACAATGGTGGCCGTGCCCTGCATTGCCTACCACGCACAGCACGTCAGCAGCATGGCAGGTGCCTACGTCATCAACCCGGGCATGCGCAGTTAGGTGTGTACTGCACATGTCACAAAACTGCGCCCTTGGCTCAGCACGTTCAACACAATTGCGCAAAGCGCAAAAGCACGATATTCAGCCATCATATGCAAATCAGCTAATCAGCCATTCAATGGCGCAGTCACTGCATTTGCATCCACTTAAAGATGTGCCTCGCCTCATTTGCATGGGTTGTGCTATAAAAGTGCGACATTGGGCTGCACTGGCCATAATCGGTTACTGCAGTCTATTGGTGAGTTGCATGCTGTTTGGGAGTGTGGACTGTGGATTTTGGGACATGCATCGGACTGCACAGTCACAGGTAACACCTGTCATTCTCACAGGCTGAATCATGACCGAGTGAGTTGTGGAGGAAGAGGAACAGAGTTGTGGGAGGAGGAGGAGGCCAAATTTCACAAAGGCCGAGACGGATGCCCTGTTCGAGGCCTACCTGGACCAGGAGCCACTTCTCAGCGGACACCAGGGAACACCACAGGCCCGGGCTGCTGCATGGGAGGAGGTGGCATGGCTGTGAACCTGCATGGCAGCCACTTGCGGTCCGTGCAGGAGTGCAAGAAGAAGATGGGCACAGACAGGAGAAGGATTAAGGAGAAGGTGGCTGCCATCAGGGCAGCACGATCTGCAACAGGTGGGGGACAGCCAGAGGTGCTACGCCTGACCCCACAGGAGGAGAGGGTTGCTGGCAGCATGCAGCATTGCGCCATTGAGGGTGTTCCAGGTGGTGGATTTCAGATGGGTGGTAGCCCATCACTGCATGGTAGGACATGGTCTGTCTATTGGGGGGGGGGAAGGGTAGGTCACATGCAGTAATGCAACTTTGTTTTCCCTTACAGCTTCTGAGCATCTGCATGGGTCAGTGGTGGTGGGCCTCTCCACAGAGGCCAGTCAGATGGAGATGGAGGAGGGCCCATCCACCTCCACAGGAATACATGGCTCAGTGCGACAGTGGGTCTGCCTGGATGTCCAGACTGATGTTGTTGGAGCAGGTGCAGAGGAGGCCCTGCCCATGTCCCAGCGTGCCAGCGTCCATGGATGCCAGCATGCTGTGGCTCGGGCTGGTGCCGGGTCCATCACCAATGATGATGTCACTAACGTCATGGGCAGTGCCACTTGTGTGCCACAGGATGGCCACACAGCAGGTAACATCGTGGTCATGGCTGTGGGGTGGTGCCGCCGTGGAGGCCTGCGTGTCATCACAGTCCCAGCCTGTGCCTGTCAGCACCGGTGGGGCAGTACTGGTGTATGTACAGGACAGTGGGACTGTTGGGGCCACTGCGGTGGCACCAGTGAGCCCTGGGGAGCGGCAGCTGGAGGGGCAGCATCAGCAGTCGGCCAATGGGCTTGGGGGTACAGTGTCACGGGGTGGCGTCAGTGCACCACCTGTGGACATGCCCAGGCCTGGTCCTAGTGTGCAGCGCCCACCCTCAAGGGGTGCTGAGCATCAGGGCTGTGCACACCCTGAGGGACAGAATGCCGATCAGGCAGATGACCTCTTGGATGAGCACACCCGCATAAGGCAAGCATCAGTCAATCAGTAGATGTGGCTTGTAACAGCGGTGGATTCACTGAGTGCGGCTCTGGAGTGGGTAAAGGAGCGTCACAGCAGAGAAACCGCTCTGCTCCTGGCAGGGATGGACCGGATGCGGGAGGATGTGACCGCTGCCATTGACAGGCTGACACATACAATCACAGCTGCCAGGGCCACAGGGGGCACACAGTTATTTGCCCATGCGGCGCAGACACCGCGCAGTGCAATGTCCACCCCCCATTCCCGGCATCGTGCGACACCCTCCTTGTCGACACTGGGTTCAGCTGTGGGCATCCCGAGCACGCCTGGCGCAGGCATGTTCGATGTGCTGCAGACCCCTGCGTGAGCACGGTCGCGGTCATGAAGTGGAACCCCTTGGGGACCATCGGTGCCACCCCATGAGGCCAGTAGTCAGCCTGTCAGTGCTGGCGGGTCTCGGCAGGGCCGCCCACGCATCCATGGCAGCCGGGGCACTGTGGCGCATGACTGACCTGTCTCCCAACGCGGCTACTGTCTGATGGTGCCCTGTGTGCATTGTGTCATTCAGCAGGCAATGCACGCAGACACACAGTCCATCTGCACACCCTCCCGGCTGCTGTCTGCAGTTGCGTGTGCATGATGATGCCTGCATTGCACTGTACACCAATGTACATGGTGCCCAGCATCTGACACATGCACAATGACAGGCAGTGGGTGTGGTGGTCTGTGGACATGTATGTGGCTAGGGGTGGCATTCTGGATCGGTGTGCCTCCTACCCTTTGTGCATGTCTGGTGCAGTGTGTGTGTGTGTGTCTGTGTGTGTGTCTGTCTAGGTGCTATGTTAGACCTCACCCATCCCTGGTGGTGTGTGTGGTTCCATGTCCGCCACCTCTCTGATGGCAGTGCACCCCTGTGTGTGTCCATGTGTGTTTGTGGGTTGTGCTTTACACTCGGTGGCTGCACACATGGCCCCATGACTTACCTGGGTTGGCTGAAGTGCTCCTCTGTGATGGTGTCCCGTGCAGCTGTGCCAGCTGGAGCAGTCGGGGTCCCGCACCCATGGGGGCTGCCCATCACCATTGTCACCGGGCGCCTCATCGTCTCCCATCGCTGTCCCCCTTTGACCTGTACAGCTATCCCACATATTCGTTGGCCATGTGTCAGAATGCAACAGACCAGGAATAGCCCGAGGCCTTTCAGGGGTTGTAATGTAGGGCACCGGCCGAGGTATCCAGGCAACGGAACGTGCCTTCAGCATCCAACACCCGCTCAATGACATTAGCGGTGGTGGCGCAGCTCATTGTAGCGTTGTTGCGAAGGGTCGCGGCCGCCGGTATGGTGTGAGCAGCCAGTGACGGAGTGGGTATCCACTGTCACCTGTGTGTAGAGAGTGGAGGTTAGTTTGATGATCAGCACGCCTGCCCCGGGCCATGTAGGCCACTACCCATGTCACCCTGACCATGCCTCCCAAGCCCTATGTTTGTCCATGTGGTTTGCATACTCACCCACTAGGTGGCCAGTGGGATGTTCCCACTCGAATCTGGGCACAGTGCCGACTGGTGCCAGATGAAGGCATCATGTGCTCCCCAGGGTGTGTGGGCAGGACATTGATTATGCACCCCTGGCATTGCACACCACCTGGCAGTTGATGCTAGCATAGCCCTTGTGATTCATGTATGTGGCCCCCGGGGCCAGGTGGTGTGGATGGCCACATGGGTGCAGTCTATTGCCCTTAGCATGCCAGGCATACATGCTACCCTATGGAACTCCTAAGTTTGCTGTGCGTCCGCCGGTGTGCTGGGGAAATGGATGTACTCTGCAGCATGTGGCAGCAGTGCGCTGAGGAATTGGGTGAGGTGGTGTGACGCGGCGACTTAGTTATGCCTGTGGTGTCCCCTGTTGGTCTCTGAAGGTACCCGTGGCAGAGCAGGCACATGCAAGCTGTCACTTTAGTCTCCACTGACAGAGCATGGCTCCACATGTCGGGTGCCCGTGATCACATCACTGCACAGCTCACAAAGCCACCTCAGAATTGCCCGATTCAGGCAGTACCGCCCATGATCTCAGTATCACGATACAGCTCAGCTGGTGGGCTCTGTACTGCCTGTTGGCACACCGCCGACGGGTTCTTCCATGGCCGTGTGTCCCCTGCTGCCCACCTTCTCACCCCCCTCATTACTGCCTCCATCTGGATGGTGGCACTGGCCATGTCCCTGGCTTGTGTTCACCCCTGGCAGCTGTTTCTGTGTTCCCCCCGCTGTCCTGGCTGCTACTTCCCCTGCACCGGGAACACCTGACTGTGCTGGCCTCAGTGCTGTGTGGCACTTCCCCCTTCTGCACTGTGGCTTCCCACACTTTCCCCTGAGCCTGTGGGTTCCAGGTGCCCTTTCACTGTCCTGCCCTGTGTGTGTGTGTTTTGCCTGTGTGGCTGGCTATAGTTCAACAACTTGTGGCTTCCCTGTATGCTCTTGCATCTCCCTTGTTCCTTTTTATTTTGGCTCATTTCCGCTATGGCACAACTTCCGCTTGCTCCCCTATTGCGCATGGCGCATGTTGTTGAATATCACACTGCGCCATTTATGCATGGTTCCTCCCCCTTCAGTTGTGTATACATTCATTATCATTGCACTGTTGCTCAGCGTGATTTGGGGGGCGCAACTGCCTCCCGCTGAATATCGCAGAATGGCGCATTTTCGGACTTGCGCTGGCGCAACCCTATTGCGCATGACACAACCCTTTTGAATATCTGGGCCACAGTCTCCTTCTAAGAATATCTGCTTCCAGTGCTGTACGTTGTCCCCTGTCTGACTGTGCTTCCTGAGGGTTGATTCCTGACAATTTTCTAAAATAGGAAAATTATTTTCTTGTAAATACTATGGAATTGGAGAAGAGGAGAATAAAACAGTAAAGGCTAAGCTGCTGTCTGCTTTTACGCACACAATGAAATGGCATACATCAGTGAAACAAGGAAATAAGAGATACGTAGAACGTACCATAAAGAGTAGATCTTTGAGGTGATCTCACTCACCAGGTGGATTCCAAGTGCACCATAGGAACGCTTCACCGTCATGGAATGACAGTAAACACACTAGATTTTCATTAAGTGTGCAGCTTTGGCCACACATGACACCATCAGAAATGACCTCACCAGCCCGAAATAGTTGTGGGTAGTCACTCACACACACTCCATCCGCAGTGCTTCCCCACCATCACTCTGGTAAAGAAGGGATCAACGCATAACTTGCAAGCCCTGGGGAAGACCTCGGCAATTGAATCTGCTCGGGACTCCATAAACTTAAAACAGGAGACTTGTAACAAATGGCCAAGCCAAGGATCTTATTAAGCTCAAGACAGAAGACCTTAGCAACTGAATCTGCCTGGGACTCCATAAACTTAAGACAGGAGTCCTTGCAGCACATCCCTTCCAAAACATGCATGGGCTCTTAAATATATCAAGACAGTAATACTCGGTGAAACAACTGTGTGGTACTACTGTGTATGTTACTCCAAGTGGCAGTAGGCCCTAGTTTGAAAAAGGTGCTAAATCCACCAACACTGCACTGCTCGACAGTGGAGAATGTGCTTGCAAATCGATGGTGGAAAAGAACTGAGGAGGGAGCAATGTACTGCAGAGAATCTACCATGAGGATTCCCATTCACTGACAGTGAAGTTCCTATAGCTATGATGTTAGTGGTGCGGTACTGGTACCATACCTACCTGATGAGTGAGATCACACCAAAGAAGATCTGTGTATGTTCTGTGATATCCTAAAAGTAGAAAATATTGGTGTGGTGACTCAGTATTACACTCTCTGTACAGACTCCAGGATTCTATCGGTTGCGCTCCACCGTGCTATCTCTGGCTGCAAGTTATCAACCTTCTTAGCATCTGGGTGGGGAGGGACAGTGCAGTCCCGAAACACAGATGACAAAGTCAGCATACTTGAGGCATAAATTGTCATTTCTGTTACAAATTATTAATAAAAGTAGCAAGCCTTTACCAGATGAACTATGATGAATATGAATTAAGCAATAATGCAGGGGGGGTGGTGTTATGGTGGGATAACTGTCCTGCCCTCCTCTGGTGGTTTGAAGCACGAGGTATAAGTAGCAGAATGCTTCTATCACTGAAGAAGGGCCGTTAACCCAACTTATAAAATGGGAAGCTAAAACCTGTCTGTTTTTAGCGTCCTCATTTATAGTGCACATGACATGACAGGGTATGGATGGAAAGATTTTACCACACGTCAGGGGCTAAAGGTACTTGGCCAAGGCCTTGTGCCTTATTATGCCCCTGGTCATGCGGTAAAATCTGTTCCATGCACACGCTGTCATGTCTTATTGCTTACATAAAGCACCCCCTGAAGTGCTGTATTGCGGTAATAAAATTGGTAATTTTTTTGAAATGTTATGAATTTGTTAAAGAGGTTATTATGGCTGGGCTGTTGTGGTAGGATTACGGGCCAGCCATACAAAAAGCATCTGTCTGCCAATCAGAATTCAGCATCCTTTCTGCCGATTTCAATATCGGATTATGAAATGTGTAGAAAAATGCTGAATTCTGATTGGCAGACAGATGCTTCTTGGTGGACTGTTATCACAGCACAACGGCCCAGTTGAAATAACCTTTTTAAAAATTCATAATGGTTTCCAAAAAAGGGCACATTTCATTAGCACAATATGGCACTTCACGGGGTGTTTATGGTGGGATAATGGGGGGCCCTGCTCTGGTTGTGGAAGCACTTGGCTACACCTCGTGCTTCAAATCATCTGGAGGTGGGCAGGCCATTATCACACCATAACTCTCCCTAGATGGTCATGATGTCACTCATTACCACTTAATTCACAACCACCACTACCACCACTGTTAACTGGAGAAGCCAAAGCTCATTTTGTGACAGCCAATCAGGCTACTCGGAACCGTTACTGTCAGACATACTACATGCACATTAATGCACCTGCACCTGCACCTGTAGTAGCAAATTTGTTTGTGAGACGGTGATCTGAATGGCACACAGATCAAAACATTTTCCCATCTCTCACCTCCAGCCAATCAAATTCAGTTTCCCACTGATGTCTGTAATTACACTTAACAACAGATTTCATAGCATCTGATAATTGACTGTTCTTATGTCTAGTGTCACTGCATGATTTCTGAACAACTGATGATTGTGTGTGACCCTGAGACGCTGCAGACTGTGGGACAAACTCATAAGGAGAACAATCATCACTATCTGATAACTGAAGTGTAGGAAAGTCGTCAGAATTACAAATTGAAGTTATAGCAAGGTCACAGCTGTCACTTTCCATTTCGGTATTGAAATTGGAAGAACAATCAGCAGTCGGTCCATTCACAGATGATGAACTCCCTCCAGAGTCAGTCGCAAGGCACTGAGTTGTGGTGCATTTTTTTATTAACCAGCAGTCTAATAAAGACTTTGTGGTGGTGGTGGTGGTTCTCTTTTGGGTCTTTGAACTGGCTTGACCTGAGCTTGATATATTCAGTGTCACCGTGACAGTTCCCTTTTCAAAATTCATGTCACGGGGTGTTGTTTATGCACAGTTAGTTGTTGTCAGCCAGCAGGTTATCTAAAGCAATTATAGAAACATAGAATTTGTTGGCAGATAAGGACCGCTTGGCTCACCTAGTCTGCCCATTTCCCTACCAAACAGATAAGCTGCAGATCTAGTTAACCGACAGCCTACTTCCTCCTACCCCCCACTAAAATTGCCTTATGCCTCTCCCATGCATTCTTGAATTCCTCCACTGTTTTTGACTCTATGACCTCCTCGGGAAGGCTGTTCCATGCATCTACAACCCTCTCTGTGAATAAATACTTCCTCACATTACCTCTGAGCCATCCCCTCTATCTTCAAATTGTGCCCCTTGTTCTTGCAAATCTTTTCTGAAAGATGCTACCCTCTTGGACTTTGTTGATTCCCTTTGAGGTATTTGAAAGTTTCTACTCATGTCCCCCTCTCCTCCTTTACTCGAGGCTATACATCTTAAGCTCCTTTAGTTTTTCTTCATATGTCTTCTGGTGCAGACCCTGTACCATTTTGGTTGCCCTCCTCTGGACAGCCTCCACCCTGTCTATGTCTTTGCGGAGATGGGGTCTCCAGGTCTGTACACAGTACTCCAGATGTGGTCTTACCAACTGTCTGTACAGAGGGCCAGCAACTTCCTGTTTTCTACTGGTGATGCCTCTTCGTATGCATCCCCCCAGCCCTCCTTACTGCCTTCTCACATTGCTGGCCCACATTTAGGTCATCTGATATGACTACCCCCAAGTCCCTTTTCATTTTTGTTATCAGTATTTCACCTCCCCATTGTGTACTCTTGTCCTGGGTTTTTGTTTCCAGGTGCATTACTTTGCATTTCTTTGCATTGAATCTAAGCTGCCATATATTTGACCATTCCTCCAACCTTGCCAAGTCCCTTTTCATCCTTTCCACCCCACCTTGCGTATCAACCCTGTTGCAAATATTTGTATCATCTGCAAAGAGTCATATTTTCTTCCTCGGTCCTTCTGCAATGTCACTTATAAAGACATTAAAAGGACCGTCCTAGTACTGAACTCCTGTACCCCACTAGTAACCTCCTTTCTTCACTGTGACTCCATTTACTACTACCCGTCAGTCCTGTTGTCCAGCCAGTGTTTTACCCAGGCTACCACCCTGGGACCCACTTCCAGGCTGGCTAATTTGTTTATTAATCTTTGTGGGACTGTGTCAAATGCCTTGCTAAAGTCTAGGTAGGCCATGTCCACAGCCCCTCCCTGGTCTACTACTTTGGACACCCAGTCAAAGAAATCAATTAGATTTGTTTGACATGACCTTCCTACTGTGAATCCATGCTGCCTTGGATCCTGTGCCCCACTGGCCTCTAGGTACTCAACAATTCTTTCCTTCAGAAGTGATTCCATCTTTTTCCCTACCACTGAGGTAAAACTGACAGGTCTGTAGTTTCCTGCCTCTGTCTTGCTCCCACTTTTGTGAAGGGGAATCACATCCGCCCTTCTCTAGTCCTCGGGTACCACACCATCCTCCCATGATTTATCAAGAAGGGTAGTCAATTGTGTTACTAGTTCTTCCCTTAGTTCTTTTATAATTCTGGGGTGAATTCTATCAGGCCCCGTTGCTTTAGCCACCTTCAGTTTTAAGAGTTCTTTCAGAACCCTTTCTTCTGTGAAAGGACTAATATCAACCCCCATATCCCCTGACCAAGGAAAGCAGGTACATTTGGTCAGCTCCTAGCTCGGAGCTGTCAGGCTTCAATTCCCGTAATTGGACTGGCTCCTGGGGACTGTGGCTGCTTCCCGATTGGATGCTGCAGATTCCATTGAGAAAGAAAGCATACAAGGCACCTTTTTCAAAACACAGCTCGGCCACTGCCTTGCTGTACTGCTCTCAGGGCAATTTTATCTGCTTAATTTACTGCTCATGTGGAAATATACATATATTTTTTTTCTCTCTCCTCTTGGAATGTTCTGCTGTTTAGCCTGCTGTATCAGCTAGGCCTGACTTCTATATAGCTTATGTCTTGCACTGAATATTTTTACTGCTTACCTTTAAACTATTGCACTGTATATGTAGGAATTGCCCAGCAGAATATAGTAGAGTTGTCAACTTTAGCTGACTGCTGATGTCTATATAGTTTACTGCTTGCACTACTGAATTTTTTCTGCTAATTGCCCAATATTGTAGAATAGCTAGAACTGACTGCTGCCTGCTGTTTGTTCTGCCACACTCTTTTCCCATCACAGTTCCTCTCATTCATCCTCAGACTGCCTTCTTTGCTTCCCTCTTTCTCTTGCTTTTTTCTCTTTCGTATTTCTTTCTCTCTATTCCCCACAATGTTTCTCTGCCATCTACTGGATCCCTGATTCCCTCTCCTGACACCCCCCTAAACCAGCACATTCTGTAAATACTGCCTGGCATTTTGGGCCTTCTTCTCTACCCATTCCAGACTACCCTGAGTCCTCTGCACCACACGCCTCCTTCCCAACTCTCCCTGGTCTCATTCAAGGGCCACCCCCAACCTCCTGAATCAGCCTTTTGTTTTGCTAAATTCCCACCTGGTACCTTTGACCAGACCTCTCTGCAGGAACCTTTTCTCTCCCCCACTATTTGCACCTCTTACTGCCCTGAGTATTAAATTGCCCAGGGCCCTTCCACCAATTTACTTGACCTTTGTCTTTGACTTTTTAACTAACAGCCTGCCTTTTGTTTCTGATCTATTTTAGCCACAAGCCCAAACCAGGCTCTCCACTTCAGCTGAGTGGCCCTGGTGCTGCTGCCTACTGGCAGCCAGACCTCTGCATCCAGCCCGCCACCCCCTGACTAAGGAAAGCAGGTACGTTTGGTCAGCTCTTAGCTCGGAGCTGTCAGGCTTCAATCCCCGTAACTGGACTGGCTCCTGGGGACTGTGGCTGCCTCCCGATTGGATGCTGCAGATTCCATTGAGAAAGAAAGCATACAAGGCATCTTTTGCAAAACACAGTTCAGCCACTGCCTTGCTGTACTGCTCTCTGGACAATTTTTCACCCACCCTACCACCCCTTCCTCCCTCCTTTATTAAGCACACTTCCCCAGTGATCCCCACCCCCTGAGGCCTCACACTGGTCAATTACAGCAACTCCTTAAAGGGACTCTCCTTTCTGTAGCTTCTTAAAGGGGTGATCCTCTCTCATGCTGAAATAACTTATCGTCCTCAATGTATCCAGGATCAAGTGCATTGACACTGACTATGGTCCTCCTCCTACTTCCTACACCAGCCCCACCTTATTTAGGACCATCACCCTCTACGCATAGTACCCCCCTCTTATCTGCAACACCTCTACCAGACCACTCCCGACACTCGATCACCTCCCGCACTCTGCAACACTTCAACCACTGCAACCTCTTACTTCCCACTCATACTTTGGCCTCTTCTCCTCAATGCCTTTCCCACCCTTCGTACTCTACCCACCCCTTGCACCCCACCACCTGGCCCCGTGTCCAGTCACAAGGGGAGATGCCACAATCACTACCACGCTTTGGTGCACCTAATCACCCTCCTGTTGCTTCTATCAGGTAACATTTATCCAAACACTGGCCCCGTGCCCAACCTTATGAACAAGCCTGCCCAGGCTCAAGGACTCCGCATAGCTTCTATGAATATTTGCAGCATCCTTAAGAAGGCTGCTGCATTCCATGCTGGGTTACTCAGCTGGGTTACTCAGCACCAACCGGACATTGTCGCACTCGACGAAACCTGGTTATCCAAATCCACCCCTGACTCCTTCGTCTCCCTTCCTGGTTACACCCTTTTCAGGGAAGATTGGGTGGGTAAACGTGGAGGTGGTTGTGCTGTCTGTATGCGTGACTCCCTCCTTGGACATGCACTTCCACCACCCAAGCTTGATAACAGGGCGCAAGCCCTCACACTAAAAATCTACCCCAACCCTGGTAAGGGCCCACTCTTTCTCACTGTTGCCTATATTCCCCCCCCCAGAAAGCAAGACCTCACCATTCAGGTGCTTGCTGACTACCTCTCTGGCCTACCACCCAAAATGGCCCAGATAATTGTTGGTGACCTGAATATCAACTGGCTCTCTGCCACGGCCTCCCAAACCAGAGATATATTTGCTGCCCTTGACACGTCCCAGCTTGTCACCACCCCAACTAGATTCAATCCCTCTACTGGCTCCAGCACCCTCCTCGATATCACCATTACCAACCGCCCCAGAGGGTGCTCGATATCTGTGTACTTCCCAACTCACTTAGTGACCACTCCCTGGTCGTATTCTCTTGGTCCGCTGCCAACAGCAAACCTGCACCACAAACCACCCAGCTATGTCACCTACTCCCAGACGACCTGTATCACCTTAAACTGTACCTCTCACAACTGGATTGGTCCCCAATCAGGCTTGCACTGTCCATAGATGAGGCATTGGATTTTTTCACTCGCACTTTTAACACTGCCTGTGACCTCTATGCCCCCTTCACTAGAAATAACACCAAAAAGCAAAACATGCCCTGGGTTACCCTCCTCCTTCGCAAACTTAAAATGAGAGACAACCTATGGCACATTGTCGGAATTGGCAAGCCAGCTGATAGGCAAGCGACAACGCTGAGTGCAATAAGTGTACTTGGGCTATCTCGACCGCCAAAGCCCAGTACTACCACCATTTCCTTGTCTCCTCCTGGGTCGGCTAGAAACTTTGGGATAATGTAAAGGAGCTGAATGAGAAATCCCACTCCCCACCCCCCTCTCAACTGTCCTTTAATGGAACTGTCTGCTCTGACTCCCTTGGCATTGCAGACTACCTAAACCACACTTTCTCAGACCTCAGCCCAGTAGCACCCCTGCCCACTCTCCGGAGACCTCCTTTCTACCTATGTACCATCTCCCTGTTGGAGGCTAGACCTCTTCTGCAAAAAGCCGTTAGTAGTAACAACCCCGGCACTGACCTACTGGACACTAGGCTACTTCGTCTGACATTGGATGCTATCTTTGTCCCACTTACCGAGCTCCTCAACTGCCTTCAGGGCGTGGGCAGTTTCCCAGCACATGGAAAACTGCCATTATCACTCCTATCCTAAAGAGCGTGATCGAAAGTGACCCCGGTAATCATCGACCCATCTCCATCCTCCCCCCACTCTCTAAGGCCCTTGAAAAAGTAGTTGCCAACCAGCTTGCCGAATACCTGGCCATGCACAATATCCTGTGCCCTGAACAGCATGACTTCCATGCAGGTCACAGCACCACAACCGCGCTACTTGAATTCTCCAACTTCCTGCACTCTGCTCTTGATGCCGGAAGTCCTGCCGGTCCCGTGTTCATTGACCTCTCCATGCCTTTGGCACGATTTGCCATCCTCTCCTGCTTGACTCCCTCAGATGCCTTGGTTTCTCCCCCGGCCCCCTTGCATGGTTCACCAGCTACCTCTCTGCCAGAACTCAGTGTGTAAAAATCAATAGCACCCTATCTAACACACGACCTGTCTGTTCTGGGGTTCCCCAGGGCTCCATTTTAGGCCCTCTCCTCTTCAGTCTCTACCTCAACTCCCTCTCCTTGGCCTGCCCAAGTAAGATCCTCCTCTACACGGATGACACTGTGCTCTTTGCCGCTGACCCCAACCCCAACACACTCCAAGCCACCCTCCAACAAGCTTTTGATAGAGCTGAGCATTTGTTCACATCACAAAGGCTAGTCCTGAGCCTAAAAAAGACCAAAGCTATGCTTTCCTCGCATTGCGAAAGCAAAGTCAGTGGTGCCCCTCTCATGATACTGCCTAGAACACTAAACCCCATTGAACAGGTTTCCTCCTACAAGTATCTGGGCATTACCTTTGATTCGGCACTCTCCTTCCATTCCTATATCAATGCCCTTTCTGCTGCCACCAATGTCAGGATTGGACTATTATACCACCATAGGGACTGCCTACCACAAGAGGCTCTTAGATTGGTAATCACCTCCTCTGTCCTGTCGCTAATCGACTATGGGCTGCCCATCTATGCTGCAGCCAATAACACTGCACTTGCAAGAATCCAGCTCTCTATAAACAAGGCCTGCAGGCTAATGCTGGGAGCCCCTAGGTGCACCCAAACGTGCCTGCTGTACTCCACCACCAACTTGCTCAACCTTGAAGAAAGACTCCACTTCCAAACCTGCCTTCTTGTAAAAAAGACCCTGCTAGGGCTCTCCCCCCCTTGGGTCGCCACCTCCCTGCAGCGTGCCTCCCCTTCAGTCTCCACCCACAGCACTGTCAAAACCTCCCTTAATGTCCCCAGAGTAAGGACCTCTATGGCCCAGAGCTCCTTTTGCTATCGGGCTCCCTCCTGGTTCAATTTCCTCCAAGCCAATATAGCTGACTCCACTAAGCTTGGTCCTTTCAAGGTCTCCCTCACAAGCCATCTGACAAGCACTCGCTGCTGCAGCTGCATATAATCCCCCACCTGCCCCTTACCTTCACCCCTAGGCTGGGTCTGCCCTGTCTACTTTTGCTGTATATACTTGGGGTCTCATGCAACATCTGCTGACTAATGTAATAAAATATCTTTGGTTGCTACCTGACGTAGTACTGGTGTACCTATATTATGACTACTGTGATCTTCCTATTACCAAGCATGTACCATCAGTGAATGCCTGTAACACTGGTTGCTTTTTTAATCTAAGTGTTATGTACTGTACTGTTTTGTTTGCTGTGATTTATTGCTCTCTTGACGAGGTGCCTTTGTAAATGAGTCTATGACTCAAAGGTCTGTAAACCAATGACCTAATAAATAAATAAATAAAAATCAATATCCAGAGTGCTTCTGTTGACTGGATTAGGTCTCTCTCCCTGCTTTTTCCATTGTGAATACTGAGCAGAAGCATTCGTTCAGTATCCCTGCCTTTTCACTGTCGCTCTCTTCCCAACCACCTTCTTCTTTATTCAGCCTCAGTATCCCTGCCTTCATCTTTCTTTGCTCCCTAATGTACCTATAAAAGGTATTATTCCCCTTCTTAACTGAGTTGGCTATCTTTTCCTCAGTTTGGGCCTTTGCTATTCTGACTGCCTTCCCCGCTTCCTTCTGCTTTAATTGGTACAGTTCTCTGTCCTGCTTCTTCTGTGTTTCCTTATACTTCCTGAATGCAATCTTTTTCTCCCTTGCCTTCCCTGCCACTTCTTTTGAGAACCATAATGTTTTTTTCTTTTGTTTTGATTTGTTTATTTGCTTCACACAAAGGCTTGTTGCCTCTATGATGGCAGTTTTGATGTTTTCTCATTGTTGCTCCACCCCACCTTCTTGCCTGTTTGCTAGTGCTTTTCTGAGGCACTCTCCCATTTTGACAAAATCAGCCCTCCTGAAGTCCAGTACCTTCTCTTTTGTGTGGCTTGACTCTACAGCTAAGTTTATTGTGAACCACAATGGTAGTCGCTTGTTCCCAGTTGGCTACCCACTTCAAGATCAGAGATCCTCTCTCCATCCCCATTTGAGAGTACCAGCTCCAAGATTGCTCCCTCCCGAGTGGGTTCCAAAACTAGCTGTCTGAGGCATGCTCCCTGTAGAGCATCGAGAATGTCCCTGCTATTGGATGTGGCTGCAGCAAAGGTGCTCCAGTTAACATCTGGCATATTCAGGTCCCCCGTCAGCAATATCTCCCCTTTCTCTGCCATCCCAAGGATGCCTTCCATCATTTCTTTGTCTGTTTCCTCTCCCTGAGACCTGAGATGAGGGTCCGTATACAACCCCTGTGTGGATTGTGGAGCCATTTCCAGTCTCCAGGGTGACCGGCAGTGCCTTCTCTCCTCCCTGTTTACCCTTTAATTCTGTTGCTTTGATCCTTCCCTTACATAGAGAGCTACTCCTCCTCCTCTTCTTCCCTCCCTGTCCCTCCAGTAGATTGTGTACCCTGGTATGTTGACATCCCAGTCATGGTTCTTTGTGTACTATGTGTCTGTGACTGCCATGAAATCCAGGTATCCCTCTTCCATCAAGGCCAATTTTGGGGAGCTTTTTATGTAGACTATGGGCATTGGTACTCATTACCCTCAATTTTTTTATGAGTTTATTTCTTTTTGCCCCATCCCTGTCCTTACTGCCTTTGTCTTTTTCTCCATTTACCCCTGCCCTTATCCCTATCGACTGCTCCATCTTGGTGTTTACCTCACTAACTACCCTGATTTTTTTTGGGGGGGGGCTAGGATTTCCCTTCTACTTTTCAGTGCCTCCCCCTTGGCTAGTTTAAATGTTTGCCAATGAAGCACTTAAACCTATCACCTAGGATCCTGGTTCTCCTCCTGGATAGATGCAGATCGTCGCACCTTTATAGGCCTGCATCCCTCCAGGTGGAGCCCCAGTCCCCAGTGAAGCCAAATCCCTGAGCTCTGCACCAGTTTTTCAACCAGTCATTGAATCCCATGATGTGGAGTACCCTAGCCTCATCCATGCCATAGACAGGTAGCACTTCCGAGAAAGTTACCGTGTGTGCTACTTGTCTAAGGCCCCTCCCCAACTCCACAAGCTCCTGTTGCATTGCTCTGATCCCATTCTCAGCCAGGTCACTCTTCCCTAGGTGGATAATGACATCCAGCTCACTCCCCCTTGTAGCTGCTCCCACGATCCTCAGGATTCATTTCCTGTCCCTCAAAGTCATGGTGCCGGGCAGACACCTTACCTACCTTTCCCTTCCCTCCCCCAGTTCTACCCCCTAACAATTGAGTCCCCCACCAGGAGTTGTTTCCTTCCCCTGTGGGATCCTGTGCCACCCTCCTGTGGGTCTCCATTGTGGAGGTTCCCCGCATCCTCATTGGTCTCCTTTGCGGGTGCCTTCATAGAGGAACCATGCTCCACCAGAGTGACAAATGAATTGTGGAGAGGCACAACTGGAAGGATGTGTCTCTGTTCCACCACCCTCACCCTCCCTGAGACCACCATGGTCCAACCACTCCTCTTTCTTGGCAACTTCTGAGGTAGTGGCAGTGGCCTGTGTGATCCCTGGGTGGGGGAGCAGGTTTCCCGAATCATTGCCAGATCAGCATGGAGACGAGCAACCTCCTCCCTTAGACCAGAGAGGTGCCTGCAAATAGGGCAGTAACGCAGTTTCCAGAATGTCTCCTGGAAGACTGCTGCTCCACAGCCAGTGCATTACACCACTCCCCACATGTCTGTGTCCCTTCCTGTTACAGATGCTTTTCTTTTGTTGTTTTTTTTGTTCTTGTTTTAGTGCGTGCAAGCTTGTGAGTGTCTCTACCCTGTATTCAGTGTGCTGTGCCTTTAAGGATATGAACAGGTGTATGTTGTTAGCAGTTTTGGGGAAGTGATGTCAGAACCCCTGCTATTAAAGAAGTTATGTGCTTGGGGGAGTGGGGTGAGGGGAAGGGTGGAGGAGTAAACCTATGCCGTCCAGAAACAATCAACTACAACTCTGACCCTCCATCCCGGGGAGTGCTTTCCTTCCTTTCAGACACCTATTTCACAGAGGTTAAGTAACAGGTCTAGTCACAAAGTCACAAATGACTGCAAATATCTCCCAGCTACAGTTCCTCCCAGGCAAATTAAAGTTAAAACTAAGATAAGTCAAACCCAAAAACAGAATCAATACTAGTTACTTACACAGGTCCAAAAAGTAATAATTCAGTTCAGTGTAGTCTAGAAAATAACCTCCTTGATTTAAGGAAGCTCTGGCTGCTTTCTCTCTCTCTCTGTGTCTCAGCATATTATAAAAGTTATTTCAACATGTGTACACTACTTTACCAGCAATCACACATGACTGTCGTCACATAGTGACAAAACAAGTACGGAACCCCATTCCAATGTATGGGGTTAATGGAAGTTAATACATTTGCCAAGTATTATGTTATGAAGCTTTGGGTGACTAGACCACCCTTGTTCTAAAGATAATTTGTTTTAATAAAGTTACACTCTAGGATTCCATTTGCAGGTCTGGACATTATGTTGTTGCTTCATGCGTGGACTTACTGGGTTCCCCCCAGAAGATAGGTCTAGCAAGGCCCGATCAATCCCCTGGACCTGGTGATAAATTCACAGCTTGTTCTGTAAACACAAACCCCTTAAGCTGTACAGACTGAGCCTGGTACACATGCCCAAAGCTAGGGGTGGAAGTGGAACTATTCTGTGTTTAAGTGCATGCCAGCTATGTATGACACAACAGCAATTAAATAAGGGATGCCAGACTGCCAACTATGTACAGTGGTGTGGGGGTCACATTACATTAATGGACAGTGTCTATTACAACCGCCCACCATGCCACCTATCTAGATGAAAGCCACAGTGGTACTTTCTTCATTTTCTGTACCGCAGACAGACCATCTACAGTACAGAGAATGAAGAAACTACCGCTCCTGTCTGCAATTTCAAGCAAAGGAATTTTTTTAGCAAGCCTGACCAGTTTATACTGACTCGCTAACTAATCTGCCAAATTTTTAATATCTAAATGAGCCAGGGACTTTGTAGAGCTGCTGAGGAGGAATTGCTTTTCTTTTAAACAACAGAATCTCCAGTAGGACAAAAGTCCCTACTAAAATACACAGGTGGAGAAAGTGTGTTATTACAAAACATACCTTAAATTATTTTTCTCTATTACAAACTTTTAATAGATTTAATATTTTTTCAATGACCATTTTCTAAGTGCAATAAGACCTCCCGGGTTGACGGTATTGTGCAATCATGGACCTTCCAGGGACTAAGTCGTCTGTCCTCATTACGCCCATGGGAGGTCTGGTATAGCACAATATCGCCCACCCTGGAGGGTATTATTGCTTACATAGTATACCTTGCTTAACTATGTCATAATGATTGGATCACAGGTTACAATAGAAACAGACTGACAGCAGATAATGGACATAGTACTCCAGATGGAGTCTCACCAACTGTCTGTACAGAAGGATGACAGCTTCCTGTTTTCTACTGGTGATGCCTGTCCGTATTCATCCCACTACCACCCCAGCCATCCCTACTGCCTTCTCATATTGGTTGCTAACTTTTCAGTTACCTGATACAACTACCCCCAGGTCCCTTTCCATTTTTGTTGTTGTTACTACCTCCCCCCCCCAAATTGTGTACGCTTCCTCTGGGTTTTTGTTTCCCTGGTACATTATTTTGCACTTCTTTGCATTGAATCAAAGCTGCCATACTTCTGACCATTCCTCCAACCTTGCCAAGTCCCTTTTCATCCTTTCCATCACCCCTATACATATCCCTAGGTGGAGCTGAACCACCGACGTTTAATTCAAGGACCTAATGCCCTACCTCATTGTGCCATGGAGACAACACTTACACATTTATTGTCACATTTATTGGAAAGGAAAGGTGATCTGCTGCTTAGACAGTACTTCTAAATACACACATTCCATTTAGACAGTTACATACCAGCAGTAGTACTTGATCATAATGTCAAATTTCAGCAGTTCTGTTGCTCAACATTCAAACCAGGAGGCATTCATAGCCGAGCAGGAAATTAAACACGCATTGAAAAAAAAAAAGGAATTTAACATATTGTACTCTGAAGAAAAAAAAAAACTACTCCACAGCAGCAGTCACCCTTACTGAAGGTAAGCTATTCCCCTTACCCCCCCCCCAATAAGAAATAGCAATGGGCACCACGGCTATCACACTCCACCCTACTCATGGTTACCTTTCTTGCTCTGCTTATGTCCCATCCTGCCTCCTACCCTCCACCTGAGCCCCACCCCTCTACCACCCCACAGCAGCCAACACCCCCACCCTGGACACCCTATTTCTCCATGGCACCCACCTCCAACCAATGCCCCCTCCACCTGGGACACCCTGGGCCCACCCCTTCCTTGCCATACCTACCCTCCGCTCCATACCCATCCCTTGTAACCCCACTAGTAGGACCTCGCATCTGTACCTGGCTAAGGGTCCTGGTCACCACAGACCACTCATCAGATTAATTGCTCTACTCCTTCTGCTCTCTGGGAACATGCACCCCAATCCCGGGCCATTGTCAACTAGCCACCCCACACCCCACTCTGGTACTGGTCTCAACATTGCATCCATGAATATTTGCAGCCTCCTAAAAAAATCCGCTGCTCTCCAGTGCTGGGTTGCACAACACTGTCCTGATGTTATAGAGCTAATTGAGACCTGGCTCTTGAGAAAAACTCCTGACTCGGTTATCTCCCTCCCTGGCTACACTCTGTTCAGGGAAGACCGTATAGGCAAAAGTGGTGGCGAGTGTGCAGTCTTTATGCGTGACATACTTTTAGGCCATGCTCTCCCTGCCCCCAAGCTTGGTTTTAGTGCCCAAGCCCTCACCCTTAAGGTTACCCCTGACCCAGCCAAGGGCCCTCTTTTTCTCACAGTCTCTTACATACCCCCGAGGGACCAGGGACCAGCTGTCCACTCCCTCATTGATTACCTCACCACACTCCCACACAAGGCAGAGCAGCTCATCCTAGGTGACCTTAATGTCAATTGGCTGAGTACATGCCCCCCATATCAAGGACTCCTTCGCTGCCCTAGATATGACCCATCTAGTTACCTCACCCACTAGATTTAACCGGTCAGGTAGCTCCAGCACCCTCCTACTGTAGCTGTAATTCTGTTGAACCACCCCCATAAAATCAGGGATATTAATGTACTACCAGACTCTCTTAGTGACCACTCTTCTGTCCTCTGTCACTGGTCATCCCCCACACCAAAACCAGTGTCCCAGGTCACCTCTTGCCAGCGCTTTTGCCTCGGGGGGTCTCAGAAAGCTAAACACGCACCTAGCCCAGCTTGACTGGTCCCCAATCCTACTCACAAAGGATAATGACTCTGCCCTAGCCTATTTCTCCAGTGCCTTCAGCAAGACCTGCGACCTTTTCGCTCCCCTGACCAGAATCCGTACCAAGAAACACAACACCCCTTGGATCTCCCTATCCCTCATCCAAACACTGAAACAAAGAGATAATCTCTGGCATATTGCTGTTGAGACAGGCACACTGGCTGACAGACAAGCCTATATTGCAGCACGTAACACGTGCACCTGGGCTATAAGGCAGGCTAAGGCCGAATATGATCAAGCCACCCTTGAATCCACTTGGTGCTCATCCCATGCCTTCTGGGACAATATGAAATAGCTCAATGGAAAGACCCGCTCCCCTCCCACCATCACAACTCTCCATAGACGGTACTGTCACTACTGTTCCTCCCCACATAGCTGAGTGCCTCAATATGGCTTTCTCAGATCTAAGCTCTGTTCTCCCCAACTACTTTTTCGACCCTATTCCTGCCTTCACCCTCCCACCTCGGATCACCCCCCTTCTACCTGTGTGCCATATCACCCCTTGAAGCCAGACCTCATCTGCAAAAAGCCTTAGCTAGCAACAACCCCAGCTGTGATCCCCTGGACTCCAGGATTCTCTGATTAGTCCTAGATACTGTACTAGCCCCTCTCACCAACCTTTTAAACCGGTCACTATGTCTTGGTCAATTTCCCAGTGCCTGGAAAATTGCAGAAATCACCCCTATCCATAAGAGTGGAGATAGAACCTCCCCTAACAATTTCAGGCCCATCTCCATTCTCCCCCGTCTCTCCAAAGCACTAGAAAAAATAGTGGCCATTCAGCTCTCCGGGTTTCTGGCCAAATACGACCTGCTGTGTCCGGAACAACATGGATTCTGCCCTGGACAAGCACCACTATAGCCCTCCTGGAGTTCTCCCAGCACCTCCACTCTGATCTTGACTCTGGTCATCTTGCAGGTGCAGTGTTCATTGACCTCTCCAAGGCCTTTGACACTGTCTATCACCCCCTCCTACTTGACTCCCTCCACCAACTTGGCTTCTCCCCTGGCCCACTGGCTTGGTTTACCAGTTACCTCTCTACCAGATCACAGCACATGAAGGTAAATGGCACCCTATATAATACCCTGCCTGTTTGCTCAGGGGTCCCCCAAGGTTCCATCCTGGTCCCCATTCTATTCAGCCTATTTCTCAACACCCTCCCCATCTCCTGCTTGGGCAATATGCTACTGTATGCCAATGATGCAGTTCTCCTTGCCTCCCACCCTGACCCCATATCTCTACAGGAATCCCTGCAGCACACATTCAACCAAGCTGAAAAGTGGTTCCTTGACCACCGGCTGGTCATTAACCTAAAAAAAAACAAATCTATGCTTTTTTCGCATCACCAGAATAAGGCCAAAAATGCCCCCCTCTGCATTCTCCTCAGTAATACTCACACTCTCAAGCAGGTGTCATCCTACAAGTACCTGGGCATCACCTTCGACTCGGCTCTTACATTCCACATCCACATCAGTACCCTGCCCTCAGGCATAAACTCTGGGATTGGCCTTCTCTATTGCCACAGAGATTGCCTCCCCCAAACCGCCCTCCGACTGGCCATCAACTCCTCCGTCCTGTCCCTAGTGGACTACGGCCTACCTATCTATGCTGCAGCTGACAATACTGCCCTCACCAGAATCCAGACCTCAATAAACAAGGCCTGCATGCTCCTGACTGGCGCATCCCTCAGCACCCATACTTGCCTGCTCTATTTCACCACCAACCTGTTCACCTTGGAGGAGCGCCTGCACTACCAAACCTGCTTACTTGCCAAAAAATCCCCGCTAGGACTCTCCCCCCCAAGGGTCACCATGTCCCTTCAGCTTGCATCCCCATCTGTTGCCACCTGTAGCTCAGTTAAGGCCACCTTTCTGGTGCCCTGTACCAAGACCTCCCTAGCCCAAAGGTCCTTCCACTACCACGCTCCCACAAGGTTCAACTCTCTCTTGCCCTCTGTCACTATGTCTACCAAAATTGGTCCCATTAAAGTCACTCACCGTAACCACCTTTTTGGTGCCCAAAGCTGTAGTTGCCCTTAATCAACCTAATGTTGGGGTTTCTCCCTGTTTCTGGCCCATAGCCTTGACAATGTCCATTGGACTGCTTCCCCCCCTTTTTTTTTTCTTTTTCTTCACCCCTGTCCCCCCACCCTTCCACATAGGTATTTCCTGTATGACCAGGGTTGTGACTTCTACTATTGTTATACTTTATATGATTGCTATTTACTGCATGTAACTTTATTCTGTAAACCACTGTTATATTGTGTTCTTTTGTTATCTGTATTGCACCTGTATGTTACCACTGTTGTATCTCACACTGTAACCATGTCTACCCTCCTTGCAACAAGGTGCCTTTGTAAATGAGTCCCTGACTTAAAGGTTGTAAATCCGACTTTCAGAAATAAAATAAATAAATGAACCACAGTGCTTATTTTTTCCATACACATAACATATAATGCCTGAGTTATGGTGCTCAACCATACATGTAATTACCACTCATGTTTAACATGACAAGTGTACACCTCTCGAACTGCACTACAGAGGTTTACATGGTCATTCTGGCATCTGCTTGAGGTAATTACATCATGGTTAACCACTGATGCTCATGCATTATCCTCTATATTTATGGTAGCTATATCAACAGTAGTACTTCTCCCCCCACCCACTACCCCCAGCAACCTGCCCTCAAACCCAACAACAACAAAAAAAACAAGCATTTTAACATTTCTGTACTGAAAGTAAGACAGTACCTTGCAAATAACGGTGATGAAATGCTGTCGGTGATGGCTTCCTCTCTGAATACATGTACGATCACCACATGCTGCCCAGGGTACCCTGTTTCTTCTACTGGTGTGTGACTCATTCAGTCAGCTCACTGCCAGCCAGTCAGATGCTATGCTGCCTACATCAGGGAAAAAGGAAACGTATGAAGTTTTTATAAAGATAGTGCTGTGCTTCTGTGGTTGTGGAGGGTGCTAAGCAGAGGCTGCCACCTCGTATGAAACCACCTTATTGCAAACTTAGTATATACTGTGCTAGCTACATATCTGTTTCCTCATCTTGTTCCTCTACAATATGCCTGTGGTTTTGAAAAATGTATGCTTTGTTTATGCTGTCACAATATGTTACTGTTTTGAAAAATGTATGGTTTGCTATATTGTATTGTATTATCCATGTTATGTCCACCAGGACCACATTGTAAATGAGTTTACTCAACGGTGTATTGCTGGTTAAATAAAAATTGAATTGAAATTGAATGAATATTCTTAAAGTTGATTAGAGCAAAATTCTTAAACTCTTGTCATTCTGCAAGCACCATAGTGCCGTCACATTTGGGCTGCAAAAGTTGACAAAAAATGATAAGTAAGCAAAGAATGTCATTGTTACCATACAGCTCCAGTTCCATTGGGTTTGATAGCCAATGTCTGATATCTAACAACAGACAATGTCATCAATCAAAGGGAACCTATCTCTGCATGATTTCTTAATGTTTGTAATTTATTTCTTACATTGCTGGTTAAAATTGTTGACAGCTTGGTCATTGAAGTGTTTTAATGTCACACCCATTTAAGTAACTTCAAAACATTCTCTTGAAAGAACATCAGCCCCATTTTCAAGAGATTTCCAAGTTTACAGCCACCTAGTGGGCCACTTTCCTTTGTAGATTCCAGAGTGTTCCTCAACGTTTCAACAGAGCTGGGTACAGTAGCTCTGGCATTTCAACTACTTCTTTTTGAAGTGCTAGTGAGACTCTGACAAGTGGCTGAATCAACTTTTTAGTTATAATTTGTAACACTCCCTTGGATTTGGTCTGGTCATGAGTTGGATCTGTGGCCATAGATTCTAAATGGGCACAAATTACAGGGAATGATTTGGTGACAGCCCAGGTGGCAAGAAGTTTATGCTACACTGAAAGTGTTCCAATAGCCTTCTTGGACTTCTCAACTGACATCTGCATCTCCTGGGCAAGGGACTGCAATTCTATCAGTAGCTTAGGACTTTTCTGATAGAGATAAAAAAGCTGGGTCAGAAAGTTTGAAATACTATTAAAACAGGTTTTCTCCAAAGCATCTTTTGTGGTCAGTTCAAATCTGTGTGTGAAACGGTGAACAGCAATTAATCACTCCAGTTGTTCTGCTTCTAGAAGTGCAGCAAGTGCTCATCTTATACCCTTGTTGACATATGCCCAATCAGCACCAAAACCCACCTTTTTTGAACTAAGGCCATAATCTACAAAGATATTTAAGTGTAGATTTTTCAATCCTTCGTTTGTGCTATCTGATTTAGCTTTCATTTGTAGACATCTAGTTTCATCTTGCCCATTTTTGGGATTAACATGAATGATGTGTACAAGTTCCTATTCAATAACACCACTATCACTACTACCATCCATAAGCACTGAAAAATAATTTGCACTTTTGACAGTTGCCAGCAGCTTTTCTTCAAGGTTCTTGCCAATAGACATTATGAGTTCTTTCCCACAAACAGCATTCATGTATTTATTTCCCAAATGCACAGTCACATTTACTGTTGTGAGAGAACAGCACAAATTTAGACTGGATTCTGGAATTATTTTGCATTTTTACTGGGTTGTTTGCTGCTGTGGGAGAACAGGAAGTACAGAAGAATATCACAGTGAGAGTGCAAAAAAAGCTGTTCTAACTCGGAGTTGCAACTTCTATTCATCAAACAGGCTGATTCTGGTGTGAGTCCTAACTTGTGTGAGAAGATTGGGTCTCTCCATGTCTGGTAGATACTGTATAACTTGTGTACATTGTATTGTTTTACTTCAGTTTTGATTTTTTTATGCCATTTGTCTTAGTTTTATAATTATTTTAGAGAGTTTGGTAATGCATGTCATCTGTTAAAACTCAGAACAAATTAGTATGTATTGAGATATCTAAATGATATATTATTTTGGTGTATTTTATTGTGATTGATAGAGTGCATGTGGGAGGGAGGTAAGGTGGGTGCATGTGTCTGTGTTAGTATATTTAGGGTTTACTGAGTATAGTATAGTTAGTGAAAAAGAACAGTATTATGTATATTTCAGGTGGGGAGGCTAAGGTTGTCTACTTGTTAGATCAATTATGGTGACTGCATCGTTTCTCTGGATTTCTTCCTTTGTTCACTGTGGTGGTTATCTGTCACTGCAGGAAACTGAGGTCTAGAGGAGTGCATCCAAGACTATGAATTTGGTCACTGGGTTGACAAAAGAGAGGGGCAGATAGAGTGTGTCAAGTCTAGGAGATGCCCGGGAGTAAATGGAGATAGTCAGATAGGGGTTCCCCATCTCTGATCCTTATCCAATGAGCTTCCTGTCATTCCATCAGGCAGCTGCAAGAAATCCAGGTGACAAAACTCCCTCTCCCCCTTGGGCAATTCCATGTAATACCAGGTCATTGTGGAATAAAACTGTAGTGATCATGGCTTTCATCACAGACTCAGCAGGTGACCCGGTTTATGTCACTGAAACCTGGTTTCATGATGACTCTGATCCTGTACTGGAGGAGACTGTCTTGCTGTGTATTCAGTGGTGCACTGCCTGAGGTGGGGGAGTGGATGGTGGGGAGCCATCTGTTTTAGATCCACTTTGGGACAATCGGCTTACCTTATCAGAACCACCAGGTCATTTAAATATGTGGCAGTTCATGATGGGCTGGGTGTGAGTTGCGGGATCATTCTTGTGTATTGGCCTTTCATCATGGTGTCCAGTTACACTGTGGGCCCCTCATTTGATTTTCTCTGCTGTGGAGATGATTCGCTTACCCACAAAAAGAAGTCTGGATCCTTGCAAACTCCTGGAGGAAGTGAATCTCTTGAGCAATTTGTCAACTTGTGATGAGTAAGTTGAGAAAGCTGTGGAAAGCTACAATGTAGCTCTTACAGTCACCTTAGATTCCATCACTCTTTAAAGTGTTCATCCCTTGTTTACCTGTTTCAGCTCACCATGGCTCTGTGAGGAGCTGACCTGAGGCAGTGGAAAACAAACGGATGGAGGTTGGAGCATTCCTGGAGGAATTCCCACACTGAGGAGGGTGGACTGGTGCTGAGGACTCATTATCATGAGTATCAGCAGGCACACACCGTGAAAAAGAAAATTCTCATCATGATTGTTGCTGGGAAGAACAGACCAGCTCAACTCTTCCACACAGTGGACAGGTTGTTAAATCCTTCTTTTTTTCAATCTGGAAGAATCTTTTTAATGGCAGTCAGTAAAGAGTTAAATCTGTTCTTCTTGGACAACATATCCTCCAATAGGAGCGGTATCACCACAAGCAGCCAACGTGCCAGTGATGTCCTTCTGGAGATGGACAGAGGCGACCTCCAACTTTGAGGTAGGTTTGAGCCAGTGGTGGTGAATGAGGTGGTTCAGGTGATCTCTGGTCTGTGCCCTGCCTACAGTGTTCTGGATATAAGCCCAACCTGGCTGATTCTAGGCTGGTGGGAGGCATTGGGTCTGGACACTGTGGAGATTGTTAAGGTGTTCCATGACGGAGAGTGTTATTTTAGCTGCCCTGAAATTGTAAATTGTGAAGTTCCTCCTGAAGAAGTCACCTCTGGACACTGACGTTCTTGTAAATTACAGCCAATCTCAAATCTTACCTTTCTGGGGAAGGTTACTGAGAGGGTGGTTGTGGCATGGCTTGAGATGCATTTGGAAAAATTTACCATCTATGAGTCTCTCCAGTGGGGATTCAGGCTTCAGCACATCAAGGAAACAGCCCTTGTAAAGGTGTTTAATGATCTCCTTATTGCAAAGGACAAGGGAGAGAGTTCTATTTTGTTCCTCTTTGATCTCTTGTCAGTTTTTGACACAGTGAATCATATTGTTCTTCTTTTGTATCACCTTAAGCACTACTTAGGAATCACTGGCACTGTGTTGCAGTAGTTTGAGTCCTACCTCATGGGTAGGGCACATCAGTTTGCCATAGGTAATTCCATCCCAAGGCAGTTGCCCTTATCTGTGGAATGCCACAGGGTTTGATTCAGGCCCACTTCTTGTTCCCTGAGTATCTGCTGCCCTTGGGGGAGATCGTTCAGTGGTATAGTGTGGACTTTTACTGCTGGGCAGATAACACTTAGCTGTATCACCCTTGTACACCTAATGTGTTATCTGCTGTCTCTTAATTAAGTATTGGCTAGGAGAAATAAACAACAACTTGATGGCCTCCAGCTGACTGAGCCACAACTCAGGCAAGACTGAGATGCTACTGATCATATCAGATTCCCTTGGGGTAGCAATGAAGGGTATTGCAACTGCAGTTCCATCTTTATGTGTGAGCACATTTGGAGCAGCCGCTAGGGTTGGTATTGTGGGAGTCATTATGGACTGCAAGCTATCTCTTGAAAATCAGTTTAAGCGATAGTCTACAGTGGCTTTTTCCATCTTCAAAACATTGCCCAGATGAAACCCTACTTGGACCTGATTAAGATCATGCATGCCTTTGTCACATCAAGGTTGCATTATTGCAATGCTATGTATCCAGGGTTATCTGAGATTTTTATGCATCATTTGCAGCTGGTCCAGAAGTTAGCTTGGCAGCTCAGCTAATATTTGGCCCCTCTAAGTTTCAGCATGTCTCACCAGTGCTCTGTGAAATGCACTGACTGCCAATTCAGTGGCATGTCAACTTCCAGATAGGCTTGTTGGTTTACAAAGCCCTAGTTATCTAAAAGTTCTCCTAACTACGTATGCACTTTCCCATCTGCTCCAGCCCACCAAGGTGGGGTTGCTTACCATTCCTCAGTTGAGGTTGAAGCTCTCTTCAGATAGAGCTTTTGTGATGACTAGCTCTTACTATGGAACAGCTTACCTACAAAAGTTCAGAATGTTCCCTTAATGGACTCCTTCAAAAAGGCTCTTAAAACATATCTGTTTACCTTGGCCTTTCCAGAAAATGTCTGAAAATGACTCTATGTATTTATAGTTATATTTATGCTGCTTGCTTTATTTCTTTTACTGTAACTTTGATATCTTAGGATACCCAGAGCTATATTGACTGGGCACCATATAAATAAACATGCCTTTTTGTTAAAGTTGATCTGATATGCCAACAGCCATATAACACTGATTTGGGTAAACCACACTGTTCCTGTAACTGTTGGAAAGATTTCATAACATCTCCTATGTAAAGAACACCTATTGATTTAGTCCCAGGATCTAGCCATGTGTTATGGAAATTACTCTGAAATGATGTTTTCATACAGGTGAGTGGATGCTAAGCTGATTTTTAATACCCATTTTCATTAATGCTGTATTTCAAATATTTAACATATCTTTCATAAATGTATCAGCCTTTCCATTTAATAATTTATTTTTAAGATTCTGGAATGGTATCTTCTCTGCTCTGATACATGGCTGCTGCTCTAACTCCATATAAACCCATGGTGAGGGCACCTTTACTAAGTACTTCCTTAAGAGGCTCCATTATAACAGAAAAATGATAAAACTCAAAATTAGGAAACTTCAAACTTGCTTTGTTGTATGATGTCATTAATTTTTGTCTATTTGTTCTAGGCTTGCCTCCCTTCCGGGTAAATGTTGTTGTTACCATATCTAAGCTTATGAAAAAATGTTTAGGGATACTAAAAGGGGGATAGCCTGGAACAGATAAAGGAGTCTGGGTGCAACCAAATAAAAGGGAAGTAGTCTTATGGGGGATTTTATACTAAGATTTACTGACAGAATAATATGTAAAGATAAAGAAAATCACACAGTTTGCTGCCTCCTGGGAACAAACATAGGTGACTTGAAACAGACTCTGAAGGGGTTGTTAAAGAGCACTGCTATGCAACCAGTAATTGTTCTGCACATGGATGTTAATGACATAAGTATGCACATGGATGGGGACATAAAAAATAATTTAATAGAAAAAGGAAATGCATTAAAGAAAAAGGGATGCCAGTCGGTAGTCTCAGAAATACTCTCAGCACCAAAAGGAGAACGAAGAAGGCAAATAGCCATTAAAAAAAGTAAATGCATTGTTGAGAAGATGGTCCATGGAAGCAAATCATAAATTTATGGGGCACTGGGATTTTTTCAGTAGAAATAAAAGAATGCATAGACAAGATGACCTGCATCTTGATAGGAAGGCCTTGGCTATACTAGGGAAAAGGCTGAAAAAAAAAACAGTAGACAGCACTTTAAACTAATAGGTGAAGAGGGATTACTTAAGCAATAAGCCACAAAGGGGTGTGGGTTATCGGGGGATTTACCATAGCTGGAGTGGTTTGCCCACGAGACGCAGCTAAGTGGGTAACTCGCCAGCCGGTAAATCCTCCATAACCCACACCTTGAGTAGCTTATTGCGATTATACCAGGTGTCAATTATTAAAATATAGAAAAGAATTGCAAAAAAAATTGTATTTTTATTTTTTAGATATTTTGTAGAAATATTCTTCCACTCTACATTAAGTAGTCCTTGTTGCTGGGTACAATATGATTAAGTCCTCCCATGTCTTTTTGAACAATGTTCCATTTTGTATTTTTTTGTTTTTTGTTTTATTAATGAAAGAAAGAGGCTTTACTTTTGTTTTAAAAGTTTGTCTCCCCTGAGGGAGATGAATAGAGTGTAGTGTAAAGGTGAACTGTCACCCATTGGTGCTCACAGAGTGGATAGAGCACAGTGTGAAATTGAACTGCTGTCCGTTGCGGTTGTCAGAGCAGGCTTTAGGTTTTTAAAAAAAAAATACTTTCCCCCATGTTTGGTATTGTGTTGGGAGTGGTAAGCAGGTGACAGAAGCAAAAACCGGTAGGCAGCAGCACTGTGACTACAGCTTAATGGGCCATCCACAATTGCTGTTTTATGTGCTTCTGGGTGCAAGTTTGCAGACACGATGCAGTCAGGATGGTGCTCAGGGGATATTTTTTAACTGTTTTCATGTTCTTCCCCATCCTACAGCCTTCTCTTGTTCCCCAATAAATCCCCTTTCCTTTTTTTTGTTTACATTGGTGTTTCTTTTTTTTTATGCTAATTTATATGATACAGGAGAGAGAGAGAGAGAGAGAGAGTGGGGCAGCAGCGAGTGGAAACCGAGTGGAGCCAGAGAGCAAGTGGGAGTAAACTGAAGAGAGAGAGTAAGGAGTGAGGTGGGTGCAGCCAAGTGTTTACTGGGGAACAATAACGGTGTTCGGGAGAATTCATTGTAACGTTTTTTTTCTGGCAACTTTGGTGTTTTGGATTTCTTTTAAATTACAAATGATGGGATAAGACACAGAGTGGCACAGCAGTGACGAGAGAGTGGTGCCTGAGTGGAGAGCAAGCAAGAGTGGACTGGAGACAAAGCTACAATTTAGGTTGGTACACTGTTCAGTTGACCGGAATGATTTGTAAAAACCCTGTAAAACAATTTTCTGTTTTTTTTTCCCCCAGTGTACAGAGAGGTTGTGTATTATGGTCTCCGCTTAGTGGGGAAACAAGATGGTGGTTGGAGTTCCGTCATTTAGGGGTCGGATGTTTTTTACTTTAAATATACGGCTGACTGGCACCTTTTGCGGTGATTATCAGAGGATTTACAATGGAGGTAAGGTGCCAGCCTGCCATTCCAATTGGTTGCTTTCCGAGGTCCCTGGTATAATTATACTTAGTCCTGTTTCAAACCAGTCTGGTGAGACTTCAATTGACTGTTTAACAGGAGCAAAAGCTACAAAGAATGGACCAGATGGTTGATGGAGAGAATAGTACTCACTCAAAGGGCCTTAAGATAAAGCAGAGTAATGGCAATTTCAGATGCCTCTTTTTAAATGCCAGGAGCTTATCAAATAAAATGGATTTCTTGCAACTCTTATTGAATACTGAAAAAAAAATCGATGTGGTTGGCATAACTGAGACCTGGTGGTCTGACCATAAAGAATAGAATAAGGATCTCCAGGAATAAACCCTGTATAAAAGAAACAAAAGAGGAAGGAACGGTGGTGGTAGGATGGGGGTCACTAAAGATATATATATATATATATATATATATATATATATATATATATATATATATAGGATGGGCAAAAGTTAAAATTTCAGAAATTTTGTGGAAATTTCAGAACTTTCGCCATTGGCAAAACTGAGATTTTGCATGGATTTTCACTGGGTTCTGCTGACTTTTTTGTGAACTGCAGAAAAATGCATATAAACTGTGGAATTTATTCTATCCACAGTTTAATGAACTGTCAGTGAATGAGTGCGTGCTTCTATAACCACGCAGTCATTCACTGATAGTTCAGTGGGCCACCAGTAGTGGAGGATTGAGGAGAGCTGCACTGGTGGGCCGATCAGGGGGGCTTACCCTGGGGGGAGTGGGGTGGTGGCAGATGAATTGTCAAGGTGAGGGGTGGGGGTCCACTAGACACAAGAGAATTGGGATTACTTTTTTTATAAGGGATTGGGGATGGGGGGGTCCACTAGACACCAGGGAATACTGGGAATACAGGTGATGAATCAGTGGGCTGCCAGCTGTTTTTTTTGTGTGGGTTAAGGGAGTCCAGGATAGGGAGGGGAGTCCGCTAGACACCAGGGAAATAAAATGTTTTTGGTGGCCATGATCGGTGGGTTGGGGGGGCCACTAGACATCAGGGAGGATCAAAGTTTTGTTTCTTCTTTACTGGGACCCTGGGCTGTGATCCCTGGGTGGGGGGCGGTGGGAACCACTAGACACCAAGGATCAGGGATTTTTACTTGGGACTCATGATCAGTGGGTGGGGGGACACTAGACACCAGGAGGGTCTGAGGGAAGGATTAGAGTTTTTTTTATTTATTTATTTACTGGGAACTCTGATCAGTGGGGGGTGGATTAATGAATTAAACCGCGGTAAAAAAAATAGCATCAGAACTGACAACTGGCAGTGATCCATTCTGTGGATTTTTTTTCTAACAGTTTAATAAATTAACCTGCAGTTTGTATATTTATTCCACAGTTTTAAGACAGAATTTCTGTGAAAGTTGTGAAAATAATTTTAAACTTTCACAGAAGCGAAATTTGTACTTTCGTGGAAATTCTGTCGGTGGAATTTATTTTTTCACATACTCCATATATATATATATATATATATATATATATATATATATATATATATATATATATATATATATATATAATGAAATAGACTGCACAGAACTCAAGGAGAGATGAAATAGAGTGCACAGACCTGGAGGTAGAGGTTGGATTGGACACAATATAATTTTTTGTAGTCAAATAATAAATGTTGGTGAACCACAGCATGGATTTAGACATGGAAGGTCATGTCTAACAAATGTATTCTTCACTACTCCAAGACCTTTGATACAGTGCCACACGTGGAATTATTAAACATGTTGCAACAAGTGGGAATCCTTAGTAATTTACATAAATGAATTACAATCTGGTTAACAAGTAGGTGGGAGATAGTTAAAGTTAATGTTAAATCATCTGCATGGATGATTGTTACCAGTGGGGTCCTGCAAGGCTGCATCCTAGGACCACTACTTTTTAATTTCCATGCCTGGACTCCTTCAAGGGATTGCATGGGTGGGCATCAAAGTTTGTGGATGACGCAAAACTAGGACATTTCATAGAGTCCAACTGATGCATACGTAAACTGCAAAAAGATTTAAATAAATTGTCAAGATGGGCCAAACGCTGCAGAATCAATTTTAAGGTAGCAAAATGTGCTGTTTTGCATCTCAAAAATAAGAACCCCAGAGCTACCTACAGAATTAACAGCATTCCATTAAAATCTACAACTAAACAAAGGGACCTTGGAGGACCTTGGAATAGTGTTTATGAACAAACTCACTTAGAACAAGCATTTGTCAATGCCGAATGTTTGCTTGCTGGCACTGGCATTGGTAGTGTAGAAGTTACAGAGCTGCATAATAGAAATGGCAGTGAAGTACTGAACTGAAGCCAACCCCACCACCACCCTGCAGAGAGTGACAGGCATTGGGGTGTGCCTTTGGGTCGTCAGGCATAACGGCCATGCCATTTCACCACACCCTACCCTGCAGACACTGACAAGTGTCACGGTGTGCCTTGGGGTCTTTGGCCCTTATGCGCATCCCATTCCATCAGGAAATACGGTGAGATGGGTGTGGTATAGGAGAATGGGGTGAACTTAGGGGCCGAAGAGTCCAAGGCATACCTCAATGCCTCTCACTGGCTGCAGGGTGTGGAATATTATGAGCATTACAGGCAAGATTCCCAAGTCACACTCCTGATGCCTGTCATTCTCTACAGGGTGGGGCGTTATGGTTGGAAACCCTAACACGTCAGGCATTTGTTGGTATTTTCACTCCAAATTTTCAACATGGTTTTTTTGTGACCCCCACCTCATGAGCAGTGGCAATATCAGTTTGTTAGCCGAAAGCTGCTTATGCACAGCGACTACGGCATTTAGCACCACAGGTGCAAAAACACATTCCGAACAGGATGTGAAAAATGACAGCTGTACTGTTCATGGAGAGGTGTAAAAAATGGCAATGTTGCAAATCTGCAATAAAAATCTTAAAAAAACTGGTGAAGTCACGAGCGTGCATAGAAACTGTGCAACGCACACCCGTAATGTAATTAGTTTGGGGATTTTTTACAGCAGATTGTCAACACAGGCATTTTGGGACCTCCGATCATGAACAGTGTCACTGTGATTTTATCTGTCCCGAACAATGATTTCCCACAGCGAGCACGCATCTCTGCGCTGAAAGTGTGAAAACACATTTCGGCCATGTTGTGAAAAATGACAGCTGTACTGTTCATAAGGAAGTGTGGAAAAATGCCACTGGTGAAAATCTGGACTGAAAATATTACAAAGTCATGAACTTACGAGGGTGCATGGAAACTGCGCAATGCTCACTTGTAACACAGTCATTTTATGGACTTTTGTCACTGGAGTGAAAATGTAGAAAATTCGCAAACTTACGAGCATGTGTAGGAACTGCACAATGCATGCTCGTAAAACAGTCATTTTTAGGAAATTTTTCACCAAATTTTCAACATAGCTATTTCAAGACCTCTGCTCATGAACGGTGTCACTGTGATTTTCTTAATGTGTCCCATACATTGATTTCGCACACCAACTGCGCCATTGTGCGCTGCATGGGCAGAAACACGTTTTGGGCAAGATGTGAAAAATGACAGCTATACTGCTCATAAGGAAGTGTAATAAAATGGCAATATTGAAAATCTGGAGTGAAAATATTGAAAATTTGAAAACTTACGAGCGTGCGTAGGAACTGCGCAATGCACGCTCGTAAAACAGTCATTTTTAGGAATTTTTCCACCAAATTTTCAACATAGGCTTTTTGAGAGCCCACCTTATGAACAGTGGCAGTGTCATTTGTTATTGGTCCCAAGGTGATTTCGTGCAGTGACTGAAATCACCCTTCGGACCGATTAATGCCATGACAGTGAGATCATTCATGAGAAGGGTCCCAAAAACCCATGTTGAAAATTTGGTAAAATTCAAAAAATGCCTGAGATATGCAGCAAAGTTGAAAACCCCTATCTATCCCATTATACAGCTTACCGGCATTTCTTCAGTTTGCGGTCGGCTTTGAAGAGTGCAGGCGTGTTCCCGGTCCACCGAAGATCATCGGGCTGGAGTCCGGAGGTAAGTATGGGTGTGGGAGGTGGGGCGCAGTGGGTGGGCGTGGTTGGGGCAGAGACAGCGAGGACACGTTTTTTAAATGACACGGGACATTTGCCACGCTGGGGTGGGTTCCGGCATGGCACAAGGACGGGCTGGTGGGGGCATGGAGCCGACAGGGATTGGGCACCCCTGCTGGTGATAGCATCTGTTGCCATGCTGGGTGGCCTCCAGCGTGGCACGCTGTACTCTGGGGACCAGTGGAGCCGACGGGGGATTGGGCACCCCTGTCGGCTATAGGATGTGTAGCCACGCTGGGGTGGGCACCCAGCGTGGCATAAACATAGAAACATAGAATTTGACGGCAGATAAGGACCGCTTGGCCCACCTAGTCTGCCCATTTTCCTACCTAACAGATAAGCTGCAGATCCTAGTTAACCAACAGCTTACTTCCTCCTACCCCCAACTAGGACTGCCTTATGTCTGTCCCATGCATTCTTGAATTCCCCCACTGTTCTTGACTCTACGACCTCCTCAGGGAGGCTGTTCCATGCATCCACAACCCTCTCCATGAAAAAATACTTCCTCACATTACCTCTGAGCTGTCCCCCTCTATCTTCAAATTGTGCCCCCTTGTTCTTGCACATCTCTTTTTCTGAAAGATGCTACCCTCTTGGACTTTGTTGATTCCCTTGAGGTACTTGAAAGTTTCTATCATGTCCCCTCTCTCCCTTCTTTCCTCAAGGGTATACATATTAAGCTCCTTTTCTTTCTTTGTATGTCTTCTGGTGCAGACCCAGCACCATTTTGGTTGCTGCCCTCTGGACAGCCTCCACTCTATGTCTTTATGGAGATGAGGTCTCCAGAACTGCACACAGTACTCCAGATGGGGTCTCACCAACTGTCTGTACAGAGGGATAATAACTTCCTGTTTTCTACTATTGATGCCTCTTCCTGTGCATCCCAGTATCCCCCAAGCCTTCCTTACTGCCTTCTCACATTGCTTGCCCACCTTTAGGTCATTTGATATAATTACCCCCAGGTCCCTTTCCATTTTTACTGTTGTCAGTATCTCACACCCCATTGTGTACTCTTCCCCTGGGTTTCTGTTTCCCATGTGCATTACCTTGCACTTCTTTGCACTGAACCTGAGCTGCCATACATTTGACCATTCCTCCAACCTTGCCAAGTCCCATCTCATCCTTTCCACCCTGTTGCAGATCTTTGTGTCATCTGCAAAGAGACATACTTTTCCTTCCAGTTCCTCTGCAATGTCACTTATAAAGACATTAAAAAGGGCTGGTCCCAGTACTGAACCCTGCAGTACCCAGCTAGTAACCCTCCTTTCTTCACTGTGTACTCCATTTACTACTACCCTTTCCATCCTGTTGTCTAGCCAATTTTTTATCCAGGCTACCACCTTGGGGCCCACTCCAAGGCTGGCTAACTTGTGTATTAATCTTTTGCATGGGACTGTATCAAATGCCTTGCTAAAATCTAGGTAGGCCATGTCCACAGCCCCTCCCTGGTCTACTACTTTGGTCACCCAGTCAAAGAAATCTGTTAGATTCGTCTGACACGACCTTCCCATCGTGAATCCATGCTGCCTTGGGTCCTGTGCCCCACTAGCCTCTAGGTACTCAGCAGTTCTTTCCTTCAGAAGTGATTCCATCATTTTCCCTACCACTGAGGTCAAACTAACTGGTCTCTAGTTTCCTGCCTCTGTCCTGCTCCCACTTTGTGAAGAGGAATCACATCTGCCTCCTCCAGTCCTCAGGTACCACTCCATCCTCCCATGATTTGTTAAAGAGAGTAGTCAGCAGTGTCACTAGTTCTACCTTAGTTCTTTTAGAATTCTTGGGTGAATCCCATCAGGCCTCATTGCTTTGTCCACCTTCAATTTTATTAGTTCTTTCAGAACCCTTTCTCCTGTAAATGGACTGGTATTGACCCCCATCTTCAGAGTGTTTCTCTTGTTTGGTTTAGGTACCTCTCCCTCCTCTTCCTTTGTGAATACTGAGCAGAAATATTCATTCAGTATTCCTGGTATATGGTAGTCTATACCTCTCAACTGTCCCAGATTATGAGGGATGTCCTACCCTCATCTTTCTCTCATAGAAAAGATGACACTAGCAGACAGAATGTACTTTAAATTTAGGCTTTAAAGCAGAACTTGATAATTTTCTAAGATGCTAAATCAGATATAAACTCTGCATGTAAACACAATGGTTTCCAGTGTTCTGAGCTTGAACCTTCAATGTCTGAGGATGTGTTCCTCATTTTGTGGGTCCAGCTTCCTCATTTTAGTGACAAGTGTTGAGAGGTACAATTCTATACTGTATTTCAATTTCTTATGGCAGTGTCACGGTAGGTTGCATGCTCACCCAGATGGGCAGAAGAATGGAAAGTCATGGTTTCAAGTCCCACACTAGGAACTTAAACTGTATGATAGGTAGCATACCGAACACTAACACTACAACAGTAGCTAGCCCAGTGGTGTAGAGGACTGAGGTGCTGGCGCCTCACATCTTACCACGCTGACGACCCAGGGCCAGGAGCGACCTCAGGTGTTGGAGGGTCGGCCGGAGAGAAGATGATGGAGCATCCCATGGTCTGCTGTCCTCTGGGGAAGGGACGACCACCAAGGTACTGGCACCTGGTGGTGGTGGGGGACTGGTGCATGCTTGAGGTCCAATGGCAAGCATGGGTTGACGGATGTGCTGCACACGGGTGCAGCAGCGTCCTCGACATCCTTGGATGCCCGTGCCAAGGGGGGGATCACAGGGGCAAAGTCACAATACTCCAATATGAAGACCAGCCCATCGGCACCACGATGGATGCACTCAAGTTAGCTCTTCCCGAGCCTGGCCCCCAGGTACTCCACAGCATGCAGAGTAAGAACCCACTGTGAAGTGGCCTGGGGATGGTAGGGTGAGGGGTCCTAAGCTGACTCGGAGCCAGAGGCCACGCTGGAATGGGGGGGGAACCATTGGTTCAACCCTCCCTCCCAGCCGAGGAGGTAAGAAGAGACAAACAAATAAAAAAAAAAACACTACAACAGCACTAGAGGGGTACTGCATTGTTGAGGTGCCATAGGTGCAGGTTAAATATCCCACGGTACTTCTAAGCATAGATGATTCTTGACCCCGGTGTCCTGGCCGACATTCCCTCAAACAGGTTCTCAATCTAAGCCATCCAGGGCAACACCTGGAAAAGAGGTTTCACAGCTTGAGAGTGCCTTTCCAGGACATAAACTACAAAAGTTATAAAACACTGCTGCTTAAGGCACGAGCTACTCAACTTTGTTATGAAGTACTGTAATCCCCAAAACTTTTCAATACACAAGAAACCCGGCATGTTATGCATGTCAATCACCAAACTGATTTTATTTCAGATACTGCACTGAAAGGAACATTCGCAGAATCGCATCACAAAACAGCAACGCTCCTTCAGTCCGAAGTAGGCCTGCTGTACATCAGCAACAACAACAACAAAACATGTGCATTCCCTGGACATCGATATTTATTCAAAGTACTGAATTACCAACCGTGTTTAACACTTCATTAGTTATCAAGAAACACAACACGGTCTTCTTTGCAACAAAGTGCAATATGAATTGAACACGAGAAATAAAAAACGATACGTGATACGTTTGTAAATACCACTCACTCGCCTCCCCATGCACTTTGAGGCCTGATAAAGGCATTTCAAGTGAAAGTTCCCCCTTAAGCAAGTCGACATTAAAATGTTGAGTATTTACACAAATGCACAATTCAAATTAGTGTTTCAGTTCAGTATTAGACATTTCCCTAACCTCTCAACCCATATATACACTTCTTCAAAATGACAATTACAAATTGGAAACTTAATAAACGTAAGAAATAAAAGTACCCCCTGTAAGTTATTGTTTGAGAACGTATACAGTGTAGTAAAGCTTTTGTAGCAATATCCTGCATATCCCAATCTATTCTCTTTCCGGGGTCACTGGGCAACAACAAACAAATGAAACTTGCAAAGTCATAATAGAAAAAAAAAAAACACGGCTTCGACAAATGTTTTTATTGAGCTACTTTCTGTTCCCCACCAGCATGAGGCAAGCTGGACTGGCCACTACTGGGTTTTCTCTGCTACAACAAGGCCCCCCTCCTTGGTCAAAACACAGGGCTTTACCCGCTGAACAAAAGGAAAAGAAAGTCGGCTGTTTCGCCCTCGGCCCAATGATCACCCCCGTCTCGGTCCACCAGGGTCTGCGAGTGGTACTGTGGGGGCCAGCACGGGATATTCACAGCAGGCTGGGGTGGTTGCTCTCAGATAACGGTGGAGTTGGGCTCAGTGTTGTTTTTCTTCTTCTTTTTTGTTTTGGGGTGGTGCGTCTCCCCGAATGGAATTAAAGTGACAGAGTTTTAGTACAACATGGCGAAAGTGAGCAGCGGCAGCATATGGAACTCTGTTTTGGGGGGGCACAGCAATCTCCGTCGGCTACACAGTGTGGGGTGCGAGCATGCAGTATGCTGCGTGTGTGTGTGTGTGTGTGTGTGTGTGTGTGTGTAGGGGAGCGCGATGAGCAGGCTTATATCTTATCGCTGCTCACTGAAGCGTAGCGTCCCCTTTCAACTGTACTCCACTGCATTTTGGAGCTGTCATAGACAGCTCCAGCAGGCATTGGAGAACTGCAGCCGTGCCTGCAAACACACTGACTGAATTGGAAGAGGGCTGCCACACCTCCGAAAACTTGGATGATGGCACTATGTTTCTTGCACATGCGTGCAAGCAAACATAATAAATGGTGTGAGACCATGGTTAAAAAATGCTAAATAATAGGGTGCATAGCTAAGAACATATCTAGCAGTGGGAAGGAGGTTATAATATTTTTGTACCATCTTTGTTGAGGCCATATCTGGAATATGGGGGACAGTTTGGTGTCCAAACATGCAGAGGATATGTAAGAGACTTGAGTGGGTGTGAAGGAGATTTTCTAAGCAGATAACAGGAATGAGAGGAGAAGACAGAGAGGTGATATGATTTTAATGTATAGGGTGGTCTGGAATCCACAATATTGGATCTTATTAACGTAAAAGAAAATTAAACAAGAGATGGTTTAAGGGGACACATGCTAAAGCTAACAGGAGATCTCTGTTAAGACAAACTACAGGAAGGGCTGGTTTACACAGAGTATAGTATCAAAATGGAACAGTCTTCCTGAAGAGGTGGTTTACAATAGGAACTAGAGAATTTAAAAAAAATGAATGTACAATCATATGGGTATTGAGTATCCAGCTAGTTAAAGAAGTGTACACTAATAGGCAATTCAAATGTGTTTTCCAACCTTCTTTTACATGTACCATTTCTTATGTTCTTAAATTCATTATCAGCACCTGTATTCTTCTCAACAGTGTAAGAGGTAAACCTCTCCACTTATCCAGGTCTTGAACGATGACACCTAATAAAGGGTTCATATTTATGCCAAAAGACCTATCCAATTTATTGGGTAAGTGAACCCCAGATGTACAATCACATTTTTTAATTGTAATAGGAAAATGTTCTTGTTTGGTAATGCAGTTCTCTGGATGAATTGGGAGTGGCTCTGATTCTTTCAAATTTATTAGGTACCCTGACAATGATTATCAGTGTTAGTATCTGCTTGGCCTGGTGGCACTGAGGGCTGAGGCACTGGACACCTTACCTTGCACTATGCTGGTGACCTGTGTTTGGGAATGGGCACGGGCCACCAGAGGTCAGCAAGGGAGGAGAGGGATCAAGCATCCGAGGGACTGCTCTCCCTCTCCAGGGAGGAGGGGACTCCAGTGGTTAGTGCATGACTGACACTTAGTGGAGGCTGGGGGGCAGTGCATTGAAGCTGCAGAAGAGGGGCTGAGATGGGGCAGATGCCTGGAGGAGTGCATGCGGATGCATGCACGCTTTCTCTGCTGGCGACATTGCATGCCCCACTCATGCAAGGAGAGAAAATGTGAAAAATGGTCCTGGTCATGCAGGATGAAGCAACCACCCACCACAGAACCCAACCCCAAATGGCGCTCCCCAAACTGGATCCTGGTAGAGGTGAGTTGAGCTAGGGGGCTCCTCACTGCCTTGCTGTGGGAGATAATCCATGGGGGAAGAGGGGTTGCTGCCTGCTGTCGGGGTATGGGGCTGGATGGGTGGCTGAGGATGGTTGCCAATGAGGGGACACATGAAAGAAACAGATAAGCGAAAAAAAAAGTTTTAGTATCTGCTATATATTCATTTCTGTCTTTTTTAAATATACAGTTGAAGTACATTCTAAGCGAATAATGATAAATTCAAACATTTACTGCTATATGTAAATCCTTCTATAGTTTTATTATATCTTATATCACTGGCCAATGGCTCTATTGTTATAATAAATAGTAAAGGGGAAAGAGGGTACCCGTGCTTGATCCTTCTTTTAATTTGAATGGTTTTGAAATAGTGCCATTGGTTAGGACCCTGGTGCTGGGAGAGTTGCATATTCCTGAATCCGGGTTCTAAATTGAATACCAATGTTTGCCTTTTCCAGTACAGAGGATAGGTATGCCCATTCTACCATATAAACATCTTTTTCTGCATCCAGGGACATTGCCATGGTTTTATGACTTTTGGCCTTGTGTATGATGTTTATTGTACTTCTAATATTATTGGATCCCCTCTTTCCCTTGACAAAACGTGTTTGAGCTGGATGTATTATGATGGTAATACCTTTTCTAGTCTCCCTGCAAAGATTTTGTGAAGATTTTATAATACGCACTAAGAAGAGGCATTCAGCGGTATGATGAACAAAGGGTTGGGTCATTTCCCTTTTTAAGGATGCCCAGTAGAAGGGCTTTGTCAAAGGAAGGAGGGAGCTCTTGTTTGAAAGAGTTGAACAAAGTTACTTGATGAGGCAATAAGGTTTTCCCAAATGTTTTATAAAAATCTGTTGAGTACCCATCTACTCCAGGTGCCTTTCCTGTTTTAAGTTGTTTAAATGCTGTCTCAGCTTCTGATATATTTATTGTGTTATCTAGACTTTTGTGTTGCCTCTCCTAAACCTGAGAAATATCATTTAATAGGTTATCTTTGACATTTTTGTTCTGAGATTTGTATAATTCTTTACAGTATTGCATAAATTCTATATTTACAATTTCCTTCTTACTGGTGAATTGTTCTCGTAGTGATTTTGTTTTTACTGTCTCTATAATCCACTCTGATTTTTAGATGACAACAACATAGCTGTTACCACCTATTATAGTCAAGCATAATCTTTTCTGCATTTCTGTCAAGTTTATGTTACATTCAGTGTGAGTGATTCAGCTGCATAATGTTACTGATAATGTCAGTGATAGGGTTTTTGGTCTTGGCATAGGGTTTCAGACTTATACAAGCCTGGGTTTGATCCTCTGTATTGTGCAATTTTTTTTTCTTTCTCACTACAATTTTTTGCTGTATGACAGACATTGTTAGATGTCATTGCTGATGCAGTGAAGGGTTTCAGCAGAGCTAAATAACTGAATTTAAATAATTGATCTTAGTTCTACAGTATGTTGTAGTCAATTAAATTTGTCCCACCCATGTCTTGTCTAGATCTGAATACAATTTGAGTAATTTGTTTTGCAGGTTGTGACATAACCTCTTCACCATAGGAATTGCAATTCACTTACCTGTAGCTCAGTGGCACACTGCATATGTATTAGCTTAGCAGGCAAAAGATCAGTGTCCAAATCCTAGTAGGGACTGAAACATGTTTTAAGATGAACACTTACTTGAGTGGCAACTCATGGTATTGTGGAGTTGGAGTAGTAAATTATATGAGAAATACATTTGGTTAAGAACAATGATTTGTGAAGGTAAATCACTTGCTGGGATTAGATCCACAGTCACCTGCTTTGCAGGTTGTGACATAACCTCTGCAACATAGGAAAAGCAATTCAGTTACCTGCAGCTCAGTGGCACACTGAATGTGTGTTCACTTAATAAGCAAAGGAATAGTGGGTTAAACTCATGTAGACATAGTCTGAGTCCTGGCAGGGACTTAAACATTTTTTTCATCTTCTTTTGCAAAATGGAAACTTACATGAGTAGCAACTTATGGTGGTGTGGAGTAGAACAGTAAATTATATGAGAAGTAAATTTAGCTAAGAACAAAAATTTGTGAACAGTGGGGTACTCAGAGTCAAAGAACAGTGTGGGGCCAGAATCTTTACAAAGCTAGACATGCCCCCCCCCCCCCGGAAATAAAAAAAACAAACAAACAGTGTAAATGCTGCAGTTTCCTGCATTTAAAGCTGTCTTTCATACAGCCTGCCCACCCCCAAAAAAACAAGCATGCACACACACAGTATCAGGCTAAAGGCCCCTTGATAGCTACCCCACCCCACCACACACACACACACACACAATTACAGAGTTGAGAAGTTTTCTTCATTGTCCTTTCTCAACACACAATCTGTCTGACAACCCAGTAATTCCTCTTCTCCAGCCCCCCAAAGAATTTCAGTTGGGCTGTTCTCCCTTGTGAGCACAGTGTACTCCTCCCAAAGGGAAAAAACCCTCAAACTCTGACTGCTGTCACTGATACATTACTAATTACAGTATATCATCCCCCCACCCTAAAAAGAAAGTTTACAAGCACATTGCTCCCCTCTGTACTGTCCATACACAATAATAATTTGCAGCATCTTTACCAGATATAGGTTGTTCTGGTGACCAAGGAGGAGCAGTTTGCTCTGTTGAGTGGGCCTTGACATTACAACAAGCAGGAAGAAGAAACCTTGGCAGGAGGTTTCTGAGGATACTGGTGATATCTTGGGAGGTTGCTAATAGCCACAGAAAACAGTCTGTTGTGTTTCTAATGTTGTTTGATAGTAAATTAATGTTGGCAGGCCAGACTCTAACATAGAAACATAGATTTTGTTGGCAGAAAAGGGCCATTTGGCCTATCCAGTCTGCTCTTGTCCCTGCTATTCCATCACCACTGGCCCTAGCTGGTCATACATGTCACTCCCTCCCCCCATTCCTGTACCTAATATGCTCCTGTGCCTATCCAATGCATGGTTTCAGCTCTTCACAGTCTTTGTCCCCACTACCTCCACTTACAGGTGGTTCCAGTCATCCACTGTCCTTTCCATGAAAAAGTATTTCCAGACATCTTTTCCTAAATGTCCGCCCCTTATCTTCATTGCATGCCCCCTTTTTCTAGCATCTTCCTTTCTCTGAAAGGCTTTACTGCATGTGTTAAGGATTTCATGGACACTCTGAGCTCTATACACTATTTGGAAATGGCCTTATGTAAAACTTTGTGTCCTATGGACACTCACCACTGCAATATCTATGTCACACAGACATGCATGCTTATTCTCCCCTGAAATGGCTTGAAATCACACAGCTGCATGTCCTGTTGGGATGGGGGCAAGATGGAGCTCTGTGGCAGGGTAGACAGCTCTGTGTCTGTTTCTATGTTCCTGACTGCCTCTTGGCCTCCTTCATCTTTACCTGGTATTTGCTCCTTTCCTCCTCATCCTGTTTCTCCTTGTAGCCAGTGAAGGCCTTTTTTTGCTCTCACTGCCTCCCTGACCTTCTTAGAGAATCTGATTGGTCTCTTGTACATTTTACCCTAGGTAACCGTTCTCATGCATTTTCGGTTGTGTAAATTTATACATATTTCTAGGTCTGTACCTTGTCAGAGTTTGGCGAGTTCTAAAGTCGTGAAGATACAACACAAAATTAGCATATAAAGCATTTATTATAGCTATGCCAAATTACAGGGGAATGCATAATACAGACAAACCCTGGGAAACAGTGGTGCAGTCCCCAATTGTAATGTGGGCTCTGAGAAAATGAGACCCCAAAATTGATCTTGCATTTATACAGTTTGTCTCATAGCTAGTGCTATGGTTAGCAATTTCCCTTTATCTTACTCAGGAAACAGGAATAACCATACATGGCAGTGCTCTGTCAGCACTGTGTCATCAGAGCTGCACACTGTAGTGTGTTGTTATTCTGTAGTTGCTAGGCCAGGCATCTCTTAGTCTCTTATGTGCAGTTGGTTCTTATCAGTTTTCTAACCTAGTAGAAAAATTCATGTTTTCCTGTCTCTTCTCTTTCCACATTTACACATGGCAAAAACATACTATTCCCTCATAGTCAGTAGTTTGTACATTTCCCAAAGTCAGCAGTTCTATATTGCAAGTACAGCTAAAAAACACTTGACACTAGTAAACTAGTAACTCCAACAATGGATTTCAATAAAACCTAACGTATAGCAGCAAATACATTTCTATCATTAGTGATATACAATATACAATAGGGACTGCATGTATGTCAATGCATATACATGACAGATCACATGGGTATACTAACAGTCCCCTGTTTGATACCCTTGCAAAGTGGTACCACAACAAACTAAGGCTCTGTCATGTTATATAGCCTGTAATGCATGAGCATATTTCAAGGCCCTAAGTGCCCTATAATGTTGCTTCAGGATAATTTATAACATGATTAATAGTTTGGAACACAATCTCAATCCACAAATATGAAATAAACAAATCAAAATTACCATGATGTAATAGCGTATACAATGATTGCTGTGCTTGATCCATGCTATTAAAAACTCTTATCATATGTTCATTGTCGCAGTTCAATAGAAGCTGTAAATGTAGGGTAAGTGGCGCAAAATGCACATTTAATGTTAGAATGTAATTTATGACATAATTTTTATGACTCTGTTCACTGAGAACATATTGTTTATCATTAAGTGGTACTGATAATATAACTGACCAATGAGTGTGAGTAGTTAGAGTGAAACAAAAGTGTGGGGCAATTACTGGACATATCAAGTTCCCATGATTCATGACTAGGGCTACACAGTTCTGACCATCCATGTCACAGGTTACTCTTTTACCCCAGGGAGGTGCCATTTTGTGAGCTGCACTGGACAGGTAACGTCTTGTGTAACAATGACATTGGTATTCTAACTGAAATCCCCATCAAGGCTGTAAACAGGTGGAACCACATCAAAATATAACACCAACATACTTTCACTGAGCAACATCCTGTGTGAGGTACTTGCCATATTGATGTAGTGGGCTATATACTATTAAGGAAAGTGTATCCAACCTCTCTTTATAAATATGTATATTTGTTTCAGTTGTTTAACCAGGAGTTAAACAACTCCAGGTAACCTATTGTATGGACTGTGGCCAGCTTGTCAAAAACTGCTCCAGCAGGGTCAAACACTGGTAGGGAAACAGTAAATGATATGTACGAGGTATCCTGGATAGAACAGGATCCACTGGTATAACAGTTGCACTGGTTAGGGTCCAAGGTGACATACCCGAAGTTTCCAGCTATCACAAGTGAAAACCTCTGATAGGCATTCAAGCATCTTGAATGAATGTCTTGTGTACTGGTAAAACATGCTGGGCAACAGTACCGTAGGAAGGGTGGGGCGGGTGGTGCCCCCACCCTGGGCGCATGCCTCTGAGGGGTGCATTGGCGGCAGACAGTTAAATCTGCTGTTACTTTAAAACACATTTTCTTTTTGTTTTGTTTTTAAATGCAGTAAGTAATGCCTATGCCTGCCAGTAGGGACGCATCGGCATTCCTGCAGAAGTACCAGCAAGTCGGGGGGGGGGGTGCTCACATGGTCTGCTGTCTGGAAAGGAAAAAAAATCATGTGATGGGGTCCAGAAACAGTATAAAAGCCAGGTACTGGCGGGAGACTCACGGTTATTGTAGTGAGGTGGATGAACGAGTGAACGGCAGTGTAAATAAACACACACGCTCAGTAGTTAGTCAGGAGATCGGAGATAATACTTGCAGGAGCGATTCCTAATTATAGAGAGTGGAGACTACTAGAGAAGAGTGCAGACTTGAGCAGCAGTGGTGGAGCGTGGCATGCCATGGTCTGGAGAGGAGAGATTAAGAGTAAGACGTGACACCCTAGTGAAGTGAGCGGTGGTGACCCACCCTGTGTAAGCACTGACTGAAGCAAGCAGCAGTCACCAGCACAGCACTCAAGCTAGTCGTCTCGTCATCTTATTAATCGCTGGGGGGGGAGGGGTTGACTCAGTGAGCTTGTTTTAGACAATTAGAAGTTATTATCCATTTTTTTTTGTTCTGGCGCTCACGCTCACTCCTCCAAGTCCGACCTCCAGACAGTCCACACAGCTTGGGGTTCAGTCATTCCTGGCTAGCTAGTACTAGTTCTTAATCTAGCCAACTAGCGCCCACGACACCCAGCAAGAGCAGTGACTGACTGGGAGTCCGGTCCACCCCGTGCGCCATCTCTAGCTCTTTTTTTTGTAATATGTGAGAGTGGAGACGGGGGTGACTGCGGCTGTTAGGCTGAGCTGACTTCACTGCAGTGCTGAGACTGGAGTTTCAAATCTGAGATGTCTGAGAGCGGGGTGGCGGGCGATGTGATTTGAGGTGAGTGCAGTGCCAGTGACTGAGTGCCTCAGTCATAGTTAAAATCACTTGCAGTTCAGAACCATCACTCTGTTCTCCTCTCTGACTCTCCCTCTTAGCCTAGTGGTCATTTGGGCCAGCAGCAGACAAAGCTAGTACCCCTCATGCATCTCTTATTCATATATTGTGGTCCTGCCCTGATGGCCTTCAATATCTAATGCTTAGTCAGAAATGAAAGAGATATGAAAGGATCACTTCATTAATCCTTCCCTTAACTACTGACTTTTGGGTCCTGGGTATTTCCCTAAAATGCCCTGCACTAACTCACATTAGGCTCATGGTTGCAGCTGTCTGCATCTGTTTGAAAAAAAAAATATTTGTAACTGGAAAACCAATTTCCAGTTTTAACTGAAGAGTGGTGGTCCAGCATGAGTGATGAGTCTAATGGCTTCTAATGAAAGAAATATGTTATTAAATTCATAATGTTTGATGGAATCTGGACACCTTTCTTATACAATGTGAAATTTGTCAAGATATCTCTCTAACAAGAATATAGAATTCACTGTCAGCAATTTAATTGATGTTATCCTGTATTATAACTATTATTATACTGTGCCTTGTAATTAATGTTTTATTTTGTGCCTTGTAATTAATGTTGCCTTAACCTGTTTCTTTATAAGCCTAATGTTAGCTGTTGACAATTGTAAGTCGCTATTCTACTCCATGACATTCTTATCTTCACTTCACAGCCTCTCCTCACTTAACCCCACTACTGCTCTCTTCCCCCCCTTCTTCTGTTATATCCTCTTCCCCCCTTTTTGCCACTCCCCACCAAACTCCCTTCCTTGTGTCTTTTCTACTGATGCCTATCCTCTCTTATTTTCTGCCTTCTACTATTCACATTTTTGAGTATGTTCCATGATCAAGTGCTAAAGTATATTTTTGTTTACTAATGTATGTTACATTGCCATATGTATTTCTCTCTGCATTTTTTGTACTCGTTGTCTTAATAATCTGGCTGTACTCTTTGTGTATTGTAATTGTACCTCCCGGGTCATGCCTGAAAACAGTCACTTGCTGACTAGCGCACTTACCCGGTTAACAAAAACTAAATAAATAAATTATTCCACATAGTGATGTAAATAGTTTTAATCTTTAAATCATCTACCATAGACAAGTATAGATTTTTACTGATTTCTTTGTTTATTGTTACTGTTATTGTAACCCAGGTGGCCTTTTGTTAGTTATTATACTTAACAATTGCAGAAGCCATTTTGTGCTAGTAACATCTTCAAACAGATGTGGACAATTGAATTAGTAGAGGTTCCTGCTGTTATTGAATGTGGGAGTGTTGGCCAGAACTCCCTGGGTCATTTTTCTCTCTTTTCTGAAAGAGCCCTGAGTATACAAAAGCAAGGGGAGATAGTAAGACACTGGTGGGTAGGAAATTTCAAGAGAGACAAGAGAAAGTGCTGCTTTACAGAAATGAAGGTGGAGGGTGCAACATGCTTCCTAGAACACTGTCCAGTGCAAACACAGTGGAGAGCTTTAAGACAGCTCATCTGTCCTGTGCCTAGAGAAGGGCAACTGAAATTGTGCAAGGGCTGCATCATAAGCCCTATGAAGAGAGACTAAGGGATCTCAGTATGTGCACCCTAAAAGAGAGGGGGGATATGACAGAGATCTATAAACACCTCACAGGGTTGAACAATGTACAGGAGGGTAATGTTTTTCAGAGTAGAAGGTGCACAAGAAGAAGGCGACAAGCAATGAAACTGGAAGGGGGTGAATTTAGGAGGCATGTGAGGAAGTACTTCTTCACTGAAAGAGTGGTGGACACCTGGAACAGTGTTTCAGTAGATGTAGTAGGGATGAAAACAGTGGTGGGCATCTGGGATAAGCACAAGGGATTCTTAGTTGGGAAACTGGAGGGGGATAGCCAGAGATTAGGTAGAGTTTGCAATGATAGCATAGACAGGGGAAAAAAGGGGCAGACTGGTTAGGCCAAGTCGTCCTTATCTGTTGACAAATTCTATGTTTCTAAGAAGGGGTGGGATAGCAACAAAGGCTTGGTCAAGGGATTCGGGAGGACAGGAAGGTGGGATCAGTCATGATACCCTTGGAGGCATGTCCAACCTTCTGAGACAGACTAGATAGACTAAGGCCTTTCACTGCTGGCAGTTCTCTGTTTCTTTTATCTCCTTCATAAACTGGCAGGAAGGCTGACACCTCCAACAGTGCTGCCCCACCCCATGGTGCTGACCTGCAGTGACTGTTGGATTTGAACCCAAGTCTTTGGTGTGGGGATTTAAACCCATGACCCTGTGGCGCAGAGATATGACTCATGCTACCAGCTGAGCTCTACTAATACTGCTGTTTGTGTCAAACAAAATAAAGTTCTTGTCATTCAAGCTGCATCTCTGAGAAATCCCTTTTTCTGTCTCTTCAGACCCCAGACCCCATGCTTTATGTAGCAATCTTTAACAGTATATTTCAAAAATGAATATAAATTGGGTGGTTGATGGCATTCTTGGTCAGCCACTCATCCACAACAACTGCGGCTGCACACTCTATACCACCCACTCAGTCTCCCACATCTCATATTCCATGGGAGCAAAATATTCCCCCCTGAAATCAGGGGTAGGGAACTGTAACAAAAGTATGTTTTTTCTTTGAGAAAGGCCACAGAACTCACCACAAGCATGCAAAACCCTCAGAGCTTATGGGGACCGTGTGGCCCCAGACCCCTGGCTCTTTTCTTGGTGGGCGCAAATTTAGTGTCTTGCCCAGGGCACCAAAATGCCTTCCTACGGCACTGCTGGGCAATACCATTTGGTCAAGTAGTTATCTGAGATCAGGTCAGGGAAACACCCTGTTTCAACATCTCTGAGCAAATTACAAATAATTTTGAAAATATAGTTCCCATAGGCTGTGCATATTACTTCTCTACCTATGGGTTTGTGTTGGGCATCTAAAGAGTGTCTGCAACTAATGCCTTGATCTTAGTTTGTTTTTCAGTAAACAAACATGCAATGTTGTACATATTTTACACAGTATACCGTACTTCAGTGGCCAAACCCTGAATCCTTTGTAATGCAGGGTTCAAAACAGACTCGGCAGATTGGTGTTAAAAATAACTGACATGTCTCCTGATGGTTTTCCGGTCTCTCAATTCCAGATTGACATGTCAAATCAAAACAACCCTGAAATGGACCTATCCAGTTCCATCCAGGCTCTGCAGCCATCTGGAATGGAAGGTCTCCCTCCATCAAGCAGTTTCTTGGCCTGATATGGGATCTTGGACCTTTGCCTGATGAGTGGCAATCACATCTAACATCAAAGAAGCATAAAACAGTGATACATTTGTTCCCACACAAGACCCATATTACATTGTATCCAAATGTAAAACTTTAAAAACATGCTTATTCATAGAACTGTACATTATTTATCAATGTTCCTGAGATAAAAGTAGCAGTAAGTCCACCAGGTGGTCCTGACCCCACCACAGGACAATGGTCAGTCTTTACAAGAGTCTCTGATGAAGATGAATGCATAATGTTGGGAGCCAGTAGTGCAGTCTAAGGACCCTCACAGCGATACTTCTCACCACTTCAGGCCATGGATTTTGGTTGTTTGTGTCTCTCTAACAGTCATTTCTATAAATGCCTGCATCAGATTGGTACACTGGATTGATCAACAATGGTGCATTATTTTCATACAGATGTATGTGTCCTTGGTAGTGTTGTCCAATAGGGCTGGTGTTAAACTGAAACTTTGTTTCTCCAAATTGTCAAACACCTGCTGCCACTATACCAGGCATGCCATGATATTTGAAATGTATGTAACAGACACCCCACTTGACAGGTAGCAGAACATAATCTTCATATGTTTACACCACTCACTGATGCACTAAAGCTTTGGGCCCCTCCTTCACTGGTGGATTTGTTCTGACCTTTAAACAACATTAACTGATTTTCGTGAAACCACTTGTCCATGATCATTCAGACCTTGTACACTGAGGGGCTACACTGAATGGTGTTATCTGCCCCTTGATGGTCTCCCATGAGCACATCAGGTACTGACAAAATCATTAGAGAATGACCCTTATAGTTTCTCCCTACCTCTTCTTCACCTCCCACAAATTGTATCCACTACAGCTAACTTGCCCTTCATGAATTCCCTCATCTGATCAAAGTCGGCTCATGTGAAATCCAGAAACACAGCTATTAATGAGGGTATACGGATACCTATGACCAGCTTAAACCATATGGTGTTATGGTCACTGGGCCCCAGTGGCTCTCTAACCTGGACTTCACCTACCATTTCCCAGCTTGAGAGTACTACGTTGAAAATGGCAGCCTGTCTTGTAGGTTCCCTCACCAGCTGCACCAGCAGGCAGTCCTGTAACATATCTAGCAGGCCCTGACTTCAGGTGCTCTTAGCTGCTAGAATTTCCCCAACCCATGTCAGGCAGATTGAAATATCCCACAACCACAATCTCCTTCTTTGTGGTCTCTGTCTTAATTTCTGCCCCTAGTTCCTCATCTCCCCATCTTGGTGGTCTATAAACTGCTCCCATGCACAACTTCTTTCCCTGAAGCTGTCATGAGCTATACCCACAATGATTTTGTCTCCCCATTTCCTCCCTTGATGGACCCATCCTTCATTGCCTCTATGCCTTCCTTGACATAGAAGACTACCCCACCTCCTTTTTCCTTATGCCTGTCTTTTCTATACTTAGTATACACCAGTACTGCCAGGTTCCAGATGGTATTCCCAGTGGCCCATGTTTCCCGTAATGACTACAAGGTCTAACACTGCATTCACCTCTATCACCTCACACTCACTAATTTTGTTTCCTAGACTCCTGGCATTTAGGCAGACTGTCTTCTAGCCCGTGACCATACCATTCCCCCTCTTGTGAGCTCCTCACCCTTTGTCCACCCCCTTCTTTTTTAACATCTTAGTTTTCTTGCTCCCTATTGACTTTATAAGCCCCCCTCTCCTGGCACTCTTATTTAAAATATTGTGGACCCCTGCTTTGCTGCGTTTATCCCTTCTGCTCCTAGACCTCAATTCCAAGGGACTTATAGCTAAGTTCACCTTTTGCTCTGTTCTCTGTGGTTTCCCCAGCCTTACTCCCCCTCTCAGTTTAAATGTCCACTTATATAGACATCAAACTTCTGCCCAAGTGCACTGATTCCCTCTCTTGTAGGTGAGAGTCATCACCTTTTAAATGAAGAAAAAAAAGAAAGACTTTTGGCTTAAAAGCCATAGCCGCAGCACAGGAGCACCACTTCTTCGGGACACAGCTGAAAAGGTGGGTTGGAGAGAGTCACCCTTGCAGACTTAATGATTCTCCCCCCCTCTATGACTGCCATCTCTAATGGACAAGATTTTTCTTGCCCACCCACCCAAGACTTATATGGACTCCAAACTGATTACCATCTGTGATTGGTTGCAGGTACTGGGAGCGGGAGGTTATGGTGTAACAGTGGATGGGGCTGAGTGATCTGTAATAAATCCAACTGTTTTACCTGCAAATATCTTAGCGATCTGTTACCCAGGGCTGAACAGCCTAGTGTTTTGAAGCACAGTGTGTTCTACAGATATAATTGCAGCACACTGCCACATCTATTTAAATAATATCACTTGCATACATTTTAGGAACTACTAATTTATGCCTTCTGTTTAAACCATTTTATTTAAAACATAGAAGATGGAGAAAATGCTGTATTGCTCATTGCTGCTAATATGTTACCTGGGTAATCCCTGTTCCCTTGAATCCACGCCATCTCCATTTCCAGCAAACAGTGACAAACATACTATGGGGTATGATCTAAAATGATGTATTAATACTACTAAACTAGCATATTACCAGACCACCCCAAAACCAATTATCTTATGAGCACTATTAATGGTTCAGACATCACCCCCCAGCAATGTAGCTCCTTTCTGGCTGAGTTTACATGTTGGTACCAAGAATAAATTCCTACAGCTGTCTTATATTCAGAGTACTAGATACCAAAAGATTAGAAAGCTAATACTGGTATTGCTGCTGTGCTCAGGTACTGTAATGTCGAAATTAATCCTGGCCCTATCTCTCCAGTAGTATCACCCACCGAACTAGCATCAATTAGAGGTCTGAAATTTATGTTAATAAACGTTTGTAGTCTGATAAAAAGAAACAAAGCCAGATGTTCTTATCTTAACAGAAACATGATTAAAGAGTGTGGTATCATATCATGAAATTGCTCTACCCTCATATAATCATTTTTTGACTAGACAGATCAACTGGGGAGGTGGTATTGCCATTTATATTAATAATAAATTCACAGCTAATGAATACAGTTCCCTTTCAGTACCAAAGCAATTTGAATGTCTGATTATTAAACTCTCCCTATCTGCTGCTGAATTCATTAATATGATAGGCTGCTATAGACCTCCTAAAAATGGCAAGGAACTTCTGAAACATATCCATAACATTCTTGACAGTCACCCTAATGAATCAATCATCATAGGTGATCTGAACCTGGATTGGAACTCCCACAAATCTAACAATTTAAAAAACCTTTGTGATGATTTAGGCTTGTCTCAGTTAATCACCAATACTACAAGACCAAATATTAAAGTCCCTATGAATGATACTTTATTGGACCTCATTTTACTCAATAGACCCCACAACTACACGCATGCTGCAATATTTCACAATGACATCAGTGACCATAACATAGTCACCTGTGTCAGGGGCACAAAAAAGCTGAAACATAACCCAAAACTTTTCGCTAAATTGAGATTTACCAAGCTGAATGCAGCTAACTTTCTAACTGATTTGGGTGCCATAAATTGGCAGCAGTTTTACCTTGCCAATATGATTCATAAAGCAACCTCCCTTTTCAACCAATTGGTGCTGGAAGTCATAAATCGGCATGTTCCACTGATAAAGCAGAGGGTAAAAAAGAGTTCTTTCCCATGGTTTAGTTGTGACTCAAAATGAGCTCTGCAATTAAGGGATGGCCTCTGGGCCACACTCAGGTGCACCAAAGCAGAATCGGACTGGGCAGCATTTAGAAAAGCGAGAAATGAATGTACCAAACTTATAAGGGAAACAAAAACAAATTTTCACCTAATACCTTGGACAACTCAAAAGGTAATACAGCCAAAGTATGGAAGGTATTAAAGGATCTTGAAGGCCCAAAAACTCCCCCGTCCCTCCTGATCAAGACTGAGAGGATCACAAATTTAGAAGTTAGTAGACATCTGGGAACAAGCGACCACTGCACAGTGTGCTTCACAATGAGCACAACCATGGAGATAAGCCATACAAAAACAAGGATACTGGACTTTAGAAGGGCTGACTTTGGCAAAATGGGTGAATACCTGAAAAATGCACTAGCAAATTACCAAAAAGGAGGGGTGGAAGAACAATGGAGAAAAATCAAAACTGCCATCATAGAGGCAACAAGCCTTTGTGTGAAACAAATAAAGAATACAATGCGGAGTAAAAAAACACTATGGTTCTCAAAAGAAGTGGCAGGGAAGGTTAAGGAGGAAAAGGCTGCATTCAAAAAGTATAAGGAATCACAGAAGGAGCACAACAGAGAACTATATCAATTAAAGCAGAAAGAAGTGGGGAAGGCAGTCAGACTAACAAAGGCCCAAACCGAGGAAAAAATAGCCAACTCAGTTAAGAAGGGGGATAAAACCTTTTATAGGTACATTAGGGAGCATAGAAAGGTTAAGAGAGGGATAGTGAAGATTAATAAAGGAGAGGGGAGGTGGGCAGAGGGAGACAGTGAAAAGGCAGAGATACTGAATGAATACTTTTTCTCAGTATTCACAAAATAAGATGAGGAGGAGTTACTTAAACCAGACAATAGAAGCACTCTGGGTAGGGGGGTTGACACCAGTCCATTCACAGAAGAAAGAGTCCTGAAAGAACTTCTAAAACTCAAGGTGGACAAAGCAATGGGGCCTGACGGGATTCACCCCAGAATCCTAAAAGAACTAAGGGAGGACCTAGTGACACCACTGACCACGCTTTTAACAGATCATGGCAGGATGGGGCAGTACCTGAGGACTGGAAGAGGGCAGATGTGATTCCCTTCACAAAAGTGGGAGCAAGGCAGAAGTAGGAAACTACAGACCTGTAAGTTTGACCTCAGTGGTAGGGAAAATGATGGAATCACTTCTGAAAGAAAGAATTATTGAGTACCTAGAGGCCAGTGGGCACAGGACCCAAAGCAGCATGGATTTACAGCAGGAAGGTCATGTCAGATGAATCTAATTGATTTCTTTGACTGGGTGACCAAAGTAATAGACCAGGGAGGGGCTGTGGATATGGCCTACCTAGATTTTAGCAAGGCATTTGACACAGTCTCGCACAAAAGATTAATAATCAATTTAGCCAGCCTGGGAGTGGGTCCCAGGGTGGTAGCCTGGGTAGCAAACTGGCTTCACAACAGGACACAGAAGGTAATAGTGAATGGAACACATTTCAAAGAAAGGGGGGTTACTAGTGGAGTACCTCAGGGCTCAGTACTGGGTCCAGTCCTCTTTAACATCTTTATAGGTGACATTGCAGAGGGTCTGGAGGGAAAGGTATGCCTCTCTGCAGATGACACAAAGATCTGTAACAGAGTTGATGGACGAGGGGGGTAGAAAAGATGAGAAGGGACTTGGCAAGGTTGGAGGAATGGTCAGACATATGGCAACTTAGATTCAATGCAAAGAAGTGCAAAGTAATGCACCTGGGAAACAAAAACCCAGGAGAAGAGTACACAATAGCAGGGGAGGTACTAACAACAACAAAAATGGAAAGGGACCTGGGGGTAGTCATATCAGATGACCTAAAGGTGGGTAAGCAATGTGAAAAGTCGGTAAGGAGAGCCAGGGGGATACTGGGATGCATAGGAAGGGGCATCACAAGTAGAAAAAGGGAAGTGGTTATCCCTCTGTACAGACAGTTGGTGAGACCCCATCTGGAGTTCTCTGTGCAGTTTTGGAGACCTCATCTACGCAAGGACATAGACAGGATGGAAGCAGTCCAGAGGAGGGCAACTAAAATGGTGCAGGGTCTGCAGCAGAAACCATATGAAGAGAGACTGAGAGAGCTTAATATGTATACTCTTGATGAAAGGAGGGACAGGGGGGACATGATAGAAACGTTCAAGTACCTCAAGAGAATCAATAAAGTCCAGGAGGGTAGCATCTTTCAGAAAAAGAGATGTGTAAGAACAAGGGGGCACAATTTAAAGATAGAGGAGGACGGCTCAGGGGTAATGTGAGGAAATTTTTTTTTTCACGGAGAGAGTGGTGGATACATGGAACTGTCTTCCTGAGGAGGTCGTTGGGTCTAAAACAGTGGGGGAATTCAAACATGCATGGGACAGACACAAGGCAATTATAGTGGGGGTTGCAGGAAGTAGGCTGTTGGTTAACTAGAATCTGCAGCTTATCCAGTAGGTAGGGAAATGGGCAGACTGGGTGGGCCAAGTGGTCCTTATCTGCTGTCAAAGTCTATGTTTCTATGTTTCTATGATTGGCAAGGTAGAATACTAACAGACAGGCAAATTATTTTAGAAAAACTAAATTGCCATTTTACCACAGTCAGCAGGTATGGCATTTGACAACTCACCTGCTGCACAGTATCATATTACTACCAATATCCCAGGAAACAATTATGCTGACAAACTACTGTACTAAGCAATGCATTTTCCTTCCAACCTGTAACATACAAACAGCTGGAAGATCTACTACTCAGCCTAGAGATGTCAAAAAAAGTGTCGGTGCCAATGGGTTCAATCCCATATTTTCGAGCATTGGCTATTACCAACTTACATCACCAATAACCCACCTTTTTAACCTATCATCAGTCAGCAATGAACTACCAACAATTTGGAAAATTTCTCACATCCTACCTCTTTTTAAAGCAGGCAAGCCATGTAATTTAAACAATTACAGACCTATATCAGTTCAAGTTTGGTTTTATCGTTTGGCTAATTTTTTATGTATTTATTGTGATCTCGGATTAACATCTTTGAGAACAAGCTCATTACATAGGTTCCATGTCAGAATTACATTAACAGTGATTAAATAAGAAAAAAAACATATAGGTATACAATAGAGCTGTAAGTGCAGGCTAATAACAAATATGAGTCTAAGTATAAATATAAACATAAACAGACTAAGTCAACAGGTTATATTATAAGTTCAACGAGTTTATGAGAGGGTTAAGGCAGTTTAAGGAAGAGAGGACAAATCAGACTGGGGGGTGCCTGTGAGGCAGAGAGAGGTACTGCAGCAGGCTGAGTTGTCAGGATGGAGGGCTATGTATGGGGATTACAGCAGCCCAGGGCAGCCAACACCCATTCAAGAAGCAGAGAAGCATCAGCCCAGGAAGGCCTTGTTGAAGCTTTTTTTGGTGGGCAGGTTGGGCCAGAGGGCAGATGGGGAGAGGCTAGTAGGAGAAAAGAGGGAGTGATGGGTAAGAGGGGAGTTTGAGGAAGGAAGGAAGATATGAAGGAAGGGAGGGAGGGAAGGAGAGAAGCATTACATTAAGGCACATGACGAAGGGAAATAACAAGTGCAGGATACAGTGGGCCATGTGGTCATGAGGAAGAGCTGCTTAGGGACAAGGCAGCATTAGGGGGCTAAGACAAGCAGTCACAGATAGCGTTAGCACTGAGATGTTTTCAGAGCTCACATTTGTAGGGGCCTAATGCTGTTATCGAGGAGATAGCAGGAAGAAGATTATTAATCCAAATGGGAGCACAGTGGGCAAAAGCTCTTTGACCAAGAGAGGTGCGACATCGGGGAATTTTAAAGACTATGCTATCTGAGTTCTGCTGGAACGACTGTTATCATAGGGAGCAAGGAGCTTCTGGACGCCCATTGGCATGAGACCCAGATTCGTTTTTTTGGCCAGAAGGCACATTTGGAACGTGAGCCTACCTCTGAACTGGAGCCAATTAGCCTGGTCATATAGGTCACATGTATGTGTAATCTGTGAAGAGCCAGTTAAGAGGCGACAGGCTTTAATTAGGGTGACCTTTATATGGTAAAGGGCTGTGTCTATAGCTGAGCCATAGACTATGATGCCGTAATCAACAAGAGAAACTGCTGAACTCTGGATAGTAAGATTTAGGGCTTCTGGGATAAGACTTTGCTTATGTCTATGAAGCAAACCAATACAGATGTTCACAGCCTTTGCAACATTTTCAATGTGGTAGGCATATGACATAGTGCTGTCTACTATGATCCCCAAATATTTGAAATGCTGGACGAGTTCCAATGTAGTCCCAGATTCGTTATATTGAGTGGATATGAACGATGCCTATTCTGGGGAATTGGAAAACAACAAGGTCTTGTTTTTTTCATAGTTCAGAATGAGTTTTTGTTCTCTGAACCATCTTTCAACTGTAGTAAAGCAGTCCTGCAGCTTGCGTTCCAAGTTAAAGGAATAATGAGCCATTACAATATACTAAAAACAAATACAGACATAATGAACAGATGCACAGTGTAGAAAATTAAATATCACAGTTATACACACTGTAAATTCATATATTCATTATCTAGCCAGCACAAATCAGTTTATAAGCTGGCTCTCTTATCTGTGCCTATTAAATTTAAAAATAGCACAAATTTTAACAGTTTCTTACATTAAATTACATAGATAAATTTAAAAATTATTAAGGATATTAGAACATGTTATTAATTATATATTATCAGTGCTGTATATTTATATTTATATTCCAGCTTCATTCTTAGCCTTCTACTGCAATGTAATGGGCCATCAATGATAAGGCAAGACCAGTTCAAGGCCAAAAGGTCCACAATACACCATCAAACCATACATAACTCATCTGGAATCTCCTTTTGGGACCCCTCCATTCTCAATGAACTCATTATCTGTAACAGATCATCAGTGTTTCACCAAAGACTGGGACCAAGTTGCACCTTTAGGTCTTTAAGTCAGACTTTTAAGATCAGTACACAGAATTACTTTGATACTTACAGCATCAACAGGTTATGTCCTGTGGATCTAAATAAGCCCACCTAAGTGATTAGTGAAACCTGAGAACTTAGGGAGTACCACCAAGGTACCATGCAGTGCATGTTGCTCCGTACCCCTGTTATTGTCTCCCCAGCAGGTATTTCCATCCAATCTGACCCTGTGGCATTACATATAGGATCCTGAGATGTACGCCTATCATAATGTTAGGTAATTTTGTCCTAAATACTATACATAGATCTATAAGTCGACATAAACCAACAGATTGCTACTTTACCCCAAACTCCCCCAGCTTCCCCCCATGACTGTAAACAGAAATATGAGGACCATAAGAAAAACAAGAGTCCCCATTAGACCCAGTAAGTCCCCCCAGAATTACTTCATTGGGCACCTTAAGGACCTCAGTATGTCCTCCCATGCTGTCCGCAGCCATATTCAGCCTCAAAAGAAGCTAATTTACCATTAGATTAAATCATTAAGTCATAGCAAATGTTCATGTAAAAGTAATGAATTTGTATTCCTGCTAATCTTATATTTAAATAAAATATGAGCTTTTACTTAATGGCTATCTTAAAAATATATAACACGCCAAGATGCAATATACAGCCCCATTTAAAATTATAGTCTTTAGACTGTATCAATAAACATCAGGGCCAGTTAATTACATTCAATTAATGTAATAGATAACCTTTTACAGCTCAACGGTCCAATTTCAATTTGCAGGTAACCAACAAATGCTAAAATTATATATTTTCAAACCACATAAGCTCTAAACATACAGTTTCAACATACATGGAAGTTAATTCTAGTATCCAGTATTGCACTCCAGCATCGAATACCCATGTCATACAAATGTGTCTTTTCTAACAGCTCAGTATTGAGGTAATTGACTCTGCCACTTTTAATTACGGACATATTTTAAGTGAATCTGCCAGTTTCAGACATAAAGAAAACTGTGTGCTCCAGTCATTCTTTGCTATCTAAACTGACTTTTTTACATCTTTTGCAGGAAGACCTCAGTAAACAGTCTTTATACAAAGTCACTGTAATTAATCGGGAGAGCAATGCACTTAATATCCAGAGCATTTATGTGGCAGAAAACAGATTACAACAATAGACAACTTCATCTCCAAAAATAAGGAGTCTTACAAAACAACCCACAACCTTAGCTTAAAACTTTAACTGTTAGCAAGGTAAACAATTTCAATGGAGAAGAAAATTATAAAGCCATATTGAAAAGAAGTCAAGCATCCATAGGTATCCACAGGTGAATTCGATAAATAGAACAAGGCATTCCCAAAGCCACTTCCTTTAGCTGTTTTACAGAACTTATTGTTTGGTCACCAGATAGGGAAATACAGTTAAATTATATCTCATGAAGGGATTTGCACTTTGGTTTACCTCTGATGTTGCTAAGGAAGCATCTTGAGCAAAAATGTATAAGCGGACAGCAAGCATAAAAAGCAATTTAGGCTCCCTTTTATGGACCAGGAGTCCCTCCATTGAATTCATTGCCTCTTACAAGCTGCTAGCGTTCTTTCTAATCTCTTCTCTCAGTGTTGGGTCATATCTGCCATGCACACCTAGTAGAGAGACAGAGAAAACAAAAGAAAAACGCTCCACTGAGCATAATAAAATTTTAACATATCCAAGACAAAAAAAAAAACCCTAAGCAAAGGTGGCATACCTTTTCTAGGAAGCAGACAGGCATTCTAGCACAAATTGTGCTCCTATATAACTTGGCGTTTTACAAAATAACACCGATCTGTAGGCTCACCTCACAAAAATGCAGGACGGCGTCCTCTCTTCGATTCCATATGACTCCGCTCCTTTGCACCGTGAATCTGGTGCTCTGTCCTGCCTTATTCAGATCCAGCACAGGCCCACTCTTACTAGTTCATCTGGGACCGAACCTCATATTTCATTGTTCCAGCAAGAGCAATCAGTGAAAAACCAACAATGTATCCACTCGTTAGCTGTCAGCTGGTGCTGAGTACACTATTGCAGGTCCAATACAAAAACAACATCAGTTTCATTAAGCTGGTCAAGAACAGAACCAGAGGGAAGCCAAAATCCAAAAACAGGAACACTTGTTTAGTGTGGTGTGGAGTGGAGCAGTAACGCAGTCATCTTTCCACTCCACCCTGAGACAGTCCTACAGACCTATATCAATATTCCTATCCTAGCAAAACTTCTTGAAAAACTAGGTAATGTTTAATTGAGGGACTTCCTGGAGTGTCATAATTTTCTTAACCCTATGCAATCCGGTTTTAGGCCTAAGCATAGTACTACAACAGCATTAGCTAAGGTTACTAATGATTGGTTAACCACCCTAGATTGTAAGTTCCCAACGGGAGCTTTGTTCCTAGATCTAAATAAAGCTTTCAACACAGTAGACCATAATGTACTGTTACATAAACTAAAGGAGATATGCCTGGGCACTTCTGCACTATCATGATTTGTAAGTTACCTCATGAATAGACAGCAGCAAATCAAAGCAGAAATGGAATTCTCCTCCATATCAATACTACTAAGAGAAGTACCACAAGGCTCCTTCTTGGGCTCTTTGCTGTTTACGGTCTACATAAATGACTGTAATAGAAACATTGACAAAAACAAAATTGCATTTTTTTCGCAGATAATACAGTCCTATATATATCCAGACCAACCAACATAGGCAGCGTACGTACTGACCTTTAAGCAGAGTTCAATTTGTTACAGATTTTTTTTTTAATCCAGATTGCTTTTAAATGCAAAGAAGACAAAAGTTATGTTTTTCTGTCCTACGAATATGGTGCCCTCCTTCACATTTTCCCCCACTGTATCAACATTATTGGGTGACACACTAGAAGTAGTGGAAAGCTATAAATACCTTGCCATATGGCTAGATCAACATCTGTTCTTTACTACCCATATAGATAAGATTTGCAAATAGTTATGAATTAGACTGTTTTTTTTCTACAGAAACAAGCATTGTTTCCCGTTGGATGCTAGGAGGAGGTTAGTTCAAGCCATGTTTCTCCCGATACTGGATTACACCTACCTGATTTATAGTCGCTGCCCCCTTACTTACCTTGATAAACTAGATGTACTATATCACTAGCTCTTTTTTCTAGCATGGCCTGTATCTCTGCCCACAGGACAGCCACGTAGGAGGGGGAGTAGCAGGAGGTGACGGGCGGGTTGTCCAGTGGAATCTGGGTAAATTCCAGAGAGTATCCTCTCTCTTTATTATCTGGAGGACTCATTGGTCTGATGTGATATTGGACCATCTGGATTGGTAAAGGGAGAATCTCCCTTCTACTGCCTCCCCCTGCACTTCCTCCAGAGGATAGGGGAGTCAGTAAGGAGTCATGCCATTGTGAAGGGGGTGGGCAGGGGAGGTCTGGGTGCTTTGGGATTTATGGGGCCCTGGGCACCTGAAGGAACAGAGGGGCCTCTTCTTTTAAAGCCTCCCTTGTGCTGCAGCTGGCATCTTCCCTGCTGTCCCTGGTTCTTCTGAAAGGGATGGTGCTGGGTTGATTGTGGTTCTGACCTGTACGTGCAATGGATGTCAGACGACACCTTGCCAAAATCTTGTATTCTTGTTATGGGTTTTTCTGTTTCCTGACCAAAGAGGATGGGTCCCTGAAAGGGAGTGTCCAAGATGGCATCCTGCAAATCCTGGCAGAAATCAGAAACCCTGAGCCAGGCATGCCTCCTCATGCAGATACCTGTTGCTGTTGCCCTTGCTGCTGTGTCTGCGGAGTCGTAAGAGCTCCTCTGCCCGTGTTTGTCCACATCTATGCCTGATTGGATGACAGCTAGGAGCTCTACCCTGCCCTCAGAATCTGGTTGTACCTTAGCTAGATCCATTGCTTTTGCCCACAGTGACTTTTGGTATGTAACCATGTGGGCCAGGAAATTCAGCAACCTGACCATGCAGGTAGCTGATGAATAGACCTTGCGGCCCATCTGGTTCAGCTTTTTGGACTCTGGATATAGGGGCTTGGTGCTTATATGCCTCGGTTGTTGCACTCTGCCTTGTACAGCTGTGAGCACCATAGAGTAGTCTTTTGGTTGCTCACTTAAGAAAGGCTCCCCTTTAGGTGCTTGATAGAGCCTGTCTGCTTCTCATGGTACTGCTGTTGTTGCAGCCGGATGCTTCCAGGTCAGTTTCGTCACATCTTAGAAGGGCTCCACCAGTGGGGGGACGACCAGGGGTTTTGCATCAGTAGCTCCCAGAAATTTTGCCATTTGGCATTGTTCAGTATCCAGCTCTTCTGTATCCCACTGATACAGGGCTTGGATATGCCTTATAATGTCCAAGAAAGATGGGTCATCTAGAGGTGACCTTGGCGAGTCTCTACTTGGATCCGGAGAAGGCATGGGTAGCTCATCCTTGGAGGAGTACACCGAAGAGGAGTCTCCAACATCCTCTTCTGAAGAAGATGGTGGGCATCTGCTTGTAGATGGGATGGATGATGGGTACCTCTTCTTGCCACCTGAACCAGGCATCTGTCTATCATCATCATCGGGTGGCAGATGCTCTGTCTGCAGGGGAGGTCGCCTGGGTGAATGTTCCCTGGTTAGTGGCTGGACCGGGGATGGATCCCTGGGCTTTAGGAGTAAGTCCCCTTTAATGGTGTTCCACCATGCTTTGAAAAGTACCCCTACTTCTGCCAGTGGGATGACTGGAGGTGGAGGTGTCGGATTTGGTACATTAGAAGGGCCAGGTGTCAGACCTTGTGGCTGTTCAGATACCAACATCTGGTCCTGGGGCACCTTGTTGGCTGGTGCCTCTGGCATCCAAGCCTCATGGGATCTTGTCCGGCAGCACCGAGCCCCCTTGCAGTCTGGCGTCCGGCTCCTTAGAAGGAGGTGGGGAGGTGTTTGGGTGTCCACAGGCCCTGGTGTCTTGTCCTTTGGGGCCTTAGGCACCAGAACTGATGTCCAGTCCTCTAGGGCAGACAGCTGCTCTTTTGCCATCGGCACCTGGTCCAGTTCTGATGCAGAGTCAGAGTGGCAGGTGGTCTGCCTACCTTCAGAGGCTGATGTCATCATGTCCTTGGGTGGAGGAGGTGTCCAGTACCTGATGACCTCCTGGCATCTAGTGGAGTCATCTGACCCCTTGTGCATGTTGGATGATCCAGAATGCTTACGGGTGATGGATTCAGAAGGTTTTCCTGAAGCAGACACATGTCCCTTCTGCATTGATCCATACAAAGTCTTGTGGGGTCGGTGCACCAAGGGGACTTGGGCAGATGAACGCCCCTGGGATGAAGACTCCCTACCTTTAGAGTGTGATGAGGCAGTAGTCTTCTTTGATGTAACCCCCGAAATGGCTGGGGTACCTGGGGGAACCGACTCTGACCTGCTGGAAGTGGAGGAAGCAAAAGTCTGTGAGGAGACATAGGGCGGGACTCTGACCGGGCTCTCTCCTTATCCCTATGATGGTGTTTCCACCTTATCTTGTCTCCTTGGGAGGAGACTCCCTGGCTGAGGAGGAAGAACTTTTTCCCAACCAGGTCCTCTGCATGGTAGCCACTTGTTGCTCCTGCAGGTAGGCCTTGAGTGTTTTAAGGCGGCGGATGTGGGTTTTACTATTAAACTTTTGGCAGTGCGGGCAGTCGTCAGGCCGATGGTCGGGGCCTAGGCAGATCAGGCAGGCAGAGTAGTCATCCCTCACCAGGATCTGCTTATCGCATGTGCATTTAGACTTCTGCTGCTGAGAGGTTGATGCACTTTATCTGAGGAAAAAATGGTCGAAGAAATGAAATAATAGTTAAATTGTGTGAGGCGCAAAATGGCAGTCAACTGTGAAGATGGCATCCATGGAGCAGATGCTAGCAGGTTGACGGCTTGAAAAGAACTGAGGTGGTGCCGGGGGACTGCCCCTATATACCACATCTGATGTCAGGGTGGAGCTGACATCAGAGGCATTCCCTCACCATAGACTGCTAGCTAGAAGTTTTCCGTGGGGTCCTAATGCCTGGTGGCTTAGTCCTAATGGTATTACCTGCTACAAGAGCTCCTCCTTGAAGTGAGATTTATGAATTAGGCTGTTATTTTGTTTTTTTACAGAAACAAACGTTGTTTCCCATTGAATGCTAGGAGGAGGTTAGTTCAAGCCACGTTTCTCCTGATACTGGATTATGCCAACCTGATTTATAGCCACTGCCCCCTTACTTACCTTAATAAGCTAGATGTACTGTATCACAGGGCCTTATGATTTATTACAACTTCCCCACCCAGAACTCTCCATTGTACCTTATGTACGCAACATGGTGGACATCGCTGACCATGAGGTGACTAAAATGTCTCTACATGTGGGCCAATAAAGTAGTATCCAATAAATTGCCACATTATGTTTTAGAACTATTCTCTTGTTCTCACAGTAGTTACGCTTTAAGAAGGAGTGCTTACATGCTGTTAGAGATACCGAGGTTCAACACCTTTATGAAAAGTCAGCTGTCATTACCATCATCCTCTGGGCACAGAATAAATTGTAAAATACACTCAAACTGGCCAACATAGTAAGCTTAGGTATCTTCAAATCACTCTTGGAAAAAATATGCAAAGAAACATGTTCCTGTTATTACAATAAACTGTAAATACTGAGGTAGGCTGATCTGTTTCAGTAGCAACATCAAATCCAATTGTATACTAGTATGGCATATGCACCATTGAATATCCTTCTGTTATGACCTGTTCAGTGACTGTATAATAGTTAGTTTATTGCATAGATTTATAAATTCTCTTTTACTCTTGTAGAGCTAAGTGATTGCATATTAGTTAATTTACTGTGTAGGTTTACTAAATTCTTTTTCACTCTTGTAGAGCTAAGTGACTGTATATTAGTTAATTTATTATACAGATTTACTAAATTCTCTTTCACTCTTGTAGAGCTAAGTGATTGTATATTAGTTAATTTATTGTATAGGTTTACTAAATTCTCTTTCATTCTTGTTAGAGCTATGCTGATTTTTCCCTATTGTCTACTCTGGATATCCTTTACTGTACTAAATTAATATCCTCCTTTTACAGTATACAGTGTGAACTGGTCTGAATGACAGTGTATACATGGTTTAACAGTGATGGCATCGCAATTGTATCCACCCATTTTGTATTCTACTGTATCTGTACCTCATTACTGTATAATTACCAGCTTCCCCTTTCTCCCATAGGGAAACCATGGTGTAATTTGCTGTAATAAAGGAGTGTTTATTATGGCAAACGCGCACTGTTTCCCTCACTCTGCGCATGCCGTAGCTCTTCTCCTCAGACCTTTGCACTGGCCACATTCTGTTTCACTGGGATACTAAACCACCACTTGGAACTGGCAGTAAGTAAGATCTCTTGCAGACAAAAAACAAAAAACAAAACTGGGTTGCCAACTAAAGAGAAAAAAAGGCTGTAAGCCAAACCGCACCGGCAACCACACCAGAACATCTTTACTTTAATTTTATCTAATTTGCTGAGGAAAAAAAGGGAAAACCAGCAATTATTTAAAATAAAATATGGGTCGGTGTGTGTAAACTCAAAGTTTACCCCTCAGGGTTAGATGCTATTCATAAACCATTCGAGCTTTGTTCTTGGGGGTTTATGTAGCATCTAATCCCTTGGGTGTGTGTAAACTCTCGTTATACACACTGACCCATACTTTATCCTACATATGTTGTCCTATCCAGGACCTCCTTGAAAATGAACTTGCTCAATGGAGCCTCTTCCTGGTAAAATAAATGTGAATTTAATTGAATTAAAGAGGCTCTTGTCCCAGACGTCCCAGTTTCCCACAAATTACCACCCCTTCTCTTGACACAATCCCTTGAACACCAATTAAATTACTCAGTCTCCTCCTTCCTTATCCTGTCTTTCCCATACCCCCTACCTCACAAGGGGGGACCTCAGAAAAAGCTAGGGAAACTGAGGATGCCTTCAGTTTGTCCCCAAACTTTGAAAGTCATGCTTCACTGTCTCAGTTGACTGCTTTGACACAGTGTTTTTGTTTGTTTTTAATTTTTATTCATAAATTACTTTATGAATTGGATACACTCAGTTGAGCATTTGCTCATTTACAATGAGGTCCACATGCTACAACTTGTTACAATAAATTCAAAGACAAAACACAAAATTATAAATTTACACAAAAATATAAAAGTTCAGTTTAAAAGAACACATCCTGAGTGCCATACCCTACTGGCTCTTAAATTCAATTTACATTTCAAATACAATGTTCCACTACAATATATGTTGAACATTTATTCAATTAAAGGGCAACAGTGCCTAGAATTCTCATTAAATGCCCCCAACAAAAGTTTTGCATCCCCCACTTTATAGTTTTTCCCACTGTTCTCAAATATGTAGACATGTTATTCCACAACTGTGATCCTCTAACAAATGCTGATTGTCTCCCTATATCTGTATTGTACCTTGGTATAACAACACATCATTGGTACCTATGTGTACCAGCACCCCAAACTCCCCATTCCCCATATCTACCATTCTCCCTGTCCTATCCATATACTGGATGGCTGATGCTCTTGGAAGGCATCTGAAAACCCCCTCCCTTTCCCTTTCCCCATCAGCTTATCCACCACTCTAATTATAGAATCACCTACTACCATGATATTTCTTGCTGCCTTCTTCCTTTTCTGCCTTATGAGTGCCACCAAGTCATCCTATTCACCCATTCCAAACAGCTCAGATTCCCACTATAGGAATCAGGTGTACCAGGTTAGAATAGCAAAGTGACAATAGCACCATTCAAAAGCACGCAGTCAGAATCATGAAAGACAGAACAGCTATAGGGATAGAATAGTGCAGGTAGGATTAGCGCTATATCTGTAGCTGTTGCTGTACAAACGAAGAGGATACAGGGTCTGTTGGGTGGCCCCCTGCTGAGCAGCTGCTGTGGCACAGAGGGTAATGCCACAGCAGTGGAGGATGGCAGGATGGTGGTGGACCAGGGTTTGAATCCCAGTCCCATAACTTGTGGTTGTGTGTAGGTTTATTTGTGTTTGTGTTATTTCTCCCGAACTGTTTGTGCTTTGGTGTCTTCCCCCTCCCAACCTGTGTGGCTACCGTGGACACTCTCAGTTGTCCTGCCCAGTTCCCCTTCCCTCCTCAATGATCCCCCCGAGGTTTCTCCACATCTCCATGTTCCATTCCATGAAGTTGGTTATATTTATAATGGGTGTGTGCATGTGGGGTGAAGTTTCCTTATGTGTCCTCACCATGGTAGTGGTCCTCTGTGTGTTCTTGGACCACTGCCATTGGCACTATTGTTCAGTGTGGCATTTATCCTGGGCACTGTTTTCGACAGCACCATTTTTGCTCTGTGGTTCATGACCATGCTGTTGTTGGGGATGGCGTTCTAACCTAGAGGTGGAGTCAGGTACCTCTGCTTCCTCCACTGGTGCAAAATGATTTGATTGGAATTTGGTGATATTGGACAACTTTCTGTGACTGCCCCTGCCACCCCTCCCTCTCTTCAATACACTGCAGACCCCACAATCCACTAGGCCTCTAGAGGAGTTGGAGTGAAGGGTGAGCCTGTGGCTACTTGCCCAGCCAGTGATGCAGCATAGATATCTCTTCCCATACTGCTACCAACTGTCTCTGGAGCTCCACAAATCTGCATATGGGGCAGTGTCCCACTCACCAGAGCATAGCATAGGAGATTAATGTGCCACAGTACCTGAAGATGACTATCTCACATAGCAGTAACACATTACTCTTTCCTTTTGTTCTGGAACAACTAGCTAGAGGGAAGGAAGCTACTGGTTGTAGCCATACTACAAGTGGGTAGGGAGTAGTGGGCATCCAGAATGAGGTAGATACAGGTAGGAGGGTTAGAAAATGGAAAACAAGAGACACCATATCTAGGCTAGGATAACAAATTAGTTTCAGGTAAGCAAAAGGGAGAGTTAGGAGTAAAACTAGAGTAGAAAGAAGGCAGACAGGTACAGAAAAGTTTGAACAGACACTAAGTGTAAGTGTGGTCTGGGGAATTTCTCCCTCCTGCATGTAAGGGTATGGATGGTACTTTGTCCAGGAGAGCACTGGGACCACTCATGCCATGAATCCCAGTTCTACACCACCAATAACTGCATTACCAACCAGGTCGGAGTGACAGGGATCAGAGGCACCCTTAACCATACTCTAGGCTCCAAGAACATGAGACCACACACAAACTAGATTGTCCATACCAGAGCTGAGATAAAGCATGGTGCATACTTAATACTTATTAGGTAGCTGTCAGACGTTAACACAGCTCTCCAGGCACTTCCCTGATCCTAATTTTCTATGATGGTACATTGTTCGCACTACATAATCAATCTCCTTGTGCCATGCCATACATGATTATACATTCAAACTCTTGGTACCCAGCTTACTTGTGAGGTCTGTTACCCACCCTACTTCTGTACAACTGTCCAGGTCCAGCCCTGAACTAAAGGGGCACAATTACATTGTAAATACTGTACTGGATCTCTTTCAATCCAGCAAATCCCTAACCTCCATTGTGGGGTCCCTGGAGCCCTGGTGCTGCCAAGACCAGTTCTTCAGTGGCACTCCCTTTAGTCAGGGTAAGTACTTACCTGGGTGGCAAGCTGTGCTGGCGCATGTCTAACTGATGACAGCTTCTCCAAGTGCCTTACCCAACTACTTTCCCTGTACTGGAGGTCTGTACACTACCATGGTCCAGCTAGTGACCCTTGAGTCTGTTAGGGCAGGGGGGGGTTGTACTGTATGTGAGAGTGAGAATCATGGTCATTGATGTACAAGGGAAGCAGGAGAAAAATGATGGGCTGAAGATGCTGTGCAGATCATCCTGGAAACAGGCTCTAGGGCCTCTACCCATACCAAGGGAGTGTACAGACCTTCAGCACAAGGAACGGAGTTGGATGAGGCACTTGGGGAAGCCATCATCAAAATGGCAAGTAAAGGGGAGATGCTTCTAGTTGGTGACTTCAATCTGCCAGACATGGTGTGGAGCCTTCCATCTGTGATTTCAGCAAGGAACAGGGCCATCCTTGATTCCCTACAAGGGACTTTGTTCAGGCAGCTAATCAAAGAACCCACTAAGGGAGGGCAGCACTGGACCTGGTGCTTACAAATAGGGACAGCGTTGCAGACATCACAGTGGACAGTCCCCTAGGTAACAATGATCACCTTACAGTGTGGTTTAACATAAAGGCAGGAGCAGAGGCAAACCAGATGCAGATGAGGGTTCTGAACTTTAGGATGGCAGATTTTAAAGACATGGGAGACTGCCTCAGAAACTACCTCATAGTGGGGAGATTTGCCAAGGAGAGGTAGAGGTACAGTGGGGAAAAATAAGGGAGGGCATAATTAAGATAGCCAGTCTCTGCATGAAGGAAGTGAGTAAAAGCAAAAGGAAAAACAGACCTTTATGGTTCTCTAGGGAGGTGGCCAAGGTGGTGAAGGAAAAATGTGTAGCATTCAGGAACTATAAGGAAATACAGAGGAAGGACAGGTAGGTATAGCAAGTAAAACAGAGGGAAACAGTAAAGGCAGTGAAGGGAGTAAAGGTGCGGGCAGAGGAAAGTATAATCAAAGTCACTTAAGGAGATAAGACTTTATTAATATACATACATGTGAGAAGAGTAAAGCAAGGGAAGGGATAGTGAGGGTTAGAAAGGTGGAAGGGGAGATAATGCAGAAGGAAAAGGAAAAAGCTGCCATCCTGAACAGGTACTTCTGATCAGTCTTCGCAGTGAAGGGGAGATGTATCACTGGAGAGTAGCCAGAACTGGGATGGGGTGGACACAAATCTATTTTCAGAGGAAAAAGTCCTGAAGGGACTTGCAGCTCTGAAGGTGAACAAGGCTATGGCACAAGATGACATATAGCCAAGGGTACTAAAGGAACTCAGGGAGGTGCTAGCTGCCCCACAGACAGTCTTATTCAACAGTTCACTGGAAACAGGTGTGGTTCCAGAGGTATAGAGAAGAGTTGATGTGGTCCATCTACATAAGAGTGGCAGTAGGGTGGAGATTAGAAAAAAAAAAGGCCTGTCGGTCTTACTTCAGTGGAGGGGAACTTAATGGAAACTGTTAAAGGAAAGATTAGTAGGATATATTCAATCTAATTGGTTGCAAGACTACAGGCAGCATGGATTCATAGGGTGGGGGGAAGGTCATGCCAGACGAATCTGATTGATTTCTTTGGGTTCCATGTCATAACAGTGAAAATTCTTGGGCAACTTGCAAAACAGCAAGTACACCCTGCTGAAAACCAATTCGGCACATAACAATAAACACTGAAGACCAACTCGTCACACATTTAAAATAACGTTTAATGTGAGGGGCTATGCCTCCCGCACCCCCCATATTTATATAATCATGTCTAAGGGGGGGAAGACACTTGAGGAAACAAGAGGGACTGACGACTGCAATAACTTAAAAAAATTAAAAACAAACACCTGCTAAAGCAAATTATACAATGAAAAAAAAGAATCTTGGACTGTGAGTGGTCAGTTTGGGGCTGGACTCATGGCGTTATCCCAGAATAGTGCCACATGTCTAGTCTCAGCACTGTGAACCAATGTAGAGGACCTCTTGGACCTCTCTTTTTTTGCATCTACTCTTAAGAAACAAAAATATTTTTTCCACACTATTAAAAACATTCTTTAAAATTATTTTGTATTTTATATATAATAACAAGCCATCGTACAATAGGAATAATGCACTCCAGGGTGTGTGTTTGTGCTGGGATAATGCCATGCCTGGGGCATTGGATGCACTGGGCCTGTGGCCTCGTGCCCAACCACCCCCAGGCGTGGAGTTATCCCAGCACGACACACACCCTGTCATGCATTATTCCTTTAACACAGACCATACCTGTATGCAGTCCCGAACCCGGTACCACCAACACTGCAGATGGTGTCCCTAACCACTACACTAGGCAGATAGCTCGGCAGCATCATGCTCCACATCCCCATTTAGCCCATCCCTCATCCCCCCCCGTCATCGCTATTTCCTCCCCTCACCATTTTTCCCATCCTCCCTTGCTATTCCCTCCCCTCACTATCCATTCTTCATCGCTGATCCTGAAAGTAACCAGATTGAAGCGCTCATTTCTGAGTCACTCAGTTTGGTTCACTATTATAACATGCTACCATTTCTTTGACTAGGTGATCAGGGAACTAGATCAGAGGAGGGCAGTGGACGTGGCCTATCTGGACTTTAACAAATTGATCAGCCTAGGGATGGGATCCAAAGTTGTGAACTGGGTAAGAGACTGGTTAATGAATAGGGAACAGAGGGGTGGTGATTTTGTTATACTTTCATTAATAAGAGAGTAAAGTAGAATATAATACATGGCATCACTTATATATAGTCTTTAAATGTCTCTCTGGTATTTTACAATACAACTGTATATGCAAACTGTAGAACAACAAAACATTTTATTTATCTTCTAGAACAGCAAAAGCATTTAACACTGTTTACTTATTCTACCACTTTTAAAGTACAGAATAATTAATTTGAAACAATTAGAAAGGTAGGAAAAAAATTAAAGGAGGACACTAGCGATCAATCAGTGCAAACATATGACCTCGAACTTCTTTTAATGTTTGCTTTAATAATCAAAGGGCTAATTTGTCACGTAAAAACTAAATAGCTATAAGGGAAAATTACACCCCTAGACTTCAGCTCACTAAATGGACCTTCTCTAAAGTTTTGCCCTAGTCCTGTGAGGACTTTCACAGAACCCAGCAAGATAGGTAGGCCTGGGCTCTGTCTTGCATCTCAAAGGTGATTCTTTCCATTTCAAAGATCTATGCAACAATGTCCACTCAGTGGCCTTTCTGTGGAGGTGAGTTTTGCAGCCATCTCCTGGTAAAGATCTTGCCTGCAGCCACTACACAGATGTCCCATAGGTACAGGATCTGTGATAGGAATGGTGGTTAACAGCACTGACTGTAATGATGGGAAAGCAACCAGCAGGGTGCCACAGGGCACAGTACTGGGACCGGTCCTGTTCAATGTCTCCATAAATGACATTGCAGAAGAACTGGAAGAGAAGTGATGCCTTTTTGCAGATGATATCAAAATCTGCCATAGGGTGGAGACTCAGGAGGGAGTGGAGTGGAGAGAATGCTCAGGGTTCTTGGCAAACTCTAGGAGCTCAAGAGCATGACAGTTGGGGTTCGGTGCCATACAGTGCAAAATTATACACCTAAGGTATAGGAACCCAGGAGCTGAGTATCAGATGGGGTGGGGGGAGGTACTGACATTCACTAATCAGGAAAGGGACCTTGAGGTTATCACAACTGATTACCTCAAAGTCTCAGGCAGTGTGACAATGCTGTGGGTAGGGCTTGTGGGATTTTGGGGTGAATATGTAGGGGCATCTCCAGCAAAAGAGAGGCAGTGTTGCCATTGTATCACTCGGTGGTAAGACCCCACCTACAGTACTGTGTCCAGTTCTGGAGGCTACCTCAGAAAGGGCATAGACAGGCTGGAGTCAGTCCAGAGAAGGGTAGTGAAAATCATGCAGGGGTTGCACAAGAAGCCCTATAAGAAGAGACTGAGGGATCTCAACATATACACCCTGCGTAAGAAGGGAATGAGAGGTGACATAACTGAGACCTACAAGTACTTTGCAGGGGTAAATAGTGTGCAGGAGGGGAGTCTTTCTAATGAGAAAGAACACCAGAACAAGGGGGCATATGGAGAAGTTGAAGGGGGGAAGCCTGCCAGTGGAAGTGGTGGAGGCTAAAACAGTGGGGGGGCTTCAAACATGTGTGGGATAGGCATGGGGTATAATAGTAAGAAGGCAGGGAGGACGGAGGGTCTTGGAGACCATTTAGGGTCTGTGGATAGAGATTAGAAAGGGAAGATCTGGGCAGACTGGGTGTGCCAAGCTGTCCTTTTTTGCAGACAAATGTTTCTGTTTCTTTCTATATCAAAAATATGTTGATATTACTGTTGTCACAAGGGATATTTTTATATTTTTGAAGGTTACTGTCATCACAGTAGAACAGTGAATCAATCAGAGAACAGCTTTCATAATGCTGATAACATTAGAATGCCTAGTGCTGCACTGAATCCAGCTATTGAAATCAAAGAAAAAAAACTGGTAAATCTTCAAACTGCAAATTTAAAAGCTATTAGTAAACTACTGTTTTATATAATGAATATACAATAGCCTGACACAAAATAAGCGTTAATCATTAGTTGTGAGGGGGCAGGACTTTCATTAACTCTCTCATGACTCTGCCAGTTGTGAGTTAAGGTTGTGCCCCTTACATTTGAAGATAAATTTCCAAATTCCAACAGAACAACAGTAAAACAATACAAAATATAAACTGTAAAAATCTGTAGTATACATCAGATAGGCATGGTGTTTCCTAGAATATCAAAAATATCTGTTAGGCATGTTGCTTGATCCCTACTGACCTCAAGAGCGGTAAAGGTACCCTGTCTCCTACTCCTTATATATCATATTATAGCTTGATCATCATATTTACCATACTATTCCTGTTTCACAGAAAATCATCCCCACATAATTCCCGCTATTCCATGTTTGTTGTTCGCTTATTGATCACATATAGGTATATGTTTCAGTATATTCTGCCCTCTTCTTTATGCTATGGTGCACTAAATTCTGTTTGCAAGTATGTTTCATAGTTTCTGCCAGACTGTAGTCTATCTCTCATTGGTAACAAAAATAAATTGAGTCAGTTGAGGCGGACATGGTTATATACTCTCACACAATGTGCCAGCACCAAGCGCTGGTGCCATCAGCCTCAGAAGTTGTGATTCCTTCTGGGCTCTAGTTCCTCTGGCCTAAGATCAAATAGTGTGGTTCTGTCCTGTTCCTTTATCTGTGGTACTCAGGAATTGTTATTTGTTACTTGCACAGCCCTAGGTGGCAACTCTTGCTTGATACACATGAATGGGCAGATTTGTGCACAGTCTTTTTGAAAATTGCACAAGCATTTGCACAGTTTTTAAAAAACATGCCCATTGTGACTGTCTGGTTCATTATACTTTAGTGAAACTATAATTTAGTCTCACACTTGTGCGAGTAAGACGGTTGAGCAATCTCCATGTCAAAACAAAGCAATTCTGTTCTCCGCACCCCATGGGACTTCAGAAGTATGATAATTGCTCTTTACGGTTTATTGCTTTGACATTAAAAGTCATGCCTACACATAGCTTGCTTTGCCTCCTTACCATAAAATGCATACAGGGATGTATATAAAGTGAAGTATTAGAAGCGCACAACTGACGTTTTTGCTTGATTGGCCATGGGCTACCCATCACTGAAATGTTGTGAAAGTAATCATTAAATTTGTGCAAGCAATTTAATATGAATCCAATTAGATACCATTCTCCATAGTTCTGATTGTAGGCTAAATCACAACAAAACATCTCAGCCCAGTATGCCATCAGAAGCCGGTGGCACTTTGAGAGTGATGTGCTTTGCTCTCTACTCCCCTGCTCAAGACAGGATAGCTGCCACCTTCACCATATGCTTTTTATTTTCCCTTGGTTTGATGAAGCAGGTCTTTTTGCAAGCCCACAGTGCTTGGAAATGTACCTGCGTTTTATTTACCCAGGCAATGTGGAGAAAGAAAGTCATGTAGTCTTTTGACAGACTATCTCCTATGATTTATTCTCATTTCTGATCCAGGAGAAGATAGTGATTATTTTAGCATTCAGTTTATTTAGAGAAGATCTTATGCAAAGTTTAAAACTAAAAGAGGGTGTCTTTGTTCTGTAATGGAACAACCACTGGAATCTTCTGACTATGGAAGTTATACATTTAATGTTACTAATATTCTTATTTTATAGTTTCTCATCTATCAGTATGCAGGGGACATTCCATGAGGAAGTTTTAAATATGCATGTTATTTGGTGTGGAATGTTGGTGTTATTGCACTGTGGCAATAACAATAACATTTCACATAAACAAGCATTTGTCAATGCTGAATGTTGTCTTGCTAGCATTGGCATTGGTAGTGCAGGAGTTAGAGAGAGAGATGCATAATAGGAATGGCAGTGACGTATGGAACTGACACCAACTCCACCCCACCCTGCAGAGACTGACGGGCAATGAGGTGTGCTTTTGGGTTGTCGGCCATAACGCTCATACCATTTCTCAATTTCACCCTCACCCCTGCAGACTTTGACAAGTGTTGTGTTGTGCCTCAGTTATCGGGCCTTACGCTCAGCCCATTCCATAAGGCAATAGTTTGAGATGGGTGCAGTATAGGAGAATGGGGTGAACTTTGGGGCTGAAGAGTCCAAGGCACACCTTGATGCCTGTCACTGGCTGCAGGGTGGGGGTGGGAGTGGAATGATGTGAGCATTACAGCCGACAAAGTCACACCCCTGATGTCTGTCACTCTCTACAGGGTGGGACGTTATGGTTAGAAACCCTAACACCCCAGGAGTTTGTTGGTATTTTCACTCTAAATTTTCAACATGGGCTTTTTGTGACCCCACCTCATGAAAGCATTTGGGACCTCCGCTCATAAACAGTGGCACTGCGATTTTATTAATCTGTCCCAAACATTGATTTCCCACAGTGACCGTGCCATTCTGCACCAGATGTGCAAAAACATATTTCGGGCAGTATGTGATAGCTGTACCATTCATAAGGAGGTGTGAAGAAATGGCAATGTTGAAAATCTGGAGTGAAAATATTCAAACGTCTCGAAGTTACGAGCTTGTGTGGAAACTGCACAATGCATGCTCGTAACACAGTCATTTTGTGGAATTTTTTCACCAAATTTTCAACATAGGCATTTTGGGACCTCAGGTCATGAACAGTGTCACTGTGATTTTCTTAATCTGTCCCAAACATCGATTTCCCACAGCGACCGTGCCATTGTGCGCCAGATGTGTGAAAACACATTTCAGGCAAGATGTGAAAAATGACAGCTGTACTGTTCATAAGGAGGTGTGAAAAAATGGCAATGTTGGAAATCTGAAGTGAAAATACTAAAAATTCTCAAAATTACGAGCGTGCGTGGAAACTGTGAAATGCACGCTCATAACACAGTAATTTTTTGGCATTCTTTCACCAGATCTGCAACATAGACTTTTTGGGAGCCCACCTCATGAACAGTGACCCTGTCGTTTCATTAATCAGTCCCGAAAGGTGATTCGGTGCAGTGACCTTGAAATCACCTTTCAGGACCGAATAACGAAATGACTGTGACTGAGTTCATGAGGTGGGGTCCCAAGAACCCCATGTTGAAAATTTGGAGCCAAAAGTCGCAAAAATGGCCGAGATATCCACCTAAGTTGAACCCCCCCCCCACACTGTTGCCATTATACAGTGTACCGTGATTTTTTTCAGTTCGTGGTCGGCTTTTGAAGAGCTCAGATGTGTCTTGCTCCACCGAAAATCATTGTGCTGGGCTCCAGAGGTAAATATGGGGTGAGGGGGAGTGCAGGGAGGTGGAGTGCGCAGAGGGTGGGTGCAGATTGGGGGTGCTCCGACTCAATGACGAACTGTTTTCTTATTTTCAGAAATGGTCATCGCGGGAAGGTTTTCTTTATTTACAGGTGAAATTAAACAAATGTTGGGCACACTGGGGTGGGCTCCCAGTGTGCCCAAGACTTTGGGGGGTTATGTTGGCCACACTGGGTGGGCTCCCAGTGTGGCACACAGTGAGGGTGGGTGGGCGGGGCAGATGTGCCGACATGGTCGACTTTGAGCACAGGAAGCACACTGGGGTGTGCTCCCAGTGTGCCACACAATCTTGAGGGGGGGGTGCCGAGAGGAGGATTGGGCACCCCTGTAGTTGGCTTTGTAGGGATTGTGAGAGGTGGACGGCAACAGCCGCCGCCATGTTTATTGAAATGTTTCAGCAGGCAAGGCATGCCCTGTAATGATGGAGTGCTCCCTCATTGCAGTGGCGAAATTCTTTTAAGTGGTAGCATACTTCTCAAGGGCTGTCACAGACAGTGTGCTCATTCATTGGTGCCACAGAGATGCTCAAAAAAAGCAGTGGTGCCATTGGCCACAACACGGCAGCACCTTCACAACCTGCTACTCCAGCAAGCTGTCACAAAATGTTGCTTCTGCTGCACGCACAAGACAACATAATAAAATAAATATTTTAAAACTACCTCACAGGATATCTCATGTACACTATAGGAGTCCTCAACTTTCTTGTTTTGTCTGTGTCTTCTGCAGTAAACAAATACAAAAAAAAAAAAAGACTGTGCATACTGAAGTTAACAAGCATTTGTCAATGCCAAATGTTCCCCGCTTGCACTGCTGTTGTACTGGGTCATGCTTGTACACATTTTTGCAATATATTAACTCAAGATAGCCCAGCTGGGGGAAGGGTAGTGGCTTGGCTCCAACCTTAATGGCAGCCTAAAAGATCAGCTCTGCTTCTCCCTGGGACATAACCTCAGATATCTCCTGAAATATGTCGTAGTACTACTCAAAATCGCTAATGGGTGAACGCTTACATCACTGCACAGTAATATAACTTTGGCATACTCACCGGAGTGGCGGTGGCAATTGAACTCACACTTACATAGTGCAAACATGAGGGCTATGGCAGTATCCACCCCACAGGCTGGAGAGCCGCTGGATAACAAGAAAATCATGGAAATGTTCAGCACACTGGTACTGCAAATGTCAGAGGTAACGCTGGCTATAAATACTTCTACCCTCATCCTCCAGCAGTTAGATGCATGGACTCACCAAACGGAACACTGAGCCGCAACTAACTCAGCAGCCATAGATGAACTACATGCCAGGCTCCGGGAGCAGAAACATGTGATGAGACCCCTTGTCTCCAGGGTGGACAACCTCGAGAATCTGAGCTGCAGGAGCAATCTGTGGCTTCTTGGCATCCAGGAGGGCTCTGAAAAAGGCAATACTATAGGCTTTCTATACAGTGACAGTACCTTCTCATACAGCCTCCAGGGCTCCAAACACAGGACCAGACTCCCAAGGAATACAGGAGGTGGTGGTTCATTACCTCCAGCAACAATCTTCAGCTCCCTGGACCCTGCCAACTAGAAATCATAAAAGACAACAACAGGAATGCCATGACAAACTGGTACACCCTGACGCTCATACGTGATCTAGAAGTAATAGCGGGGAAGTTCAATCTGAACCAGAACAGGACGATGCAGTAATCACCAGCCCTTACTTTAGAAGTAACAGATATGCTCCACTTGCACTACCCATCAGAGCTCAACGTCAGCCTGAACAGGCAACTCTTCACCTGGATACTGCACGACCTCCTCGCCCAGCCTCTCACCCCACCATTTGAGCAGACATGGTCCAACAACACAGAGAGTGGGCCACCTTCCAACAGTACACCACAGGACTACCCACAGAAGAACTTTCCCTCGAAGGACTTCACACCAATCAGCAAGACTAGTCTTCTGAAGCAGGCACAACCATTGCAAATCCCTGAGGACCGGCAGAGAGAACACAGCCCCGGATAAAGTCAGAAAAGTACAGTACTGCCCTATTACAGTATTCTCTCCCATGGGTTGTGAGGGTATGAGGCGGTGCGGTGGAGGGATGGGGTGGGTACAGTGGGGAGGTTTGCCTACAACTATGAAACACCAAATATTGCCACAGCTAGATAGTACAGTAGCTGGCCTCCACCCACCACTTTAAATTTTTATAATTGAAAAATGCCCCCACCGCTGTTGCCAAACACTCTGTACCCTTACCACCTTCTGGGATAAAAGTACCGTTTTACTGTCTGAATAATGGACTAACTGCATTAATCAAATGGGACCAATGAAGTAGGGGGGAAGAAGGGGAGATAGCATTGTATTTACTGAATGTTTTCAAGGTCCTCCATATGACATTACACATACCACCACCCCATGCCCCTCATTATATGGGAAGACAGCCAGGGACACACACCCTGGCAATGCTAGCCAAAGAACTTCCTGTATTCTGGGCTCTTCACACTAAGGGGATGCTCTTACAACACAGGGCAGAATCCCCAGGATGCCTTGCATATTACGCACGAGCTGGCATCACCCCCCCACCACTTAGATTAGGGCTACTCAATACCCAATATTATGGAAAGACTGACACACACACACACACACACACAGCTCACAGGCTAGGATAGAACTAAGACTGATCTGCATATTCGGTTACCCAGCTGTGACAACCCATAACAGCAGAACAGACATAAAGACTGTAGAGTGAATTGAAATGCTGTGTACAGCTGAAGGTTATCCATCCCAGCTGGTTACTCCTGGTGTATATATATATATATATATATATATATATATCTATATGTATATATATATAGATAGATATATATATAGATATATATATATGTAAGTAACCAGACTAGCACTCCCATAGTGACATCATAAATACTTCTAGCCCCCTTAACAGCGGCCTGAGCTCAAAGCGCAGGTCCAGCATGTATAGCCTGCCCCCCCGGGTGGCACAAACCCTCCAATAGGTCAGGTCATACCTCTCAAGTGTCCCTGATTTTCAGGGATGTCCCTGATTTCACTTCAAACTTTTACTCTGTCCCTCCTAAAATCTGTGTTCCCCTGACTAAACAGTGATGACTGTAAGAATAAAATTACGTCAAACAATGCAGTTGCAGACTTCTTATTCTTCAGAAAATGTATTATACACGGAGTCCCTTATTCTGCCAGCTTCCTGAGTGGATAGCACCAATTTTAAAAAATGTGTCCCTGATTTTGGGCCTTTGTCCCTGATTTATGAGGCAGGAGGTTGAGGGGTATGGGTCAGGTACAGGAGGAACCAGGAGCACGTCTAGCAGCACTCAAACCCAGGGAATGAAGCACTGCCTAATTAAGGTTCCCCTAGTTTCGTACCACCCTCTCCCTGGAAATAAGCTGGGTCCACAGCGGATAGTCGGCTGCGGATCTCCCTCTAAAACACACAGGAGACTGAGTGGCCTTGAGGGGGATTCTCCTGCAGCCTGAGAAACTCGTCATCTCACCAGCACTTGCAAGTGCTTCTGATGTAATTAGTTACAGTAGAGATGGTAGTTATTTAAGGTGTGGCATTCAATGATATAAGGCTTGTATTGTACTAAGGGGACTTGCATCTGATCTCTGGTAATGATGTGCATAGATCTGTACTCTGACCAAACACGGCCTCTGGCTAGTCTCGTCTCTCAACTATACATACACCTTCTACAAGGCATATGGGGGCTCCGCTCTTTTCAGATGGACACAGAATACCTCATCTCATTCTCTGAGACACTATGGATTACAGCTGAGATATCCTTGCACACCTGGAATGTATGGGGGCTAAATACCCCCATAAACCTCAAAAAGGTTCTGTCACATCTGAAAAGAGTGAAATCCCACATAGCCTTCCTGCAAGAAATGAAACTGAACAAAAATGACCATTCCTACTTGGTCAAAGACTGGGTGGGACAGGAGGTTCATGCCACGGCCCAGTCACAGAAGAGAGGTGTTGCCATACTAATTCACAAAACCCTCCCCTGGACCATCAAATCATCTTGTTCGGACATGCAAGGTAGGTGGGTCATGGCCCTCATGGACACCCCCCCAAGCTCCTCTGCTTCTGGTCAACATCTATGCACCCAATGAGGACAATCCTGCATTCTTTCAGGACATTATGGATAGAATAGGCTCCATAGGAGGAGGTAAAATCCCCACCATACTGGGAGGCGACCTGAACTTGCCACTTGCCCGCATTGTAGATAAAAGCACATTAGGTAAGGACTCGCACCCCAGGAGCACACAAGCACTCCATCAATTGATACAGGAACAGTTTATGCACCCGACCGAAAGAGATTACACTTTTCAATCCAGTGTGCATGGCACGCTCAGCAGGCAGGACTACTGGTTGTCTCTCCCACTGTATCCCAATCCACAGTTGAATCCCGTATCCTTCCCATGATGATCTCTGACCATGCGCCAGTCCACCTACTAATGCTTTGGGGACCCAAGGCGCACCGGTCTCTCTTGGAGATGCGACCCACTCCTAATGGCAGACCTGATTTCATGCCATGGATTACCTGAGAATCCCAACTGTTCTTTTAAGAAAACACCATTAATGAAATCTCAGTGAGGAACACATGGGAAGCATACAAGGCCACAATTCGGGGCAAAATACTTGGGTACGCCACTCACAGGAGAAAACTGAGGGAGCAGAAACTCAATGCCCTGGAGAAAGACTTGGGAGAGGTGGAATCAAACTCAAATCATTAAAACACCCGGCATCTTGCCCAGCAATTTGGAAAGAAGTCCTCAGGTTAAGGTTAGAGGGTAATGCAATCCTCGCCAGGAAGGCCGAACTGGCTATGCTAAGTGTTAAACACATGTACTGGGAAGGGGGAGATAAATCCGGTAAAATACTGGCCTACCAGCTGAGAAAACAACAAGCCAACAGACATATAGCTGGACTCCTAGAACCCCAAACCCACAGGGTGCACACTAAATCATCAGAAGTTAACAGAATAATGACAGAGTTCTACACAAACCTCTATACCACCTCTCATCATGACATCCCCCAAGACACACAGAAATTTTTGAGTAATTTATCCTTATCTAAGTTAACCCCCAACAGATAGACCTTCTGGAAGCACCTCTGACCATGGAGGAAGTCAGGTTGACCCTGATGTAACTACAGAAGGGCAAGGCTGACTTCTTGCAAGCACTCGCCCCGGTGATATCTCCCATTTTATGTCAAGTATTTGTAGAGGCCAAACGTACAGGGATACTCCCACCCATGCTACAAGAGGCCACCATCACCATGCTGCCAAAAAAGGGGAAGGACCCAGCTGCAGCAGGCAGCTATAGACCTATATCCCTGATAAGCATGGACAGTAAAGTCTATGCCAAGGCTATTGCAATCGAACAGACTGAACCCTGTACTCCCCAGTCTCATACACCACTCACAAGTGGGCGTTGTGCAGGGCAGAACCGGCGCAGACCATATATGCGCACTCCTGAATCTGATCCACACGGCACAGAACCTCTCGACACTGGTACCTGCTCTGGCTGTCAACTTTGAGGAAGCATTCGACACTATTGAATGGGATTATCTCAATTTAGTGCTAATACAGTATGGCTTTGGCTCAAAATTCCATGCCTGGATCAACTCAGTTTACTCCTTTCCCGCAGCCAGAGTTCTTACAAACTCCATCCTGTCTCCCTCTTTCCGTTTGGAGAGGGGCACCAGGCAGGGATGCCCCCCGTCTCCCCTGCTCTTTGTATGGGCAGTGGAACCCCTAGTGGCAGCCATTCATCAGCACAAGGATGGCAGTGGCATTCCAATAGGAAAGTCCCAATACGCAACATTAATGTATGCTGACGATCTATTGATTCCCCTGGCTGACACGCATACCTCTCTAACCCCCAATGAGCTTTTGCACAAGTTCACCTCATACTCAGACCATAAGGTGAATCAAGCAAAGACTGAAATCCTCCCCCTTAACTCCCACTGAACCCCCCAAAACTCACCAGTGACAGGGTTGAAATGGGTGTCCAAAAACTTATCTATCTGGGTGTTAAAATCTATATAAAATCCAATTCCATCTGGGAGAGAAACTTGGGCCCACTGCTAGCTGACTGTAGAGGGGAACTAGAAAGATAGGGACACCTAAACCTCACTATGGCAGGTAAAAACTGCTGTGCTCAAAATGTCATCAGCCCCCAGCATAATGTACCTCCTATCACATATCCTATTGGAGCTGCCCAGGATATGGTACTGCAAAACTGACAAAATGTTTGGAAACTTCCTTTTGGTGGCAGAAAAGACCCAGGTACAGCTGCAATAAGCTACGGGCCCATTGAATAGAGGGAGGATGGTGCCTTCCTTGGATGGAGAGCTACAAAATTGCTTTTCAATCTGCCCAGGCCGTAAAATGGTTTTTCCCATGGTCTCCCAGCTGTCCGCATTGGCTCTACATGGAACAGGATCAGGCTAACACCCCCCTTTTGGCCTCACTGTTCTGGGAGCCCACCATGCCATCAGGGAAGGTACCCCCCACCATGGGCCCTACACAGAAATACTGGAAGCAACTGCAGTGGAGGCTCAAGCTTCCCCGCCTGCCCCCTTCACTTATTTCCATATGACAAAATCCCTGACTCACCATCCAGAACGCACCTATATATTTTCCCACTTGGGTGGCCAAGGGCATATACTACCTTGCAGACCTCCTAGTACCATCACTCTAGCATATGGACACATTCCAGAAGTTCCAGGAGTGTTGGGACATTCCCCACAAAGACTTTTGGAAATATCTCCAGCTCCAGGATGTGGCAAAAACACTACTCCTATCGAGGCAGACACCCCACCCAAAACCCATGCCAGTCAAGAAATGGCTAGCCCTCCCCAAGGGTAAAGCGGGAGCTATATACACCCAATTTAGGGAAATTATCCCAAGTCAATCTGATGGCTCAAAGCAGAAATGGGAAATGGCCTGCAATGTCACAATTTCAGATACACAATGGAAACAGTGCTGGTCTAGTGGCCATAAAGCCCACTCAGATGCCCATAGCCAGTTGATACATAATAAAATACTTCACTGGTGGTATAAGATGCCAACAGTGCTCTACAAAGCTAAAGTTCTTGGAAATGACAACTGTTAGAGATGCTCCCAGCTGGGGGGGTGACCTCTTACATATCACATGGTCATGTCAGGCAGTACAGACGATATGGAATAAGGTATGCCAGCTAAGCAAACAAATCCTGGGTAAGAACATACCCCTATCACCCTCCCTCTGGCTTCTAGGATTGAAACCTCACACCCCATCTCTCTCCACACTGGAACTCGAATGGGTGCTACTGCTTAACATGGAGACCAAATGCCAGCTATTCGGCTACTGTTGCAGAACCCATATCCCCAATACAGATAAAATCATTAAAGCCCTGGGTAACACATATGAAATGGAGAGAAGGTCCCTTACCCTCAGAGGCTGTAGAGCACAATTTGATGAGTACTGGGCACCCTACTTGGCATACCTTTCTCCCAGAGTCAGAATAGGTTAGAGAATATGGGGAATTACCTCAGTTGCAGAACTCTGCCAGAAATAGAGACATAAATATGACCCATTGAGATTAGGATGAAAGCCCCCTAAAAGATATTTACTGCCACACCTATATTTTTTATATTAGTTAAAACTGTTTGTTAGTCCTTTGTTACTTTATGTGACCCTCTTCTGCCTTGCTGTAATTGATTGGATCCTGCACCACAAGATAGCGATATACTTTGGCTCATGACTGCCCTGACTTGTGATCTGATTTCTCGGCTGTCTGTGTGGTGCTGTCATCCCACCATATGATGCAAGGTAAGTACCAGCCACATTAAAGATCCCACTGATTTGAACCTACACATAGCTGACCCTCTTACAGGGAATCTAGCCTGTCTTAGCAGATATAACAGAAATATAAATGTACCATGAGAGGTTTTGACTATGTAATAACTGCCTTAGGATAAGTATATGTATATACCAGAGGGGGGTTAGCCCTTGATAACTGATAACTTCACAGGACGTGTATGTAAATGTCTTTTTTTCTGTGTGTTTATGTTTACATTCTATTTTGAAAAATTACAATAAAATTTTCAACAGTAAAAGCTATCATATGGCTAAAAAGAAAGACCAGTAAAGATTTAATATGTCATTTGCAATGGGGTCCTGATTTTTAGCAGGTTTGTACTGCATTTACCCAGTACAGTAGAGGTGAGATGCAATATCTTGTTCTTGGTGTGGTCCTGTTTTTATAATGCATTTTTCTAGGACAGATCATTTTGCCTGTACTGATATATTATCCACCAATAAAACTACAGCATGTGTGTACCTACAGTGTTTGTGTCCTTCTTTTTCAATTTAAAACTGTGGTCAGAAATTCCATTTTACAGCCAGCCCGGTGGCCCTGAGGGATGAGGTGCTGGACACCACACCTCGCACCACGCCGGCGACCCGGGTTCAGTGATGGATTCGGGTCACTGGGGGTCGACCAGGGGGAGAAGGATTGAGCGCCTGACGGCTTGTTCTACTTTTATGGGAGGGGTGGGTCACTTGCCCTGCCGCTATACCGCCACCACCTGGGTGAACACTGGCGGTGCTGGTGCAGACAGGGAAAGCAAAAGGTAGGGAGGGGCCGACATTGGCCGAGGACCTGAGTGGATGCACATCTCAGCATGCATCCATCTCATTGGTCCTCTTCATGCACCAACATCAGAGGGGATGGATCAAGAATAAGGGAAATACACTGCGCTCGTTCCAGGTGATGAACCCACTGCACCATGACCACAAGAGGAACCGGTGGCAGACTCCACAGTGTGCGCTTCACAATCGAAGTTCAGCAGAGGTTGAGGGGCCCTCCCTTGCTCTGCCCTGGGAGTCATCTGGGGGCTCTAGAGGTAAGTAGAGTGGCACACTTTAGGGGCAGACTAGCTGGTCCTTGAGTGGCATAGCTGTGAGGTGCTTGGGGGTTCCAAGAGAGGGACCAGACGCAGAGCAGAGAAGGGGCCAAAAGAGAAAGTAAATAAAAATTAAAAAATAAAAATTAAATTTTGTTGCTTATTATTTTGAAATTGCCCACGTAGTTTTGTCTATTTTCAAGTTCCTGCACTGCCACCAGCAACCTTGGTCATGCAAGGATGGAATGAAGTTCACACATGTTCAGTAAAGTCAACCTTACATGAATGTGCTTGTTTCATTGTGCACACATGCACTGTCAAATAGACATGTTTACTTGTATTTCAAAGTAGTGCTGTATACAATGTCCTCATCTGTGGGAGAACAGTTTCTTTTATGTCACTCAAGAGTAAAATACAAGCGCTATGTCAAAAGAGTTACAACCAAAAAATAAATAGCAAGACAGGGTAGCTCCCATATGATAATGGTGCATTAATAAAATTAAAAACATACAAAGCCAAGAATCAGTAGTGCTGACTTATTAGTATTATAATGTGAATACATGGGGCTCAAGTTTAGAAGGTGGACACAGGGCTTGCATCAAGCCCTGCGTCTGACACAAAGGGGGTTGCAGATGTGCCAAAGCCCCTTGGATGTAGAGTGGTCCGATTTTTAAAGGGGTGACGCAATTGTGACATTTTCCCCAATTTAGGGCACCTTGCGCCAAAGGGTTGGCACAAGTGCCACGATCCAGGAAATACAGTTAAACCAGGCAGTAGCTGGTCTAATCCCCTGCATCCCACATTCCGGACTTACAGCAGGCATTTGCGGCACATTTATTGGAAAATTGCACTTGCCGGAAGGTGTGACAGAAGTTGCCACTTGCGTCACACACCCTGCAACAAGTCTGGTGCACTGCTGCATCCCCTTAGAAAATTGAGCCCATGAATTCTACCAACCAAAACTCCCTTAGCAATTCTGGTCACACAAGTCATTAATTCAAGGTAGCAAAATTGAATAAGATTATGGGGCATCCGAAGATATGGGAGCATTTTGTTGTTTGACCTCATGAACTGAAATATCAATAAATCAGAATCCAAGACTTTGCATGTTTGTGATTTCTTTAGCAGAACAATATCCATCATGAGACACTCTGCAGTGCTATAGAGTTTGAAATGCATGTAGACAGAATGACTGTTAATGTGTCAGAAATTAAATAGGATATTGCACAAATATAAAATTGATCAATATTTCATTTTTTTTCAGTGATGGTATATGAATATGGCAATACAATTTTGGATAACAGTTCCATGTATTTGTCCACTTTTTATACCTGAGATTATATTTGTGAATGTTTCATCATTTGTTAGTATTGCAGCAAAAATACTCTTGACACATTGATTCTTCATCTCCAATCATGTTCACCCCTTGTGAAAAATGTCAGGCATGCAGTCACTTATTTAGTTATGTATTTGGGTAAAACAATGGATACTTGCATTTAATATTTAAGTAAATCATTTATAATGATAAAATTAAAGGGAAATGTCCACCTAGTATCGGGCCCCACCTCTGTGTGAAGTAGGTCCAGATTAGCTGTATAATGAATAGCAGTATTGTATGCACTTACTGGTTGTTGTGTTATTTTAAATGATATCTGGTTGATCCTGTACCCTCCCCGCTAGCATTTTAGGATAAGGAGCCCTCCCTGGCATGCCCACAAGCACCCGTGGCTGTCCCCATGATGCCTTATCCTGTGGGGAGCAGCTGGGGCTTATCCATAGCCTTACTATAAGGCTCTTGTTTAAAATAGCTCCAGTTTGGAGCCTATGTATTCCCATGTAATTTGGATACTAGGAAGGGGATGCCAGGTACCCTGCCAGTCAGTACCTGGTCTCTGTATAGTGAGAACATGCGCAGACTCCAAATCGGAGCTTTTTGAAGATATGGCAAAACAGAGAAGTTTTTTGCAAAGAATTTCCTTTCTTTTTGAGCTAGTGGAATCATATTCTCATTCACGCAGGTCTGAAGATGCCATTCACCTAGGTAAGACTCCATCCACTTGCAGAAGTGCAGGGCCCTGCAGTTCTGTACGATGACAAATGTGAAGAATTCATGGGGCTATCTGGTGGGCTGCGGAAGCGCAGGGCCCTGTGGTTCCCGCACTTCTATGTGGCCTCAGCTAAAGATGCACAGGGCAAAGAGTGCATTTGTCAGCCAATACACAGGGCCCTCTGCCACCCAAGGGAGGGAGGTGCAGGGCCCTATGCCAAGATGACAGCTGTCTTCACTATATGGTAGCCAGGCCTGTGCAGACAATGCTGCACCTTTCATTCCCTGGCTGGAGTGGTGTCACAAAACAGCGCTATCCTTCCAGCCTCATCCCATCCACTGGGTCACTGATCTCACCACCAAACTCAGCTCACCAGCAGAGGATCACAAAGCATACTCACTGGGGACAAGATTGGCACTACACACAAAGTTTGTTAACAATTATATATATACATATAACTTTTTTTTCAATTTTGACCACACATTTTCAAGATACTCATTCTGTGAGTCACCTTGTAAACATGACATGTACCATTTATAGTATATTGGACAAAATATCATTTCGATCCAGAAGTCCAAAAACACATGTCTTCCAAGATTTAAAAAATGATACGTGTCACGTTTATGAGGTAGTGTGGAAAAATGGCTATGTTGAAAATTTGGAGTAAAAATATTTAAAATTAGTGCAGTTATGAGTGAACATTGAAATATTGCAATGTTCATTCATAACCTGGGCATTTTACCATATTTGTACAGCAAATTTTCAACATAGCCTTCTTATTACAAAGATCATTCAGTTATTGGACTCCTACGTGGAACACTGTTCCGGTACCAATCAGAACACTAACCAGCTTCTCTTCATTTTCTAAAGAATTGAAAAATCATTTCTTAACATTGAACAACTGTGTGTGACGGCCTGAACTCTGCTGTATTATACTGTATACTGTAACTACATCTCACATCTACGTGTTGAACATTTTTTCAGGTTATATTGTATTATCTATGTTTCTGCCTGAACTCAGTTTTATTCAATAATTATGTCTCACTTATGCGTTGTAGTTTTGCCCACACTGTATCTTATCAGTATACAGTATATACTGTACTTTTGTACTCTTGGGCCCCCATTTTCAAAGCCTGGGGGATGCCCAGTGCATCTAGATGCGCCGCCCAAATAACTGGGCAGGTGCAAAAAATGCAATATTCAAATGAGATGTGCAATCGTGCATTTTGTCTGAATATAGCAATCCTACTGACAGTGCACCAGCATATCCCGGGGGATGGCCTGAATACCTGGAATGGGGATGTGTAGCACATCCCCAGATGCACTGGTCCCAAATTCCCAATATTCAGTCAGTAAAATGCAAATGCAGCCATTAGGCATGCAAGGTGCAAACGGTCCATTTGCATGCTCATTATGGCTGCATTTGCATACATTCTGCAGGGTTGCACTCGTCAGGTTGTACCCACCCCAACCCTTTTCCATAGTGTAGGGGACCCCTTCCCATCCCAATCCCTGTTTGAACTATTATTGTAATCCTCGCTAATTTCCTTAGTGTAGTGGCCCCCCTACCATCCTGATCCCCATTTGAACTATTATTGTAACCCCCACCCATTTCCATAGTGTAGTGGCCCCCCTCCCCATACCGATCCCTGTTCAAATAAAAAAAAATAATTTCCCCCAGGCTTTTTTCCATAGTATAGTGGCCCTCCCACCCCACCACCCACTCTGGCACCCACATCCCACCCTGCTCCCCTGTCCCAGCATGGCCAGTCAGCTGGTGAGCAGCACAGCCCTCCGCACACCTCCACGGCTGCCCGCCAACTGAAATGTCATTGACAGCGTACAGCATAGACTACATGCCCATTGGTTGCAACTACACTATGGAAATGGGTGGGGGTTACAATAATAGTTTGAGCGGTGATCGGGATGAGGGGGGACCACTACACTATGGAAATGGGGGCACAGGTACTGCTATGGCAAATGGGGTTTAGGGATTGGGGGGTTCCACTAGACTATCAGGGAATGGGGACAGTTACTTTTAATATGTACACCATGGTCGGGGTCAGGGGATGGGCAGGGGGGTTCCACTAGCCTGCCAGGGAATGGGGACTTTAATATTTTAATACAGTATGTACACCATGATCAGGTTTTGGGGATGGGGGGGTCCACCAGGCTGCAGGGGCTGGCGGCTGTGCAGTACATCAGCTTGCCTATGGGTGGCTGGGACTTAGGTATGGTTCTTTCATGCCTAACATTGTGTGACACATCTCCAAGATGCACGGGCAGCTGCACCACACATCTTGGCTGAATATGGGAACATGCTGCATTATCTTAGGCACGCCTCTTCGAGATGCGCCGCATACATTATCGCTGCATTTGGGCACAGCTGGAGATGCACTATGCATCTCCTCCTTTCGAATATTGCTCTGCCATGCATTTCTTGAGATACTCTGGCTTATTTCTTTTGAAACTGTCCTCCTGGATTGTACCTGTAAAAGTTGCCTTTGGCGATAGTTTATCTTACCCGGTCAACAAAATATAAACAAAACAAACAAACGATTACCCCACCTCATGAACCCGGTAGGTGAAAATGTTCAAATTCCCACTGAAACCTCTTTCCGTGCCACCGAAACGTCATTCCACACCACAGATGCGAAAACACATTTTGGCCAGGATTTGAAAAATGGTTGTGTTACCAAACAAAACAAGAGAAAGCTCAGGCTGCGCTTGATGTGCGAGGGTGAGGGATGTGCTTACAAATGGATGACCATCTGAAAAACAGCAAACAATATGAGAAATTTCAGTGCTCCACAGAACAAATCAAAGAAACCACAAAACAACGGATTTAAACAACTATTGTTGTATTTTAAATTCCAACTTGTGAGAGCTCTTAGCGCCTCGGCTTAGTGCCTTCAGGGCCCCCTTGAAGGCACTAAGCCGAGGCGCTGAGGCTCTCACAAGGTGGAATTTAAAATACAGCAATAGTTGTTTAAATCCGTTGTTTTGTGGTTTCTTTGATTTGTTCTGTGGAGCGCTGCAATTTCTCACATTGTTTGAAAAATTATTGCTGTCATCTTCATGAGGTGCATGAAAAAATGGCTATGTTAAAAATATGGGGTCAAAATATTTAAAATTACCAAAGTTATGAGTGAGCATAGAAAGAGTTCAAGGTACACTCACAACTTTGTCATTTTTCATATATTGTGACCCCAAATTTTCAAAATAGCATTCTTATCACCCCTCCTCATGCACAAGGGTGGTGAAAAGTTTCAAATCCTGCTTGAAAGGTAATTTTGCCAAGCAACCACAAAATCACCTTTCGGGCCTGATTTGCATAATTCCACCACCATTGGTCATGAGGTGGGTCCCAAAAAGACCATGTTGAAAATGTGGGATCAAAATATATAAAAATGACAAAGGCATGCATAAAAGTTGAAACCCCATTGAAATACATTGAACTGCACTTAACCTTAGTTTCCCATATTGCAGTTGCAGGTTCCAGCAGCAAGACATGTCTTCCATCGGAGAGTGGATCTTTGCCCTGGGATGTGTTCAAGTGAGTAAATGTGTGTGGGGCCAGGGGGTGCAGAGTGTTGGAGTGCTCAGCGGGGGACAGGGCGGGGGAGGATTGACGAGGACCATTTTCTTTCTCGCAGGTTAAAAAAACATAGAGGGATGGTTTTCTTTATTACAGCTAATATTAAGGCAGGAACAGCAATCAGAGGGTGGGCGGGAGATGCCACAGGACACTAGGGGAAACAACAAACATAAGGGGACAGTGATCAGAGGGTGGGGGGTGGCAATAGACACCAGGAAAGCAAACTTAGGGGGACAGTGATGGAAGAGAGGTTGGGGGTGTCATTAGGCACTGTGGAAACAATAAACATAAGGGGACGATGATGAGAGGGAGGGTGAGGGAAACATACCACACAGAAAGGGGTGGCAATCAGAGAGCAGGGGGCACCACTAGACACCAGGGAAATATTACATACATAAGGTGATGGCAGTGGAGGGTGGGCGGTGCCACTAGACACCAGGGAAATATTACATACATAAGGTGACGACAGTGGGGGGGGGTGGGAGGTGCCACTAGACACCAGGGAAAAATTACATACATAAGGTAACGACAGTGGGGGGATGGGCGGTGCCACTAGACACCAGGGAAATATTACATACATAAGGTGACGACAGTGGGGGAGTGGGATGTGCCACTAGACAAAAGGGAAATATTACATAAGGTGACAATAGTGGGGGTGGGAGGTGCCATTAGACACCAGGGAAACATTACATACATAAGGTGATGGCAGTGGGGGGTGGGAGGTGCCACTAGACACCAGGGAAATATTGCATACATAAGGTGACGACAGTGGGGGGGTGGGAGGTGCCATTAGACACCAGGGAAAGAGTGTCTCACTGCTCTCACAGCAGCCCGCAGCATGAGCTCCAGCTGCAGCAGCAAAATTCAAGAAAGTCCTGCTGTTTTCATACAGAGAAAGCAGGTCAATGGCTCCTCTCGCTAAGCTGGGCACCCTGGATTTGGGGGTGACAGAAGAGGCATTTCTGACCATTAACTGAAGAAACATACATCAGAATCTAGCTAAACAGGTCCCGTTTAGCTAGGTTCTGGTGTTTGTTTTTTTAAATGATGGCATTTTTATGTCATTTTCATGCTTATTAGTTCGAAGAGAAAAGAAGTAAGATGGCGGGTCTCACAGCACAAAAAAATGCTTTGTGCTGTGAGAGGCAAGTGGTGAGAAACCAGAAATGGTCTTGTGACAGAATTTTTGGTGTATCAAAACATTATCCCAAGAGCTCTACTGAGCATGCTCAGAACAGAAAAAAAAACTTTAAGGCCTTATAACTCTGGAACTATTTAATATTTTTTCACAAAACCTTTCAAAGTCACTACCTTAGAATATCACCTCCTGTATCCTGAAAGATTGGAGGAAAAATTCCATTCCATGTAGGCTGTAGGTGAGAACCAAAAACAAAAATCCCATGCTGTAGGTGAGAGCAAAAAAAAATCCCATGTTAAGTATAGGAAGAAAAATTAGACATCTACAGAAAAAATGACATATACGGATCTCAGAAACCGCACAAGCTGCTGTCACAAAACTTTCCAGATTAACATCTTGCCTCCGTAACATGTTCAAAATTTCAGCTGATTTCGTCAAATGCTGCAAAAGGTATTACAGTGCAAAGTTAGGGGTTTAACATTCTCAGTCCTAACTATACAGGTGCTGCCATGCCCCTATAATTTTTTTCTGTAATTCTCACCTTTATTCATTACCAAGGACATTTGCATGTAAACAGGATCACTGTTCTATCTGTCCTGGCTGGTTGCATATACCTGACATCACAGTTCTGTTTATGACATCACAGTCTGTTGCTGTGGAGATAATTATGATGCTATAAACAGGGCATTATGATGTCAGGTGCAGGCAAGCAGAAAGAGCAGATAAAGTCTAAGGGACACTAATCCTCTTTTATACAACCGTCCTCAGTAATAATGAAAAAAAAGGACAAAATTATAGAAAATATATGAAATATAAACTGAAATGTGTCTAAATCTCACATTTTTTCTTCAAGTTTTTCTAATGGTGTCAGGGGCTCTTAAAGGTGTGGGGGGAAGCCAGGGATAGGGCTGAAGATCCCTGGGGGCAGCTTGCCATTGACCAACCTTGCCCCATGACCGAAGGGAGAAGGAATTGTTTTTGTATTATTTTACTTTTTTAATACATTTTTGAATACAAATGCTACTAATACCATTTTGTGCGACCTTTAGGAATGGCACCAATGATGGCACCCTTATGTTTGGCTTTGGCTTTCACAACAGCATTGATGTGGCAGTGGAATGTCCCAATCCAGGAGATATTTGTTGAAGTTAGTTCCTTAGCAGACCCTCTCCCTTTAAAGCAGCAGTAATGAACATTTGTGACCCTGTCATTGCAGCTAAGCACACAGCAATATTCTGTTTTTTTTTATGGCCAGTATTAAGTAGTGGGATGGATTTGGCACCCTTTAGGTCTACTTTCTGTGTTCTCCACCCAGACGTTTTGGCTAAATTGTAGCACAGTGCATGAGAACTAGACTCAGTGGTTTGAGCAGATGGCTCAGGACTCATTAAACAAATCTAAAGTGGCAATAGAACACTGGCTCTGCCACAGTGACTCCTTTCTAGCTTGCTGACCTTGACCCGCTATCACTTGGCAAAACTACCTGGTGTACAGGCACTCAGCAACTCATTTCCCAGTGTTGGCTGAAGACTTTATAGCATTTCCTCCGCAACAGCCTGCTATTAATAGGGGCAGCCTAGGCACTTAACATACCTATAGTGACAGGCTTGCCAATTATTGCATAACATCGATTCTGCAATCACCTTCCTCTAAGTTGCATTTCCCTGTCCCTTCAGCTCTTCCTCTGGTCACCATTTGCAGAAACAGACAGGGCGTCACACAATAAACAACGGTGAAGGAAGAACAACTTTTATTTAGTTGTACACAGGCTTTTTTGTTAGCGTAAGGCTGTTGTGGGATGGGAGCTTCTCCCTACTGGCTCTGGGTGAAGCATCAGTATCTTACACCACCACAGGACAGCTGTAGATGGTGCTGGCTGCTTGGTCCCCTTCTCACTGACAGATGGGGGTTCATATCTAATATAAATAGAGTTGCACGGTGCCTCCACACAGAGAGAAAATAAGGGGGGGCCAGAAGACTGCTCAGTGCACCCCCAGATGCTGTACATCCTCGCTGTAATCACTTCTCCCTCCAGCACCACACACACAGACAACAGTTCCCCCTTGAACAGCTTGCACAGTAAGACTGCAGTCAATAAAGATGACAGGTTTAAGCAGAAGAACTGTAGCTTTATTTAACACCCTTAGCCACTGAAAAGGAAAAATGGGTTAAAGTAAGTCCCAAACTTACAGGGCCCAATTTATTTGCCCTCATAAGAGGGGTCCAAACTGCTACCCGTTACTCAAGCCATCAGTTAATTAAGTCCTGAGAAGGTGCAACTTGATGGCCATTACGTCGGCTGTCACTAAGAAGGCCCAGCAAGGCACAGCCACTCTTGCCCATGACCACACTATACTTTAATACCAGTACTGTGATGGCTGTTCTGTACTAGAGTCCACAACCTTTTCCTTCATGGTACCAGGACTTTCCCTGAGCACAGTGGAAGCTCCCTTTATGTCATTTCATGGGTACCCAGTGGTGAACCATTGCAAACCTGTAGCACTGGCCTACATTGGTGCACTTTGAGTTAAACATGAGCAATATGCTTGAACTAATGCCTCCCCCCCAACCATGCAATTGTGAAAATTACGTTAAACCACTGCAAACTATGTATTTGCAGTCTGGCCTGATAGCCAACTTGCAAACAAACTCTGAATACCAGAGCTGTACCCTGAAGCAGGGCAATCCCTGTTCATACTCATGGTTATCAAATTGAGTGGTTCATTCTGATGCTGCAGTCCTCTGGAATGCCGATCTCTTTCTGTACCATTGGACTGACTTTGTTCAGATTCAGGGTCATATTGTCCCCTTTTAGGCATTGACTTCTCTGATGCTACTCTTTCCTGAAACTGCCAAGATCCTGGACCAACCCACACATCTCGGCTTTACAAACCCTCAGGGTAATATCAGCCCAACACATAGCTTTTAGTGACTGCTATGAGACAGACACCAGCAGCGCAGACTGTGTTTTGATTTGCTCTGCACTAAACTCCTCGGCATAATTTCTCATGTAGGCTGACATACAGATGCCACTTCTCTCCCTCAGTGGTCACCTTTGTTTTATTACAGTTCACCTCCCCAACACAAGGTCTGGAAAGGTGCACCATGCACCCTCTTACAAGATAGCATGTCTGCTCTCCATAAGATCTTCTTCAGAACTGACCAGCCGCCAGCATGGTCCATCTTAGTTATACAGTATGTACCAGTATATATATTCAGTTCGGGGACAGATCCTATTGGTCCACAAGCTGTCACTCACAAGCCATAATGCCCCATAACTCTGGGAAAGGTGGCAAAATGCACTGTCATATATTCTCCCAAAAGCCTGCAAGGGAACATTAACTGCAAACTCCCCTGATTGGTTATCCCAGTGGTCAGCAAGTTACAAGATAGCAGCCCCTTTCTAGTTAAAACATTTAGCCAAATATACAATGTATGTCCTAGTTCTCTGCAAGTAGATAAGCATCACTTTATTTGTCGTGAACTTGTTTTTTATGTCCTTAACCCCTATTTTTAAGATATGATGTTTATGTATCACTGTTTCTGATACCACTGTACTCACTGTATTATATGTACCTAATGTATTATAACTTGTATCTATTGTCTGTGCTACTGTATGGCCCGGGTCACAATTGACAATGGTCCTTTGGATCAGTTTGCTCACCCGGTTACCAAAAACATAAATAAATAAATATGTTCTCAAGGAGCAGTGAGTGAACTTGCAGTCTCTAGCAGGCTTTGCTCATGATTTTTTGTGAAGAAAAAGCTGCTCTGCTGCATGGCACCGGTTGGCCAAACATACTGATGGATGTGATAATGTTGGCCTGCTGTGGTGTGGTGCAACAGCCAGCCACATTCAGTTACATTCATCGAAATGTCTTAGCCACAGTGGTGAAAGGGAGCCTAGAAATGTTAGCTACATTCATTTTATAGTTGCCATTGGAGATGGTGGCAATCCTTCATGCACACCCAGTGCCAGGAAGAATAACTAGAGGTTAAAGAGCTATGAATCAGGTTGGTACATCCCGCGGACCTGGGTTTGATTCCCACAACCTTCACTTGCATACTGTGTGACCATGAGCAAGTCACTTAACCACCCCAATGCTCCCAGGTTGCCCTTGAAAACAGGCACTTGTTCTTAATGGGCCTTATCCAGTTACAAAAAGAATAGAAAAAAAAGATTAAATGAATGATTTTGTGAGGTCTGTTAGCAGTGAAACATTGCATACTAATTTTATGATTATTATGTGAATTTCAGCCAATTCCCTTATGGAGAAATCTTTATGATCTCAAAATGTTGCCTGATTTGGAATAAAGAATATTGGTTGATGAAAAATAAAACTATATACTTCATGTGAAAGTAGGTCTCTGGTCTGATTTCTCAAGTTATGCATAAGTTTTTGTCTGACCTGTTTTAGGCCTTTTAACACAGCATCTGAAATCTGAAACCTCCTTCCCCTCTCTCAATTAAACTTTATGCTTGAGAAAGCCAGAGTGACTTGACATATTTATGAGCCTAGATCTCCTGCAGTGATATATCAAAACTTCATTCTGTGTTGATCTGAGAAATCTGAACCCTTACTCCTTACCGAGAAACACTAACAGAGGAAAAAAATATTGCTGTAAACAGGCTACTGAGTGGATGGATTGCTATAAAACTGCAATTAAATGAAGTCCATTAGACATCTGGTGAGCTCCTTATTTCAACTGTCCTAGCAAAATGTCTGCAGAGCTCCGCCCTGCAGCCATAAAAAGTAGCTTTCATCTAGGCATGAATATACTTTGTAGCCTTGAGCACAAGCATACTTTGTTTGCATCCTTCTCCCATTCATTTACAGGAATCCTGAAGAGGCAGTCTTAAAATGACAAGGCAAGAGTACATGCTGGAAACCCTTGAGCTGCTTCTGTTCAGGTCCAGTAATGTCAAGTTCTGAATCAATAGCAGCATGCTTCTCTTACTCTATAGTCTTGTTGAACAGATTCTTACATGCATCACATGCAAAGTGTACATGTTATGAAAATTCACACAGTTTACTAGGAGTGAATTGTGCTATATCACCAGATTTGACTGGAATATCATTCAGTGCCCTAATGAAAAACATGATACCAATAATGCATGCATCAACTGCACTTGGGTCATTGCTCCTTGCTAAGCTCTCTAGTTTCTTTTCATCAGTTTGGACATGCCCATTTTGTTAATATATTCATCAACATGTGCCAGTGCCAGTGCCATTGGGACTGGAGTAAGAGAATGGCTAAACACTCTAATTAGGTTCAGCATCATTGATTTAGTGAGGTGCTGTGTAGTATTCCAAACACCAAGTGCATGCAAAGCGGGTCTGCCGCAGCTACAAAAAGCCCAGGAGGGAAAACTCATCAAAAAATGTAGCATGTAAAAAACCAAGTGAGGCAATAAATGCTAGATAGCATAAAGAAATGTATTCATGTGGCCATAAAGACAGGGTTCACATCTCTCTATGGCTTCATGAATAAACTTCTTAGTGCTATCTAGCACTTATTGCTTGACTTCATTTTTTGCACACTGTGTTTGTTGTGGTAGGTACTGTATAGTAGTGATTCAAACAGATCTCTTGTGCCTTGCAACTTCTCAATCTTCATATATTCCCCTTGATCTTTACTCTAACTGCATCTGATGCAAAGTTCTTGAACTTTCATTGTAGTAAACAGTAGGGGTCTCAAACCTGCTAGCTTCTACCTGTTTCTAAATTTTGTTTAGGACGTAGAGGGCATTCTTACTCCTGATGATGTTAATTTTTTAAATGGATTGAGTGTTATTTCAATGCCACTGATTAACTTCTATAGATCTTCTTTATCTCTCTCTCTCTCTCTCTCTCCTTGAGGCATTCAATTCTTAGGAAGCATCTTCCTCAGATTTAAGCCCAGCTTGGGTAAGGAAGTTTACAACAATTGCACTATGCATGGCATGCAGCTGCCTCTTTCTTCCATGGTCACCCACCCCCGTCACCCACTGTATCAGGTACTTATCTGGGGGGAGGTTCCCCATGGACATACCCCCTTGGTGTGATTCACAGGCAACAGGGTAATTCTTCCTACCCCCGAAGCATAATATAGATATCCGGCAGGGCTGTTTTGGCGGTAAGGGGCCTGTGATGACTGGGAAATCATCCTGCAGATTGCTGCAGTTACTTCCTTTTTCTTGACTCCACCCTCCTCCCTGATATCAGGCCATGCCCCGAGGTGGACTTGCATGCTCTAGTGTGCCCCTGCAGGAGAGGTAAGCTCTCTGGCCCACCACAGGGGTTGCTCAATGAGCAGAACCCGATGCCATCCCTCCCAAGCTGAGAGTGCTGCTGCATGGCAGCATCTACCTAGCCCTCAATATTGCCCGACCAGTTTCCTGGACTCGCTTCCAAACTCAGGTCTCCAGTGTGGGAGAGCAGCACTACCCACTGTGCCATCGGGTTGTCCCCACAATAGACTGACATAAAGCAGCAGTACTCTTTAGTCGAGATGTCACATCTGCTTTCACTGTTTGTTTCACAATCTGGTCAACAGATGCTTAGAAAATGGTTTAAGAGTGAGTCATACTTAAAGTCCTTCATTGTGGAGTATTGCCTGAGCACCAGGTTGTGTGTTTTCCATGTTCAGCAAATTCAATTATACAATGGGTCTTAAAAATTCTGCTTTCTGATTGGCTGACTGGCACCTTTTCCTGTTGTAAATCCTGCAGTATACCAATGGGAAAAGGTGCCAGCCACCAGTCAGCCACAGCAACCCCCTCCCCCCGAAATCACTCCGACCATGGACTGGCAAAGATGGGGAAGGACGGACGTTGCCAGAAACATAAACAAACTGCCGTCATATTATTTCCCCGCTCAACTCCACAACAGCTAAGGTGTAAAACCCTCGCTTAGCTGAACGGGCTCCCCAAGCAGCTGCTGCAACTCCAGTGCTTTCTCTAGCCAGCTGCAGCAACCAGAATGTCTGCCCGACACTAGGAAAGCCTCAGCCAGCCCAGAACGGGCTCCCCAAGCAGCCACTATGACTCCGGCACTTTCTCTAGCTGTCTGCAGCAACCAGACCACCCGCCCAACCCTAGGAAAGCCTCAGCCAACCCTGAATGGGCTCCCCAAGCAGCTGCTGCAGCTCTGGCACTTTCTGTAGTCAGTCACAGCAACCAGACCACCTCCCCGACCCTAGAAAAGCCTCAGGTATGCTCCCCGGACCTCCAGAACTCGCAACTTGAAAGTCACTATTTTGACTGGATGCCCAGCGAAGGAGCCAGGCACTGATTGGTCACTTCTACTCCACTGCTTGAATTCAGACTTTTGACAGTGTCTGCTCCCTATCTCTGGGACATCTCTCTCTGTAGGCTATTTTCTGGGCTAAATTTTAAATTAATATAAACTCTGCAAATTGATTTTAAATGCTATGCCTTACTGTTAGCCAGACAGAATATACATACTTGATAGCTAGCCTGATAGTTTCAGCTTCTTGTGATACTCATTATTTTTAGATAGCCTACACATGGAGAGACTGCTTTGTGAATATTTAATCCCACTATCTAACTGAGCTACTGTTTAAGATTCAGCATTTTTAGTGTTTATACTGTTAGCCCTGCCTCCTTTTTATCTACATACTTTGCTAATTTAAATCGACTATATCTCCTCTGCCCTACTGCATAACCTGCTTTTCTCACCCCCTGCTGCTGCTTTGTCCTTTCTCAGCTGCCCCAATGCCAAAGCACAGAACTCCCTGATTTTCTCACTCTATTCCTACTTAATTGTCCTGTACTTGCCACCTATTTACCGCTTCCTTTGTCTTCTCCTGCTGCCTGACCGCCATTTAGGCTTGCTATTTTTCCCTAGCACTAGTTAACTTTCTGTTTTTCCCCCTCTCTTCCATAGCCATCCCTGAATGGGGTCCCCAAGCAGTCACTCGGCTCCGGTGCGTTCACTAGCCGGCTACAGCAACCAGACTGCCCACCTGACCCTAAGAAAGGCTCAGGTACACTTCTGGGACCTCAAGAACTCATGGCTTGAAAGCCACTATTTTGATAGGATGCCCAGTGGAGGAGCCAGGCACTGATTGACTGCTTCTGCTTCTCTGCTTGAATTCAGACTTTTGGCGCTCTCCGCTCCCGATCTCTAGGACATCTCTCTCTCTGGGCTATTTTCTGGGTTAAATTTTCTCCCACCCCCACCCCCGGTGAACTTAAATAGACCTTTGGCCCACCCCTGTCCTCAGCCCAACAGCCGATTGATTACTTTTCCTGCTGCAAGTAATCTGCCCTAGTAGTTTCTCCATTGTCACTCACTGAGTGAACCTAACTTTTACTGCCCTTTTGAAAGTAATTTCTACCTACAGAGTTACCAAAAATTAATACCTCCCTTGTCCTACTAGTAATTGTATCACTGACCGGCCTATTACTGGCCACAGACTTTTGCACTTCAATACTCGCTGCAGATCAGTTGAGCCTAAGCCGTTTTTCATCTGCTCGTACACCCTCTGGCCTCCCAAACATTGTGATTTGCTGTGAAACAATGCTCACAGACTTTACAGTCCTTGCATTGCTATCAAACTATGAGCGACACTTGCTTGGCCTCTTCGTTCACTCCCTTTCCATACAGTGCCCATACTGGATCCCCCCCCCCGTCCCCTCTTTTCCCTCCTCCTCCTCCTCACTGGAGATGTGGAAAGTAACCCAGGCCTTGTTAACATGCATATCAACTGCTCTGATGCCACCTGGGCAAGAAAGTCTGATCTTAAAGTAGTAGCCTCCCAGCTAAGTTTGCTGAACTTGAGGCTTGGGTGTCCATGTACAAGCCCCATGTGCTAGGCATTTCAGAGACATGGCTAAAACCATGTCACTCAGACACCTCATATTAACTTCCCAGTTATTCCGTCCTATGTCTAGACAGACCGGGTAAGAAGAGGGCTGGGGGTGTGGCACTCTATGTGCAGGAGCACATCTCTGCCACCTCCATTGGCTCCTCAACCCCCTCCTCAACTAGTGAGTGACTTCTCACTGAGATCACCCCGGGTGCCTTAAAAAAATTATACCTTGAATGCTGCTACAACCCTCCCACAGGGGACATCCAGGGCCTATCCTGCTTCCTGAATGGGCTTGGGTGCATCTCACCCCCTAGAGATACCATAATAATTGGGGATTTTAACCTCAATTGGACAGGTGACTCTATGTATGAATAACGTTAGCTTACTGAAGGCACACAGCTTAGAGCAAGTCATCTCCTCCATCACCAAACACAACCATCACTCACCTAACCACTCCACTCTCTACTGGATTACCACAAATAGGTTAGATTTGGTCCTTGAGGTTGGAACTATGTCTGACTAGATTAGTGATCATACCCCCTTGTTCATAATCATAACCAATAAGTTCAACCATCCTACCCCCAGACTACTGTCTTTCAGGAAGTTCAACTGCCAAGATCCTGATACAGTCATTAGAGATGCCAAAGCCACAAACTAGTCCATCCTCTACCTGCACAATAACATCTCAGCTGCAGTCACTTATTTCACTGATGTCCTCTGAAAATTACAGGACAAGCATTTCCCCCTCACTACCAGAAGGATCAGAGGGGGTTGTACGCACTGGGTATCCAAGAAGCTTCTGGTGCAGATGAAAGAAAGGGATTGCAAATGGAAAGCTTACAAGGCATCCCCCACCCCCCAACTCTGGAATGCTTATAGGCAACTGCGCAACTCATGTAAACAGGCAGCCAAATCATTAAAATGCGTGTATTATCTTACACAACAGAGTAGCTCCCTTGGGAATCCTTGCAGTTTTTGGGCCTCCATCCGGTCCCTCTTAAACCCTATGACCAACAACCAAATTACCCAGATCAAAACCCCCTTGGGTTACATCTCAGATCCCTCTGAAATTGTAGACACGTTCAACACCATGTTCACTGACCTAACCTCTTATCTTAACAAACTCCCCCCTCAACCACCCGCTGGATGGAATACCATCCCAAATCACCCTCATTCCCACACTAATCCCGCCTCTCCACCCTCTTTTTATTTCAAGGTCATTAGCCAGAGAGTCACTGTCAAACACCTAAAGGCACTGTCAGCCAGAGGTAGCCCCGGCAGCAATGGCCTTTACCCTGGTTTCCTAAAACTCATCTCCCCTGCCATTGTCGAAATCCTTACATTCATCTTCAACCTTGCCCTCTCGTCTTCCACTGTACCTGACTCCTGGAAACTTGCACATGTAGTTCCAATTTTTGAAGCTGTTGATCCATTAGCCCCAGAAAACTATAGGTGCATCTCTCTCCTCCCACACCTGAGCAAATTACTTGAAAAAATCATTCACTACCAGTTATCTGAACACTTGGAAAAGTACAACCTTCTATGTCCCCTCCAACACGGCTTCCGCAGACATCATAGTACCTCCTCTGCCCTGACACTTTTTACTGACCACATACTTAGAAATATGGATAAGGGTAAGGCCTCAGGTGTGGTATTTGTAGATCTTTCTAAGGCTTCGACCTTGTAGACTACCAACTTCTCCACTCCACCCTGCACAGCTTTGGATGTTCACCTAACACTATGTCTTGGTTCCAGAGTTATCTATCTGTCAGATCCCAGACTGTCATCATAGGCAAAGATCACTCTTCCACTTTACCAATTCATACTGGTGTCCCCCAGTGTTTAATACTTAGCCCTCTACTTTTTTCCATGTTTATAAATGCACTCCCAGCAGACAGCCTCAATTGTAAATCACTCCTCTACACCGATGATTTAGTCTTATACCATAGCGACAAATCGCTTGAATCCATCTCATCCACCCTAACTGTCAACTATGGCACTGCTTACAACCGGTTCCTCTCCAATAAACAAATGGCCAGTGACAAGAAAACTAAGGCTATGCTCTTTGGCTCCAAACCCTTCCTGACAAGGCCACCAAAGCCAACTCGTCTCTCCGGGTTCACACTCCAGCAGATTCCCCCCCTTGACAATGTCCCCTCTTTTAAGTATCTTGGTATTACCTTGACCCCTCTCTTACTTTGTTTGGAACATATCAATAGCACCATGCGGAAAATCCACCAAAAACTCAGTGCTGCCTGCAGACTAAAACAATTGCTATCTACGGAGGCCCACCTTGCCATTGCGCAAGACAGCCTTCTGCCCTTGTTGGACTACTGCTCCCCTGTCTGCTCTCTCACATCCACCTCACTGCACACCTGTTTAAACACTACATACAATTTCATATGTCACTTTGTGCTTCAAGCTCCATACTCCACCCACCACTGTGCACTCTACTGGTCTTTAGGGTGGCTCCCATTACAGGGTCGCTTTGATTATACCATGGTCTGTCTAAATGACAACTCACTCGGGAGCAACCAGTTATCTCCCTGCTCTTCTCTATTCATAGACAGAGTGGTACCTAGGAGCCTCAGGTTAACCTCTGTCCCCCCCCCTCGAAGTTCCACGTATATCTTCTGTCATGGACAGCTGAGCCTTCTCTGTCTCTGCCCCCACCCTTTGGAATAAAGTACCTTTATCCATCTACTTGTCTGCCTCCCATCTTTCTTTCAAAACTAATCTACATACTTGGCTACTAAATGAGCCAGTCTGTAAATACTCTCTAGACAATACCAGAGGGAGTAAGCTGTTAAGGCGCTAGGACCTGTTGTGCTGTTTTTTCTAAAAGGTTGGGTTACCCAGTTGGGACCTCTCCCGCTCCTATATTTTTGCCTTTCCCACCTCTGTTTCTCCTTTGCATTCACTACCAGCATCATGCCTTGCTGCACCCTCTGCTCTCCTTACCTGTTCTCTCCTAGTAGTACTGCTGAGCTAATTATTAGAACTCTCACACAAGATTGAGTCTGTGTACCTTATTATTTCAGCCTAATGTCAGCTTGTACAGCATGTAGGCATTTTGCAAGTTTTTTTATTCTGAAATTTTTGCTGTGAATCTGATTGAATTATTCCACTACATGTTATTTACCTCGTGTTGAGGTGTGTTTCCTATCCTTTATTACATGTGTTACTCTGTACTATTGCTGTTTATGTATATTGTTACTGCTGTTTATGTTTATTTTATAGCCACATCTGTGGTCTGGGTTGTGACTGAAAATGGTCCTCTGGATCAGTGCACTTACCTGGTTACCAAAGACATACATACATACATACATAAATATACACTTGCCTCCCAAAAGAAGTGCAAAAAAAATTTGTGAGACAGTACCTCCTCTGTCACAGTCAGAGCAGTAGAGGAGCAGTAAAGGAAATCCATCGCTGCTGTTAAGCAGTCTTTTTGTTAGTGGCCGAAAGCACAGCGCCGGCAGCAGCTTGTGCACATCTCCCACCATTGCCATTCATGTAAAGCTAATTTTTCACAGTTTACTGAATGCCGATCGAAAAGTGGTTCTTTCTTAAAAAGGAACGCTAAAACTGCAAATCACGGCCCGACACCAGAACCTGGATACTGCTCATGCAGCTATGCATATTCTTATCCCCAGGGTTATGCATATGCAGTTGTGCATGCCCATTATAAAGGCACGGCTTTTTGGCCATGATTTCTGCAACATTTTAGCCCTTGTTTTTGAAGAAAAAGCAGTTTCCCTTTATCAGCATTCACAAAAATACTAAAATGCATTTCTAGCTAACTGGATATAGTGAGAAGCATACACGAACCTCCTCCAAGTCCACCGCCACAATGGAACATCCAGAGTTGTCCTCCTGTGTGTGTAGTATGGAGCAGATGGTTGAGGCACAGACAGGAGGGGGTGTCATTCAATTCACAAGCCATACATTACCAGATCCATAAAGATGAAACAGCAGATTGTTCCAGCACAGAGTGGAGGGTGGTGTCAGTCCATTGAATGGCAGTAATGCCTCCCCAGTAACAAATATGTTTTTTCTGACAGAGCAATAAGTACCCCAAAAATAATATAAAATACAGAAAAAAAGGTTTTTTCTTTATTTTTTTTTCATCACCAAAAAAATGGGGCCATTGTATAATCAAAATATGCCACTCCAGGGTGTGAGTTATGGTGGTATTTACCCATGCCTGGTGTATTTTGCTCACTTGGTCTGCGGCCCTGTGGCCAAACAACATACCAGGCGTGGGTATATTCTACCATAACCCACACCCTGTCATGGTATATTGCTTAAATGATATTTGGCCAACTATCTGGAAAAATGTGAGCAGTCTGTGGCAAAGAATATTGAGCACATTTAACCTAAAATGTAGATAAAATGCTCCACATCATTTGTGCAATGTGCTCTGCTAAAAAATAGGTGCAGCTCCACCGAATTAATAAAGTGCACCAAAAACTGTTATCTGCTTCCCATGTCCACTATCAACAGTGAACTTCTTAAATTCTTCTACACTTGTACAGTTGTGAACCTGCAAGTCTCTTAAGATGCTGTTCAGTTACAGTATGTCGTTCATCAGGTGTTCCCACTGGTTTAAGATATCGTCTGGATTAGACTAATGCTCCTTCAGAAAGTTATGGAAATGTGATACATGAAATTCAGTTGCAAGGAGTTTGTGCCACCCCTTACACCTGTTTTATGGTTTCCTGAAATTAATCCATTTAGTGACCCCAGAGCCAGAACCATAGTGTCAGTAAGGATCTGTTGTTCTGCTGATGCTTCCAGCAACTATCCTAAAGCACCAAAATTTGGCACTCAGATGTAAAATGGGTCAAAGCAAATGATAACATTGCCTAATTGCCTAATCATTGCCTAGTCTGGGAGGGGCTTTATGTACTTGAGTTAGCAATGCAAGTTTGGCAATAACACAGAGAATACTGGATGGGCAATCATGCAGAACCAGTGTACTCTGCCACAGAGGGGTCTAATTCCTTGTGACCTAGAGAGTGAAGCTCGAGAGGTCCTTGGGAATCAGACCCTGAGGCGGCAGAACACACTGGTTTTGCATGGGGTTACCTGTCCTGTATTTTTTATAGTGTATGGTTCCTCAAATTATTTAAAAGTCTTTTTTTCAGCTTTTAAACTGTATTTTGTTTGTCTCCTGCTTGATAATATGCTGAGTTGTGTGGTTGCTAGGGACTAGGCACCCCTACATTAGCAGTGCACACTCCCATTGGTTGCTGTTCTTGTGTGGGTGGGATTTACAAAAAAAAAACACATGGGAGCCAGACGTCTCGCTTAGTGAGAAAATAAAACTCTCCATATGCTTAAACTTGTAAGTAAAAACATTTTTGAAAATAAAATATGGTTGATCCTGCTTTTCAGTTTGTTAGTAATTAACTGATCCCTTGTCTAACAAACCGCCGTGGCCATTTTCTATGTGTTTTGAGAAATATTGGCATATGGTGATTTTCAGCTTGAGCTTTAAAAAAGCACACAAGCTCTGCAGTCTAAATGAATGGAATGCTTTTTTGCACATGTGGTCATTACAGCATTCCATTCCTTCTTTTGTGTGTGGATGAACAGAATTTCAGTATAGTGGAATTTCGAGTGAGAACAACCTTCCACCATACACTATAAGAGCTTAGAAAATGGGTAAAAGAAAACCTCCTCTCTCATTGGCTAAATCTCCCTACCACCAGGGCTGTTATTTCTTAACAACGCCTGACTAAAAACAAGTGCCACAACTGCCCAAAATAATGCCGCTTGAAGTTTTAAAGGTACCGCCATTTTTTCTCGCTAAGCGAGACATCAAGCTGGAGGCCCCATCCCTTGTAACTCTCCAAAACAGACACTGAACAAAAAAATACAATCCTTTCACACTTAAAAAAGGGCAGTTTTTTCATTTCTCCCCCACCAAAAGAGCTAATGTTGCTTAAATACTCAGACCCCTTCCGACTCATGATCCCCGCCCACTCTCGTAAATGTCCCAGCCAAGCAGTCCGACTCTATCTGTGGCACAAACTTCACAGAATTTCTGCTGCACTATTTCCAAGCTGCACTTCTTCCCGATCCCCACCGACTCGCTCGCTAGCTCTCTCAAATGTTGTAACCCACCGGCACCAGTGTACCTTTTCAGTCATGAGGTTGTCTTCTGTTCCCACAAAGCCTTCACAGTTTTTTTTTTTAAAAACATTTTGTTACTGTCCTTTTTGCTACCTCGGATCGCAGGACTACAGCTCCCATGAACCCTTGGAGAAAAAATCCCAAATCACTCTGACAGGCTCTCCTAAACAACAGCACCCAGGAACTAGTTTACAAAAAAATATATAGTTTTATTCTGTGTTTCACATTTATTCAGCTTCCTATTAAGTTTAATTCCATTTTATTAATAATCTAACACATAACCCATTTTCTAAGTGTAATAATACCCTCCAGGGTGGGCGTTATGGGATATAACGGACCTTCCAGGGGCTATAAGGCCCTCTGCCTGTGGCGTCAGGCCTCATTACGCCCGTGTGGTCCGTTGTATCCCAATAACGCCCACCCTGTCGGGTATTATTACTTACATAATTTACCAAAGCACATCTTTCTGCACAGTAAACTGCCAAAACTTGTGAAATTGTCATTAAGTCTAGCTGGAGTTGGATTAATATTCTCCGTATAACCTACAATAATCTGTAGATGGGAGCAGATCCACTGTGACTTGATAGTTTCACCACACCTACATTGGAGTTCTCTACAGCAAAGCACTTGAGATCATCTATGCAGTATCTCTCCTTTGAGTATCAGCTAAGGTACTTGTTTTGTTATCGGAGCATTTAACTCTATAATAAAACTTTGTAATGTGAGGTTTTATTTTATGTGGTTCAGGCTTGGCTTGTCCTGGTTCAAATTTTCTTTCTGTTTACGATTGCTGACCTGGAGACTGTCCAGCATCTGCAACTTCAGACACTGCACTGTGTGGGTACAACACTGAAGGTATATTCTGATAACAGATTCCTACAGTGGCATACAGAGTATTACGTCCTGAAATGGTTTCTGTGTTTTCATCACAATTGTCCCTAGAAACTCCAGTAGATGAACCTGACCACAGCAATATATCGTTTGGTGCTACACAACTCTTCTCTGTCACAGTTGCTACTAAATCTGTCTTTGGGTCTCAGCTACATGGTAAATAATAATCATAATAATCAGAAGAGGAAAGATGCAGAGAGTCTCAGTATATTGGGGAGTCAGTAGCTTCCTCCAATGGCTATTTTCTGCCTGGTTATAGTTTTGGTGTATTTTATACTTATTGGCACTTTTGCACTTTAATGGTATAATAAATTAGTTGCCACTAATTCCATCAGCTCAGGTGTGCAACACTTTTTCTTTTGAACGTATTTGGCAGTGTCTATGCAGACACAAAATAGAAGCACCTTAGATAGTGTGTTGCCTATCCTGTTTCTCTTTTTTAACATGAAAAATTATAGAATTTTCTAACAACAGGAGCCTAATAGAGATGTCATACAAGTCTACATCCTCTCACACCTCAAATATTGCCCAGGAGACAGAATGGAATGTAACCCCCCCTTCCCTCTATGTCTAGGAGTACTGGATGTTGTGGGGAGGGAAGAGAGCCACAGACCAGAAACACTCCATGACACTTCTTGCTGCTAAAAACATTAAGAAAAGAGGTGGCCTACCTTTTGATGTCTTCAGAATGGATATGGTCTAACTCTTCCCCTGCCGAATCTTCCTGGCCCAGCGGCGATGGAAACGAAAACAGCTCCAGATTCAGGGAGCACCAGCTGCTGTGGTCCCCCAAGCTGGGGGGAAGGGGGCCAGGACTATTCTTGTCTCAGGAGGTAAAATGACCAATGGAGCAATTAAAACAGAATTCATTAACATATTAGATTTAGGAAGAATCACCAGCACCATAAATTCTGCAAACCAAGAACTTTATTCTGGGCTTGAAAACGATTAGACCCAGACCATTTCAATTAAGAATGACATGAATGGAGCAGCTCCATAGGGCTGGAAGCACAGACAGTACAAAATGGCAGGTTCAGGTATATTTACTCTTCTTTTCCAATCAGTGCGCAGCAAAATTTAGTTCAACAGATCTAAGGATAATTAGATGAAAACTGGCTCCTTGAATTCTGACAGCTTCTTCCACAAAAACCTGTTTTCCAATATCACAACCTTTTGTTTACTTTCCATATCACTAAAACCTCCTGATGGGGGACTGCCTTACTCCTCTCATGCCAGCCAAATTAATAAAAGCCTTGGGGTGGATTAGCAGCCTAAACCTCTGCGGCTGCTTCCAAATGAACTTCCCAAAGAAAATCTCCCTGAGCCAGAACCTGCACTCTGAATTGGGGCTACTCCATACCAGCACCAGGCTGCAAATGTAAAACAAACTGTGGCTTCATTCCTTTCTCAGATTACTATTCCTATGAGAAAACCCTGACCCTTAATGGGTCTGATGGACCTACCCCAGACACGGGTACCGTAGGTCCCAGGGCCAGCCCCAGACACGGGCATGGCTGGCCCTATGGTGAATCCCAGGCCAAAACTCTCCCAGCCATCTGTACTTTTCTCCCAGACAGCATGCCACAAAGGTAAGCACCCCAGAGCTGCCACCTCCAGGATGCCCTACCACAGTACTGCCACCACTGCAGCAGCCCCACTGCCTTGGTACCCCTTACCTTAAATGGGGCACCGGGACCCTTACTCCTCTGAAAGGTTGCTGCTGGCACTTAGTTCTTGCTCCTACTACCTCCTGGTCTTCTTCCCCACACAGCAGATATCCACATTTTAAACAAGGGGGTGGGGTCCTCCAGAAAATACATGACTGCTGTTAACATCTACAACCCCCTCAACGGAGCACCAACCCTGCGTCACACTGATGCTGCTGTCTTATTTTTTTTTTATTTTATTTTATTAAATTCTAGGATTACAAATACCTTTGAGCAAAATGACTGCTCTTTTACAAAGGTTCCACATCAAAGGATGCAGGGGAAACATTCATACAGAGGTAGTTCATGGTTACAGGATTATCATAGCGAAGGCAAGACTATAAACAAACAGTACATAATGGAGAGACATAGTGAGCCTGTTAATGAAAAAAAGATGTTTCATAGCAGAATAGTACATTATATAGATCAGATAGTGTATATAGGATGTCAGGGTTAAAGAAAGCATAGGCAGGCTGAGGGGCCATTGTCAGGAGGTGATGGGTGGGTAACGAGAGTGCAGAGTAGATAGGGGTTGGGGGACCCAAGATCTGTAAGTGCCTATGAGAGGGGAGGTGAATGGTAGGGCTGGGCATAGGTGTGGAAGGATAGGGGTAGGAGGAGGAAGCAGGTGACAAGGAAGAAGGTGGGGGGTGTAAACATTCCACCTAAGACTAAGGAGAGGTAGGAGGCTGCCCCTAGGGGAACCAGTCACATTGCATGGTAGAAGCTAAGTGTAGATGGAGCTGCCTTTTAAAGGGTCTAAGTGTTGCTGGAGTAAGTACTTCATTGTTAAGGGCATTGCATCACTGGGGAGCTCTGTAGGTGAATGACCTTTGACCCATTGAGGTTCTCCATCTGGGAACCTGGAAGGTTTGATGTTGAGCACTACGTGTGTGCTGGGTACTGTTGTATGTCGTGAGGAGCCTTTTGAACATCTAGTGGCATGAGCCCAAGGAGAATCTTCTTGGTGATCAGACATGTCTGATACTGAATTCTACTATGAAGTGGGAGCCAACCGGCCTTCGTGTACAGGTCACAGGTGTGAGTTCAGTGGGCAGCACCAGTTAGGAGCCTGCAGGCTTTGTTGAGTGACACAGATGTCCTGTGGAGAGCAGTGGGAGAAGCAGAGCCATAGATAACTAGACCGTAGTCAATGATGGAGGTAACAGAACTATAGATAGCCAATCTAAGGGCATCTACGGTCATGCAGTGTTTGTGCCTGTGGAGAAGACCGATTCGTATGTTGGCGACCTTTGCTACATTGTCGATGTGCCGTACATAGGTGAGGGAGCTGTCCAGTGTGATGCCAAGATATTTAAACTCAGGCACATGTTCAAGTGAAGACCCAGACTGGTTTTTAATGGTGAGGGATTGAGATTTGTACTTGCTCCGTATGTTGCAAAAGGTCATGACCTTGGTTTTGGTAAAATTTAAGATGAGCTTGTGATTCTTGACCTACTCTTCTACATGCCTAAAGTCACACTGCAGCTGACACTCCAGGTGTTTGCTGTCATGATGACTAGTAAATAAGACTGCATTGTCTACATAAAGTAGTATTTTCTGGTGACAACCCCTGGGGAGGTTGTTCAGGAAAAGAGAGAAGAATAGAGGCCTAGTATGGACCCCTGTGGTACACCTGAAAGAACTGGTTTTTCATTAGAGGTGACACCGGCAATCCAAACATGCTGAACCCTTCCCTCAAGATAGCTAGCGAACCAGGGCAGTGCGTCATTAGAGAGCCCGATGGTTGACAGTTGCCTAAGTAGAAGTTGGTGGTGAATGGTATCAAAGGCCTTAGTAAGGTTGATGAATACTGCCCCCCCCCACACTTAACTTGGTGGAGGGTGGCATTTATGAGCCCTGTAAATTCCAGCAGTGTGGTGGTGGTGCTATGTCCTTTTCTGAAGCCATGCTGTTCCTGGCATTGGATGTCATACTTGGCCAGGTACTCAATAAGCTGGTCCGAGACTATACGTTCGAGTGCTTTGGAAAAGGGGGGGGAGGATGGAGATAGGCCTGTAGTTGGTGTGCTGCTACTTGTCGCCACTTTTGTGGACTGGTGTAATGGATGCCTCTTACGACCTACTAGGCAGAAGGGGGGCATAAACAAAGGCCACCGAATGGGTATGCATGCTCCCATCATAGTCCCTGAGTTCACCAGGAATGCCAACCTAAAATCCTATCAATCCTAAAACCCCCTCCTAACCTTACCTTTAAAAGAGCAAAGATGGTCAGAATGACATTTAGGTAAATTGCACATTAAAACATTTTTTGAAACTGAAAATTAGTTGCCAGGCTGTCTCTTTAAACATGTTAACTGAAGACAAGCAATAAAACAACTCTTTTCTTTTAAATAATAAAACATTTCTTTTCCTTCATGCATGCACCAATCACTCATCAAACACTCTCTCACTCACTCTCCACTCACACAGATGTAGATGGGTATAACTATAAACCCCTCCCAAGAGTACCAAAGAGTAAACATTAGCAAAACTGTTTTTTTCCCCTTAGCACTTAAACAGATTAAAGCTCTCTTTACAGTCTCAAGGAGAATAAGCAAATGATTAAGTGCAGTCCCCTAGTTGAAAACAGGAGTGCTCCCAGGGCACAATATGTCATGATTCCCTTTTAGCAATGCCGGGTCCCAGGCACACAACTCAGTGAGAAACTGACATAAATTCCCTCTGGATAAGTCAATCAATGAGTCAATCAGGGAGACAGTCCTAGCTTGGTTTTGGCTCCAAATGTCTACTCTGTCTCAAATAGGGAGCCCACTACCCCAAGGGGAATAATAGTCCGGGTCAGGCTTGGTTGTTTCATCTCCAAAGGAATCCTTAGAAATTATGTAATACTTGACCCTGCACTCTGCTAGGTCTTGCACCAGGGCAAAATGTTTAAAACAGCATAAGGCCAGCCCAAGGACCAGAGAAACACATGGAATGAGCCTTCTGAATGAGTTGCTGAGAGGAGTGACCAGTCCCTCCAGGCCTTGACTGCAACTTGATGAGACACTCTCGGAAAACCCAGTCTGATCTCTTTTACTCAATCACATCCCAGAGGCGTTCAGAGATATATCGGTGCTCTGTGGTGGGATATTCAAGACAGATTCTTCTTCTGATCCACCACTCAGCCTGGGACCACTCAGGTAACTGCCTGATATTGGTTCGTCGAGCAGCCTCCGGCTCCAACCACACACCATTTCTGTATAAAATAGTAGTCTGGTCGCTCCTTACAAGGCTGTCCATGTGAGCTCTAAGTGCTTTGCTCTGACCATCAGGTGCAGGGTGTTAATCCAGTAAGGTTATGGCAGGTCTATAGAAAGATTTAGGAATCACTCACTGTATCTTGTGGTCAGAAAACTGATAGCTCTTGGGGGGTCCTCCAGTAACCACTGGAGCAGGTTCATCCCAGACTTCCTCCTGAACCACCTCCACACTGCTGAGCCCCACCCTTATTACAGGGTGGACACTATAAGGAGGAGGGGCTTCACATCTTCTGCTGAACCGGGTATGCTGTCACCGGGCAGAGATCCCACTGGAGACCCCCTTGGTCCTTGGGAGTCCCCCAATGCAAACTGCAGACCTCTGTCCCTCCCTTTGCCATGGAGATAGTCAACAGCCAGTGGGATAGAGCTGGGCTGATGGCTGTGCTCCCCCATGCTGCCCTCAGGAGTCTTTCTTCCACAGCCTCAGTTTTCACGTTTGAAGGCCCTCCTTTCACCTCGACCACCAAGTCGCCACTCTCCTGCACTTCCAGCTTGGCTTCAGCTCCCTAATCTAGGCTTCCACTTAACAATAAGGAAGCCATGCCAGCCGTAATATTGGCTGAATAGCACCAGGGATTCCCCATTGGCATCCACTCATAAATTCCTCTGGGTGCAGCACTGGAGCAGAGTGCGGAAATGGGCAACTTGACAATCCTCTCACCTCTGTATCCACATCTCACACATTTTTCCTCGGCTTGTCCCCTCCCTGCTATGTCCCAAAGCCAAGAAAGCAGGGAGGTAGAAATGGTTGTGTGGGGCTCCTCTTTGGGTGTATAACCTTCTGCCATGGCCTTCCATAGATAAATTGCCTCAAAAGTCCTCAAAACACTTCTGCACTGCCAACATCTTGTAGTCTCTCTCTCTCTCTCTATCCCTCTGAGTCTCTCAGTATCCAGACAGAAAATGGGGCCTCACGCACAGCCCAACTTCAACACCTTTCCTGAGCTGGCCAGTCACAGTTCCCCTTTTTCACCACATGACCATTCCCAGCCACGGAGGTGCCAAACAGAGAACGAGAGAGACAGGCCTACTAGGAGCTCCCAGACAGGCCTACAACCTGCCATAACTGTGCCATGTGGACACAGGCCTGGGCCAGCCTGCCCCCCCCACAAGACTCCCTTTAGTAGCAGTGCCACCAGGCACTAGGGTGTGAAGAAATAGATCCCGGACAAGCCCCCACATCTGTAACTCCCCATTCCTCTATGTCTAGGAGTACTGGATGTTGTGGGGAGGGAAGGGGGCCACAGACCAGGAACACTCCATGACACTTCTTGCTGCTGAAAACATTAAGAAAAGTGGTGGCCTACATTATGACGTCTTCAGAATGGATACTGCATACAATCCCAAGGCACTCTTTGCCAAAAAGAGTAGGGGCATTTTTTTATTAAGAATACAAAACAATAGTCACAGAAATAATAAGTACCACAGTAAAAAGAGATCATATCCTAAAGAAACTTTAAAATAAATTAAAATAAAAAACAACCCAAGCCCCACATTACAAATAAGCCACCTCCCCCACCATAGTGTGCATAATCACAGCAAACCAACACTCATGTCCCACTTGAAAACATAAAAAACATGCAAATATCCCCCAACCCCCACTTACTACTCCCACCCTCTAATCCAGAATCAGTTCATTACATCTGACTCTAATCCTCTCAAAATGTAATCTTAACCAAACACATTCTGTTTCCTTGGCCACAGCTCACATAGATATCCTAACTTACACACCCACGTTTGTACTCCTATCAGTAGTCTCTCTGTCCTTTTCCACTAGTGCTGTTCATCTGATCCAGCTATTTAAAAATTCATTTTTTCACTACTACCCAGATTAGTGACTATTATCTGATAAAATCCTTTTGACAATGTCTTCAGTTTAAAAGAAGAGACTTTCTGCACATCTGGCATGTAAACCCCTCTGATGGCTGTTTCACCCAATCTACCTATTGCAACATAGGCCATTCTTTGCTGTTGAAGTACACACAGTAGCTGCATCTGGCTTGCCATAAATAGAATTTCATGCAGGCAAATATCACTCTCATGGTATTTACCTCATACCCCGCAGTCTACCTGAGTATTCTCTCAACACCAATTGTTGGTATGTCAACCTCTGTAACCAGAGTAGCTGCCATCTGGTAGCCAGAAATTTCCACAATTGTACTGAATAAACACATTCCATCACAAAATGCTGAATCGTATCTTCTGAAGCTTGACACTCTAAATTTGGGAATGTTCTTTCTGCTATGGATTTATGCTTTCGATTCCCTTTTATGTTTACCATCCCATAAGTACACAGCCATAAATTGTCCCACATTCATTCTGGGATTCTCTCATTATTCAGTTGCTTTAATGTACAATGTATTTTATCAGATGTACAATGTTTAAACTCTGGCTCTCCTGGTCCTATCTGATTCAAAACAAACTTGTACAGTTGTGTTCTAGTCAATGTCAATATATATGATTTGTTTTGCCTGCCAATCAACCAACTTTTTCAGTGTTGGTTTCAAATAATCTGGGATTTGTAATCTTGGAATAAATTTTGAAGAATCTTCCTGCCATTTATCTAAGTAATGTTGTTAAACCCCTTGTGTCCGTCCATACCATCCCTTGATCATCTTCTTTTGTCTTAAAACCATTTGTAGTGTGCCTGACCAGAACAGTGTATGAAAATACACTAAAGGGTGTAGCATGCCTACCCCCCTTTTTTCTTTGGGAGGTACGTATAATCTCATTTTATGGGGTTCAGCCTACTGCCCCATAACATTTGGAAAAATAAGATGAATATTTTTGTCTCCAGGTTCCCCAATAAGGGATATACCCAACCGACACACAGCAACAGGGGAAGCAGAAACTGTTTAATTATGAACACCCATTTTTTTTTTCGACAATATCCACCGCTTCCACTTTTCTGCTCTCCACTCACACTGCACATTGCACGTATCCAATTTGTTTGGGCCATATCTCCCTGTTCCACATAGATGCCCCAAATCTTAATTGGGTCCTTTGTTATTCTGATTCCCATTATTACTCCCTGTGTTTCTGTATTCCCCAATCTAAAACCCATGCTTTTTTCTTTATTTAACTGAGTGCCTGACACCACCGCATAACTATCTAATACCCTTAAGGTAGTTTGTATAGCCTCATCTTTCTGAACAAAGAGGCAGATATCATCTGCATATGCCAAAATTTTCAGCATGCCCTCCCCACTTGAAAGTGGATTTCCTGCATTATCATTATTTTGTACATTGTGTCGAATGTGAGGACCTAATGAGATCACATATAGCAGGGAGCTGAGTAGACAGTCTTGCCTTACTCCTGTCCATACTGGTATTCCTGGGCTGTTTAAACCCCCAAACTTTGTAACTACTGAATCTTTACTATATAATGTAGTAATCCACTGAATGACATTACACAGAATGTCATAATATCGTTATATCTGATATAAATATGGGTGGGAGACCCTATCAAAGGCCTTACTTTGATCTAGCAATATCAAATCAAATCAAATCAAAGCATCTTTATTTATAAAGTGCCTTTCAAAACCAAGGCGCTGTACAATGATTCACATAAGTACATAAGTTAAAATAATAAATTAAAAGCCGTAACTAGGATAAGCTAAGCCAAATAAATATGTCTTTAACTCATTTTAAAATTTCTCGACGGTTGGACAATCTCTCAACCAATGAGGTAGAGAATTCCACAGGGTTGGTGCTGAAAAGGCAAAAGCATGAGATCCAGACATTTTTAATCAAACCCTGGGAATCTCCAGCAATCCCTCGTTGGCAGAGTGGAGAGGATGGAGGGGGCAATAGGGTACCAGGAGATCTTTCAGGTAGCCGGGTCCTGATCATGTAGGGCTTTAAAGGTTAGTAAACCAACCTTATAGGTAATCCACCACTTAACAGGCAGCTAGTGCAGTTCGTGGACAGGCATTATGACTGGATCTAGAGATCCCAGTCAAAAGCCTTGCCGCCGCGTTCTGCACCAACTGCAGGCAATGGATATCAACCCCAGATAGCCCTAGGTACAGGGAATTGCAGTAGTCAAGATGTGTAGTGATAAAGGCATGGACCAATGTTGGCAGATCGCCCGGTGGGACCAGGTGTTTAATCCGGGCGATATTCCTCAGATGAAAAAAAGAGGATTTGACCATGGCTGACACCTGAGATTTTAAGATCAAGCCGTCGTCAAAAATAATGCCCAGATTTTGCAGCTGATCAGAGGTAGTGAGCGACATACCACCAAGCAGTAAGCCCGGTGGTTGGCCAGCCCCCAAACCCATCACCCGGCGACCTGGGTCCACTACCAACACCTCAGTCTTATCCAGATTCAGTCTCAACCAGCTAGAACTCATCCATAATCTGATCTCAGTAAGGTAGTTGTCTAGCATGGAGAGAGCACCATCTTGCCTGGGCGAAAAGGAAAGATACAGCTGAGTATCATCTGCGTAACGGTGAAAACCCAAGCTGTATCACCTGATGATATCTCCTAAAGGCAGCATATACACTGCAAACAACATGGATGCTAAAATGGAACCCTGCAGTACCCTACAAGGCAGGGAGTGAGCACCAGAGGAATAAATTCCAGTGGTAACCCTCTGAAACCTGTCTGTGAGATAAGATTGAAACCATTTGAGGACTGTTCCAGACAGTCCACAATAAATCCGCAGGTGCTCCAACAGCACACCATGTTCTACAGTGTCAAATGCCACAGAGAGATTGAGAAGGACCAGAATGGTACATGCCTTTCGATCTCTAGCCATTAGGAGGTCATTTAACACCCGGACAAGGGCAGTCTCCGTGCTATGCTTCTTCCTGAAACCAGATTGGAGAGTATCATAGACATTGTGAGTTGTAAGATGATCATCCAGTTGTAACGCAACTGCCTTCTCAATAACCTTCCCAACAAAAGGAAGGTTAGAGATAGGCCGGTAGTTAGCTAGTTCAATATCAGGAAACCTTCAATTTGTCTTGACTTACAATAGTGAAAATAGTCACGCACCAAAATCAAATTATTTTGAATTATTTTCCCTGGTACCCCACAAGTTTGTGAAGGATGTATTAGGGTGTCTAAGTTTCTTTGCAAACATTTATGAATTATTTTCCCCAGTATTTTCCAATCAGAATTAAGGAGACATATCGGTCGGTCTCCAGTTTTGCAATAATGTTCTATCTCTTGTCTTGTATACAAATTTAAAGAGTCCCTTAGCAAAGTTGTCCACCATTAATCCACTCACCTTTATCTCTTGAAACACTATATGGAGCATATCTAGCAATTCTATACTAAAAAGTTGAAAAAAATTTCACTGGCAACTCATCTTTTCTGGGTGACACATTTTTTCCTCAACCTCTTAATACCTAATTCTGTCTTTTCTTTAGAAGAAGGCTGCCCCAGTTTCTTTTTCTTTGCATCAGGTAGAGTAATTTTTATTGAATCTAAATATTCTTGGCAGTTCATACCAATATGTCCTAATACTGTCATTTCCATCATATATTGGTTTACGAGATAGTCCAGCTCCTCTGGATCTTTTGTCAACCTCCCGGCAGCGTTTCATAATTCGGTTATGGTTGTATTGTCCACTCTAGTTTTGCATGCTGCATAAGGATCTTCTGTTGGCCTCTTTTGTGTCCCATATGTGAATTCTGCCTCCAAAGTGGCAGCTCTGTCATACTAGTACCCCTTCATATCATTTTTAGATTTTTTTATCCGGTCCATATAGTCAGAGTTAGTAGTAGTATTAACTAGGTACTGTAGCTGTCTACATACCATTAAGTATTTCAAAAATTTCTTATTTTGAATATTGGCCCCATAGTTTTTAAACTATTTCTGTATACCCTGTTTGGTTTCATCCCACCATTCAGCTGCAGACTCATATAAATGGAGTATTATCATTCTAGCTCTGAATACTTCCCTAATTCCCTCCTGTACCATCCTGTCCTGCAATACTGCTGTGTTTAACTGCAAGCTATATTCCCTCTGGCTACTGCCATGTGCTTTGTTCACTGTAATTATGACAATGGTATTGTCTGAGAATTCAATAGGTATCGTTTCTACCTTTTGTACAGATACATTAGGCGATAGAAACCAATAATCAGTATGAGTTTGTAGTACTCTTCTCATATATGTTGCCTGAATTCCAGTCTCTAAGATTACGTATACATCCTGCAAACCTGTTGTTGTTAATTGTTAACATTTTCAGTAAGGCGTGAGTGTCACAGTAAACTTTATTACCAGCCAAAGATCTCTGAACCACATCTGTGATATAATTAAAATCCCCACCTACAAAAACCTGCCTAGCTGTGTCCATAAATGGCTGTATTTTCTCTATTAGATCAACTCATTCCTATTTCAGTTGAGATGCATATACATTAATGAACCTGCATGCTTTTATCCCCACAACCCATCCAAAAGCAACCCCCTCGCCAGTACCACATCTATCAATTTTTGTAATGTAAAGTTTGACTCTTTAAACAGAATACCTATCCCGTCCACCTTATCTGTGCCAAATGACAAATTTGATGGCCCCCAAACCCAAGATTTCTTATGTTGGGATAATGACCATATATCTGCCATCCAAGTTGCCTGTAGGAATGCTAAATCTAGCTGTGATTGTTCTAGTAAGGAAAATACAGCCTTCCTTTTTGCGGCTTTCTTAATGCTACACACATTTAGTGTGGCTACTTTTAACTGAGTCATGGACAGGTCCTCATTGGAGTGGGATTCTTAAGTCAAACCATCCTATCCATCTTCAGCATCCACTGTTACCCTATGTTTTCTTTTCTTTTTTCCATCCTCCTTTTTATCCAAGGCTGACAGAGAATGTACAGAAGTATCAGAGTCTGTTTCCTCCATCTCAGTCCCTTCCCAGTTTTTCTGTTTAGCTAGTGCATCAAATTTATTTTCCAATGTCACTTCAGTTTTCTTTAATAGTTTCAACCTGGAACTTCTTCATGTTACTGGTGTATGCCATTCTGGTGGGGGGGAAGGGGCATGGTTCCTGTATCACCCATTTCCCCCGTTGAGGTAAAGCTGAATCGGAGTCCAACTGAGTGGAAGTAGTTGTCCCTGGAACTGGTTCTTCATGTGCATCTCCCTTCCCTGATAGCTGCTGTTGCTGCTGTTCCTCCACGGGTTCCATTTCCTGAGGCTGAGCTGGGTATGATTCCGAAGAATGGTCAGCATGTCTCTCTTTCTGTTCCCTGCTTGTTGATGCCTCTGAGAATCAATGGTCTGTTTTATTTTTGTCTGCATTTTGTCTTTGTGCTTGCATAATCAGACTATCCAGATTCACTGCATCAGGTGTATTATGGGCTGCCAAGGGACATTTTTGAAAGACATGGCTCGGGGTATCACGCAGATTGCATTTAGCAACATTTTTATACATTGTGCTAATATGGTCATATTCCCCACAAAACATGCATTTCAGTTTATCACATGTACTGGCAAGGTACGTTTTCTCACCACACTTGTAACATGCCTTCAGCTGTCTAGCGTAAAAGCAAACCCCCCCTTTCATTCCCTATGAAATGACTATTAGGATGGTGTATTATACCAGTCTCATTTTGTCATAACTTGATTTGAAAATGCCAACCACCAGTCCAGAATGATTCTGTGTCTATAATGGGTTCAGGTGCACTAAGCACCTCACATCGTTGCTGGAGCCAATGCTGAATGTCTCCAACATTCACCCCCTCTGTTCAAAACATTACTGTTGTCCATTTGACAACTGGCTTAGTTAGTGTAATAACTAAAAATGGAGTCCATCATGGAGAAAATCTACTTTGGTTGTATTTATGCCCAAATCTCTCCAGACCATTAGGAGTATTAAAACTCACATCAAAATGATCTTCACCAGAGATATGTATAAGGGCATGCACATCTGCTGGCACAAAGTTAAGGGATTCCTTGATTCATTTTTTTCCCGCGTATTCTCTAGTGTGATGCACATCAAGCCCTCCTTTATATTGTAGGCACACCACATTGCACCTGGGAATTGGGGTAGAGAGGTCAAATAAATCTGAAAACCTTGGTCTTTGTGTATTCGGCCCTGTCCTTCCTTCCATACTCCCCTGCCAATTATTCTGCTGTTCCTCATGCCTATCATTCGATTGTTCTCATGGTGTCTTTCTTCCTTCCCCTCACTCCCCTGCTGCTGATCCTGCCTTTGATCTCCACCAGCCTCTGCATCCTGCTGTTCAGTATGTGTTGTTTGAGTGCCCGCTGCAGTGTCATTCCATGCTTCGCTAGTGTTAGCTATTCCCTCCCTCTCATCACTCAAACCTGGAGGCAAAGCGTCTTCTGTCTGGTTATGTTGAATTTGAAGCTGTGAATCAGGCATAACATCCATTGCTCTGGCCAGGACTGATTACTCTACTCCCACATGCTGTGCAGTGTTCTGTGCACCACTGCTTTTGTCTGTGCCAATCTCCATTTTGTTTGTATCAGGTAAGGGAATTTCATAGTCATTATTTTTAAACTGAACATTATTTGTACTGTGCGCCTCTTTTAGTAATTCACTGCCACCCAAACACTGTCCAGTTTGCATACTGTGTTGTACCCCTACCATTTGGAACTTCGTACCTCAATTGTCCACTCTCTGTGGGTCACTCCCATGACTGTCAAAGTCAGGATCCAGAATCCATTGCCCCGTTTCGTTCTGTTTCCAACCAGCATTCATCAATGCAAACTCTGGTGTCCACTCCAGTTCTGGAGAGCTATGTGCCATTCCAAAAGCTTCTTTAGCTATTCTCTGGCCAAGTAATGTTTCTTTGCTCCTCCATTAGATTTCTTCTCAGTGCCAGCTGAGAGATTCTCTCTCTCTCTGTTTCATCTTTCTTCCCAATCGCCATTTCTTTAAATCCTTCACTTTGTTTCCCCACCGTTGTCCCACATATCCAGGCTTGAACACTCCTGTACTTTCCAGAGATATAGTGACCGATTAATTAGCCAGATGAAATTCCTCCCAGCTGATCTCCATTTCTGAATCATCAGATGCCAGGTCTTCCACCCAGCTCTCTGCCCTAGACACTATATTGTCCCGTTCCTGAACGTTCTCCTAACTTGCTTCAGCTGGGAGGGAGAACAGCTCCCCAGCTTGCTGCACTACCTCCGTAGCCTCCTCCAGATCCTCCATCTTGGATATGGGGCTAACAGCGCCCCTCCCCCACCAAGAATAGGATGCTTTCCCCAGTGTCCTGGCCAATACTCCCCTTCCCTTAAAACTGGTTCATGCAATTGTCCAGGCTATGTGTGGGTGTTGATGTGCGATATGGCCACCACTACACATTCAGTCACTTCACTACCAATCTAGCATTGCTTGTAAAGCACTTTGGAATACATTGTGTATGAAAAGCACTATATAAATGCTGGTTATTCTTCTTCTATTTAAAAACCAGGCTGCTCAGTCCTTGTTGTGCACATTCTTAACTGTTCTGTGCATTTCAAAGTGTTGTGCCCATTCCGAACAGTTGTTCAGCCCAGTTTAAAGGTCATAACATTTTAAATTTCTCATTCACCCCACATCCAGCTGCTTACTAACCATTCACTGATCAAAGGTGTACCTTTTAACTTGTAAAAATCGGTAACGTTTTCCTTTCGATCTTAGAACAGAACAAAGAAATGGCCTTTTTCTTCTTGTTTCCTTTTTACTTTGAAGGGGGAAATGCTTATGTGACTCCTATGTAAAAAAAAAAATTACTATATATAGTGTACGATGGAACGCTAGTATGTATAAAAATCCATCACTAGAATAGTTTTGTTATGCTGCAGTAGCCACGCCATTATTGTTGTTATGCTGTACTAGCTACATAGCTACTGCAGCACAACAACTCAGAACCAAGGCACGTGCTTTGACTGTTCTGATCAGCCATGCGGTTGCTTCTGGTTCAGCTGTCATTTTGTTAGTTTTACCAGGATTTTCAAACATACGGTTATACAGTATGCTTACAGCTATGTCAGCTGCGGTATTTTCACGTGAACTGAGTGATCTTTGTAACATTGCCAGCTAGGGTTGTCAGAACTAGTTTGAGCAAGATTCGAACCCATCTCGAACCCTGGTGTTCGAGTTCTAATTTAGGACTCGAACACTAGAGGGTTCGCAAAAGGGTTCGAATCTTTGTAAAAAAATGTTATTTTTCTGTTTTCTGGTAAGCGCATCCCTTCCAAGTCCCGAATGCAAATCTTCAGCCCCCGATTGAAAAAAATCTTACTCAAGTTTCGCCTCTGTTCCCAATCCCATCCCGATGCAGTTACTGACACTGTTCTTGTGGGGGAACATTGTGAGATCGCGCCTGCGTAGTGCACTGCATACCCTTGATCCCAGACTGGCAGTTACCGTCATCACTACCACCTTACCAACTGCTCTGCAGTCATGTGGTGCTCATACCAGCACGGTATTTAAGTCACACGTGGCTGCGTTCACTGTTCATTAAAGGAGTTGCATCTGCTGTGCCTGATTGGTTAGCTATGCATTAGTCCGATTGCAGTTGCAAATGAACTCGTGCATTTTAAAAAAAAGTGACGACTTGCTTTCCCTCCAGCTACTACAGTAAAACAAAATAAAAAATCTAAAGTGTGGTTGGTGGACACTGGGTGAAAAGGAAAGCAAGGGAGGGTAGGAAAAAACGGTGGGGTGAGGGTCTCTCTCGCTGTGTGCCATGTGGGATATTATATCTACTAGCTGACTGCCTGCATTGGAATGCTTAGTCTCTAGTTGCCAAACTACTATATTCTGATGAATTTTCTGATTGTCCTGATCTGTTTAAGATTAACTACTCATCTCTGTCTAGTGGGATTTGTCGTGGAGACAGAGCATCCTGGCTGGGGGAAGGGTGAAGAAAATCAGATTTTGAGAGAAAACAAAGTTAAATGAGTGAATGAACAGTGAACTTTTATTGAATTGAATTGTTTAAAGTCAAGTCCTACAACCAAGTATCAGGAGGGATGACACTGCTGCTGTGTTCCCTTCCCTTTGACTGCACTATACCCTAGTTATTACTGCCCAGTGTGTGTTTGGTGGTGGTATTATCCTTAAATACATTTTTTTACTGTTGGGAGGAGAGACAGAAACATCTCCTGTGATCAGGCCATCACCCTGCTGCTGTGTGCCCTTTGACTGCACTGTACCCTAGTACCCAGTGTGTGTTATCGTGAGAGGCCCAGTGGCTAGTTTTCTGGTGGCATTATTCTTAAATACATGACAACGAAGCCTAAAAATATATTTCCCTGTTGGGAGGAAGACAGAAGCCCAGTGGCCAGTTTTGTAGTGGCATTGTCCTTAAATACATGACAGAAGCCTAAAAATATATTTCCCTGTTGGGATGAGAGACAGAAAAATCTGTTTCCTGGGTTTGTGTATGTAGCTCCGTCTCTTGTGGTCAGCCCATCACCATGCTGCTGTGTGCCCTTGACTGCACTGTACCTTACCCAGTGTGTGTTCACGCAGAAGCCCAGTGGGCAGTTGTGTGGTGACATTATCCTGAATACACAACAGAAGTCAAAATATATTTCCCTGTTGGGAGAAGAGACAGAAAAATCTCTTTCCTCGGTTTGTGTGTGTAACTCCGTCTCTTGTGGTCATTCCATCACCCTGCTGCTGTACCCCTTGACTGCTATGCTTATGCCTTTGCCCAGCAGCCCAATCATTCTGTAAGCCTTGAACCTTTAGTTGCAAACTGTCATATTCTTCAATTACTTTCAGTCCACTGCATCACAGTGTCACATAGCCAAAATAAAATTTTGAGTTGTAGCCAGTGATCATAGATCACATTGCTTTCTTACACAGAAATTGTGTGGGTGTATTCCTGCAGTATACTGGTTCTGTTATGGCTGACACCAACATAGATGAAGCATCTAGTGCTGGTGTTGGAGCAGGTGTTGGTGGTAGTGGTAATCCTGGTGCTAGCAAAATAAGCAAAATGTTTCACGTGATAAAATTCAACAAACAGCAAAAGAGCAGCAGTGAAGTGGTAAAGGGGACCTTTAAGAAAACCTGTATAGCTGCTGGGGTCACACGGAGAGGCACCATAAGGTATGCCATTCATGCTGTTAAGATCCCTGTGACTAGCAGCAATAATGCAAGTGACAGTGAGTCCCTCTCTGACTCAGACAGTAGCTCTTTGTCTCAGTCCGACACTGTTGTGTCTCATGACGAATCATTACTTCCTCAACAAAGTGAAATGAGCAAGTCTGCTGACAATGAATCAGGTAGTGCACTTGCAAATACATCCAGCACTGTTGGCAATGAAAAGGACATATCCATTGAATCCACCACTTCTGTGTTGGCCAGCAATGAAAATCCATCACAGTCTTCTGCCCACTCTTCTAGCACCAAGGAGCATGTCCCAGGTTCTGTTAGGACAGGTGAAAAGACACAAACAGTCTTTAGCTATCTTCCTAGCACTCGAACAAAATCTGTCACATCTGAGGTGTGGAATTATTTTTCTGTCAGTAAAACTGATCCATGCAGAGCAATTTGTTCCCTGTGTAAACAGAGTGTAAGCCGTGGTAAAGTTGTGTCATGCCTTAGCACTACAGCTCTTAAACGCCATCTGAAAAAGCATTCAGTTTTGCTTGATCATCCAAAACCCATGTCCTCCATCTTCCAGACTACACGTGAGAAGGGTCAGGAATCTGAAATGGATACTGAATTGTCTGAACTTGATGCGGGCAGAACCACTGCCAGCCCTAGGATCACTGTTACCACCAATGCCAGCACCATTAGTACCAGTTGCACATCCAGTGATGGCACTGAATGTATAAGTCCTAGTCCACCATCTCCGTCCATCTGCCCATCGAGGCATGGTGTATAATAAACCAGCAGGGACATGTTGTAAACAGCTAACACTGTCTCAGGCATTTGAAAGGAAGAATACCTTTACTAGAAATCATCCAAAGACCCTTCATCTTAATCACCGGATTGGTGAACTGTTAGCCGGAGCCCTTCTCCCATACTCTTAGGTAGATCATGAGGATTTAAGGGAGCTCATGACATTAGCAGAGCCTCGTTACAATGTTCCTCATCGAAGGTACTTTACCTATGTTGAAATACCAAACATTTATCAGGCTTTAAAAGTGACAGTGATACTTGCACTTAAAACTGTGGAGGGTGGGGTTATTCATGTCACAACAGATATGTGGACCAGCACTCAAAACATAGATTACATGTCCCTTACCGCTCATTGGGTCACATTTTCTTGTGCTTCTTCAAAAACAAAGACACCCCAAAAGATGGCGCTGCTGCATATAAAGAAGTTTGAGCAAAGTCATACTGCTGCAAACATCTTGCAGGAACTAAATGACCTCCTTGACGAATGGGTTTATTTTCACAGTCTAAAATGTGGCTTCATAGTAAGTGACAATGGAGCCAACATCTTGAAAGCAGTACAGGATGGAGGATTTATGCATGTTCCTTGCTTTGCACATTGCTTACACTTAATTGTCATGGGATTTCTCAGCAACAAAACACAAGTGGATGGTATGATTGCTGTTTGCAAAAAAATTGTGACTCACTTTTCACATTCAACCAAGGCTATATGGACATTGTCCGAACTGCAAAAAACACACAAGCTGCCCCAGCAAAAGCTGATTCAAAATGTTTCCACTCGTTGGAACTCAACGCTTTATGTGCTGCAGCACCTCTTGGGGCAAAAGCAAGCTGTACATGAGTATTGCTCCAGTTACATTATTGGAGATGGCATTATGCTGTCTGTGCTGCAGTGGAAATTAATGGAGACAGTGTGCTGTATCCTAGCTCCTTTTGAGACAGCTACAAGGGACATGTCTTCTGAAGGCGCATCTGTGAGTCAGGTTATCCCACTCATAATGCTCATTTCACATCATCTTAGTGTTCTAAATCTACAAATAGAAAAGACAGCTCTTGAAGGACAACATGTCGCTCTGTATCATGGGAATCTCAGAAAGAGAATGATGCAGTGCTTCAAAACCAATGACAAATTAGTTGCAATGACAAAATCAAAACACTACATCCTTGCAACCTCTTAGATCCCAGGTTCAAGGCTATACATCTTCCAAAACAGATGATATAGAGCAGTACAAATGTATGTTGCTAGATGAGCTGCAGCACTCACAGGAGTCAAACACAGACACGCATCAGTACCCTCAGGTTGTCATCACCACAACATGCAGGTTCATCTTCACAAAGGATATAGAACTGGAAAAGTCACCAAACATTAACAGTAGTTGTTCCACAACTGCCACTTCTTCAACCCTTAGTAGCAAGCTAAATCTGTGGCAAAACCTTTCCCAAATTGCTGCCATACCAGCTTATTCTGATTCCTCTTCTGAGTGGTCTCTGTCCATCATGGTAGACAGTTACCTGCAAGAACTGCCTATTCCTATTGATGCATGCCCTTTTGAATACTGGAGATCAAAAAAGTCAATTTGGACAGAGCTGTATGAGGAAGCCTGTAAATATCTTGGTTGTCCTGCAACAAGTGTCTCTTCAGAACACATGTTTAGTACAGCTGGCAATATTGTGACAGACACCAGAAATAGGTTGCTGCCAGAAAATGTACACACGTTAACTTTTATTAAAGTTAATAAGTCAAGATTTTCGTATTCCTACAAGAGTATACAAACTGATCCTGAAGTGATTGATGTTGTGGATGTTGATGGTGATGACAACTGAGATGGTGGTGGCTGGTAAATACTGTGTGGGACGGAGTCTCTCTGCACCAAAAACGAAATTTTTTCAGAATGTGATGACTTTCGTTGTCGTCTCTCTCCTTTCTCGATCTACTACCTTGGACTATATACCCCCCAAAACTTTCACCATTTCATGGCAAACTGCTTTGTAGCTAGGGTCTAAACTAAAGTCAACAAGTTTTATATACAGGGCAATTTTAACATCAGAGGGAACAGGCCCAAATTTGGCATAAAAGGGACACTGTCACGTCAATTCTTTCTGTATCATATTATTTATAGTTAAAGTGCAAACATATATTTTTGGATTTACCTTCTGTGACTTTGTGGTGCATCAGTATGGGCTGGGACAGGAGGCGGTCTATTTTTCAATTTTAAAGAGGACAAAACAATGAGTTCTAATTGGTAGCTGTTTATTATTTTTTCAGTTACAGAAATGTTAGCCATAAACGAAAAATGGATGCTAGTACATGGGTGAGGGTTGTGGGTTGGTTTTAACATGGGTGTAAGGGTGACATGGGTGTTACTGCACAGATGAGGGTGGTGGAAGAAAAGTGGAATGGATGATGGGGTGAAAGGTGGGTGTTGTTTTAGTTCTTTCATTTACAGATTCGTGATCAGCTGGGGATGGTGAGGAAAAAAATGATGACAGACCGAACCTACTGTACACATAATATATATTCTTATTAAATACATTGCAAACTGCTGCCACCTAGCACAATTGTCCTGTCTCCTTTAAAAAAAGAATAAAGGAATCAGAAATAAAAGAAAATCTGCATCAGCAGTTTTCACAGAATGTGACGTATCATAAAGTGTTTTTGCTTTGTAAGTAGTGATAATTTGATACATAATGGGGTTGACAGGCAGCTGTCCTTAAACATCACATACCAACTGCTGCAGCTTCATTAAATGTTCCTTAGTATGTGGTGAAACCACTTTTTTTATTTATGTGACTGAAATACAGATTTTATTGACGTATCAGCTGCAAAAATGCATCATCTTAGAATTTTTTGTATGTATTACTTCAATTTGCCAACAAAAATGTTGGTATATGTATGCATTACCTTATAAAATTGCATGCATTTTGCCAGCAACAATGATTGGCATATTATTTTTATTCAAATGTCTTGACTGACTATGTTATGACATAATATGTTTTGCCACAGTTCCACATGCTGCTGCTGTAGTACTTGGCTTGACTTTGTTATAAAAGCTTTCTTTTAAACATAGCAACTTTTGATTCACTCATTTAAAACAGAAAGCAGCAAATAGCTGAAATTAGGTAATATCAGTTATTTTTCTCCTAATTCATGACGATGAGTATATATAACTGAGTACATAAATGGCTAATGTGCCTCTTTCTTTCACTAAGGAACTATGATGCAGCTGCAGCAGGAAAACTTTTTAACATATGGGTGGTGGTGGGCTGTTACATATTAAGTTGCTGGCTTTAGCAAACAGAAGAAACCATAGATAAACCTAGTTGTATTCCTATCAATGTCACACATGATAATTTCTCTCCCCCTTATATTGAACAGTTTTTCCTTTACATGAATCTTATTACTATCTTCGGTACTGGCAGCACAATAAAAAAATAGGGCTCGAGTTCTAAAAAGTTCTAAAAAAGATTAGAACCCTAGAATTTTTCAAAAGTTCTAGACTAGAACTAGAACCCAGAACTTCAGAGGGTTCTGACAACCCTATTGCCAGCATCATTTACTGCCTTTTCTTCAGTAACTCATATTTATGAGCATTTAGCTTGAGATACACTGCCTATAATGTTGACCTTACTGGTGCCGTAAGTAAAAAATTGTGCTTTCATTCAAAAGTCTGCCTATTTCAGTGACTACTTCTTTTTTGTTTTGAATGGAAGATTGCCCATCCTACACTATAAAAGACAATGTATAACTAAGCATCCATAACAAGCTTAAGGATTCATCTTGCAGTCGTCATGACAACCGAACCTCTCAAGCTTCGCTCTCGAGGTTCAAGTGGTCGCCCTGACGGCCACTCGATGAATCACAAGCTTGTTATGAACACTTAGGTATACATTATCCTCTATATAGTGTACAGAAGAATGATGTTCTGCATGGAAATCCATGTTCAGAACAGCATTGTTGTGCTGCACTGAGTATGTCACTAGTGCAACACAACAACATCGAATGTTGTTGTGCGTTCACAATGAAGCGGCCACGACAGTGAGAGCTGACTCAAAAGTGACTGGTGCCAGAGAGAGCGTGCCACAGTAAGGCAGTTTAAAATTATTTGGGGGACATTTTTTAACATCGTGGCACAATAATGGTTGCCCATACACTATAAAAGATTGTGAATGAGTAAACATATACACACACAGGGCTGTTTTTTGAGTTCTTGGTTTCCGTGTTAACGGGATCTCTTGAACTGTGCTCTCAAGGTCTCTTGTCACCACAAAAAACACTCAATCAGAAAACATCCTTGTTGTGTATGAGTGCTCATACACAATCCTCTATATAATAAAATCGGGTCAACCACACAACATGGCATGTGTTTCTATCGAGGAGAATGGTAGTGATTTGCCTGGTGCCCAATGGCACCCTCCCCCCAACCAATCTATGTTCTGGTATAGGTAGTGTTGGCCCTGGTGTCTAGTGGCACCCCCTGCCCTCTGCTTCCCCAGCCTATTTTGCTTAGTTACTCACTGGGGCCTAGCGGTACCCCCACCCACCACCGAGTACCCATCCCAGTGTCACCCTGACACCTCAGTTCCTAGCGGTTCCCCCACACCACCCACACTGCACACACCACCCAGCCAGTCACCCTGTACCTCTGTAGCTGATGCCATGCAGCAGGTCCGATATGGCGACCAGCACAGCCCTTCTCTCACCTCCTCAGCAAACTGCCATATGGGATGCCAAGGAGTGTGCATGCAGTATACTGTACATAATGTCTAATGTGGTTTCCAATACATCCATAGGAGTTCCACCTCTATCTATCATGTACTTGCATTCATAACCTACTGCCATCAAGCCTTGAAATTATCACATGAAACCATAAAACAATTTTTATCTGGAATCTCGTTCTTCTTATCTCAGTCAAATCCGTCCCTGTCTTCAATTTAATCCCATGCCTCAGTTAAAGTTCTCCTGCTTGGAATTCATAGAGCATCATCCTCAAAAGCTCCTAATCGACTCCCTAGTGATGGATCTGTATTCTGACACTTGTTGGACTTGCTGTGTACCATTCCATTTGACCCTACCATGAACATTATGGTGTCATCAGCCATTTGTTTAGCTTTTTGTGGTTTCCTGCACCCTGGAGAGTTTACTATATCAGCCTCTTCTGCAAAATTCCTCACAGTTGCCAGTTTAAGAAAACAAGCAGATCATTATCATGTATGGCTTGGACATAATTCTTATGCATTCTCTGGTCACTCCTTTTGGATTGGAGAAGTATCATCAGCATCCAAAAAGATCATTTCTGCACATATCATCAATGGACTCGGAAGATATACTTCTTCATGCTTCAAAACATATATCCCTAATCTGGAAGAAGAAATCAGACAAACATTTAGGATTATCTCCTTTTAGCATGCCCAAAGGCTGACAGTTAAGCAGCCATGGTTCCTCAGAAGTTTCCTCCACAGGGTTTTTTTTCCTCGCCTGTGTGGTACTGTTCACACTGTCTGTGAGTTGGAGGAGGTGATACATAGATACATAGACAGTTTTGGCAGATAAGGGCCTATGGCCCAACCAATCTGCTCATTTGAGCTTGTAAATTCAGTTTATGTTTTCCTAGAAGTCTGTTGCTCCTACCCCTGACCTCCAGAATTCATTTATATCTATCCCATGCATTCTTAAATCCCATGATTGTTTCAGCCCCCACCACTTCCTCTGGCAGGGTGTTCCACTTGTCCACCACCCATTCTGTGAAGAAATTCTTCCTCACATTTCCTCTGAATTGTCTTCCCTCCAACTTCATCCGATGCCCTCTAGTCCTGGAACATCATTTTTGCTTAGAAATAGTGTATTCCTGCACCCTGTTCCTCCCTGTAAGATATTTGTATGTCTCTGTCATATCTCCTCTCTCCATCCTCTCCTCCAGGGAGTACATATTCAGTTCCTTCAGCCTGTCCTCATAGGACTTTGATGCAATCCATGTACCATCTTTGTTGCCCTCCTCTGAACCTTCTCTATCCTGTCTATGTCATTACGTAGATAAGGTCTCCAGAACTGTACACTGTACTCCAGGTGGGGCCTCACTAGTGTCTTGTATAGTGGAATTATGACCTCCCTTTTCCTGCTGGTGATGCCCCTGCCTATGCATCCCAGCATCCTATTTGCTTTACCTGCTGCCTTGTCACACTGTTTCCCTACCTTGAGGTCATCAGAGGTGATAACCCCAAGATCCCTTTCCTGCTTGGTGCATGCTATATCCTCACCCCCCCCCAACTGATCTATTGTGCCAGAGTTTTTGTGACCCATCTGCATTATCTTGCACTTCTTTGCATTGAATTTCAACTGCCAAACCACTGACCATTCTTCAAGTTTAGGCAGGTCCCTTCTCATTCTGTCTACACCCTCTGGTGTGTCTACTCTGTTACAGAGCTTTGTATCATCAGCGAACAGTGAAATTCTGCCTTCTAGGTCCTGCGCAATGTCACTGATGAAGATGTTGAATAGGACCAGTCCCAGCACTGATCCCTGTGATACCCCACTGGTCACTCTTCCCTCTGTGGAGTGACAGCCATTTACCACCACCCTCTGTATCCTGCCACCCAGCCAGTTACCTACCCACCACACTACTGTCCTGCCCTCACCCATATTCCCCAGTTTGTGTAATAGTCTTCTATGTGGCACAGTGTCAAAGGCCTTGCTGAAGTCCAGACAGGCCATGTCCACTGCCCCTCCCTGATCCACCTCCTAGTCACCCAGTCAAAAATTCAACGAGGTTGATCTGACATGACCTCCCCCTTGTGAAACCATGCTGCCTTGGGTCCTGTAGTCCATTGACACCAGATGTTCCACCAATCTCTCCTTCAGTAGTGCTTCCATGATCTTCCCCACTATCGAGGTGAGGCTGACTGGTCCGTAGTTCTCCTTCCTCTTTGTTCCCACTTTTTGTATAGGGGACTACATCTGCTGTCCTCCAGTCTTTGGGTACCTCCCTGTTTCCAGTGATCGGCTAAACAGGATAGCCAGAGGTTCAGCCACCACCTCTTAATTCTTTAAGGACCTGGAGTGCACCCCATCTGGCCCCACTGCTTTATCAACTCTTATTACTTCCACTTCCTTCAGGACTCTTTCTGTGTAAAGGGACTTGTGTCCATTTTCTGCACCATTCTCCACCTTGTACTCCCTTCAGACCCATTGCCCTCCTTTTCTCGGTAAGACTGAGAAAAATACCTGTTCAATATTTCAGCTTTACTATTGTCATCCTCCACCTGACCCCATCCTCCCCTTCAGTCTCACTATCCCTCCTTTGCCTTTCTTTTTCCTTATGTACCTGTAAAGGTTTGTCCCTCTACCCACTGATTTTGCAATGTGTTCTTCTGTCTGAGCTTTGGCTTCCCTTACTGACCTCCCTGCCTCCCTTTGCTTCTCCTGGTACTTCTCCCTATCCTCTTGTGCCTGTGTCTTTTTGTATTGCCTGAATGCAATCTTTTTGGCTTTCACTTTCTTTGCTACCTCTTTGGAAAACCATAATGGTCTTCTCTTCCTTTTCCTCTTGCTAACCTGCTTAATGCATAATTCTGTTGCTCTTGTAATCCCAATTTTAAATACTGCCCACTGTTCCTCAACCCCTGATTCCTGCCCCATTTCCCTTAATGCCTCTTTCAAGTATCTCCCCACTTTCCCAAACTCTGCCCCGCTAAAATCCAGGATACGTGTTTTTGTGTGGTTTGATTCTGCTCTTTCTGTGATTTCAAACCACAATGACTGGTGGTCACTGTTCCCCAGTTGCTCCCCCACTGTTACCCCCACCACACTGTCCAGGTTTGTGAGCACGAGGTCCAGTATTGCCTTCTGCCGAGTTGGTTCCATGACCAGTTGCTTGAGGAAGGCACCCTGAAGGGAGTCCAGGATAAATCTGCTCCTAGTTAATGCTGCTGCTGGGTTGCTCCAGTCCACGTCTGGAATACTGAAGTCTCCAACCAGTACTACCTCACCCTTGTCTGCCATCCTTTGGATGGCTAGCATCAGCTCCCTGTCTGTTTCTTCCTCTTGGGCTGGTGGTCTATAGACCACACCTGTGCGGACGGCTGGCCCCATCTCATGTGTAGGCCTTCTATTTCCCTAACGCTGCCTGCACCTCTACTGAGGGTGGGAATAGAGAAAGGCCAAAGTTTAAAGGGGAACTGTCGGCAGTAAAGATGATCCCAATCTGCACTTTGTGTACAAAAATATTTTTTTACTTACTGTTTACTGCAGCATAGTAGAATGTAGCAGGCTAATTTTGCTGACTTTTAAAGAGCCACTGACACCTAAAGTGCTAAATTGCAGAATCCAAATAAGCATACTCCCAGCAGTAAATCTCATACCAAAAACTAGATTTTTAAGTTACTTGGTTTTAAAGTTATTAGCCATTTTGTAACTTTGATTGCACTACCTGTGCAATAAAAGCAGGTGTCAGTAAAGAGCTGCTGCTGATGTCATGTAGGGAGTTCAAAGTCTAGTAATGACTGTCGGCAAGCTTATAAGACCCATTTCTCCAAAGTTGTAAAGATCATGTGCAGTGGTTTTCACAAGTAAAACAGACAGCATCGGTTAGTAAGCATTGCTATAAATACTGCATATATGTTCCACATTTTGTAACAAAGTTGATAAAATTGTATTATTTAATGCTATTTTTATGTGGTCCATTTCACCAGGGTTGCTGGATACTAAGTCAGCATGCCGCCAGACTGCTAAAGCCAGTTAGAGTGCTACTAATTTTACTGTTGTTTGACATTGTGTGCTTTACAATATGTTTTAATAGGGGCCTTATATGTGTTAATTCCCACTAGGCGTGGAAGTATTAGCTCTGGTAAAATGATCATTGAAATTTAGAGTAGAACATAGATGAGTCTGCCCCATCCCCATTAACAAGGAGATGGGATAATTGTTTTAAATTGCCATTCTTAGAAGTTGCCTCAATTGACTGATAGGTGTGAATGAGCCCAGCCTTTCATCAGAAGCTTATTCAGTCTGCAAACCTCGCAGTGTGCTATGATCCAACATTCAGCAAAAGGACCTCAATAAAAAGGCATCCAGACAAAATATTGTCAGTTTTGTTACAAAGGCTGAAACACAAAGTTTTTAAAGCAATATTTACTAACTCATGCCGCCTATTTTACTTATGAAAACCATTGCACATGATCTTTACAGCTTTAGAGAAACAGGTCCTATAAGCTTGCTGACATGGAAGAATAAACTGTAAAGTCCCTAGATGACATCAGCAGCAGCTCTTCACTGGAACAGGTTTTCTTTGAACAGGTAGTGGAATCAGGGTTACAAAATGGCTAATAACTTTAAAATGAAGTAACATCGAAATCTACTTTTTGGTATGAAATTTACTGTGGATATGCTTATTCTAATTCTGCAATGTAGCACTTTTGGCTAGATGCCATTAGCAGCTCTTTAATATGCCATTTCATATAACCAGACATCCCAGAATCCTCTGCAGCTGACATCAGAGGAGGGCTGCAGAGCTGGGAGATTCAATAGCCTTCAATAGCCCACAGTATACATTTTAAAAGTTTTGTAAGCTAAAATCAGATGTTTGCTGGTCCTGCTGTGCTCACGGGACTTAGTAAAGTCCTCTGTGACTGTACCTAGCCCCAGGAGAACAGCAGACCAGCAAACAGAAGATTGCAGCTTATAAAAAAAAACTCTGACATTCACTGCAGGCTATTGAATTTCCCACTGCTGCAGCCCTCCTCTGTTGTCAGTCACATGGGTGTCTGGCATTTCTGGTTACAGGAAATGTCAGCTTGCAAGTCAGTGAAATTAGCCTGATACAAATTTATTACACTGCATTAATCAGTAAGTCAAAAAGAAGTGTTTTTGCACACAACGGGCTAATTAGGATCATCCTCACACTTGGGTGTGAGGCTGTTATTGCTGAGAGTTCCCCTTTACGTACTGTATATACAAGCACCATACACTATTTACCAAACACTGAATGAGAGGGCTTTGCCTGAGGCTCAGTGCAGGGGAATAACTCCTCCCGCAAATCAAATAAAATCCAGCATTTCCCAGCAGCCCACACTTAGCGTGTTTCAAGCATCCACCATCCTCCCCTCCTCCTCCTCCTGTGGCACTCTTCTCACCCTTAATGTTGGGCCTTCTATTTCCCTAATGCTGCCCAACACCTCTACTGAGGGTGTGACTAGAGAGAGAGGCCAAAGTTAAAGTATATGCAAGCACTATACATTGTTCACCAAACAATGGAAAAGTATTAACAAGTCCTAATAATTTAAAGGTGAATAAAGCCATGGGTCCTGACAAAGTACAATGAAGAATACTAAAAGGATTGAGACCAGTACTAGCTGCACCCCTGGCTGACCTCTTCAGTTGTTCATTAGAGACAGGTGTATTTCCATTGGACTGAAGAGCAATAAATGTGATACCACTATATAATACTGGGAGTAAGGATGAGCCAGGAAACTGTAGGCTGGTAAGACTGATGTCTATAATATGTAAGATGCTGGATGGGAGTCAATTATAAAAGAAAGATTAATAGTCTTTTTAAAGTCAAATGGACTAAAGGATGAGAAATGACATTATTTCACAAGGGGATAAGCTCATGCCAACCAAACCTAATAAACTTTTTTAGTCTAGTCACAAAGCAGTTGATAGAGATCAAACAGTGGATGTCCTGTACTTGGATTTTAGTAAGGCCTTTGACTCAGTGTCTCATGAGAGATTAATTAAAAAACTAAATGACTTTGGGAGTTCAGAAAAATAATATTCGATGGATTAGAAATTGGTTATGTGGAAGGATTCTGAGAGTTAGTCTTAACGGAAAAGTGTCAGCCATGATGGATGTCACTAGTGGGGTTCCCCAGAGATCAGTTTTGGGGCTAGGGGCCCCATATTCAGAGCTGGCCAGCTGTGCAGTGCAAACAGGTGTGCTGTATGCAAACTAGGGTCAGCCGGCCGGCTCTAGTGCAATATTCAAACAGATAGCATGATCTGAACAGATCGATTGCTCAATATGTCTGAATATCAGCCCATGGTAGCACGGTAAAAAGCAATAAGTCACCATGCTGTGGGCCATGCTACCAGAGTACTGGGCTCAAGACCACCCACAGAGGTAAAGCATGGCACACACTGGTTAGCGCCATGGCCCCTGCGTGCAATATTCAGCCCAAGCATGCAAATAAGCCCATTGGTCATGCATAGCACTAGTGGGCCTGCTGCATGCCCATTATGGGCTCATTTGCATTGGGTACACTGGCCCAACTGTGCAGGGCTGCAGTTCCCTCTCCCTCTCCCTATCCCTGATCTCCCCATTATAAGAATTTTACAACTCCCTGGTGTCCAGTGGCCCTCCCATCCTGATCCCCCTGTAATTCAGCATAAACAGTACACCTCTCTGGTGGTCTAATGGACCCCCTTCCTATCCCATACCCACCTGTATAATAAAATATATATCCTTCCCTGGTGGTGTAGTGGACCCCTTTCACTACTCTTGATCTCCCCTTGCAATACAAAGTATACATCCCTGGTGGTCTAGTGGACCCCCCTCCCTATCCCTGATCTGCCTGTATAATAAAATAGATATTCCCTGGTGTCTAGTGGACCCCCCCCACCCCGGGAGGCAGTGCCCCACCACCCCACTCCCCCATCTCATCCCCTAGCCAATGATTGGGATAGCCCTACACTCTTCACCACAGCTGGCTGCCAACTGAGCTGTCAAGGAATGCATACTATAACAGATGATTGTACAGTACCTGCTTCTTGACAGCTCAGTTGGTGGCTGGCTGTGGTGGAGAGCAGAGGGCTGTCCCAGTAACCAGCTTGGGGATGAGATGGGGTGGGTGGGGCAGTGGGATACTGCCTGCCATAGTTGGGGGTCCACCAGACACCAGAGAATGATATCTGTTTTATTATATGGGCAGATTGGGGATAGGGATGGGGGTCCACTAGACCACCAGAGAGGTGTATATGTTGAATTACGGGGGGAGGTTGAGGATGGGGGGCACTGGACACCAGGGATTTGTATAAACCAAACAATGGGGAGATTAGGGGTGGGGAGGGGGGTCTGCTAGACACCATGGTGCTGTCCCACAGTGCGTGGATGAGGTGTGTGGCACCCACCCCATCTGCGCACCGTTAAGGGCTAGATTTCTGAAACATTAAACTGCGCTGTGCAAGCAGGCATTTGGTGCTTCTAAAATCTCTGAATTTTGCGCTGCATGAGGGATCCCTCATTTGCATGGGTGCAGTGCACAATTCTGTTCTCCAGTGCTGTTAGGGTTTTGCCATGCAAAGGTGCCTTTTGAATATGGGCAACACTCCAACAACCAGGGCTATTCACAGTTTGTGTGGCACAAACCCAGTTTGCATCATGCTATCCTTTTGAAAATGGGGCACTAGTTCTTTTTAATATTTTTATATGTGATATACTGTAGGTGAAGGAATAAATTCAAAGATGAATCTCTGCTGATCGTACCAAGATCTGTGGCAGAGTAGATAATGATGAAGATTTAAAATTACTTAGGGAGGATCTAGAAAAAATTGAGAAATGGTCTTGAGTTGGCAACTGAAAGTCAATGAAAACAAAATGTAAGGTTATGCATATTGGAACAAAAAATGCAAGAGCTACAGTACCAACATGATCGATGGCATAAAAATAAACGAAATGGATGAGGAAAGAGACTTTGGAATGTTACTAAATGAGAATGTAAAGCCTTCATCACAGTGTTATAAGGCAGTGGGGAAGGCAAATAAAATTCTGGGTTGCACAAATAGGGGAATCAGTAGTAGAAGAAGGAAGTGATAGATCCCTTATACCAATCCCTGGTGAGGACACACTTGGAGTGTTGTGTACATTCTGGAATCCACACTTGAAAAAAAGATAGGGATAGGGATAGGGCTGAGGCAGTGCAAAGGAGAGCAACAAAAATGATACAAAGACAACAGGGCAAATTGTATGAGGAAAGATTATTAGACCTGACTCTGCAAACATTGGGCGACAGAAGGGAGAGGGGTGACATGATACAGACATTTAAGTTTTAAATGGAATAAACAAACTGTAATGCAAGGATTTATTAAAATAAAAGAAGACATTGGCACAGGGGGAAACTCTATGATGTTAGTGGAAGGAATGTTCAAGAAAGATGTCAGGAGGTTTTACTAAGAGTTGGTGGTAAATTGGAACAGGCTTCCAAAGGAAGTAGAGTTCTAATACTGTAAATGAATTTAAACATAGATGGTATAGATATATGGGTATTGTGAAAATGAGTGCCGGGGGTGGGGGATTAAACAAGGGAAATGAAGGAGTGTCCAATTGGGTGCAGTTTACAAACTGGATAGAATCTGGCAGACTCGATAGGTCATGAGGCCTTTATCTGCTGAAAATCACAATGTAGCTATGTAACAAAGTTATAGAGTAAAGGGGGTACCTCTTATTTCAGGCTGGCTTGCATTTCCCTAAAATGAATTTGTAGTACAATCATTTGTCCCTCTTATTCAGCATTCCCTCATATGTCTGCCTCCCTAATCTGCCACCCTCGCATAACACCATAAGCATTGTGAGCTCCTGTCCCATTTTCCAGAAATGACATCTCCCCCTTTAACCACAACCCTCTATTATCCACCACCCTTTTTCATCCGCCACAATTTAGGATGTTCAGAGGTTGGCAGATAAAAGAGGGAGCACTGTACATGAATTGCCAGGTTGGAGTCTGTAAGAATATTAATATGAAATTTAGACATAAAGTAGTAACACAAAATGTCATCAAACCTTAGCCTCAGACATTAGGGTTAAATGTCACTGTAGCTCTTGCTCTACAGCAGTGATACTGAGTCCTGACTTGCCTGGGAGCCACACGCGCAGTCAGCGTTGGCCAAGGAGCCGCAACAAATAACTGGCCTGACCGAATGACCTCACTAAAAAGCACTGAATATGGCATGCCAAAGTAGCTCACAGCTTACATGACAAGTCTCAGTTATGCCATTTTGCCAATTTTGCAATATTATGTTTATTGAAGGTTTCCACTTTAAAGCTCCAGAGGGGAAAAAAAACATAAAAACACTGTATTTTTATTTTTAATATGAAAAAAGTATGTAAAAGCCCCTTAATACCAACAGTGCTCAGCAGAATTTTAAGCTGCTGTGTGCCACTTTATGACTCCTCCTTCCCAGCCCCCCCCCCCAAACATCAGCAGAAATACAAAGTTTAAGCGTCCAGTGTTTCTCCAACATTCCCCCAGTCTAGGAACAGTGGCTGATTCTGGCAAAAGAGTAAAGAACAACCCTGCACTTAAGAATGTATCCAATCGTCTTTGCGATCGGCTTCAGAGCACCATCCTGCAGTACTAGCAGTGCTGGATCACGGAAGACCACAACTCCAATCACAGGTTTTTTTTTCATTCAACATAAAAAAGTGTATGTAAAAGCCAACTGTTTGCAATGGGGGAGGGGAGAGAATGAATCTTCAACACTAGTAGCAGGGGTGGGGTGGAGATCACTTTTACAGGAGCCGCAGATGTACGCTGTACTCTGTCCCCATTTGTTAAAGACAGCAGAATGCAAAATAATACACCAGCATGCTCGCTTTAAAATTTAAAATCTCGAACCTGATTGTGAGGGAAATGTCTCTCTCAGCCATGTCCTCACTCGATCCCTCTCCGTTTGTTCCCTGCGATGTATGTCGTACTTGTCCCCAAGCAGCACGGAAACAATACATCACATTTTTTTTCATTTTTCTGATTCAGATAGGGGAGAGGGGGCACATAAAGAGCCGCATTGTATGGATAAGGTTATGGCTCTGTGGGAGCCACAAGACTAGTGTTAAAGAGACGCATGTGGCTCGTGAGCCGTGGTGTGAGTACCACTGCTCTACAGTATATTCAGCATGCCACTTTTTTTTACCTATTGGAAAAACCTCCGTAGTGTGGAATCCTGCTGTGCTAGATAACAGTGCAGCCATCTGAGCAACCCCTTGAGGGAGAATCCCCTATTATAGGCCATACACCTCCATGCTTCTCTGCAGGCTAGGGGCACTGGAGATTGGACCCAATAGCATACCTGTGCCACACCCCAGACCTGGAACCAATGGTGTCACCCTTTGGGCCCATACTTCTCCCCAGTCAGTCACAACTGCCACCATGAGATGGATCTTGAATGCAGAAGAAGTCACTCTTCTCGCCTCCCCATTTCTTCCCACCTCTGTCTAAATGCTCACAGACCATTCTATTGTTGGACCTGCCCCACTGATAGGGAGGACATGGGCTGTAACTATTAACCCCAACCTAGAGGGGCTTAAAAGTCTTTTCCCCTGGCATGTCAGCTCACACAGCAGTCTCGTCCATGTTGCCTTGTAAACTGTGTTAAATACCATGGGTTGTTAAGTGACAAGAATTAACAGTAAGCAGCAAACTGTATTTTTTTGTCCCCAAAATTCTGTTGGAACTGTTTGCATAAAATTTGTGCACTGTATTACAGTAAACCCTCAGTGTCAATAAATAAACAAATAAATAAATAAAACAAATAAAAAAAATCAACCCATCCCCGACTTGCCTGAAACAAAGGATCAGTGATAAATGAGCCAGCTTTTAGGTTACTTGTTTTGATATAGCCCTAAGATGCTGCTGTTGTTGCAATGCAGTTCATGAGGTAAGATGTCTCCTTATTTGAAAATGTTTTTTTTTTGCCAGTTCCATGAAGCCATTGGAACGTAAAATTCTGAACTGTTCTACTAGCCTCTGTAATTTTTTCTTCCAGTGTTGGTTTTCTTCTATCGTCATTCTCAAACTTGTTTTTTTTTTCTTTTATCACCATTTCCAAACCTGCTTTTCTTCTGTGATCACCATTTGCAAACCTGCTTTTCATTAATTTTAGCTTCAATGAGACAGGGCAGTTATCCTCTTTTTTTTTATCTCGGTTTACAACCATCAATTTAAAACCAAGGGCATGGACCTTACTTCTTGCCATCTACAATGGTGCTGTCTTCACAGTGGAGTACTAGGGTAGATTTGGTTTCTGTGCTGTGTGTACTGAATGAGAAGCAATCCTGAAACCCTCAGTCTACCCGGTCCCCACCTTAGTCCACACCAGTATATCACTAGTGGGGCCTATGCAGCTCTTCCAACTTAAAGCTCATTTTTGTTTGTCAAATGACCACCCTTTGACCCCTCTCCCTCTCTGTCATTATCACAATACCCATAAGTCTATCTCACCTTCTCTTGGAACCTATAACTGTCTTGAAGTTAACCACCTCCCCAGGTAGATGGTTCTACCTGTCTACCACTTTTTCATGAAGAAGTATTTCCTCACAACCCTCCTAGATCCCCACCACCAGCTTATAATTATGTCCTCAAATCGCAGACCCCACACATTGCCTGAATAGTTACTGCAAGTTATGGTGTTTGGTTTCGGCAGGCTCTGGTTTCTGTGACTCAGTTTTGGTTGGGCTGAATTTGTGAAGCTTGGTGCAGTTTGTAAATGGGTGTGGCTGGATCATCAGTTGCTGTAGCTATTTAAGGGAAAGTTTCAGTTCATTTCACTGGCTTTGTGTTTGGTTTCAGCAGGCTCTGGCTTCTGTGACTCAGTTTTGTTTGGGTTGAATTAGTGCAGCTTGGTGCAGTTTGTAAGTGGGTGTGGCTGGACTAGCCACTGCCTGGGAACTTCTTGGCTGATTGTTTTTGGACACAGCCTGGTACAATTAGTATAGATAGGACTGTATTACCTTTTGTTTCATTAATAGGTAATGGTAGCCATGGGTAGGATTGTGGGATGCAATGGCTGTGGGGTAACGGTATGGATGAACATATTGTGGAGGCTGGGAGGGTGTTCAGTCTGCCACAGACAGAGGAGGCTCAAGGATGAGGTGCGGTGGCTTGGTAGAGAGCTGGAGAGGATGAGGGGAGGGAGGGGGGATTCTAGGACATGTGGGCATTCACCAGGAAGTAACATGAGGACACCACATGGGAGGAACAATGGGTCAAGGGAAGGGTTAGGGGAGGGGGCGGGAGTGGGAGTGGGAGCAAACTGAACAGGAGGCCTTACGATGGAGGGTGGACTTGAGTCGGGCCTAGCAACAGAGGGGGGACTCAAGTCAGGAGGGAGGTGACAACCCATAGCAGGACAGAGGGGGTAGGAAATAGGTTTGCTGTACTGACGACACTGGTGGAGGAGCAGGAGAAAGAGGGCAGGCTCCAGGAGGGGGCAGGAGAGGGAACATGAGGAGATTGTACAAGAGACAGTACTCAGGAAGAGGAGGGGAAGACGGGCAGTACTGGTGGAGGGGGGCAAGAGGGTCATTGCAGAGGTGGGGGAGGAGCCCAGGGCAGATGGGGGGGTGGAGGATAGCGAGCAAGCTGTGAAGGGGGGAGGGGATAGGTCAGGGGTGGAAAGCAGGAAATTGCAGGAGCAAACGGTAGCACTTCTAATATGGGGGACTCTAAAAATGGGAACCTGGGTAGAAGGGTGGGGATGAGAGTCAGGAATGAACAAGGGGGTATATTGGTATTGGGGGACAAGCTGTGCAATCCAGCTTGTCTACAGGTTCAAGGAGCATTTTCACAAGATAAGTGTGATGAGTTTGCTTGTTTCTTTGCAGATAAGGTGGCTGACTTCAGGGCTGAAATCTGCTCAGCACCCTGTGTGGGGATTAGTGGTGGTTGGTGCGGGGTCACTTCCCCTTGGTCATCCTGGATATCTTTCGACCGACTGTAGATAGGGGACATCATGCGGATTGTCCAGAAATTGCAGCCAACTTGCTGTAGTTTGGATCCGGGCCATACTCGCCTATTATTAGGGTGTATGGAGACCATCAGTCCGGTCCTTGCAGAGATTGTTTGGTGCTCATTAGACTTGGGAGAGTTCCCTAGCTCCCTGAAAGAGGCAGTAGTGGTGACACCGCTTCTGAAGAAAACTGCTTTAGATCCAAACATCTGTGCAAACTACAGACCTATCTCTAACCTTCTCTTTGTTGGGAAGTTAATTGAGAAAGTAGTTGTGCTGCAACTGGAGAACCATCTTACCGTCCATGATGTCTTTGATCCTCTCCAGTCAGGTTTCCAGAAGAGACATAGTACCGAGACCACTCTGGTTCGGGTGCTCAATAATCTCTTGATGGCAAGAGACCAGAAGCGCTGCTCCATCTTGGTGCTGCTGGATTTCTCTTCAGCATTCAACACTGTGGACCATGGGGTTCTGCTCGAGCATCTGAGGGTCATCTGTGGACTGGCTGGTCCAGTTCTTAGATGGCTCCACTCTTTCCTAGCTGGCAGGTTTCAGAGGGTGGTGTCGGGGATTATTTCCTCTGAGCCATTCTGTCTGCCATGTGGGGTGCCTCAGGGCTCGGTGCTGTCTCCCATGTTGTTTGCAGTGTATCTGCTGCCCCTCAAAGACATTGTAAGATGATATGGGCTGAGTTTCCACTGCTTTGCAGATGACACACAGCTCTATCTGTCTTTTGCACCCGACCAGGATAGTGTGGTCTCGATGTTTAACAGCTGGTGGAAATCCATGGCTGGATGAAGTCCAGCTGGTTGAAATTGAATTCCAGGAAGACTGAGGTGTTGGTGGTGGATCCGGGGCACCAGATAGAGAGGTCAGTGGTGGGGTTACCGTCTGGGCTTTGGATCGATGGTGTACAGCTACCCACCACCGAATGGGTGCGTAATCTGGGGGTGGTATTTGACGATGGGCTGACACTGCGGGCACAGGTGTCAGCAGTCATCAAATCTTCCTTTTTTCATTTTAGGAACATTGCCAGAATTAAGCACTTTGTTCCGTCCGATGATCTGCCCAGACTGAACCATGCCTTTGTGACCTCGTGCCTTGACTACTGGAACTCCCTATACCTAATGCTTCCGGGGGTTGATGTCCACCACTTGCAGCTGGTGCAGAACGCAGTGGCACGATTATTGACTGGGATTTCTCCTACCAGTCATATTACCCCTGTGCTGTGCGATCTGCACTGGCTGCCTTTACAGAGGCAGACCACCTTTAAGGTCGGTCTTATGACCTACAAAGCCCTACATGGACTGGGACCGGGTTATCTGCAAGAGCTCCTGGTTCCTTACAGCCCTGGCCAACCTCTCCGCTCTACTGATGAGGGGTTGTTAGAGGTTCCCAAGGTGTGGCTGAAGACATCTGGTGCAAGGGCTTTTATGTTCACGGCACCATCCCTGTGGAACTCTACCTTGTCAGATTAGAGAGTGCGGAACTGTGGAGAGTTTCAAGACCAGTTTAAAAACATACTTATTCAAACAGGCTTTTAATACCTGAAGTATTGTGAATTCAGAAGATTTTAAATGAAGCTGCTGTGTATATTTTATGTGATTTTACTGAGTTGTTTTAAGATGTTGTATGCAAAGCGCTTTGATATTTGAATTGCACTATACAAATAAAAATATTATTATTATTATTATTATTACTATTATTATTAAGGGGACCAGATGGGGCAGCAAGGGGAAATGGCATAGTCACATATGGGTGGAGTCCATACCAGGATTAATAGCAGACAGGGTGGGGCAGTCAATTCTAAAGTGCGCAAGGAGGGGGTAGGAGGAAACTGCATATAGTGGTGCATGTTAGGACAAATGACCTGGCAGGGGAGCCGGTGGAGGTAACGAGGGAGAGGTTTTAGGGTGTGGGAAGGCCGTGTTAGGTGATAGGGGATTTGGTGGCCTTCTCAGAGGTGCTCCCAGTACCCTGTGCAAGTACGGCAAGGAAAGGGAAGATTGGCGAGTTCAACACGTGGTTGGGGGAGTGGTGTCAGTCCAAGGGGTATGGGATAGTGGGTCGATGGGGCAGAACCTGAGACAATAACAATCTATATACAGGGGATAGGCTGCACTTGAGTGGGGAGGGGAAGGGGGTATTAAAGCAGTTCTTAATCTGCTCCTGCCAAAATACCATTTCAATGTCTCCTCTCTTATGCCTCTCCCCAGATGCACCCCCTACTCTACAGGCCTGCACCTCTAATTCCACCCTGTACCTAACCTAACCTATCTCAGTTTGCCTGTCCCCTGCATCTAACCCCTTTTTGCACTTACTTGTTCTGTTCCCCTTGCCTTTGCATCAATACAATTTTGCCTACTTACCCTTGTGAGGTATATCCTCTCTCGCCTTGTTCCCCTGCCTCACCCACTACTTGCCTTGGCTTCTGTCTCTGAAACTTGCCCTACTCCAAACATGAATAACCTCCGTTTTCCTATCTCCCACATCTAACCCCTTGGCACTTATTTGTTTTGTTTCCCATATTTTCCTTGTCTGTAGAAAATTGTTTTTCCTCCAGAGTCATAGCTGCTGTATGTCTATTTTTTTTCCTTGAATTTGTGACCATGTATCTCTGAGTTATCCTTTGTACTTTGCAACAATACTGCTTTTACACTACTGCCAATATGCCTCATCTCAATGCTATAACTGTAAATATATGTCCTGTAACCTGCTCTCAATACCTTGTATCTTATTTATGCTGCATAACCTGATGTAGAATACCACTGTGTATACCTTGCTGTATCTACCTTTTGTTGTATTCTCTGTAATGTTACCCTGTTGTATTCTCTGTAATGCTACCCTGTAAACTCCCGGGTCGTGCCTGAAAATAGTCATCTCTATGGCTAGCGCACCTACCCGGTAAACAAAAACTAAATAAATAATAAGTAAATATAGCAACAAAGGTGTATTTAAACTAGGTGGGGGGGTGGTGAGTGGACAGCTGGTAGGTGGGGATCCCAAAGAGAGGAACCAAATGAGCTTATCCCACAAGCTAGCAGGGAAGGACTCGAGGAAGTTGCATGGGGGGAAATAATAGGAGGGAGGAGAATCACAGAAAGGAAGGGAAGGGAACAGGATGGAGAGTGGTCTCACTGAATGCGAGAAGCTTAGGTAACAAATCAGCTGAGTTACAGGTACTCTTGGCAGTGAGGAAGGTGGACATTGTGGCCATCATGGAAACGTGGGTCTCCGAGTACTGGGACTGGGATCTGGCAATCCCATGGTATCAATTGCATAGGAAGGACCGTGTGGTGGGGGTGGGGTGGGGTGGCAATCTATGTGAGGGACAGGATCAAATGTACAAGGGAAGAGGGAAAGGAAGGGAGAACAGAGGTAATTTGGATGCAGCTTTTGGACTCCAAGGGTAGGAAGCTGAGGTTCGGGGTGGTGTACTGGCCACTTTTCCAGGCAGAGAAGCTGGACAGGGAGTTAGCAGAACTAATCAGGAGGGTATGCAGGAAGGAGAACGTAGTCATTGTGGGGGACTTCAATCTGACAGGGGTTGACTGGAGCACTCCAGTCACCTCCACTGCTAGGGAGCAGGTGCTGCTGGACGCGATCCAGGAGGGACTTCTGACACAGCTGGTCACTGGACCCACTAGGCTAAGTAGCACACTAGATCTGGTACTGTCAAATGGTGAGGCAGTGAGGGAAACAAGGGTGGAGGACCCACTAGTTGATAGCGATCACCAAACAGTGTGGTTCACTATCACGATGTGCAGGGAGCCAGGGGACTCACTAACAAAGGTGGTGGACTTCAGGAGGGCAGACTTCAGGAGGATGTGGGAGATACTGAAAGGGAAAATTGAGGGCGTAAGGCCAGGGATGGAAGCGGAGCAGAAATGGGACATTATTAAACGGGGGATTACAACAGTAACAGAAGCTTGCTCCAGGTTACAGAGTAAGAGGAGCAGAACAAGGAAACCATTCTGATTGAACAGCGAGGTGATGGAGGGGGTAAGAGCAAAGAGAGCTGTGTACCAGAGGTTCAGAAGAATGGGGAAGGAGGAGGACAGGGAGAAGTATGCAAGATGGTCCAAGGAAGTGACCAAGAGAGTGAGGGAAGCTAAGGCCTCAAGGGAGCTAAGGTTAGCATAGGGAATTAAGGGTGGGGGGAAAGACTTTTTCAGATATGTCAGAGAGAAAAGGAAGTGCAGGGATAACATAGTGAGGATAAAGAGGGGTGGAGAGTGGGTGGAAAAGGGTGAGGAACAAGTGGAAGCACTGAATCAATACTTTTGCTCAGTGTTCACGCAGGAGAAGGGGGGCCCACTTCCACCTTGGACTGGGAGGGTGGGGGAGGAGGCAATGGACAGAATGCTTAATGGAAGTAGAGTATTAGAGGGACTGAGGGTGCTAAAAGTGGAAAAGGCACCAGGACTGGATGGTATCCAACCCAGGGTGTTGAGGGAGATGGCAGAGGTGCTGGTGGAACCACAGGAGGATCTGTTCAGCACCTCCCTGGATATGGGATGTGTGCCTCAGGACTGGAGGATTGCCCATGTGGTGCCAATACATGAGAATAGCTCAAGGGACGAACCTGGCAACTATCGGCCAGTCAGTCTCACTTCCATAGTAGGCAAGCTTATGAAGATGACACTGAAGGAGAGGCTGGTGTCATTTCTAGAGGATAATTACCTTCAGGATGTGAGGCAGCATGGGTTCGTATTAGGGAAGTCCTGTCAACCTAATACAATATTACGACTAGGTAACAAGAGAGCTGGATAGGAGCCATGCAGTGGATCTCCTCTACTTGGATTTCAGCAAGACCTTCAATTCAGTGCCTCATGGGCAGCTTCGGGGGAAGCTAACTGGCATGGGAGTGGGGGCAAAGATGGCTAACTGGATTACAAACTGTCTGCATGGGAGGCTACAATGGGTGGTGGTGGTGGGGGGATTCTCAGCACCTAGACCAGTGATGAGTGGGGTGCCGCAGGGCTCGGTGCTGAGCTCAGTGCTATTTGAGCTCTTCATCTCAGACATTGCGCATGGAGTGGTGAGCAGGGTAAGTCTGTCCACAGACGATACCAAAATGGGTGCAGTAGTGGATGAGGAGGAGGGATGGAAGCAACTGAAGAGGACCTAACCAAACTGGAGGAGTGGTCGGAGAGGTGGCAGTTAGGGTTCAATGTGAAGAAGTGTAAGGTTATGCACTTCGGGGCAAAGAACCCAAGGAGAGAATACTGGTTGGGGTGGGTAAAGCTGGGGATCACTGAGGAGGAGAAGGGCCAAGGGGTGATGGTAAGAGGGTGCATGAACAATTCTGCCCAATGCAGGAAAGCAGCAGCAAAGAAGATGCTGGGGTGTATAGCATGGGGGTTCTCATCAAGATGGAGAAGGTGACCTTGCTCCTCTTCAGGTCACTGGTCAGGCCACACTTAGTACTGTGTGCAGTTCTGAAAGCTATACCTGAGGCGGGATATTAAGCTACTGCACGGAGTGCAGAAGAGGGCAATGAAAATGATACAGGGAATGGAGGGGAGAGACTACGAGAACAGGCTGGGGGAACTGAATATGTACACCCTGGAGGAGAGGAGGGATAGGGGGGTCATGATCGAAACTTTCAAGTATCTGAGGGGAATCAATCTCCTCAGATACTTGATCCTAAAGCATATCCTGAATCTGTTCCTACAGCACCTTTCCATTATCCTCGGTTGGGTAATATACATCCTCGTTCCCCTTCACACACCCTTATACCTAATTTTACTCTTATCATTCCACCCCATGGGCCTAGTAGCCCTATTGCCTTATTTTACTTCAGCTGTGGTAGGCAACTCTGGTCTTTCCTCCATCCATCCCTTATACGTACCCCTGCTTTTGCGATTCTCTTATGTGCTTCCTTGTGCCCTTGCACAATGTACTTTCCCTCCGCCTACCTTCACCGACTCCAGCCCCTGCAAAGGGGCCAGATCCTGTCTGTTCAGGCTATTACTGAATGCATTTATAAAACATCTCTTTCTGCTTCTTATCTGTGCAGGCAACGTCACTCCAAATCCCGGTCCTCCCCTTCCCATTCCTGCTCCCTCTACCCTACCCCAGTTAAAGGGGTTAAACCTTATCCATTTAAATGCCTGTAGCCTTCTGAAGAAATCTGACCCTATACAGACTTGATTCAACCTCACTACTCCCAACATTGTAGTGGTGATGGAAACATGGCTGAGGCCTTCTACCCCAGACTTTGATATAAACGTCCTTTCGTACAATGTCTATAGGACAGACAAGCTATCAAGGGGTGGGGGCATAGCTATTTATGTTCAGGACAAATTCACTGTGACTGTAGTTGACTCCAACTCCATTCCTCTGGAATTTGAATGCACAACACTAAAGTTGCAGCTATCCCCAACAACTCCTGTTTACATCATTGGTTGCTATAGGCCACCCTCTGCATGGCACAAGGTGCTGCAACACCTTTCTAATGTCCCAGGCTCCATACATTCTGAGGTCATTATTATGGGTGACCCATCTTTATTCACACTCTGGCATATTCTTTAACAACTTCAGTGATCACTGTGTCATAGCCTGTGCGCGAACCACACCCAAGACTGTTTCCTCCTCTAAATATACTTTTAAGCGAATTTGATGGAACCACGACCCGAACGCCTTCCTATCTGACCTCCAGTACACAAATTGGCAGGATTTATATCTGGCCCCTTCAGTAGCTGAAGCCTACGAGGCCTTCCATAATATCATCTTCGGCACCATTAATAAACATGTGCCACTAGTTAAAGCCCGCACTACGAAGAAATCTTGCCCATGGTTCACTGCTAGTCTAAAGGCAGAGCTGTTGCACAGGGACTCACTATGGAAAAGGGCAAGAAAAACCAAATACCCGGCGGACTGGGCCGCATTCAGAGCTGCCAGAAACCAGTGTGCCAGGGTAATTAGGGCTGAGAAAGCAAACTATTACCGCTCCAAACATGAATCCTCATCCACTTGCAAACCTCAATTCGGGAAAACTCTAAAGCAAGTTCAAGGACACAACTCGGCTAGCCCATTTCCTCCGAAAATCTTGTCTGGCACCTCGTCCTCTACTGACAAGCAGGAAATTCTTGATCGCTTTAATGACCACTTTACTACAGCAGATCTAGCTTTCAGCACCTCACCGGCCAGTAGTCTCCAGGCACAACTGTGTAACCTAAACCCAGATTGCCCTGACTCAGCCTCATCTTCCCAAGGCAAAGCCTTCTCATTTAGCCCAGTCTCTGTGAAGCAGGTAGAAGACCTCATACTTAACTTGGACATGAGGAAGAGTGCAGGTGCAGATCTAATCGAGCCATACTACCTTAAAATCAGCTGCTATGTATTGTCCCCCCTATTGTTAACCTTTTTAACATGTCCTTTGCTGAGGGCTCCCTCCCTGCCATATGGAAAACAGCCCATGTTTTTCCACTTTTTAATCAGGCAACACTAGCAATTTAAACAACTACCATCCAATATCCCTGCTCCCTATTCTTTCCAAGCTTCTTGAAAAGGTGGTTAATTCCCAGCTTAGGCAGTACTTGGAGGACTCCGACCTGCTAAACCCAGCCCAGTCTGGCCTTTGGCCCTGCCATAGCACTATCTCAGTACTTGCTAAGGTCACAAATGATTGGTTGAATGCCCTGGATGCTAGAAATTGTGTATGTGCCCTGTTTCTCGACATTAGCAAGGCCTTTGATACAGTGGATCACACCCTGCTCCTAGCCTCCCTAAGGAATAATAATGTTAATAATCTGGCCCTGAAATAGTTTTCTAACTACCTCACTGACCGTTTTCAGCAGGTCAAGGCTGGGGGTGATCTCTCCCCCATAAAAACCTTATCAAGAGGTGTACCCCAAGGGCCTATCCTTGACCCACTTCTATTTGTTATTTATATAAATAACCTAAATGACGGAATCAAGTCAGCAAACATACACCTATTTGCCGATTATACGATGTTATATCTAGCCAGGCCTACCCTAGAGCTTGCATGTAATGACTTCCAAACCAAATTCAATATACTACAGAGGAACCTTTTGTACTCAAAGCTCCTTCTAAATGCTAAAAAAACGAAGCCTATGCTTTTCATCCCATCGGTAAATATCTCCAAACCCCACACCCCTGGGGTTGCCCCTCATTCAAGGTCCATATAGAAGAAATTTCAAAAAAACTGAAACATAGACATGGGATTTTCTTTAGGATTAAGCCTCTTTTAACCCAGGAGGGGAAAAAGACGTCAGTACAATCTACATTCATGCCCCTTCTAGATTATGTCGACTTTTTGTATGTGCATGGCTCGAGTATGGCCCTCTCCAAGCTCGATTCCCTTTATCGCCGTGCACTTCGATTTATTTCTGACACCCCCATTCCACTCACCACTGCAACCTATAGTCTTCTGTGGGATGGAATTCACTTAGCCTCAGGAGGAAAAAGAATGCACTGCTCTGGACTTATACAGCCATCAGCAGTCAGCTGCCACAATACATCATGGACTGCCTGCCTGCTTGCAATCCTGGGACCTATTTCTTAAGAAACCTCTCCTTCTTTTCCCTCTCGATTTCTAGAGCTAGAACGCACTTCAGCAGAACAGCAATAAGTCATGCCCTCCCAGTTTTCTGGAATAACGTACAAAAAAATCTTCAGCTTTCTACTCCGGTGTTGCTGTCTCTCTTCAAAAACTTATTATTGCAGTCCTTCAAAGTGCCATGCAACTGCTTCTGCAAATGTATCTCACTCCCCTGACCCAGCTTTCTTCCAGCATTCTCTTACCTTTACCAATAAGCCCCAGTCCCCTATCCTTGTTGTAACTTAACTCCCCTGCAAACTACTGTTCATACCCTTCTTCTGGCCCTTTCTCCTCTTCCTGTCTTCTTATTACCTTCTACATGCAGTGTAGATCCTGCATAGTACTGTGTATGCTTTGTGTAATTTCTGTTTATTGTAACTGACTATATCATAAATGGCCTGTTTAATCCAGAAATTTGTATGCTGTCATGCATATCCTTTATGTTCTGTATTTGTTGTATGCACCTGTATGCTACCTGTCAAGGAAACTATTTGCATGTATCATATTGACTTTTGTATACCTATCCCAGGTCCACCTTGAAAATGAGTTTATCTCAACGGTGTTCCACCTGGTTAAATAAAGATTTGATTGATTGACAAGGATGGAACTGACATAGTTTTTAAACTGAAGAAGGGAAGGCACACTAGAGGGCACGGGCTAAGAACAGAGGGGGGAAGATTTAGTAGAGAAATGAGGAGACATTACTTCACAGAGAGAGTGGTGTCAAAGTGGAACACCTTACCAGAGAGGGTGATATCATGCAAAACTGTGGGTAGCTTTAAAAGGGCATGGGAAAGAGAATAGAGGCGAGTATGGGTGGGTGAGGCTGAGAACGGCCGAGGACAGACAAAAGGGGAGGAGGTGGGGCAGTTGAAACCTAGGGGCGCTAGCTACACACTCGAGCAGACATTGCTAGACCAGGAGGTCTGTTTCTGCTGGCACATTCGTATGTTCATAAGTTTACCCTGTTGATTCCTTTCAGATATTTGATAGCCTCAGTCATATCTAAGGTTGCTCAGAGTCTGTTGGATGTAACAGGATTCATTGGATTCTGATCTGATTTTCAGATTTAGGATTTCAGAATGCAGTCCAAAAATCTAATTTCTAAATTCATTTTTTTTTTACACAGAAATTTCAGATTCAGGATTCCAAATCTGATTCTGATGTTGTGGTCATTTTAGGATTTGAATCTGGTCTGGATTAGGAACTGGAATTTCCTAAAACCCTAAACAGTCCAGTGGGATGGGAATCAGCCATTTCCGAGCATCCCTAGTCATCTCCCCATCCCTTTTGGCCTCCAGGGAGTACATATTCAGGTCAGCCAGTCGTATCTCATGGATCGTCCCCTGCTGCCTGTGAATGATTTTAGTTGCCCTCCTCTGGACCAATTCTAAGCTATCTGTGTCTTTTTTTAAGGTGAATGGTCCAGAACTTTGCACAGTACTGTAGGCTGACCTCAGCAAGAACATATACAAGTGCAGGATAATTTCCTTCTCTCCGTTAGAAAAGGTCCTGCCTATGCGCACTAGCATTCTGCTAGCTTTCCCGTATGCCTCATTGAATTGGGAAGTGTTCTAGAGACTGTCACTTATGGTAATGCCCATAGTCACTTTCCTCTGAGGTCTGGTCAAATCTAGCCATTATTGTGTTTTAGATTTCTTTTTGTCCATGGGCATAACCTTGCACTTCTTACCATTAAATTTGATTTGCCAATAGGTCTGTCAAGTCTGCCCCAGTGTGTGGCTTGCAGTGTAATACTACTGCAGCTGCCCACTCCACCACCCAATCCTCTCCCAACATCCCCTCTCCTGGTCCTATACTCCATCATGTTCTTGCTTGTACTGACCTTGCCTCTAATTCTGTCCCATCCCCGCTTAAAGCTGTCCACTGTCCTCAGTTCAATAAACTCCTCTGGTAGTACATTCCATCCAGGCACCACTCTCTCTGTGAAGTAGTGCCTCCTCATCTCCCTTCTGAACCTCCCTCCCTCCCTCCAACTTCAGACTGTGCTACCTTGTGACCCTTTCCCCTTTAAGTGGAACAATCCTTCCGCTACAACTTTATTTATGTGTTTTAAGTATTTAAAGGTCTCTATCATGTCCCCTCTCTCCCTTCTGTCCTCCAGTGAGTACTTGTTGAGTTCCTTCAGTATTTCCTCATATGTTATCTCACCTAGCCCCATGATTATTTTTTTCACCCTACGCTGTACCCCCTTCAGTAACCTCACATCCTTCTTGAGGTAAGGGCACCAGTACTGCACACAGTATTCCAAGTGCGGTCTCACCAATGATCTATACAAGGGCAGGGTGACCTCCTCTTTCCTGGAGGTGATACCCCTGGCAATGCACCCCAGCATCCAATTTTCCCTTTCTGCCACCCTCCTACACTGCGCCGATATCTTCAAGTCCCCTGTGACAAGTACCCCCATGTCCATCTCCTTCTCTGAAGCCGATACCTGCACCCCCACCAGCCAGTAACTGGCCCTGGGGTTTCTGGCTCAAAGGTGCATGACCTTGCACTTCTTAGCATTAAACCCCAACTGCCAGTCTTCTAACCATAGTTCGAGTTTAGTTAGATCCTCCCTGAATACCTGCATCCCTTCTTAACTTATATGTGACACTTCTCCAGTGTCACATATAAACAGCTTGAACAGCACATGTCCTAGGACTGACCCCCTGGGGAACCCCACTGATCACCCTCCTTACTTCAGAGGGTGTTCCTTTTAGTACTGTCTTTAAGTTCTTCCCCAAACCAGCTCTGTACCCACCTTATTACATCTTCCCTTGCTCCCAAATTTCACAAATCACCTGTGGAGCACTGTGTCAAAGGCATTGCTGAAGTCCAGATACAGGACATCCACTGTCTGGCTGTTGCCCACCGTCTGAGACACTACTGTGTTGAACAATTTTATGAGGTTTGTTTGGCAGGATCTCCCTTTTGTAAAGCCATGCTGCTCACTGTTCTGGAGACAATGATTCTCCTGGCAGTCTACCAAATACTCCTTGATAATAGTCTGCAACAGCTTCAGTAAGATGGAGGTCAGGCTGACTGGTCTGTAGTTGTCCAGGTCACCACAGACCTTACACTTATGCAAAGGAACAGTACAACATCAGCCACCATGCAATCCAAGGAGACCAGACTTTTCACTAGAGAGACATAGAACATGTCTCTCAAGGGTACTTCCAGAAATTGCCCCTCCTCCTCTGTGAGCACCCAGAGATGTAGCCCATCAGATCCCAGTGACTTACCTACCTTCATCCCCCTCAGACAATTAAGCACTATGTCCTCACTGATGGTCCTCATCACCATCTTAGCCTCCCTCTCAACAATGACACATTCCATCAGTGCACCTGCATCTTCAACAATAAAGACTGAACAGAAATATTCATATAATATGACTGCATTTGCTTGTCTTCCTTCACTTATATCCTCTTTTCTTCAACCTTTCAATTCCCCCTTGTTTTTCCTCTTGTCCCTGACATAGTTAAAAAAGACCTTGTCATTTTCCTTCACCCTTTCTACTGTTCTAAGCTCTGCCTCTGTCTAAGCCCTCCTTTCTGCATTACTTACATCCTTTAGTTTGTTAAGTTACAGCTCCCTATTTGTCTTCAATTGATTGGCCTTATACCATCTGAGGGCTCATTTCATGGCCTGGATTGCTTCCACCACTTCTCTGGAAATTCAAATAGCTTCTTGTGCCTCTTTCCCATTTCTGCCTATCTTATGCATACCTTTGATACCTGTCGGATCCTGTTTATTGACAGAATATTTCTTTTTTAAAGGCTTCATTTACTGGATACAACTGGTTCTTAATTAAAACCACTCTCATTTACTAGCCACCCCCATTTACTACCTGCAAGGGGTTGATCTTCGGCAATTGCAGCTAGTGCAGAATGTGGCAGCCATGTTGTTGACTGGTTTACCTAGATCTTGCCATGTCACAACTGTGCTCCACTATCTATGCTAGCTGCTGAAAAATTGGCAGATCACCTTCAAGGTTGGTTTGCTGACCTGTAAAGCCTTACACAGTCAGGGACCCAGCGTGAGTGGACGTGTTGCCGCCCGACAAATCGTCGCGGACAACATGTAGCAGACTACTGGTCGCGAGGACTTAATGGCACCTGACAATTTGTCGATATTTAATGCAGTTACGACCAACAAAGGGCAAATTGAAACTGTCAGAAATCAGACAAATAGTCACCCCACACAAATGGCATCATAACGAAGTAAAGCAGTTTCAAACAATTTATTATTGCCATGGTTTCTGCGGTGAGGTTAATCATCTCAAAACTGTGGGAAGACTCACTGACAACTCATTCACTGACAACTGTCCCTAAGGGGAATTAAATTGAGTCCGAACTCCCCTCCCCCTTCTGAATGCAGAACTGTCTTGGCAGAACAGTGCACAGTGACAATGACAGCCACTGAGGGTGACAAAATCAATAACAGACATTTTCCAGAGTCAGAAAGGATGGGCTAGGGACAGCAGCAACAACAGGCTGTGTATGTGCCACGAGCAGGGCTTTGGAACAGAGAAAAAGGCTGAGCCAAGTAGGAGCAGGGAGAGGGAATAGAACAGTGAGGGTGTGGAAAACATGAGAGAGAGAGAGCACAGCTGGTGAATTCAGAGTTAAAGGAAGAGACATTGAAGAATGATGACTCACTTATCCTGAAATTGTGGACACCATTCCTCCAAATCATGGATAGGGGGTCAGTAAGACAGCCACAGCCTTGAATACAGGTACTTTGGCAGTCTTGGGGCAGGGGTTAGGAAAGTTTGATTTACTTTTACAACACTGCTACTACCAGACTCAGTGCAAGGTAGCTGGCAATATTTTAATTTATTTTGAAGGGGAGGTTGCCCCAAACTGTGGAACAGGGGTCAGTGTAGGGTGGTCAGCTGATAATTAAACTTGTTTTGGAGCTGGGGGTTCAAGCTGGCATTTGAAACTGGCCACAAAGGAAATGATGGGAACACAGTGTGTTTAAGGAGTGTAAACAGTAGCACAGGCATTGAGAAGCAGTACAAAACAGGGTCGAAATGTTATTGAGGTTTTTCGCTATGGATAATTAAAAATATGTGCTGATATTTGCCCACTGACCTAAAAATCTGACTTGAATGTCTTTTTCCACATACAGACCACGCCATCTCAACCATGCCTATTAACACAGCGGTGTTTTGTCCATATGCCGGGACCCAGCTACCTGCAGAACCATTTTTAGCCTTACTGCCCCTCCCACCGACTTCGCTCCACTGACAAGGGATTGGTATATATTCCCAGGGTTAAATTAAAGACATCTGGGGCCTGTACATTTGCTTTTGTGGCTCCGAGCCTGTGGAATTCTCTATCTCGTCAGATAAAAGAGTGCCAGACCATTGACCGTTTTAAAGCTGAACTGAAAACATTTTTATTTAGTCAGGCCTTCCCTGATGTGCCTAATTTAAGTATTTTGTTGTTGTGGCTGTTTTGAAGTGTGTTTTGTATTTAAATAGATTTTAGTCTTGACAGTATGTAAAGTGCTTTGATTCCCTGAACTATGTGCTGTACAAATAAAGCTTTGATTAATTGATTGATTTTTAATTGAAACAGAAGCCATGGCTTATAACCAGTAACACATGGTAGTGGATACTTTAGTTATTTGGTCTCAAGTAATAACCTGTTATATGGTATTCCGGAATTAATATACATTCTTGCACAGCCCTAGTTATTGTGCACAAAGATCATTTAAAGTGTGACAAACAGTCAAGTTTGCACAGCACTTTGAAAACAGAGCAAGTAATTTATAAAAATGTAGTAGCTCATATGCATTTTATGTCAGCCTTCACTGATCTTCTGTATCATATTTCAGATGTCCACCTGTTTTCAGAATATATAAAATGTAATTGAGACACAGATGCAAGGTGGAGCCCACCTGGATGAAGTGCAGTATCACAGTTTACTGCATGACAAAAGGGATAAACTACCATTGACACCAGCCTGTTTCCTGCAGCAACTCTGCTGCAGAATGCTGCAGTATTGCATTACATTCTGGCCAGCTTGTACCATACTGGTTCTGTTACTTTTGTGCCAGTGCATGGAGAAAATATAGTTAGGTGTATTATTGTACAAATAGGTTTCATTTTACGCCGATACATAAACTGTTTTAAACTTGGCTATAATGTAGAAAGAAAACAGTATGTTTAAATTCCGAAATCATGTGGCACACTATTAAATTAAATGTTTTACAAGACAGGCATCATAAAGAAAGTGCTAATTGCCTTTAATGGAGTGGCTTGCTTTAAATTTGTGAAAGAGTTTAAACAGATTTTAATTATCCCACTTTGTGTAAATCATCACACATTTGAAAGCTACTGGTGCTGTATCCTCCTCTGCCTATTCACTTACTTGGTTGTGATCCTTCACTTCATAGTACTTGTCCTCTCAGCCCATAATTAGATGCTTATATGGTGCCATACTAGCACTGGGACCATGATGAACCCAAAGGGTCTAATGCTATCAGGATTATCTAGAAACTGGGAAGATAATTTTCCTGTAATGTTGCTTCTTGGAATTCTTCATATCAATGTATAATGTTCCTCTTTAAGATGACTACTTTTAAAGTGAGGTTTTCATTAATTTTGAAATAATAAGAAACACAAACGGAGACAGGGTTTGCACATCCATCATATCAAGTGCAAAAACAGAAGACTTGAAAGGAGGCTGTCCTTCAGTAGTAAGCAGTACTTTAGTGCAGGGTTTCTCAAATGGTGAGGCCAGCCTCCCAGGGGAGGCCCTAACCTGTTCCAGGGGAGGCTCAAGCAAGCCTTAAAATGTGCTATATATAATGTCAAGTTTTGGATGCTTTGTGTGAAAGGATGCCGCAAACTGAAAGCGAATAATGGGATGCAAATTTATATACAAAATGGTTACCAGGAAAGACATGCTCAACAAACACTTGTTTCCTGGTGTGACATGGGGGAAAGCTGAATGGAGGAAATATAATTCTTGGAAACTGCAAAACAAAATGCAAAATAATGCAAATGAATAGGAACAAGGTAACAATTAATCCATTGTACTGGCTGCAGAAAAGCACAAATACAAAGGCTAAGCAGAGAGATAACAGGAGCAAGAGAAGGAGAGAGCAAAATGGTCCCCGAGAAGGTGCTTAAGAGCAGGATAAAACTTACAAAGAAAACAGTCTGACTCATGGAAGTATTGCAACGAGGGGTAAATAGGGTCCAAAAGTCAGAAGTGTGAAGGGAGTAGGCTGACCGGGGTGGGGTGGGGGTGGGGGTTTCTACAGAGGAAACTAATAAATTCAGTAAAATGAGAATAAACCCAACTACTCAAATGCACTTCATCGTATTCTTCCCATAATGTGCAAAGTATGATAGTTGTTCTAACTATGGGGAGGCCTAGAATTATTTCTATATTAGGGGGAGGCTCAAGATCATTTCCAAGACTTGGGGGAGGCTCACTATGACAAAGTGTGAGAACTCCTGCTTTAGTGTATTGAAGGTGCTTGTTTCAGTCATTGCAAGCAGCCAGAATGTGCTATTACTACTGTCCTGTGTAATCACTGAACCCCCTAATGGTTAATTAAATAAAACATTTTAAGCGCTGAGAATGAAAGGGGTTATAAATCACAGGGGAGAGTATATTTAATAACAGGTCCACAGGTGCCCTGAAATAGAGCCTCTTTTAAATTTCATTAAAAAGGGCTGTTGTAAGGAAAAAAAAATATTTATTTCTATTCACAGTATGTTTCTTTAATGTCTGGAGCACAGAATATATTCTTGTTCATGAAAAAATCATTCTAAGAACTGTAAACAAGTAACTTTAGTCAGGTAATAGGTATTTCTTACAACCATAACGCCTTTGTGTGCATGAATTTGATCAGTTTCATACTTCGCACAGATTGCTACCTTTTCTGAGAAGGCTAGCAGCCAGGATCCATCCCATGACTTGTAATCCCTCAGCAATTGTTTTAAAAATGTGTACTCACCCCCTTCTGGGGATGCTTACTATTGTAACCCTCTCCACCCTGTTGCCCTTTTTGGGAGGTTGGGTCTGGCCCACCCACTGGTCGAGCAGAGCTAGTGCCCCTTGGTTGGTATCTATGGGAGGAGATTTGGCGGGCTGGAGGAGGCCAACAGGAGAGAGAACAAAGATGCACAGTGGGGCCGAGGCATCAGCTCTGGCCTGGTTCGGGGCTCAGCGACTTGTCATGGGGAGAGTCCACTTGGAGGAGGTTGTGACCAATGCAAGAGTTTGTGGCGTGCTGGAAGCTGGGCCCATTGTGGAGAGTCATGGCCTGGGGACTAAGGCACCCACCTATGTGCACTGTGGTACTGGGATGGGGAAGGCCCAGATGCCAGTAACATAATGCCAGGAAAGAAGTCTTGGGTAGTGAGGATGGAATAGTGGTGGTAGCCTGCACCGTAGGGAGAGCAGTGATTGCAGCCCGGCTCCCCTTACCCATGTAGCACTCCTCTTGAGTGAAGATAGCCTGTGGGGAGCAAAGAAGTTGGCTGGTGAGTCCCTCAGATTGTCTGTGTCCCAGATGTTCTAGGATGCTGGGGGCCCTGGTCAAGCAGGCCTTATTTGGCAGGTTAGAGAGAACTCGAGGGAGGAACAGTTTGGGTACAGCCACTGTGAATGTGTGAGAGGAGAGACCAGTAGACCCAGGATTTGAGCTGTTATGAGTAGTGGTGGTTGAAGTGGCCAAAATTCACTCGTGAAGTGATTCGAGGAGTACTGTGGAATCCACGAAGTGTTCCGCAATGCGAAGTGGAGTACTTCGTGTTATAATGGGGAACACGAAGTCCACTGAGAACAATGACTTTGCATTATTCTGCCTTCCCAAACCACTTCTCCACCAATTTTAAGGCTAAGTACATTGAAATCAATGTGCTTCTCCTCACTTCGTCTTGTTTTTGAGCTCCAAAGGCGAATTTTGCAGTGCTTCATGGGATTGCAGGTCACATAGGCTCTAGATTGTTCTGCACAACCTCAGTTCTGTGTAGTGTATGTGTAATGGAAGATTCAGAGTTTTCTCTCAGAGCTCTGCGATTCAAATCCTCTAAAAGCTGTTAAAAAGCCTTTTTGAGCTATTTTTTTTTGCTCACAATTTAGTACATCGATTGTAGGAAACCCACCTGTGCTCATATCATCGAGTGTTAATTGTTTGTGTGTGGATTTTGAATGTTAATTTAGAACAGTCAGTCTGTGTACTGTGAAGTGTGCTTTGGGGGAAGGGCATATCTGTGGTGTAGAAGATTAACTGGGAGAAAAAAGCCAGTCTTTCTGTTTTGGTTATATTTTTCTTGTATATCTGTGTTAATGTACACACAGTAATAGTTTTAATAATTCTTGACATTTTTTTGCTGACTGTTGTGGTGCAGCAGTGTATAATTTCAGTTTGTTTAAAACATTTGGTTATATTACTAAAGGTTTTCAATTTGCTACGCATTACTTGTAGTGTGTGTGTGATGCGTGCCATCAAATCAGACTCCTTTCATTGTGCCACAGAGTAATTGCAGCAGTGTGATCCTGCTATCCACTGCAACTGCAATAATTTTTTATACTGCTTTGTAGTAGCTTCACTGGTAGTGTACTATTACTGCCATGCACTACCTCCTCCCCCCCAACTCTCCCCCCAACTGGCAAAAGGTAGTATTTTCCAGATTTGGATTTGTGACTTATGAGCACTGGTTAGGTGCTGTTGTGCCTTTGCGACTACATCTCTTGCGTGCACAGCACAATCTTAATCTGTCCGTGTATTTGCAGTATACCATTAATTCTGGGTGACTTTGCATTTTTTGCTACCCCCTCATTTCACTTTGTCAGCACTGGGTGAATTTTCTGGACACAAGACAGTAGCATTTTGGGGATGCAGATTAATTCTGGTGACTGTGTGTGACCACTGCCCACATGACTGAGTGCGCCATTAATTCTGGGAGACTTTGCATTTCTTGTTACGCTCTCATTTCACTTCATCAGCACTGGGGGAATTTTCTGGACACAAGACAGTAGCGTTTTGGGGATGCACATTAATTCTGGTGACTGTGTGTGACCACTGCACGCATGATAGAGTGCACCATTAATTCTGGGAGACTTTGCATTTTTTGTTACCCTCTCATTTCACTTTATCAGCACTGGGGAATTTTCTGGACACAAGACAGTAGCATTTTGGGGATGCAAATTAATTCTGGTGACTGTGTGTGACCACTGCACACATGACTGAGTGTTCCATTAATTCTGGGACACTTCACATTTCTTGTTATGCTCTCATTTCACTTCATCAGTACTGGGGAATTTTATGGACACAAGACAGTAGCATTTTGGGGATGCAAATTAATTCTGGTGACTGTGTGTGACTGCTGCGCACATGACTGGGTGAGCCATTAATTCTGGGAGACTTCGCATTTCTTGTTATGCTCTCATTTCACTTCGTCAGCACTGGGGAATTTTATGGACACTAGACAGTAGCATTTTGGGGATGCACATTAATTCTGGTGACTGTGTGTGACTACTGCATGCATTACGTCTGAGTGCACCATTAATTCTGGGAGACTTTGCATTTCTTGTGCTCTCATTTCACTTCATCACAGTCAGCATTGGGGAGTTTTCTGGACACAAGACTTGAGCATTTTGGGGATGCACATTAATTCTGGTGATGGTGTGTGTGAAGGGCTGCTAATATTATTGTCACTTCACCTTACTTCGCATTAAGGCGGAATGACAATGCAAAGTAATAATTACAAGGTGACGTGAGCCTTTTGCTTTGGCTATTCCACGTAGCAGAGTGACAACACGAAGTGCCCACTTCGCAGGCACTTCGCCAGCAAAATTTAAATTTGCTGCATCTCTAGTTGTGAGGCCTGGTGGAATTCTGCAAGGCCTAGGACATGCTGCTGCTATCCATTTCTTTTTGGGTGCCACTTCAGCTACGTAGAGACTCATCATTGTTGCCTTAATGGCCATGAGTATTGTGCCGTGGCTCTACACCACATAAAACCGCCTTTCTCTTTAAAGCCATGCCCCCAGCTCCCAGGAGCAATATGTACTGTTTTATGCTGCATTGTAAATTAAATTTTGCCTTATTGTTTAAATGGATTTTGGAGTGGGCCTCTGGTTCCTTTATGAATTACCCCTAGCTGCCAGCTAACACCTTGCCTCCACAACCTCTGTTTACTGCCCTCTACACCCTGTTTCTGACTGCACCCAGCGACCACCTTCTGGAGACCTGTATGGACCCAGGTATGTGCCAGCTTTCACTTATTCTGGATGTGTTTGCTGCTAAAGTGATGCCCCCTCCCCAGACCTTTCCACCAGGACCCTAGACATCATGGGGGGAAGCTACAAATGTCATTGCTCAAATCATGTGTTGGATGACTGTATAAATGTACAGTAGATATGGTTATAATACTGCTAAAACTGTGTTCTGTGTTAAACCCAGTATTGATGGCAAGTTTGTGCTTATATCAATGTTAAACAAGGGTTAAGGTGCTCTAACTCTTCCTCCTTGGAGAGTGATGCCCTCCAAACCTTCTTTTGTACACATTTATACACAGATCTCTGTCTAATTCTCCATTTTTGGAGAGCCATGTACTCTGATACTTCTTCGTTGGAATGTGATACATACTCCTTCCTCCATAGAGAACAATTCACTCCAACCTTTCGTCCATTAAAAGCAGTGTGTTATAGCCTCTAACCCTTCCTCCTTGGAGACTGATGCACTATTGATACTTCCTTCTTGGAGAGCAATATGCTATTACCCTTTCTGTTTGAATAGTGGTGTGCCCTACTACTTCCACATTGTAGAATGATATTCTGTAATCCTTTCTCCATGGAGAGCAGGGTGCTCTAACCTTTTTTCATTGAAGAGCAATGTGTTCTAACCCTTTCTGCTTTTAAAAAGTGAGTCCTTCACCTTTATGACACACCTTCCCTCTGCCGGCCCTGCACCTGATAGACTAAGGTAACTCCGGAGTCTGGATCTTTTCCTCGATGATTTGAATTGAATTGTTTGTTGTTTGGCAACCTAGCATGCCACCAGGTTGGCACTGATGCAGCAAAACTAAATTCTCATAGTTTATACAATCTTTAAATGTTTAAAAATGATGTGCTTAGAGGCATTTTTATATTATTTTATAAAATGACAGGATTTAATCTAGGAACTTCATCAGCTAAAACATGTCATCCACCTGGCTGTGCATAACTGAATGGTCAAATGCTGATATTCCTTTTCATCATCAAAACCCTAGTAACTAACACATATCACTACACACCAAAATAAAAATTAAAAAAAAATCCAATAGCTGCCAGCTTGAAATTCTTATACTTTAATAACCACTTATTTAAAAGAAAAAATCCTTTGTTAATTATCTTCTTTTTAAGCACATACTTCATTCCCAGTTTCATAACACATTTTTATTTATTTTCTTCAGGTTCCTTAACTTACCATTGTGTTGTGGACAGCCAGTTCTGAGTGCTGTATGATCATTTTTTGTAATATAAAAATGTGTATGGACTGTCTCCCATGAGTAATGTTGAAACAGCATGTGAGATCACACACACACACACACACACACAGGTTTTAGATACAAGGTGTTAACTGGAAGGCCCAAAGCTAATTACAGACCAGGCCTTAATCAAGGATCTCCTGTTTGTCTGAGTTAATTATAGCTGTAGTTGCTAAGAGGGAAGATCATATCCATTTTATGACTTTTGAAGGGAAACCCAAGTTATTACACATGGGTGCGAAGTTGTAAATGCTCCTTTGATGCCTATGTGAGAGAGGATGCAGCATAAGATCAAAGAGAGTCATTTGAAGAACATGAGTTATGCTGAGGTTGAAGAATTTAATACTTGGAAAAGACATCCTGTTTTTATATAGATATATTTTTATATATTCTGACAGGGAGGAGCTAGGTGACCTCATGCAAAGAGGAGGGCAAAACCAGCTGTTGGACAATATTCTGTTTTACTTCAGACACACTTCTATCTAGACTCTGACAACGAAACATCTGTGAGCACTTTAAGCAGGTATTTAGAGAGAGAGACAAATCTAAGTACTATAGTAAGAACTGCACTGTTGAAACCTGTTTTGTTTAAGAGATTTGTATGTCTTGTGATATAATAGTTCTGTATTTTATATGTTACATATTTTTTTATCTATTGTAGTAAAACTCTATTTCTAGAGCTTACTTGGTCTGTCTTTGATTTCTTTCCTTTACAAGTAGAGTATATATGGTTAAAGCAGACACTTTATATAAGCTGGAATGGTGATACCAAACTGGAAAAAGGTAAGCGTTTTAAATCTGAGGTCTTTTATTACAGTTTTTAAGAGTTCATTTCTGTACATCTGGTTAGGTGCCCATAGGCAAAGATATCTGGCCCCCTGAAGACAGAATTTTCTGAGCCTGTGCATTGGGTATGCTAGCAAGAGGTTCACAGTTTGAATTCCTCCAAGACTTGAGACCGAAGATTGATTTGAATCCACAAAAACAGACAAGAGGGTTACCTTGTTCTGTTAACTGTTCACAAGACTGCGCTCAGAGGTTGGCACTTTGGGAGTAGAGGGCTGACCTGCTGAGTGGGTATTGTGACAGATTGGTGGTAGCGGTGGGATAATTTTGATATCGCAAGCTTGTATTGTTCAGCGTGTCAGCTTGAGACCATAAGCTCACTTGCAAAGAAAGAAAAAGGCAGTGTTTTATTTTTTAAAAAGGAAACAAAACTATATCACTTGGTGTACAGTCAAGTTCCTACCCATTTTTTTTTCCTAAAGTGCAAGTCAGAGTGGCAGTAGTGAGGGAAGAAGAAGATGGCTTCTGACTACAGCAGGCACACTGTAGACTCCTTAAAGCAGTTGTGTGGGGACAGAGGAGTCCTGTTTGCAGTGAAAGCCAGCAAGCAGAACCTCATAGATGCCCTGATGGTAGCAGATACCCAGAGCAGTGAGTCATGGACCATGACTGAAAAGGATCAAACCTTGAGTGTGGCAGGGCTAGCAGCCAGTGCAGTGTCCAGATCCAATAAGGAGGACAACAGTGCCACTGTCAGTGAAGGGCCACAGCAACAGGGGAAGGTCACCAGTATCCTGAATCCAGAAGTACTCAGGCTGCAAATTGAGTTGCGCAGGATGGAGCTGGAGTTCTAGGAGAAGAGAGAACGAGAGAGATGAGAGGCAGACCATGAGGAGCATGAGCACCAGTGAGCTGCAGAAGAGAAGGCAGAGCGAGAACGCCGAGAGGCAGAGTGAGAACAGAGGGTGGCAGACCATGAGGAGCATGAGCACCAGTGAGCTGCAGAAGAGAAGGCAGAGTGAGAACGCCGAGAGGCAGAGTGAGAACAGAGGGAGGCAGACCGTGAGGAGCATGAGCACCAGCAAGCTGCAGAGGAGAAGAGAGAGGAGTGCCAGAGGCAACACAAACTGGAGAAGCTACAACTCTGACCAGAGCAGGTAAGTGGCTTGGGTTTAACTGGGACTGCAGGACAGGGTTATAAATTGAATTCCAAATTAATAGACGAGTTTAAAGAGGGGGAGGATATGGATGCCTTTTTAAATTTTTTTGAAAAAGTTTGTATTCAGGCTAAAATTCCTAGAGAGTCCTGGAGCTTCCGGCTATCCCCGCTACTTACCGGGAAAGCTCGGGATGCATTAGGTCAAATGGACATTGAGGACAGTAATGATTACAGCAAGCTAAAAGCTGCACTGTTAAAAAAGTTTTAATTAACTGCTGAAACATACAGAGCTAAATTCTGTAAGCTCAGGAGAAGCCCTGATATGAGCTATGAGGAGCTAGCCATGAAACAACGTCAGTTTTTAAAATGTTGGTGGGAAGGAATTGAGGCATACTCTGTTGATAACATTGAAAATTTGATTTTACTAGAACAGTTTTTCTGAGTTTTCCCAGCAGAGCTGAAAACCTGGCTGGAGGACCGAGATCCCAAAACAGTGCAAAAGGCTGCTGAACTCTTGGACTGCTATTCCAAGAGCAGACCTGCTCTGAGAGTGAATGGGGCAGGTGTGGCAGTGCAGAAAGGGAAAAGTACACCTTCAGGGCAGCTAAAACCCTCACTGCCTCCACTGAAACCAGTTTGCCCCAGGTTTCAGGGAAAATATTACTCTGAGAGAAGAAATGAATGTTGGCCATGTAAAGAAACTGGGCATATTGCCAGACAGTGTCCCAAAAAGGTGAGCAATAATGTACAACTGGGTGCTAGAAAAGAAGTGGGTTGTTTGTGTGTCCCTGGAAGCTTGCCAGTGAACATGAGGGAACACATGCACCCAGTCATGGTAAATGGTGTACAGACACAAGGGTTAAGGGACATAGGGGCATCCCTGACATTGGTAAAGGGGGATCTGGTAGAGCCTGGTCAGCTTATACCCAATAAATACGTCACTGTACAGGACTTTACTGGTGAGGCAAAAATATTGCCACTGGCTAGTGTTCTCCTAGACTGGGGTGAAGCAGGGGGAACTGTGCAACAGGTGGCTGTAGCCAAAACCTTAGCAGTGGATGTGATCCTGGGCGACAATCTCAAACAAGGGATGGTATGTGCAGTTACCCGCAGCCAAGCGGCAAGGCAAAATTGTAGTTCTCTGAACCCCACAGAAGCCATTGTGGAAACCACTGAGAGGCTGGTCCCCCAGCCTGTGTCTCCTGATATGGAGATTAATGAAAAGGGGGTAGAAATTTCCCCAGTAGCAAGTAACCACCCAGCTACAGAGGGTTACTCCGAAGAGGTAGGGGTGACCCATTGTCAGAGGGTTGGGATTGACAGTGATCCTGAGTGCCCTGACGCTAGTGCTAGGGACCCTAGTTTAGCGAATGAAGGGGACCTGTCCCATGCCTTGGGAATGCGTGAGGGGTTTGCAGCTGCTCAGAGGAGTGGCCCTAGTTTAGAGAAGCTGAGGGCTTGGGCAAATTTGGATGGTGCACAGGGTGATGACGGCAGACATAAGGTTTATTGGGAAAATGGACTTATGTATATTCAGGCAGTACAGACAGAAGAAGGGGTGCTAGGCAGGCAGCTTGTCGTTCCCCAGGGGTATCATGAGCAGTTGCTCAAAAATGCACATGATATTCTCTTGTCTGGTTATCTGGGAATCATGTGCACTATGCAGTGGTTAGCTCAGAATTTTTACTGGCCTAACTTCACCCAGCAGGTGAAGGAGTATTGCAGGTCTTGTCACCGGTGCCAAGAAATAGGGAAAGTGGGCAAGAAAACCCAAGCCACCCTGATTCCCTTGCCCATAGTGGAGGAGCCATTCCAGAGGGTGGGAATGGATATTGTGGGGCCTTTAAATACCCCCAGCTCCTCAGGTAAGAGATTCATCCTGACTGTGGTGGATTATGCCACCCAGTACCCAGATGCAGTCACCCTATCCTCACTGAGGACGGACAAAGTGGCAGATGCCTTACTTGGGATTTTCTCCTGTGTTGGGTTTCTGCAGGAGGTAATCACCGATTGAGGGGGTTCCTTCATGTTGGACCTGATGAAATGTTTATGGGAGAAGTGTGGGGTAGTGCAGAGATGCACGACACCGTATCACCCACAAGCCAATGGACTTGTGGAATGATTTGATGGTACCCTAAGGTCAATGCTCCTGGTGTTTGCTGAACAGCATGGGAGGGACTGGGAGAAATACCTTCCCCACCTGTTGTTTGCATACAGGGAGATGCCCCAAGAGTCGACAGGATTTTCCCCCTTTGAACTCTTATATGGACGCCGGGTACATGGGCCCCTAGACCTAATCTGGGAGGACTGGGAAGGCAAGTACACCACCCAGGGAACTCCCATTATGGATTATGTCCTTAAGTTTAGGGAAAAGCTGAAGGAGCTTATGGGGACAGCCCAGAGCAACCTGGCAGCTGCCCAACAGAAACAGAAAGTGTGGTACAACCGCAGAGCCAGAGCTCACTCATACATGGTGGGTCAGGAAGTCATGGTCCTTATTCCGGTCCAGAAAGACAAGTTGCAGGCTGAGTGGCAGGACCGTCCAAAGTGGTTAGGATGGTAAATGACGTGAACTACATTGTGGAGTTACCTGACAGAATATAGACAGAATGGATGTACCATGTCAACATGATGAAGCCATGTGCAAATAGGGCTGACATGGTGTTTGCAGTGTGTAGTCCTGGGGAGGGGACGGACGAAGGAGACCCCCTTCTGGACTTGCTGGAAGAAAGTAAGTGAGAGTCCTCTGTGGAGGCAGTAAAATTGTCTCCCCAGCTGGCCCCGGACCAGATCCAGAAAGTAAGGGAGGTTTTAGCAGACTTTGCCCCGTTGTTTAGCACCAAGCCTGGACTAACCCCCTTTGTGGCACATGATGTGGAGACAAGGACACAGACGCCCATATGGCGGACAGCATATTGGGTGTCAGAGGCTGTCCAAAAGGACATTAGGAGGGAAGTGGAGGAGATGCTGGATTTAGGGGTGATCCAGAGATCTCACCGCCCCTGGGCCTCACCCGTAGTCCTTGTACCTAAGCCAGATGGCTCTACTCATTTCTGTGTGGACTATCATGGACTGAATGCAGTCACGAAGTCAGACGCCCACTCGATGCCCCGGATGGATGAACTCCTGGACAAGTTGGGAGGGGTGACCTACTTTACAACTATTGACCTGACCAAGGGGTATTGGCAGGTAGAGTTGACAGACAGAGCTAGGGAGAGGTCAGCCTTCATCACTCCGATAGGCTTATTTGAGTTTAAAGTAATGCCTTTTGGAATGAAGAATGCCCCGGCCACTTTCCAAAGGTTGGTGAACCAGGTGTTAAATGGTGCTGAGGAGTACACCATGGCATACCTGGATGACATTGCCATCTTTAGTACCAGCTGAGAGGAACACCTATCCCACCTTAGGGAAGTGCTGGGCAAGATACAGAGGGCTGGGCTCACTGTCAAAGCTGGGAAGTGCCAGGTAGCCATGGGAGAAGTGGCATACCTCGGGCATGTGGTAGGCTGGGGACAGCTCCATCCTAACCAAATAAAGATAGAGGTAATCCAGGTGTGGCCCAGTCCAGAAACACGGAAGCAGGTCAGGAGTTTTCTAGGGACAGAAGGGTACTACAGAAAATTTGTACCCAATTACAGTGCCCTGGCTGCTCTCCTGTCTGACCTGACAAAGAAAAGGATGCCCAAGAAAATTACCTGGGGCCCTGCCTGTGAGGAAGCCTTTTCCAAACTAAAGGAGGCACTGTGCAGTGCTTCTGTTTTGATAATTCCTGACTATAGCAAAACCTTTATAGTTCAGACTGACGCCTCAGATGTGGGTATTGGAGCAGTACTGAGTCAGACATCCAGCCAAGGGACAGATCACCCAGTGTATCTGAGTAGGAAGTTACTTTCCAGGGAGCAAGCTTACTCCATAGTGGAAAAGGAGTGTCTTGCCATAGTGTGGGCCCTAAAGAAATTAGAGCCATACTTGTATGGGCAGCATTTTGTGGTGCATATTGACCACAACCCCTGGTTTGGCTGATGCAGATGGGGGAAAAACAATGGTAGATTGCTAAGATGGAGTCTTGCTTTGCAAGGGTATGATCTGACAGTCGTACATAGGGCTGGAGCCAAAAACCAGAACTCAGATGGGCTGTCTAGGGTCTATAAGGAGTGAACTGATTTGGGAAGCTTATCCCATGTAGGGGATAGAGCCCCCAAATTCAGTCTAGGTGGGGAGGATTGTGACGTGGACAGTCAGTTCTGAGTGCTGTATGATCATTTTTTGCAATATAAAAATGTGTATGGACTGCCTCCCATGAGAAATGCTGAAACAGCATGTGAGATCACACAGGCTTTAGATACAAGGTATTACCTGGAATGCCCAAAGCTAATTACAGACCAGGCCTTAATCAAGGATCTCCTGTTTGTCTGAGTTAATTATAGCTGTAGTTGCTAAGAGGGAAGATCATATCCATTTTATGATGTTTGGAAGGAAACCCAGGTTATTACACACGGGTGCAAAGTTGTAAATGATCCTTTGATGCCTGTGTGAGAGAGGATGCAGCATAAGATCAAAGAGAGTCATTTGAAGAACATGAGTTATGCTGAGGTTGCAGAATTTAATACTTGGAAAAGACATTCTGTTTTTATATAGCTATATTTTTTTATATATTCTGACAGGGAGGAGCTAGGTGACCTCATGCAAAGAGGAGGGCATAGCCAGCTGTTAGACAATATTCTGTTTTACTTCAGACACACTTCTAGCTAGACTCTGACAAAGAAACATCTGTGAGCACTTTAAGCAGGTATTTAGAGAGAGAGAGACAAATCTAAGTACTGTAGTAAGAATTGCACAGTTAAAACCTGTTTTGTTTAAGAGATTTGTATGTCTTGTGATATAGTAGTTCTGTATTTTATGTGTTACATATTTTTTTATCTAGTGTAGTAAAACTCTATTTCTAGAACTTACTTGGTCTGTCTTTGATTTCTTTCCCTTACAAGTAGAGTATATATGGTTAAAGCAGACACTTTGCATAAGCTTGAATGGTCATACCAAACTGGTAAAAGGTAAGCGTTTTAAATCTGAGGCCTTTTATTACAGTTTCTAAGGGTTCATTTCTGTACACCTGGTTAAGTGCCCGTAGGCAGAGATGTCTGGCTACCCAAAGACAGAATTATCTGAGCCTGTGCATTGGGTACGCTAGCAAGAGGTTCACAGTTTGAATCCCTTCAAGACTTGAGACCAAAGGTTGATTCGAATCTACAAAAACAGACAAGAGGGTTACCTTGTTCTGTTAACTGTTCACAAGACTGCACTCGGAGGTTGGCAGTTTGGGAGTAGAGGGCTGGCCTGCTGAGTGGGTTTGTGACAACCATTATTTAACATCCTAAGTCCTTCTCATAGTTTTTGTGACCTATATAGAAACAAAACAGTTTTTAGATATTGGTAGCCTCTCACATGCCCACACAGCAATGACCAATTTCACACACACACACAACTGGCAGCATTATTCCATAAATTGCCTCAAATGTCTGAACAGAAGTATAGTCGTGTATACAGCACCACTTCAAAACCGACGCAAACACAGTTCTGACATCCTGACTACCCAAACTCCCAACAGTGTCAGAAACAGCCTGACAGTGACCAGCAGCACAATTGCAAACTAAGTCTTTATGCTTATCTTAAGCCGATAATCAGTACTGGGAGGTGGCAAAAGCACAAACAACACAACATGGCTGAAAGCTAACACTGCAACCAGTAGCAGCCAGCCAAGGATCACTAACAGAAGGCAGCAAAATCATAGAACACATAGCCACTAACAAGCATGGCAAATGGCAGCCCCAATTAAAGACAAACAAACAGAAAGCATCAGCAATCATACTTCAGCAAGCACATTCAATAATAGTGCCGTCTGTTGCCTTAAAACAGGGGCTATTTAATTCAAATACTACAATTCCCCAATTTAAATATAAACCATTTAAACCATTTAATTCATTTTAAAATGGGTGTTTTGGTATTAAAAAAAGGTAATTCTGTTATTCTGTATCATTAAGAGCCATCCATTTTATAAGCACAAAAATCCACTCTGTTGTGTGTATTACATATAAAAAAAATACCTGGGGGACAATGTATAATGAGAAATTTGTACATAATTGATGTGTGGAATGGTAGATAAACCCCAAGAGCCAAGCTCGAGGGGTATATAATAGCATCTCACACAGAGGGTGTGCATAAAATTTGAGTTTTACACAATCCCCCAGGCTTTGCGTTATGCAATTGCTGGTCTCTTTTTTTTCACTGAAAAGTCGTGAATCAGTTCTGCTTGTACTGTGCACTCGGGTTGAAGTGCAGCATTACAAAGCACAAGACCATTGTGGGCATGCATAGGAATGAGGGACACCCAGCACGTATTTGCTGTTTTAGCCTGCAGGTTATAACGGCGAATTATAACTGGGTTTCCCTATGGGAAATAAAGGAGACCAGTTATTACAGGACTTTATTCTACTTCCCAGGGAGATGCATTAAAATACTATTATAACTGACATTTCCTTTTTGCCATAGAAAAACCATGGCATTTTTTGCCATAATAAAGGAGTGTTTATTATAGCAAACACATGCATGGTTTCCCTCATTCTGCACATGTGCCTAATGCAGCTCTTCCTCCCAGACCACTGGCCACCTCGTCTTTCCCCCACAGACATAGCCACCATTTGGACTCAGCAGTAAATAATTGCCAGAAAAAAAAATCAAGACATGACACCAAAAACAAAGCTGTGGGCAGAAATAAATGAATTCAAAAAGTTAAAATATTTTAAATAAAAATGACCACAGACTGCACACTAGCACCTAAGTGGATCACGGCCGCACAGGAGTCAGGAATGTCTTTTTTATTTTAAATAATTGCTGTGGCCAAAAAAGGAAGACCCAGCAACTATATAAAATAAAATGTGGGGTGGTGTTTAAACTCAAAGTTTATGCACACCCTCGGGATTAGGTATTTTCACAAACCCCTCGAGCTTCACTCTCAGGGTTTATATAGCATCTAACTCCCCCAGGGTGTGTATAAACTTCTTGTTACATACACCACCCCATGCTTTATCCTAAATGCAATGCTTACCCTATCGTGTCTTGTTGCTTACATAAATCAGGGACACAGTTAAGACTAGACATATACTGTCAAAACTTCTTTTTACAAAACAGTTTATTAAATATCATTTTACAACCCTCCAGTTTGGACCAGTCTAACTGATTTTGCACTTTGGAACACTACTGTAGTCATTGTGGGGAGGGGTCAATCGGATAGGAGGAATACAATGTACATTAGAAGATATACAGTAGTTTATTTATCTTTATTTTTAAAAAGACTCTCAAGTTTTTTAATTTAAAGGTGCTTGCACAGAGCTTTTTGCTATGGGGTAGCAAGTGTGTGAGCAGTAGTGGATCTAGGATTTTAGAATGGGGGTTGCAGAGGGTGGGTCTTGGGGCAGGAGTTGGTATGCAAATTGTTTGGAATGTTAGGACCACGGCTTTAATGTGGCGGCCAAAAAAAAATTCAGTAATAGTACTAGGGGTCAAGTCTGCCTAGGCCCCCAGAAAATTTAAAATTTTTTGCAATAAGCAGTGTGACCTACTGGTTAGTTCAACTCTGGACCCAGGAATCATAGGTTCAAACCCTAGCATAGCCAAATACTACCTTGATCACATCATTCTCAGTGCTCTAGTTTACCCGCTGTGGAACTGGATAGAAGCAGGGCCCCACTGATGATAACATGCTCACACTACAGACTGAAGTGGGTGTAGAAAGGGAGGCACAAAATCCACTTAATACAGATGGCACTTAACCCTGCATATAGTGTGCAGTGCTGTCCTTACAAGACTCACTGACCCAAATCGTACTGTGCTGTTCGCCCAGTGAAGAGCAAATAAAAGTGGAAACCACCAGCAAGACTTTGCTTGTGTGCCTTTATTTCAATTCAAACCATCATTCTTTACCTGGCAAATAACATTGCTGACTTGCCCCAGAGCTGTTTGCACATCCGCACAGTGCCCCTAGTTCTTATGCCAATGTGGCGTGCTATTATTAAAGCGATTTTTCCAGTTTCATGCCAAAAAAAATTTACATCTGGCTGGCACAGGCAGAACACAAAGTTCCTAATATTATTTGTTATAGTACTGTATCTCTGATGGGCTTATAGAGTGAAGAGAGAGACCAGGTTTGGAGAGAGTGAGATGCTCTGAATGCTACCACACGAACGCTACTGACATGGATATTCAGCAAGGAGTGAAAAATAGAGAGAGAGAGAGAATAGGTTTGGAAGGAGAGGGGAGCCTCACTATTTTAAGGGTACTAAGAAGCCGGTTGTTGTTAACTACTTCCCTCTGCACCCCACCCTAATTTATTCACCTCAAGTTACTGTCCGGTCGTCCTGACCTCTAGCCCGGACTGATGAGTGATGACTATCCTTTCCTGTGTCCTTTGATGTTATCCGTCCTTCCTCCAGTCTCACTCTTCACACCAAGCCACACCACTGATGGAAGTTTCAATATACTGTAAAACTGTTAAGTCACTCGCAAGTGAAATGTCACTGACTCAGCACTGCCAGCTTTTTGGCGGCATTTTAAGTTCCAATACATTGTGACTGTAATCAGCTCTGACAATTGTGATTGACAGACTGTAATCATCTCCTAGTTTTTGCATGTGTTGAATAATCATTTCTTCTTTGGATTACATATATCAAAGCTGAATATCATTAGTCAGTGAATGATTTCTTTGACAGCAGTGTTGACCCCGATTTTGCTTTCATTGCTCTGCTCACCATCACAAATTCTGATGCTAATCCAGTGAATGAGACTAACAATAATTTCTGTCTGTTTCTGTCAATTTAGCATTTATAGAATTATTCATTAAATAAAATTCGCCTCAAGAGGCTAGTGGTTTCTGTGTGTGTACTTATTTGTTTAGTCTGTTCTAGTACCAGCTGCAGGTGGAAAGTGACATATCAAGTCTGGTATTGCCATCGAGATTTACACTCATGCTGCTCTTGCTGTACACAATCGAGTTCTTTACTAAGATTTTTTTATGTTCTAACCCTGTACTTTATAAACTCGATCAACACCTTAGATATTGCTTAGATACCATCCAGTGTGGTGCAGTGTTGTGTCTGCGGCTATTCTCGAGTTGCAGCTTAGACTGTGTGTGTTGTGCCTGTGACAGCTCTGCCTTCTCATTGACTTCTTTTATTCCACAGGACTAACAACACAAGTGACAACACTATGCTGGCATGAATTCTATCACCATGAACTGAACAGAACCTTACCAACTTTGAACTGAACTGACTGATTGTTACAGATTTTTAAATATTACTTTTAATAAAGTATCACGTTTTTGAAAGAATACTGTTTCTTTAATTCAGTAGGATTTCAGACCCCATGAATACAGCGAGAATACTTTTACAGTGAAAATAAATAATTCTACAGTATATATTTTTTTATTTTAGGACCAGTGAGTCTTGCTTCACTCGTGATGTGCCTGCTAGCATGTCCGCCCACCTTGCCCACACTTGGAAGTAAATTTTTTGTCAGTGATCCTCACCAGCTCACTCGCGACTTGCTATGGTAGGGTACTGCCAAAACTGCCAACTGCTTGTACTATGCAGTGAACACTCCACACTATGATTGGGTGACTGAAACAGAAATATGCACAGTGCTTGGGGAGGGTAGGTGCAGAGGGAACACATCATAAGTGCAACCTGGTGTAATGCTATTGGCTACTAATAGCAGCTCCAATAAGAACAGAGTGACCTGAGAGTTCCTTTTTTTCTCTTTACTGTTTCAGACATCTGCCATAACAATTTAACAAAAAGCAAATATATGTGTTTTCACTGCAGCACCACCCCCTGCAGGGTCCAAGTGAGCTGTGAGAGAATGATGGGTGTGTCCGCACCAACTGCCCCCCCCCCCAAGATCCACCAGTGGGTGTGAGTTGTGGAATGATAGCTGAGGTAGAAACAGGAACATGCAATTAATTATGATGTCGCTGAGGAGCTGGCATGCAGTGAAGCTGGAGGGAGGAAGTTTGATGTTTAAGAGGGATGTGAGGAAATGCTACTCTACTGAAAGAGTTGTAGACACCTGAAACAGATTTCCAGCATAAGTGGTAGAGGTAGAAACAATAGGGGGCTTTAAGTATGCATGGGATGGCCATAGGGAAACATTGGTAAACAGACAGGGAGAAGGGAGGGTCTCAGGAGACTAGTTAGGGTCTGCAGAGACAGACTAGGCAGGGACCTTCTGGGCAGATTGGGCTAGCCAAGCAGTCTTTTTCTGCTGGAAAATTCTATGGGCAGGATTTTCAAAAGCTTAGATCACCACAAGCCCTGGGTGTGCCAGTGATACGGTGCACGGGGCCTGCAGCATTCTAACGGGATTTTCTATCCCATATGGCAATTGCTGTAAGTTAGACCAGCTCTTTCTGGTCTAATTTATGGCAATTCTGGGGGCCTTTTTTATGGCGTTTTCACGAGATATTTGGAGCAAGCTGCCATAAATTATGGAAACTGTCACAGTTGCACCCACAATAGTAAAATCAAGTGTGGTTGTGGTGAAGGGTGTAGCTTAATGCCAGAACCTAAATGTTGTGTTACAGGGCTGGACGCGAGCCCTGCACCATGATTTGAAAATCCTTCCCTCTGTTTCTATGAGTCAATGTAAGATGCCAGCTGTACCATGGATAAGAGGTAGGTTTAAGTTGCCAATTTTCACATTCTGACAAGTGATGACATGATTTATAATTTGTATTGATAAAATTCTTCTTAACTGCAGCATGCTGGTACTGATCCACTGGTAGGGTGCCTGCTATTTTTATAATCTATAATCTATTGGTCCTGAACCTTGTTTGTGAAGTGTGACCAGAGTACGCCACTGTGAAAAGAGATATCCCAGATACAGATCCACCCCCTGATGTTGACTCACTTTGTTGCTTTGAACATATCTGATTTTGTGAATCTCTCCAATCGCCACTATCTCCATAGCCTCATTCCCAGTGCAAGGCATCATGGGTATGCAAATTCTTTTGGAAGGCAGGCTAAAAAGACTTCACACAAGAGACACTGCTTTTTAAACAGGCTTGTACATCTGATCCAATATAGACTGAGAATGACACATTTTAGGCATGTGTTTCATCCTGTCAGGACTCCTCAGTGTAGTGCAGTAGTCTCTTCCAAGTACCAAGTTAAAACCCCATGGCATGAGAATTTACTACTTTTGGGCCAGGATATTGGAAGCATATTAGTGGTTTCAAAATGGGTTAGCAGCTTCCTAACTCTGCTTAGTTCCCCCAAAGCAGGGGATTACTGGAAAGTGCCATACTGTATGGCATGGTTAGCAAGATGCTAAGCCATTTGCAAGTGGCCCAAACATATGTCAGTGCACTTAATAGGGGTATGGGTAATTTGTTTAACCAGATGAGACACACTAAGCTGAAGCCTGTTTCTAGGTGCAACCTGGGAGCACAAGGAAGTTAAGTGACTTGCTCAGGGTCACACAGTATGCAAGTGGGGGCTGATGGGATTCAGATCATGGTCTCCAGATTTGCAGCGCAGTGCCCTTAACCACTACACTATACTGCCTCCTTAATGCAGAGTGGCTAACTTGGCCTTGCATATAGACTTACTGCATATTGGAAGGTTTGGAAAGGGGGTAAACAGCTATTAGTGTGTCTTTATTTACCACCTTGAAAAAGCAGGTCTTACACTGTGGGTCTCCCCTAACACCCCATGATTACCTGCCTGCTCTCCTTACAACTATTTTCTGGTGTACAGTAGAATCCCCTGCTCCCCTGATCACCCGTCCTTTCTCACAGCAACAATGTTCTGGCATCCAGTGGTATTCTAAACCCCCACGATCACCAGCCCATTCTCACAACAACTATTCCCTGGTGTCCAGTGGTTGCCAGTGCCACCTAGTTGCACTGAATACCCCCATCCCTGCCACTATGTTTCCTCCACCATCTTCCCCCGACCTCCACTCACCCTTCTAGCTTGCCATTACCCCCCTGATATGACGACTGGTACAGCCCAACCTCTCACTACTTGAGCTGGCTACTGTCTGAAAGATCGGAAGTGGGTGCGCATCTACTGTAAAAACAGCTGGTAGGTACGGGGGAATTCAGTGTGATCAGGGGAGGGGGAACCACAGGAAACTATGAAACAGTTGCTGTGAGAATTTGTGGGTGATCTGGAGGCGGTGGGACCATTTGACACTGGGGAGTAGTTGCTGTGAGAATGAGTGTGTGATCAGTGGGAGGAGGGATCACTGAACACCAGGGAATAGTTGTGAAAACAGGCAGATGATCAGGGGGGAGGGGCAGGGGAACCCCTAGACAGCCATTGAAGGTGTACTAGCAGGCTTGAGGACATGGGGGTGGAGCAAGCACCATTTGCTCCAGATCTGTAACAAGGGCCTAACAGAATGCAAATCATCTCATAGAACCTTGCTAGTGCATTGGGGTCATTTACACAGGGATGCATGAATATTTGCTGCAGGTATAATTTTGCACCTGGAGCAAACTTTCTGCAAGTGCAAAACAGGATCTTGGAATATCTTGGCCCTCGAGTTAGCAGGAGGAGTGCAAACTGCCTGCAAATAGGGTTATCACCTGTCCTACTTTTTGCAGGACAGTCCTGATTTGGGCAGTTGTGTCCTGCAAAAAAAACATGAAAAATACTACATATCCTGACTCTATAGAGGAAAAATATTTTCTGACTTCACTAAATATTACAGAAAACTGTAATAACTAAAATACCCTAAAATGTTAAGAAACAATAGAAGCAACTAAGAAACTAGAATACTTAGCCTAAATTCTGATTATATAGTGAAAACAAGTCTGTTGCATTGGTCAAGGTTAGGTACTGTCTTGTGAAAAATCATGTTTCAATAAGAAATGTCCCACTTTGGGCTTCTTGAAAGGTGGTAACTCTACCTGCAAACCTCCTGTCAACTGACTTCTCTTAGGCTTTGAACATGTCACATGATCCTTCTATGTATCAGTCTTTGCTACTCAAAGAAACAGGACCCTCACTGAAAGCAACTTCCTGCATTTCATTTGGGCTAACATGAATAACTAAATGTTACATGAAAAAGACAACCCTGTCTAACAATTAGTGCAGCCAAGAACATCACAATTTTACAATACACAATGTGCCATTCAATAAAGCAAAAAAAGAATGCCCCAGTTTTGCAAATTTTCTAGAAATCAAACCACTGCAAGATATGAAATAAAAATAAAAAATATCACAAGTATTAGACTGTCATATCACAGTTTCAAAGTTCATACCACAAGTATGACAGTCACAGTGAGCTGTCTTCCTATGTAAACTTAAATAGGTTAGGTGTTATTTTAGAAAAAATATGTTCCAACTTTTACTATTCAAAAAGGAGACACGCACAAGATAATTCTATTTAAATACTGTAGAGGTTTTATGTGAGGATATTGTGTAGGTACAGTAGGTATTAGCAGTAACATGAACTGAATCATATGGGCCTGCTCAGTTATGGTTTTTAAAACTATATCTTAAGATGTTGAGGTTGGCAGTTTCTTATCCTTTTCTACAACTTCATGTCCTGTGCCTTGGAACTGTTCTTATGACCCATAATACCAGCAGATGGCGTCACCTTCCTGTGATAACAGTGCACTGTCCTAACTGTTACTGTATTGCCACCTTTGGATTTTGTTGAATGCCAGTTTCAGTAAGAACAGGATTTTGAAACTAAAATATGGTTAACAATTATAAAGTTAGAAAATTAGATTCAATTAATCAGTGGCTGACTCAAGGACAGGAACAACAGAAATTGATTGTGGAAGGAGATGAGGTAATGATGATGCCACTGGAACTTGGAAGACATATTACAGTAGATGGAATCTGCAATATATCATGAAGCAGTCTCCAGAAAATTAAATAGTGCAGGGAAAAGGTTATAGCGAACCAATGGATGGAGCAGAAGTTAAAGGCAGTAGGAATCTTCATGAAGTGACAAAAGTCAACTGATGTAATACCTATAATTTGTCTGAACCTGCCTAGGGTGACTGGCCTCTTCATCAATCAGAGATAATCTGTGGTGTTGTGTATCTGTCCCCATGAATATATTTTGACTTTAACTGTACTATTTTTTTTTTTTGCTGTTTTTTTCACTCATGTTCCTTGGTCTATACTCTCTTGTATAACTATTATACTGCACTGTTCCTATGCACTCCTGTAGTGTTTGTTCCTGTGATTTTATCTTGCACTGTAATTCATCTGTCTGTACCACCCTATTGTAACCTCTCAGGCTGTACCTGAAAATAGGCATTTAATTGTCTAGTGTGTTTATCTGGTCAATAAAATCTAACTCACTAAAGAAATACTTTGTGGACAGTGGGGCAGTGGAGGCAGTATAGCCTATTCGTTAGATGACAGAACTGTGAACCTGGACACTCAGCTTAACCTTGCTTTGATTCCTACTGCTGCCGTGTGCATACTGTGTGACCCTCAGTAAGTGGCAGTTGTGGGATTCAAGTCTGAGTCTCTTGGTTCACATCACTGTGCTCTAACCACTAAGCCAAACTGCCCTACTTTTATTGGACTCAAACAGTTTTCATGACTATTCTTATTGAGTTATACTGTGTTCATCAAGTCAGTTTAATAAGGCTGACACATTTCTTTAGCTTGCTCTTAATCAAAAATGTTGATTGGTATGCTCACTGGCATAAAACGTTAAGCTGATGGATTACACTTTGTGAGAAAGTCATCACGTGTAATCCTTCAATCGCACATATCCCTCAGTTATAAAAATGCTGTCACATAATCAAAGCCTGTGAAGAATAGTTTGTTGCCATATTGGCCCTTGTACAAAAAGATGAACAAAATGGGTGATTCAATACCTTTTATTGGACCAACAAGAGAGTCACAGAATGGTTTTCGCTTTCCAACTTACACAGAGTTCTTCATCAGAAAAATGTCCAATAACCAAAGCCTGTGACAGTTCCATTTGCCATACATTATACTGTGTGGCTATGCTGATATGTTATTCCTCAAGAAGACACAGCACCTCCAGTGTTGCTCAAGTAGCTACATTGTAAATTGCTAGATTCTTTTAAAATTCTTTTTCCATTAGAACAAAATACCATGCAATTCATGGTGGATAAATTGACAGGATTTAGCTTTGCCAGCTAGCAGTCTTAAGATCCTTAGGCCACATTTGTTCAGTCTCAGATCATGGCTATTAATAAAATAATTCTCACTTCCCCATAGCAGTGATGCCTTCGTATTGATTTTTCTTTTCATCCTCCAGCATGCATTACGGTTTATGTAGTTGAATTTTACACCAAAGAACATCAAGGATTAGAGCATGAAATTGCAGTTTTCGAGACAACATGTGTCAGAAAGGACTTATTGCATTTGTGTCGAGTTGTCTGAAGATTTCAGCCACTTGGTAACTTCAGTACTGTACAATATGCTCAATTCTAAAATGGGTTAACTTTTTCTAAATTGCTTTGATAATAATCATAATCCATCCTTTATTTAACTGGGGGTGGGTACAGTACTGACAAAAAATTCTCACTTGCATTGACAACCTTGCCACGAGGCTCACCCATTTCAGCAGTTATGTGAATACTTGTACATTAATTATGCATACAATAGGGCACTCATTAGTAAACAATAAGTCAAGAGTATGATGGGATTGGGAAACACTAATCCATGAGGACAGCCTTATTTTCTTTTTTGTCTGAAGAATTGTGGCCTTTTATAAGGAGGCACAGTGAAGGGGAAATTAAGAATATTTATTGCTTCTATTCTACCTTCTGTAGTGCTAGCTCAGCAGTTGCTTTCAGCTGCATTTCTGTTATGCTGAAGTAAACCAAAGCTATCCAATTATTTATGAGAAAGCACTTGTTAATTATTGCTGGTGCTGGTAATGTAGAAGCTAACATTTTATTTAACTTCCAAGTTCATTAATGGGACCTGTGAGCAGAGAGAGTAAATGATAAACAGAAAGAAAGATAATTAGGGGCCCATTCAATCATGAATCGTCATGGCCGAGGTTGTGTCATGCTCACTGGTGAGATTTGGTTCTAAGCCCAAGCATGTCTTTAGACACATAACTGATTGAAGTGATCATTGGATTCACTTAGCACATTTATAATGCTGTCTGTGGGTTTTCTTCCACCATCTAAGAAACAGTTCAAACTTTAGGAAACTTCTTTTCAGCAGCCCTACACAAAGGCTTTGGAAAGGGCTTTTGGGAAAATATAGTCCTGCATAGATAGTATTTGCTAATCAGCAGTTTCCTGTGCTTTTTACTTGCTAATCAAGACTTTTCTTGCCTGTAACTGCTTTTTGTTATGAATGCAAAATGGCAAATTGACATGCTTCAAAGATTTCTCCAGTTTTCTCTGAGGTGGTGAATAAACCTGTTTAGTTTCAGTTGTATAGGCTTCTGTTCAAAGTAGGCAAAGAAAAAGGTAAAGCTGGGCCAAAGTGGGGAGTAAAGCACTTTAAGAAATTAGTGAAATACTGTCTTCTGACTATAACCTTGTGTGTTAGATTAGACGTGCGGTACAAAGATTTGTACTTGTGTTATTTTTACAATTGTTTGGTCAAGAAAGGCACACTGAGCCAAAACTCATTAACAGACACATCCCAGGAACACAGGGAAGTTAAGTGACTTGCTCAGGGTCACACAGAATGTAAATGGAGGTTGTGGGAATCAAACCCAGGTCTGCTTGATGTACCAGGCTCATGGATTGCTCACTGATTTCATCTCTGTGCTATACAGCCAGTTGCTGGTATTCCAGTATTTATGAACAGAGGATACAGAGCAATAGTGGGTACTTAACATGCTAAACTGATGTAGGAGTCCATTTTGGACCCATTATAATTTACTATTGTTTTTAATTAGTTACCTAAACATTGCTATGAGTGTATAACCAGCCTCTCTCTCTTCAGTCACATCAGGGCAGGTTACTAGAATGCTGTCAAAGAGATAAGCTTGACCCTGCGAGTAGTCCTCTAGATGGGGTAGTGCTTGGAGGCAGCATGTCTGGTTGTTTGTGCAAAGAGTGTTCAGGCTCAGCTAGAAGCGGAACCCTCCATCATGAATATGTTTGGTCCTGTCCTGCCCTCCCCTGATTTTGTATAAGGGGAGTCATGCCGTGGAAAAGAGATATCCAAAAGCAGAGAAGCCTTAGTTCCAGAGAGAGGTAGTCCATTTCTGAGGCTATGACTGAACTGGGAGGAGGGGGGGGTCTGTGGGCCCAGGGAGGGTGGCAGGGTCCCAGGGCCAGGATGATATGCCCCACCTGACAAAGTCCCATTAGCAACACTAGCTGGCACAACTGGGAGGATGGAGTATCTCAGAAGTTTGTCTTGAGGACCACAAAAGGTCGAAAAACAGCATGGTACCTTTGGGAGTAGTGGAGGGACACTCCTCAAGGGAGGTCAACCGGATCTGTGAGGATCCACTCCCACCATGAAGAACAGCTTGAAAAGAGAAAGCCCCTTTTGAAAGAGAGCGCTGACTGTAAGAGGGCACATTTTTTTTTAAATAAGTAATTGTTATTGATTTACACAGTGGATAACAATTTAGAATCCACAAATTCACATATTAGAGACAAGCACAAGACAATATTACAGTAACCTGCTAAAAGTAAAAAATATTAGCTTTATACTTAACCAATAGACAGTAGGGTTATTCATAATAATATGTACTAAATGTATAATAACCCCTCTCCCCTGCTACTAGTTATTGAGTAACAGTTCATTTTAATAACTATATTATGAACCCCCCACACCCACATACGTAACAGTCGGGTCTTAAGAATGTAACTTTATTCAGGAGGACTACTATAGTCTCATCAGAGGAGGAAGATTCTCTTGAACTACATCCATGAGGTTCCACATAAATAATCCATTGGGTCATTTAGGTTATAAATTATTTTATCCATTAACATAGTTTCTCTAAATATGTTCCACCATGCATTAGTTTTAAAAGAAGGATGTTTTTTAGCATTCCATTTTTCTGGGATCAATCTCTTTAATGCCGTGGTTCCTAATGAAAAAAATCTTACATTGGATTTGATGTTGTAGTATACCAGCTGTATTATTAAATACAAAAAGATAAAATTTCAATGGTATAGGTATCATTAATATGTTTTGAAGCATGTCTCTGTAAGAGGGCACATTTGTAAGTTGGCTTTGCATTAAAGATGTCCTGTACAACATTAGGAAACCACAGGTATAGCAATGTAAATCCCACTGGAACAGAAGCCAAATGAAAGGGTCATCAGGAGGAGGGGGTCTGACAAGTGTTGGGGTCAATAGTCCCTATGTGAGGGGACAGACATGGAAACCTGTTTCTTTGGGTCACTAGGGCTTTCAGTGTTCTGTCAGCAGGAGGCAGGCAATGCCGGACCTACTACATGCAAACATACAAAAATGACAGCAGATACAGACCAAGTGGTCTATTGCATCTGTTTAATTGTGCATCTCACAGCTTAGACTTCTGCAGCTGCCTCCACCCACCCCATGACCAACCCTCACTATCATTTCCCCTGGCTGTTTCCCTCTCCCTGCTCAACTTCTTCCCTACTAGTATCCTGACCCTGATCCTATCCCACCCCCTCTTAAAGCTCCCCACCAATTTCAGAGATATCACTTCTTCAGGCACACTCTCTCTGTGAGATAAAGTCTCCTTATTTCCCTCTTGAACCTACCCCCCTCCAACCTCAGACTGTGCCCCCTAGTGATCCCCTCCTCCTTTAAATGAAACGTGCCCTCAGTACTAACCTTACACATGCCATTTAAGTACTTGAAGGTCTCTATCATTCTACTTCTTTGCCTTCTCTCCTCCAAGGAGTACATGTTGAGCTCCTTCAACCTATCCTCATATGGTTTCTCCCCATTCCCCTGAGCATTTTTGTTGCCTTCCGCTGGACTCCCTCCAAAAGCTTGATGTCCTTCCTTAAATAGGGGCTCCAGAACTGCACACAGTACTCCAAATGGGGCCTAACCAGTGATCTGTACAGTGGCAGAATGACTTCATGTCTCCTATTGGTGATTCCTCTAGCAATGCACCCCAGCATTCTATTAGCCTTGGCTGTCATTCTCCTACATTGAGACAAGTGATTCCTATTCCCTGTGACCATCACTCCCAGATCCTTTTCTTCCACAGAGACAGATAACTGCATCCCTCCCAAATGGTAGCTGTACCCTGGGTTCCTCGCTCAAAAACGCATAACCTTGCACTTCTTAGCATTGAAACCCAGCTGCCAAGTGTATGACTATTGCTCTAGTGTTAACAAATCCTCATGGAGTCCCCTCCTACCCTCCACAACATCCACCACCACATCTATCTTGGTGTCATCAGCAAATAAGCTGATCTTACTCTTAACCCCTTCCGCTATATATCACCAATGAAGATGTTAAAGAGCACCAGCTCCAGCACTGGGCTCTGTGGGACCCCACTGATAACTGCTCTGAGAGTTGAGAACTCTCCCCTCAACAACCCTCTGATGTCTGTCCTGCAACCCACTTAACTAATTTCTCCCCAGCTGCCAGGTTCAACAGTTTACTGGTCAGTCTCCCATGGGGCACCAAGTCAAAGGCCTTGGTGAAGTCTAGATACAGTACATCAACTGCCTGACCACCATGAAATGCTCTTGCCACTCAGTCAAAAAAGTTAACCAGTTCTTGTTCCATGTTTAAGGATAGTCTGTTTTGTCCTAAAGAATAGACGTGTTTGTATTGAGTATGTATGGCTTGGTTTGTGCATATGATGATGTATGAAGGCCGTCTTGCACAGCTCTGGATAACTGATAATCTCAATAAAATTTTACATGTTAAAAAAAAAAAGTTAACCAGGTTTGTTTGACATAATCTTCCAGAGATGAACCATTCTGCCTATCGTCCAAGAGACCATTTACCTCCAGGAAGGTCACCGACCTTTTTTTAAGGGTAGTATCCATTAGCTTATCCACAGTGGACATAAGGCTGACCAGCCTGTAATTTTCTGGTTCATTCCACTGTTGTGGAGGGGTACCATGTGTGCCATCTTCCAGTCCTGAGGCACACACCCAGTCTGCAGGGAGGTATTGAACAAGTGTACTAGAGGTTCTGCCAGGACTTCAGCTAGCTCCTTCAGGACTCTAGGATATAGCCCATCTAGTCCAGGCTTCTTGTCGATCCTCAAGGCCCTCAGTCCTGCCAGCACCCTGTTTATTAGGCTCTCCTCATCCATTATCCCCCCTTCCCCCTCTCTCCTTTGCCCTTCCCCTGTGGGATGGGCCCATCCTTTCCCTGGTGAATACTGAGGAGAAGTACTCATTCAGTGTCTCTGCCTGCTCAGCCCCCTTCTCTGCTCACCCTCCATCATTCTTGATCCTGGTAATTTGTTCCTTGCAGCTTCTCTTCACCCTGATGTACTTAAATAAGTCTTTATCACCTTCCTTTATACTCTGTGCAGGCCTTATCTCCTTTGTAGCCTTGGCTACTGTAGCAATCCTGCTCACCTCCCTGGATTTAGGTGCGTACTCCTCCTTGTCTTCTTCCCTGTTGGACTGTTACCATCTTTTGAAGGCTGACTTTTTCCTCCCTCTCACCATACTGCACTTCTCTGAACCACCAGCTTGTTTTTTTGGTCCTTGCCTTCTTATTGTGGTTCTTTGTGCAAGAGCTTGTGGTCTCCATCAGACCTAAACTCAAGATGGTCCATTTCTTGATAGTATCCATGTCTGGCCTGATGGTAGCTAAGTGCCCCTGGAGGATGTCAGTCATCCTGCTGAAGTTAGCCCTTCTGAAGTCCTCTACCCTGGTTTTTGTAGATGTCCCCTCCCTGCCAGAGGTCCAGGGAAAACCACACTGTATACTGGTCTCTACCAGTTAGATGATTCTCAACTCCTAGTTCCCATACCAGGTCACTGTCTGCCAGCACAAGATCCAAAATGTTCCCCATCCTTGTCGGCGCCTCCACCTTTTGTGATAGGAATGTATCATGGAATGCTTCCAGAATGACCTGTTCCTAGGCGCTCATGGTAGACATGATTTTCCAATTCACCCCTGACAGATTGAAATCACCAACTACCACAGTACCACCCCTACTGCAGTGCTTCCGTATCTGACCGGCCAGTTCTCTGTCAATGTCCCCAGACTGTGAGGGTGGTCTGTTCATTACCCCCAGTCTAACTCTCCTGCCTTTACTGTTTTGTAATTGAACCCATATGGTATCAATACCCTCCTCCCTACTACTCACTATCCTCTCTCTTACCTACAAAGCCACCCCCACCCACCCTTCCACTTTGCCCTGTCCATATGGTACAGTCTGTATCCTGGTACCATCAGGTCCCAGTCCTGGTATTGGTTAGTCCATGTCTTGGTGATGGCAGATATGTCCACCCGCTTGTCTGCCATTAGAGCCTGGAGCTCCAGTATTTTGGTTCCAAAGCTCCATACATTTATGGAAACCACCCTTCAACTGGAACCCTGGCCTTTCCCATTCCTCCCCTCCCTTCTACTTCCTCCTGTCTGTGGATTTCCCAACTTCCCCATTTTGCTAGCTTGGGGGGGGAGGCATGCCCCCCCTCACTTTGTGGCTCATCTGTTGTCCAAGACCAAGCCTTTAACAGTTTAAATTAAAATTGGATGCTATATACTCACCCATTTTGTGCTTCATGATACGTGAACCCTCCCTGCTCAAGTGAAGCCTATCCAGAGTGTAGAGATCTTTGTTATCCCATGTTGTCCCCCAGCCTCCCCACTAGCCCAAACCCCATAGTCCCACACCATTCTACCAGTCATTCATTGAATTCCTTGATCCTTTGTTTTCTGACTGTACTTGTCTTTGGTATGGGTAGGACCTCCGAGAAAGTAACTGATTGCCCCTCGTCACTACATATCCTACCCAGTTCTCAGAATCTCTCCTGCTGCACCTCTACGCTGCTACCCTCCAGACTGTTAGTGCTTAGGTGCATCAGTATGTGAGGTGTCATCCCCTGTCTCCCTGCACATCTGGTGACAAGCTGCCCCACTCTGCAGGCCGTCATACCTGACATGCGCAGTCCACCCAAATAAAACTCTTCCTGACCCCCTTACCCCTCCCATCGGATAGCCTTTATTATTGAGTCCCCCATAATAATGACCCTTTGTCCCTGCTGACTTTCACTTTCCTTTCCCTTGTTCTGTCCCCTGTCTCACTGCTTGTCCCCCCCTTCACTTGCCCATGATCCTCAATGCCCCTAATTACTCCTTCCTAGTGCTGTCCCCTGGGGTCCTATCTTCTTCTCTGGTTCCATACTTCTGCTCTCCCCCCTGCTTGCCTGGATTAGTGTTCCCTTTTCCAGCTCATACATCCCCATTGCCACTGCCACTGCTCTTTGGAGTGTGGGTGTTCTTCCCCAACTCCCTGCTTTGTTCCTTGTCATTCCTCAACTGCTCTTTATTCCTCCTTTCTGTAACTGCTACCCCTTCCTGAACCTTAATGCCCCCTTGCCACCAGTGTTCCATGACTCCCCTAATCCATGCTCACTCCCTTCCTTGTGCTTCCTCCTCTCCCCTGTACCTTCCTTGCCTGGGCTATCTGCTGTACCCCCCCTATCCAATCTTTACCCATCCCCTCTCCCCCTCCAGTAACTGCTACTCTACCCCCCTATCTTCTCTTCCCTCCTTCCTCTGCAGCCTTTTGGACTACTGATCTTGCCTCCTGCATCTCTGCTGTCTTCTCTGCCCTTTCTACCACCCTTCTCCCTCCTTGCCTGCTACTTCCCTCCCCCCCTTCACCCCCAGGCTAGTCAACACTGAGAATCTGTTCCTATACTCATTCCCTATTTCCCAAGCTACCCCAATTGCCCCTCCCTGTGACTTGCTTCCCTGTTCTGCTCCTGTCCCCTTTTTCCCCTGGTACTTGACCACCCTCCAGTCATTGGCCCCTGTTCTCAGGTGGTCCCAAGCAGCTGCTACATTTGTTCTGTCTCCCTGATTACACCTTTGTTCATCTGCTGCAACATCTGGGGAAGCCCTCCCCAGGTCCCATGGCACTTGATGTTTCCCCAACCCCCTTTCTACTCAGTTTCCTTCTCAGCCATTCAGTCATCCAGCTAATCAATTAATTTAGTACTAATGTCATATGCTAACTTGCTTTCTAAATGTTGGCCACCATGGGCACAGAAAAACACATGTTGGCAGAGATTTTCCCTCACGGAAGTGCTCGCTCTGCCCGGGAGAGTATCATTGCACAAATGGTCAGGGGGCTGCGTTAGGGGCTCCAGGTACCTTGATAAAGAGGTTAAGGATTGTATGCACCCATTTGAATTGTACTTGGACCTAGATCCAGAGAAAAGCTAATAATAATGCCCCTTAGATCAAGATAGGTAACCTGGCAGCAATTGTGGGAACTAGTGCAGAGTAGATTGGCTCTGAGACAATTATTGGAAATGGAGATCCGGACCCCAGCAACAAAACATATTACTGTGTAAAATAGTGAATATTTTGACTGAAGAACTGAACTAAAAGGTGAAGTGGCAAGGAGATGCCCTTAATGCTCTGTACCACCTTAACATATTATTTTAAAAAGGGTCTGAGAAATAGAGCTTTCTGATTGGTTGTAAACATTCTATCAGCCCTATGTTAATCTTTGATTAACATACATGTACAGACTCATCATATGCTGAACAAGGTTTACCACTATTTAAAAAACATTTTTATTATATAGCAATAAGGCATTCACAGGGGTTATGTTAATGGTCAGTTAATAACCCTATAGGGGCATGTAGCACTCAGCTACGCCTCGTGCCACATTACACCCCTAGAAGGTGATGAACAGACCATTAACATAACCTCTGGTCATGCCTTATTGCTTAATTAAATACACCCAGCTTGATCCCAGCTCCAGTTTGAAACTCAGTTTGTGGGTGGTCTCACATTTAAAGGCACCCCGGTGTATGGTAAAGGTGCTCCTAGCCCATCACCCCAGACCTATGGTGGCAAGGTAAAAAGACAAAGCTACTGGTTTTATGGCATTAGCTGGTGCTCCTCTGATGAGAACTGCCACTCTATACACCTAGACAAAGGATGGTGCTCTGCCCTTAGAAGTGTAGGTTGATTCTTTATGCTGATCATGCTGTCATAGTCCCTAATGCTAAGAGTCTGCCTGCTCTATTGGGTCCCCTCCAGGGGGACTTTGTTCACAGAGTACAACAGTGATTTATTGAACAGAAACTAAGAACATATATATTGGAAACACAGTCTTGGCTGTAACAAGAGAGAAAAAGATAACTGCATTCTAGAACTGTTCACACTTGAGGGTGATCTGCATGGTGTTTAAATATTTAGGCAGTCACCTGAACAGCAGAATGTCCTGTTCTACAAACACCCTGATTAATACAAGAAATAATTTGCTTTATTGAAACAGACATAGCTTTACAACTAATTCCAAAACCTGGCAGCACAAAATTACATTTTCCCATAAATTATTATGGATTTTTGGTCTATGTGGAGGGGGCATTGGACAACTCACTGTCAGGGGTCTGCACAGCCTTAAGTAAGGCTTGCCAATTTGCCCTAGATCAAGATGTACAAATCCAGTATTGTAAACTTTATACTTATACTGGCTGTTTACCACTGGATATGGGATTTAAATATTACCTATGTTTGATAGGAGTATTTATTTATTTATTTAGTTACTTATTATTTGCTTACCTGGTGGGAGTACTGGACCAAAGACCGTTTTTAGACTTGACCCAGGCCAGCAAATGACACATACAAAAATAAAACACAGAAATACAAGAAATAATATAATTTAACACAATTACAGATAGATTTTATCAACAGCAATTAGTAGAAATGGAATTTCAAAACTGGTTGTGATTTACAACTTCAAAGAGACTCAGGAAGAACATTCCAAAAAGGGGGCAGTGCATTAAAAAGTGCCTTCAGACCCAATGGAGTCTAAGTGTAATCTTTAACAAGAAACTGTGTATCTTCTGAATGTAGCTCATAAATGCAAGATTTTATTTGCAACATGACAAGAAAGTGGGAAGTGCAGAAATGACTTACTGTCTGAAAATCAAGATTCCCTTAAAATAATATTATCGAAATAGGGGAGACATCCAACCTAATTAATAAGAAAGAAGACATCAATGTATACAAGCTACAGCTATTAAAAAGAAAACAGCATAGGTTATTGTACTGAATATTGAGGATGAGTAGGTCCTTAGATAATGCATTAATAACAGGAGGGGTATAATCAAACAAGGGGAGAAGAGAGCCATGCACACTGCCAAGGCAAGCTTCAAATGTAAAAAAAAGTTTTAATCTGTAAACATCACCGAATTATTAATTGACACTTTTACTTACAAAAACACTGTGATTAGAGTATGACAGAGTAGGGTCTAACATGATGCAAAAATCTCCCGGCTCCCTAGCTCTTGAATGCATTCACCATGTTTGTGAAGCAGAAACAGTCGTAGAGAAAAAAAACAACAGGCCTGTACCACACCAGAGCCCTGTCGGCAAAACGCCAGCACCTCAACAAAATGTTGTCCAACCATTCATTCTGCTTAAGGCATTCATTTTATTTTGAAAAAATTAGCAGCAATTGGTTCACAGTATCTGTATGGCACCTTTTAGATTTGTACAAATGCTTTTAATTCTTCATGCTTTCATCATGTAGGTCATTCAAAATATGGCTCATCCCATTAGTTAAAAGAAGTGTGAGGGCACGTCACCAAATAAATAATTTGCAATAATTCAGAATCAAAACACTTGATCGGAATAAAAATGTTTTAAAAGTGCAAAAAGAGTGCAGGTAATAAATATCCAATGAGAACATGTGTACATGAAACAATACAATGTCCTTTGCGGGAGAAGGGTTTAAATGTATGTATGGTTCAATACATGGCTCAATATACCATTCACAAATCTATAGCAGCATAGATTAAATAGTGGAGTTATAAATGGCAATCCTGGCAAAAAAATCACCCAATCGAGATTATGGCAATTCATTAAATATATAACAAAAGCTACAAGTCTTTTAGCTGAAACTGCTGATTTTATCCTAGGTTCCTGTCTGCTAGAAGCATACTAAAGTGAAACCTGGTACAGCATGTCTTAGTTTATTATGCCACTTCTCCACTTGGTGTTAGTGTGAGAAAGATTAAATCAGACTGCTTTATTCCATTACTTAGAAATAGTCTCTGATACTTACGTAGTAATGGTGGCCACTCGAGACTCCCTACAAGACTCCTTGTAAAATGCATTTGTGTAGCATCCCCACAAATGAATAACAAAAAGACCAGTGGCTAGCAAGTGCTGAAAACACAAAACACTTAAGACGGGATATTCAGAGCCGATGCGCCATGCGCAACAGGGATGCACCAGCGCAAGTACGGAAATGCACCATTGTGCGATATTCAGTGGGAGGCAGCTTTGCAGCACAACAAGCAATGCGCCAGAGTGCAACAGTAATGAATGCATGCATAACAGTAGGGGGCAGAACCTTGAATAACATATGCAGTGCGATATTCAACAGCATGCGATGTGTGCAATAGAGGAGCAAGCGGAAGTTGCGTGACAGCAGAAATGAGCCAAAATAAAAGGGAGCAAGAGAGGGGAGGAAGAACGCGACACAGGGAAGCCACAGGTGGGAGCATGGAGACAGAGAGTCAGGGAGGAAGAACAAGAAGCAGGGCGCAGAACTGGGCAGGATCAGGACAGGGCCCACCAGAACTGTGCCAGAGTGAGGGTAGGTGTGGGTGTGCCCATGCTAGTGTGCAGAAAAGGGCGTGAGAGTGCCACAGTGGACTGAGGGCAGTGGCAAGAGGCAGGACAGCCACAGGCAAACAGCTAGAGGTGAACCTGGTGCAGGGGGAGCACCAGGAACAGACAGCAGGGGGAACAGGACAACAGCCACCCGGGGGAAGGAACACCAGCAAGGGACATGGCCAGCACCACCTTCAAGATGGAGGCGGTAATAAGGGGTGTGAAAAGGCAGGCAGCAGGGAGGCGCAGCCATGGAAGGGCCTGTTGGCGGTATACCCAGAACAGGCAGTACTGAGCCCACACCAGCTTTGAACAGTACTCTGACACAGAAATTGTGGGCCAGTACCGCCTGAACCAGGTGTTACTGAGGCAGCTCTGTGAGCTGTGCAGTGATGAGATGCAGGCACCCACACGACGGAGCCATGCTCTGTCAGTGGAGACAAAGGTGACAGCCGTCATGTGCCTGCTCGCCACGGGCACCTTCCAGAGACCAACAGGGGACATGACAGGCATAACCCAGTTGGCTGTGTCACGCCTACTCACACAATTCCTCAGCTCACTGCTGCCACATGCTGCAGAGTACATCCATTTCCCCAGTACACAGGCAGAGTGCACAGCACACATACAGGAGTTCCACAGGGTAGCACGGTTGCCTGGTGTGCTTGGGGCCATTGACTGCAACTATGTAGGCATCCGCATGCCACCTTGCCCGGAGGGTGCGGCATACATAAACCACAAGTGATACCTGAGCATCAACTGCCAGGTGGTGTGTGATGCCAGGGGGCGCATAACCAATGTCTGTGCCATGCACCCTGGGGGAGCACAAGATGCCTTCATCTGGCACCAGTCTGCACTGTGCCACAGGTCTGAGAGTGGGGACATCCCCACTGGCCATCTAGTAGGTGATTATGCATATCACGCAGGACGACATGAGCAGATGTGGGGGGGGTGCATGGTCAGATATGCCATGGGTACCGGCCATGTTGGCCCATGGCATAGTGATGCAGACCACCATTCTAATGTCCCCTCTCTACACACAGGTGACAGTGGTTACCCACTATGGCCCTGGCTGCTCACACCATACCGGCACCGCACGACCCCATCACAGCTATGGTACAATGAGGTACACGCCACAACACGAAATGTCATCGAGTGGGTGTTCAGGCTGCTGAAGGCATGGTTCTGGTGCCTGGACACATCAGGCTGTGCCCTACAGTACAGCCCCTCAAAGGACTGTGGGCTATTCCTGGCCTGCTGTATCCTGCACAACATGGCCACTGACTGTGGGATAGCCATAGAGGTCAAAAAGGGGTACAGTGGTGGGGACGATGATCACACCAGTCCAGCTGGTGAAAGGCAGCCACCCACTGGGTGACAAGACGCCTAGCTGATCCAGATGGCAGAGCAGCACTGGGACACTGTTACAGAGGAGCACTTCAGACAACACAAGTAGGTCACGGGGCTATGCGCAACCACCAAGGGCAAGGGCACAGACCACAGACAGGCAGGGCAGGACACCAGGGGTGGACAGCGGTAATGGAATGGGTCTGAGCAAGGCACCACACACGGCGGCAGGGATGGGCAGGGCTGAACACGACACGTGCACACACATGCACACACACACCACAATACATGCACAAAGGGAAAATGGCACGCCAACCCCAACAGCCATCCCACACCCCCACACAGGACCACATATGACCATGCCTAGTGGCCGTCACTGTGCATGCCTCAGACACTGGGCACCATTGCACACTGGCGTACAGCGCAACACAGGCATCATCATGCACACGCCACAGTGGCCAGAAGCTGGGAGGGTGTGCACAGGGACCGTGTGCGTGCAGGGACGGGTACCCCACCCATGCATCACACAATGCACACCACAGTGCACACAGGGCAGCGGCAGACAGTGGCCACAGTAGGAGACAGGTCAGTCATGCGGCACAGTACCATGGCCATCATGGATGCCTGGGCAGCCCCACCAAGAACTGCCAGCCATGCCAGGCTGACCACTGGCCTCTTGGGGTGGCACTGATGGGCCCCCAGGGGGTGACGCTGCATGAACACAACCGTGTTCATGCAGGGGTCTGCAGCTCACCGAACATGCCCGCGCCAGACATGCTCAGTATGCCCACAGCCAAACCCAGTGTTGACATAGCAGGTGTCGCATGGCACCGGGAACAGGGGGTGGACATGACACTGTGCTGTGTCTGCAGTGGCTGGGCACCGAACTGGGAGCCCAGTGTAGCCATGACAGTTGCCAATGCAGTGGTCTGCCTGTCAATGGCAGCAGTCACATCCACCCGCTGCCGGGCCATCTCTGCCAGAAGCAATCCGTGGTCCCTGCTGCGCCGCTCATCTGCCGGGTGCAGAACCGCACTGAGTGCATCCACCGCCATCATGAGCCGCATCTGCTGATCTACTGAAGCCTGAAGAGGATGGCTGTGTTCATCCAAGGGGTCATCCGCTGGTCCGGCATGCTGTCCCTCGTGGTGTTCCTGGCTCTGGTGGCCAGCACCCCCTTGACATTGGGCACTGCACACTTGAGCCATGCCAGGGCATGTCCACAAGTGGTGCACTGCCACCGCCCCCCAACACTGTCCCCCCATTGCCATTGGCTGACTGCTGGCGCTGGCCGTCCAGCTACCGATCGCCAGGGTTTACTGGCGTTGCTGCAGCAGCTGCAACAGCCCCACCACCCTGGACGCACACCAGTGCTGCCCCACTGGGGCATATAGGCATAGGCTGGGACTGGGTTGTTATGCAGGCAGCCACGGCTGCATCACCCACGGTAATGCTCATGCGGTTGCCTGCTATGGAACCATCCTGTGTCCCACATGTATCACTGTCTGGGACGTGCGGTCCACCATCATCGGTGCTGGATCCGGCCCCAATCTGTGTCCCAGCACACTGGTAACCATGGGCGATGTCATGCTGGGACACAGGCAGGGCCTTGTCCACACTCGCACCACCAACATCAGTCCAGACAGACATGTAGGTATGCACTTGGCCGGTCCCTCGGACACCTGTGGAGGTGGATGGGCGATCCTCCATGTCCAGGGCCTCCCCTCGGTGGACACACCCACCACCGCTGCCCCATGTAGATGCTCAGGAGCTGTAAGGGAACACATTAGTGTTAGTGGCTCTGCCTTGCCCTGTGGCATGCCCTCCACCACCCACACACTGACAGCACAGGACCTACCATGCAGTGATGGGCTGCCATCCATCTGGAAGCCACCACCAGGAACACCCTCGATGGCATCACACCGCATGCTGCTGGCCACCTGCTCCTCCTGTGACATCACGTGAGGTACATCCGGCTGGCTCCCACTGGTGGCAGCACATGCAGCCCTGATGGCAGCCACCTTGTCCTTGATCTGCCTCCTGTCCGTGCTTACCTTCTTCTTGCACTCCTGCAAGGACTGCTGGTGGCTGCCATGCTGGTTCATGGCACGCGCCACCTCACCCCACGCCACAGCACGGGCCTGTGGCATTCCCCGCTGTCCACTAACAGCAGTTCCTTGTCCAGATATGCCTCAAACAGGGCATCAGATTCAGCCCTGGTGAAGTTGGGCCTCCTCCTTCTCCCCCTTCCCTGTTCCTCCTCTTTCTCACGCTCAGTCATGCTCACATCTGTGGGAATGACAGGTGTTACCTTGGACTGTGCAGTCCCATACAGCCCTCCCAAACCACAGTTACCACATCCCAACAGCATGCAACCTACCACAATGGACTGCAATACCTAACCTTGGCCTCTGCAGCCCCATGTCTCATTTATATAGCGCAACGTATGTAAATGAGGGCAGGCGCCACTGTAAGTGGATGCTAATGATGTGGATGCGCCGTGGAATGGCTAATGAGCTGATTTGCATAACCTGGCTGAATATCGTGCTTTGCACCTTGCACAATGTAGGTGAGTGTGCTCAGGCTATGGTGCAGCACTGTGACGTGTGCAATTGGGGTGCTGACACTGACGCATGTGGCGCTGCTGACTTGCTGTGCATGGGAGGCAGTGCAGGGCATGACCACCACTGTGCCTGTGGTGCTAGTGCACTGTTAGCCAGTGTGGCACTCGTGCCTTGGTGCACCATGGCTGCCATGGTGCCACAGCATGGTAGACCACTGTAGGGCGTCATACTCAAGCACCCTACTGCGCTACATGCAGGGCATCCCAATAGTGCTGTGGTGCACCGTGCGTAGATAGACTCTTGACCCTGCAGTTGACCTTTGCCCCATGCATCCACATGGTTGCACCCCTACCATGCATTCCGGTGACAGCATGATAGGGACTGGCAGCGCAGTACCACGCTGCCTCTGCACCTGGGGCACGTACGCTACAGGGCACCATTTTATTTGCATTTGGAACAGCAAAATGCCGAGAACCAGAGTGCAGGTCTGGAGTGCCATTGAATTGGCAAACTTGGTGGCCCTGGTGGAACCACATGCTGGTACCCTCTTTGGGCAGGAACCCCTCCATAGGCCATTGACTGCTGTGTGGCAGGAGGTCTCAGAGGGCCTAGAGGAAGTGACAGAGGAGGGGTCAGTGGAGCATTGTCGCCACTGCTATGGCGACCTCCAACGGAGAGACCCTGAACTCTTGGGGCATCTGCAGTCACGGGCACGGTGAGGTGCCAGCCATGGCCAGGTAGGTGCTCCAGCCCATCACTGGTAGGGTCTGTCTGTCCGGGTATTGCGGTGTGCATAAGGCCACACCGCAGGGGGGTGGGGGCCGTCTAGTGGACGTGGTGGTGGTGGGGGTGCATCATGGCTGGGCTGTGTGGGCATGCACGCACCAGGGGGGGACTTTGTTACTGACCTGTACTGATGTTTTCTTCTCCATGTTTGGCCTGGGAACAGGGAGAGCAGGCCGGAGTGGGTACAGTGCACATGCAGCCGGGCCACGTTGGTGGGGCCATGGGTCAGCAGTGCCCTGCTGGCCAGGATGCAGGTGAGTGCCATGTTTCCCCTTACATCTGTGCATGCTGGGTTGCAGGGGTGGTGGTGGGGCATGGCCAACTGCACTTGGCCCCACTGCCGTGGACGCCACACGGTGCACTCAGCCCTGTCCTGTGGCACTGCATGTGTGGGTGGGTGTCGCAGGTGGGCTGTGTATGCACTGCATCCATGGCTGTTCCACTGCTTCACACCACGTAGCCATGTCACTGTACAGCCACATTGGTGCTGTGTGGGACATGGGTGGTGGGTTTGTGCAGCGTTGCGCATAGCTATGAGTGCCTGGGTAGGTGGGTCTTGTGGGCGCAGACACTGTGGGTGGTCACATGCCATCACAGGGGCATGGCCCATGGCTGTATGCCATGCATATTGGGTGGGCTGCAGTGGTCTAGCCAGTCACGTGTACTGACTCTACTCCCTTGTCGTAGGTGGACAGCACTGGACTGCCCTTGAGCAGAACGTACAGGAGCTTCTGCAGCTGTCCCAGGCTACTCTGGAGCTGCTCCAGAGGATTGATCGAGGCAACTGAAGGAGGCACAGGAGGCACCACAGGGACCCGAGTGGGGAGAGGGGTCGCCATTAGGTCCTACATCGCACGTGTTGTGCATTCCCCCCCTGGACTTACCCTCACACCCCCTTCATCCCACTCCGTGATGTACACCCTTGCCTCATGCCCACCCCCACCTGGTTTGCGGCCCTTCCCCCCAACGCTTTGTATATAGTTTTGTTTGTTGTGTTGTTATTACAGTTTACCCCTTTAATACATACTTGTTTGTTATGACAACTGTGGTGGTTTCTGATTTGCAGCAGGCATATGGAGCTTGGCTGCAGTGGTGTGCATGGCGTCAGGGGTGGTGCAGGCCTGGGCATGTGTGTATCCAACAGGAATCCGCTTATGGTGTGGGTGGGGGACTCTGTCCCTGTCTGTGGTATGTGTGTTGTTCCCTGTGCACTGGATGCCTGTGTGCAGTGGTCCCTGGTGCATGCGCTGTGACCCTGGTGCCCCTGTCAGTATGTCCATGGCCTGTGCAGCTGGCCCCCTTGCATGTCTGTGGTACGCACGGTCTGCTGGCATGTCATAGGTGGCTGTCCATGCCGGCCACCCTCTGGGCATGGCGCAATAGTGGCTTGCCTCCTGATACAGGTTTGTTGCACGTCTGCCTCTGGTGACACCGTGGGCTATGCTGTTATTGTCCCCCCTCCATGCTGTCGCTGGTGTCTGCTGCGGTGTCTGTGTTCTGATGTCTGTCACTTGCGCTCCGACTCCATGCTAGCGGTGGATGGCTTTATGGTGCATGCGCAGGATGGCTGGTTCACCTGTGCCATGGTGGGGTGCAGGCCGTGGGTACACAGCATCAGTTAATGCATGCCAGTGGCATTTGTTGCCCCGCTATTGTGACCCTGTGTCGGGGTGCCTTCGGATCAGGGTGGGCATTTGTCCATGCCCTGTGCTGCATCCTGTGTGGCACATGCCTCCATGCACCACAGTGGGTGGCTGTGCTGTCTGTTAGGGCCAGTGCTGGGGCAGGGTGTGTGCATGGGTGGGTGTGTGGGTGCTGTCCTGCTGGTGGTGGGGTCCGGGGCAGGCCTTGTCACATGCGGGTCCCTCGAGTACTGACGCAGGGTCAACCTCTCTGCTGTGCCACGGGGGAGGGCCATGCAGGGTGGCATTGTGTCTGCAGTTGTTGCATCAGTGGCTGGTGCCACCCGCTGTGGAGTGCTCACAGTGGGGCTGCCATACATGGCTCCATGGTGCACAGGATTGCATTGTCATGGTGGGGTGGTGGCATGCATTCGGTGCCATGCACTGTTGGGCACTGATCCTGGGCCGGGTGTCTGGGGATCGCTGTACAGGGTGTGCTCTGTATTGGTGGGATGGGGTGGCACTGGGTGGCCAGCCCTCCTTGTGTTGCGGTCACTGGTTGCCAGGGGTGTGTGCTGGGGCACCGTGCCCCGGCTGTGGATTCGGTGCTGGTGTACATGGGCTGGTGGTTCATCCAGCTCACCACTGGTTGTGCAGTTCATGGGGTGCGAGGGGGCACTCTCTGGCCTGCTGCATGCTCTTCCGCCCATGGCTTCCATGGGTGGTGCACTCCTGCATCCTGTCCGTGTCCCTGTGCATCCCTGTTTGTGCTACTGCGCATCTTCCCTGCTCCACTGCGCATCCCTGGTTGTGCTACTGTGCATCGGCCCTGCTCCGCTGTGCATCCCTGGTTGCTTCATGGCACAGTTGGTGTGATATTCAGCTGTGTTGCGCAAGTGCACCTTGGCCTGCGCTGTGTTTGAATATTGTGCGTGTTGCGCAGGGGTGCACTGCACTTGCGCCTGCTCCTGCTATTGCACTTCTTTGTGGCGCAGTCTGAATATCCTGCCCACAGTGCACAAGTTGTAAATCCATCATTCATATGGAAAGAAATACCACACACTGTGAACGCCAGTAAGAGCCACCAAGAGAAGCATTGTGTTGGCACTTCCCATTGTTGCTCTTGATGGCACTTACCGGTGTTCACAATGTGTGGTATTTCTTTCCATATGAATGATGGATTTACAACTTGTTCACTATGCATTTTGTGTGTTCAGCGCTTGCTAGCCACTGGTCTTTTTGTTGTTCCTTTGTGGGGACGCTTTTGTGGGGATGCTACATGGACACTTTGTACAAGGAGTATTGAAGGGAGTCTCAAGTGGTCACCATTACTAGAGGACTCGTGGCTCTGGAAAGTGAATGGGGATCCTAACTCAAAATAATTTTCTTTATTCTGTTTTCAAGTCCAAATGTATAACAATGGCTTATTATCTACTTGAAGTCAGTAGACAGGTAATGAGATGAAACAGGGCACTAAAGTCTGTATTTTTATCTGCAGTCAGTGCTGGAAAGTGCAAAGATCACAAGGCGGCCGAGCTTACTGTTTATTGAAAAACTTGCATCCAGTGGGCAACGGGAGATTCAAGTGTCAAGCAAGCAGGGGGGAAGGTTAAAACAAAAAAATATGTATATAAAAAACAGGGCTTTAAAATGTGCAAATGAAACAAATCACTCTGGTATTTCCATAGAGACCAATTTAATGATTATTAATTGTACTGTAGCCTGGACTGGATGATCATGTGAAAACAAATATTTAGTAATGCACACAAACTAATGGCATGCAAATGACTGTTATTTGTAAAGATCTTGTAGAATAATTATGTAACATGTTTTAGGTGATTTTTTAACTTTTAAAATAAATAAGAACACATTACACAGCCTTAACATTTGTTATAATGATTGTATTTATGGGTACAATGAAGTCAATTGCTACTCCTGGTGATACGATCATCAGTCATCTAGCTGCCCTAAAAACTCTGGCTGCCATAGGCGAACTCCACATCCTAGGTGACACAAATCATAACTGGCTTGCACCTGCATGTGTACGAAAATACGCAGCAGTGTCAAAGCCCTTAACCTCTCCCAACTAATTGAACAGCCCATGCGTCTCAATCCCACAACAAGCAACCACTCCCTCCTGGACTGGGCTCTCACCTCCCACCCACACAGAATAATCAGGGCTGGCATCCTCCCAGACTCCTTGAGTGATCACCATATGATCTACATGTCTAGGAAAGTGCACAGACCAACAAACCACCTCCCTCCTAGGCTGATCCTTACCAGAGCCTACAAATCCCTTTGTCTCCAATCACTCCTAGATGATATCGTACTTGCCGACTGGTCCTTTATCAATCTAGCGTCCTCAATTGACCACACTTTTGATAGGTTTAGAAAGCAGTTCCTTACCATATGGGACTATCATGCCCCCCTAAGAAAGAAAAGAGTCAGGGATTTCCACCTTCCCTGGATATCTGCAGACATAATTGGCAAATGCCTAGCTAGGGATCAGGCCTGGAAAAACCACAGGAGACTTCAATCCCCTACATCTCTGCAACACTACCGCACCCTCCGAAACAATTGCACAAAAGCCATAATACAGGCAAAAAACTACTATTTCCGCGACACAGTCACCAAAAATCTTAGCCATCCCTCCAAATTCTGGAAAACCGTCACAGCCCTGTTCTCTCCCCCAACCCAGACTCCCTCCCCCACCCTAAACCTTCAGGACAACATCATATCAACCCCCAGTGAAGTTGCATCCACTTTCAACTCCTTCTTCGCTACAAGCACCAAATCTCTCCTAGACAACCTACAGCCTTGCGCAGCCGCCAACTACCACCCTGCCATACCCCCGCTGTCCCCAAGCACGCCCACCTTCTCCTTTCGGCTGGTCTCCCCCGAAGAAGTTTTCGCTGCTCTACGCTCCCTCGACCCAAACAAAGGCAAGTGCCCCCAAGGCCTGGACACCAAACTCCTCTTCCTATCTGCCCCTGCAATAGCCTCCCCTCTTGCCGACCTACTAAACCTCTCCTTCGCTATGGCGAAAATTCCAGGTGTCTGGAAGGAAGCTGTAATCATCCCCCTACCTAAAGGGGGCGACCCATCTGAACCAGGAAACTACTGACCTATCTCCCTCTTACCGGCCCTGGACAAGCTGCAAGAGCAGCTCGTACTCACCCAACTAACACAGTTCCTCGACTCCACCTCTTTCTTCACTCCATTCCAGTCGGGTTTTCGCAAAAATCACTCCACCATCACAGCCTTGCTAAGGCTCACTAACGATATCTCCTTGGGCATGGACAAAGGCCTTGTCACCTCTGCTATTTTTATTGACCTGGCCAAAGCCTTTGATACCGTGTCCCACACTAAACTCCTCTCAAAATTGCAACAAGCAGGCCTCTCCCAACCCGCCTCTAACTGGTTCCAAGCCTATAGAGTGCAGGCTGTAAAAATTGGCCCTCACATCTCCTCCCATCTACCAGTGAACATGGGGGTCCCCCAGGGTTCAGTCCTGGGTCCCCTACTTTTCTCTATGTTCTTAAACGATCTGTCTCAAGTCTGCTCTAACTCAGCGCTACAAATGTACGCGGATTATACAGTACTGTACACCTCTGGCGCCTCTACCGATGCCACAATTGCATCTCTTCAACGGGATTTTGATGCCGTACAAACTTGGCTCAGGTCCAACCAGCTTATCCTAAACGCCAAGAAAACCTTCTCCATAACCTTCGGCACCCATCCCAAGTTATCCCACCCAGCAGCCCCCTGTCTTCCACACCCTGGATGGCTCAAACCTAGATTCCTGCACCTCCTTCAGGTACCTAGGGATATGGCTAGATCAACACCTCAATTTTCATGCCCACATCGAATCACTGCAGAGAAAACTTCACCCTAGGTTAGGAGCACTGTACTGGCACAAAGGCTCCCTTCCCACCTCTGTTAGATGGGAGTTAGTCCTCAAAATGATCCTCCCCATCTTTGACTATGGGGACGTGGTCTATAGCGGTGCCCCCCCATCTACATTGGCTGGACTGGACCCCCTTTATCACTCGTTCTGCCATTACGCCCTTGACTGCCCTCCCACCACCCATCACTGCGACCTGTACAGTGCCCTGGCCTTTCCATCCTTAGAGTCTCGGCGTAAACAACATTGTACTAACCTTATCTACAAGTACTGGTCAAATACCCTCCCCCTGTACCTCAGCAGTGCTCTATCAATCCAACCTCCCCTGCCTAACCCCTCAGAGTTTCTGATCCGAAAAAGCTCCATGTACCTTTCATGCGCACCTCTAAGGGCCAAATGGCCTTCATGCATCGTCTGCCAAAAGTATGGAATGAACTACCTGCAGACATCAGGCACTCAGACTCCCACTGGGCTCTTAAACCACTCCTGAGGTCCTACTACTCTGTTGCTTGTAATTGCTACCCGAAGATCTAGTTGCCAAATAATAATTGCCTCTGAACCACTGTCTGTTGTCTTCCGACACTGTGCACTTTAACTATGACTACTGTTAGCTACTCTAGACCTATGTAACACTGATGTACTGTGTTTTACTGTTTTACTGTATCTATTGTCTGACCTATGTAACCCCAGGTCGCATCTGGAAACGAGCGGTCCCCGCTCAGAATGCTTATCTGGTAAATCTCTTAAATAAATAAATAAATTGCGCAATTTCATTGGATTGTGCATACAGGAAAATATAGGGGAATTTCATCCCACTTTTACAAGGAAAATACAGGGAACATGAGGGTGCACTACAGAAAAATGTTTTGCCCAGTCTGGGAGCACTGCAAATCTGAAGTGCTCTCATGATGCTGTTTTTACAACACCAATATGCAGGGCACTAGGGTGGCTTGAGCTGTGTGCATGAATGGGGCTATTGAGAGGTTTGTTTTCTTTCCTCTCTAAGGATCACTTCCCATTGAAATTACTGCTACAGTTCCCATGCTAGAGCAGCAGGGCATTGCCACAATATACTCATGTTAGCTATGACTTTAGTGGCCTGATAGTGTAAGTGGTTCTGTGGAATACCTAGAACCCCCAGAAAAAGCAAAACTACACTCATAGCAGTGTGAGTTATTCAGTAAAGATAAGCATATATTCATCTTTCTCATTGCAAAACCTGGAGCTACACTGATTTGAGTTATGTTTTATACATATGGGTGCGCTGCACATATATTTGAAATTCATTTTCGCATGAAACCCATTCTTTAATAGTGCCATTTTTATTGACAGTGCCATATTATGTTATTGGTTTTGCCCTACTGTTCAAATGTGTTACCAGTATTGGCTTGTTAAATTGGATAACCTGTTTAAATGTTGGTGAAGACAGAGGTACAGATGGGCCAGCAGCACTTCCCCAGCTTTCCAAACAATGGTTTTGAGCTTCGTAAATATGGAATAATATGACCAAATTGGTTACTGAAGTATTTTATCTGCTTACTGCTGTAGCCCAATGATTTCTATTTGTACTGTAGATTCTTGAAGAATGTAACTTTGCATGTGTGCTGTTATCCAACAATAAGTACTGTAGGTTCTTGAAGAATGTAACTTTGTATGTATGCTGTTATCCAACAATAAAATTGAGTTTAAAACAAAAGTAGTGAAAAAGATGCAAGTGCCCAAGCTTGGATCTGAACCTCAGTTGTCTACATATGCTATTCTGCTGCTCTAACCATAGAGCTACCGGGACAACTAGAATCTTGGTAGCTTCAGGTTGTGTGCTGAGAAAGATGTGAGTATGGGAGTCTCAGGTTTCCAGCTGTCCTGGTTGCTTAACCAATTAAACCTGTGGAAATGTATTGAAATCTTGTTTTCAAACCCTGCCTAGGGCACCTGTAACTGGGTCACTGTGGATGTTGTGGTTACTACCCCTGCCTTGCGGGCTCAAACAAAGTTGAGGGGCCTGGGTTCTGATTTTCCTGATGGGGGTTGAATCCAGATCTTTTAAGTTTAGCATGTTGCCTCCACCCAGAGTAAAATTTAAGTGGCCTTGTTGTCAGAGCAGTACAACCCCCTGGGACACAGTACCCCCCCCCCCACTTTGTCACTCTACACATACTGTACATCTTCAACCCTTGATTGGGTAATTACCAACAGTCCATCATGTATTATTAAATGTGGAATTCTCCCTGATGGGATTAGTGATCACAGTCCTGTGTTTTTTGATTGGTTGGCTAAACCCTATGAAAAAGAAACAAGGCTTATAAGATATAGAAGGCTCAGAGATTTGGATGAGAGAAGGTTTATGAGGAGTCACAGCTACTCGATTGGTCATTTTTGGATAATATAATTGATATTAATGAAGCATATCAAAAATGTTGTTATTATTTCATTTCCATCTGTGATAAAAATAATACCCACTAGAACATTAAGGGTTGGGGGAATTACAGTATTTGGTTTACCCCTAACCTGTTAAAATTGATAAGGAAAAGAAACCAAGCTTGGAAAGTATATAGAAGGACTAAACAATTGAATCATCAGATACTTTATAAAGAGCTAAGAAACAAATGTCAATTAGCTATTCGAGCAGCAAAAAAGGATTTTTTAAGCAAAAATTCTCAGCGGTCAAGGGGAATTCAAGTGCAACATGGAATACAATAAATTTGTTGATGGGTAAACTGAAAGGGAGTGAACGTTGTATATTAGAAAAGGGTGGTAGTATTATTATGGAACCTGAAACTGTAGCAGAAGCTTTTAACTTGCACTTTACCAATTTGGGGAAGTATAGTTCTACTGTGGGTAACATAGAAGGTTCTTGGAGCCATTTGGATTCACTTTTGCAACCAAGTGGTGATAGAATTGACTGTGGTGATACTATTTCTAAATTTTACTTTCATTTTCTACATACTAAGTATATGATTGAGTTGGTGTCTAAAATGGATCCATGGCCCTATATGGGAGCAGATGGTGTTGATCATAGGATCCTGAAAGGGTTATCAATAGTGTGGCCAGACCGTTGACAAAATTGTTTAATTGTTCCCTTTGTCATGGGACTTTCCCAGATGTGTGGAAAAGTACAGTGATACAGCCTATTTTTAAGTCAGGGTCAAGACTAAATCCAAATAACTATCGACCAATTTCTATGTTGGCTCCCCTTTCTAAGATTCTAGAGAAAATTTTTTCAGTTCAGTTGTTAGAACTCTTAATAAAATATAATCTTTGGTCAGATTCACAACATGGCTTTAGGCCCTGCCATAATACTGAGACAGCCTTGGTGAGGTTCACTAGTTATGTTACCAAAGCAATAGATGTTGGGGATTTTGCTGTAGCAGCTTTTGTGGACTTCACCAAGGCTTTCGATTTAGTGAATCATGATGTACTCTTGAAGCAGTTATCTTCTGTACAGTTATCAAAGGGGGTTATTTCCTGGTTTGGTTATTATTTAGTTAATAGTCATCAGAAGACAATAATCAATGGAACATTATCTGAGCATGCAACGTTGAAATGTGGAGTCTCACAGGGTTCCATACTAGGTCCTTTGCTTTTTTCATTATTTATAAACTCTTTAGCTGTTAATTTTAAAAATGCTGAGTTATTGTTATATGCAGATGATGCTGTGTTTTGTTCTGGTTCAAATTTTTCAACTTTACAAAACACTTTACAACAGGATTTTAGTTTGCTTCATTATTGGTTTGATAAACATAAATTGGTGTTAAATTTTGCAAAAACCAAGACTTTGGTGTTTTCCCATTCTAGGAGAGTGCAAACTCAGGAGTTAAAAATTGATAATTTTGGCAATGTAATTGAACAGGTTAAGGGGTATAAATATTTGGGAATATTAATTGATTGTCATTTATCATTCGATTCTCATGTTATGGAGTTAATTAGTAGGGTACATAAAAGGTTGCGGTTCCTTTATCGAATTAGGAACAATCTTACGGTTGATGTTAGGATATTACTTACACATAGTCTATTGTTATCAATTATGGATTATGGGTCTACAGTACACTCTTATACATCTGATAGAGTATTTACAAGACTCCAAGCTACATACCATTCTGTTTTATGTTTTACTACTGGTCAATCGAAGTTAACTCACCATTGTTCTCTTTACAAACATTTTGGATGTTTCGCGTTAGAGGGGCGATTTAATCTTAGGTCTTTGTTGTTTTTACGTAAGGTTCATTTAGGTACAATGCTACAACGTATTCTTAGTTTGTTTCCCTTGAATACAAAATCTGGCTGCACAAGACTAGAGAGTAAGGAGGGCTTTTTGGTCCCTTTCTTTCATACATCTTTTGGCCAAAACTCCTTGAACTTTACCACTGTTATGATGTATAATCAGCTTCCTTGCAATGTTATAAACCAAAAGCAGTTATTTATTTTTAAGACAGAACTTAAAAAAATATTTGTTGGAGAAGACAATTTGTAAATGTTTTACATAATGTATATTTATGGATTGTAAACTGTTTTAAAGGTATGTGTATGTTTGTTGTATAAACTGGTTGTTTGTGAAAATGGGCTTGTCCCACAGATTTACCAGTATAAAAAAAAAAAATGTAAAATCACAGTGCAAGCTTAAATTCAACAAAACCATAATTAGTGACTTACACTAATAATATGCTCGTGTGACAAAATGTAGCATATCAACAACATATTTATTAGGGGATATTCACAAGGAATGGGGGAAATGCTAAACAAAACTGGTTTTAAATTAATCTTGTGAACTCTTGTGGCAGAGCCGAAATTAAGTGCCTAACTGGTCTCACTCTGTAAAACATTAACAGTGCCTACTCCCCACCAGACAAGACAATATAGTAGCAAGTACATTGTGAAACCCTCTGAATTACCAACCCACCTGTACTGGGGCATGGTTACACCAAGCCAGTTTGACAGAAAACCTGCTGACCAGCTATACAGCAATGGCACAATGTCGACTGCAATCGCGATCCACATTGTGCCATCAGGAACACAAGTGTGCTTTCTGCAGGGGGCTTTGCCCCCAACACCCCCAAGATTTTATCATAATCACCTCCACAGCAGAGGTATTTTGGGGAGGGAGTGCAAGACCTGGAGAAGCTGTGCCAAGGTGCTGCACGACCATTACAGTAATCAGTCATTTTATCAGTTTTGTCGCTGTACATGACCGGCTGCTGTAATATTTTCAATGAAGTTATGTGCTGCACTGGGGCACAACCAACTGATACCTGTTTTAACCCTTAATTCTTAAAGGGAGCTCCCAGCGCTTCACTGGGTTCCCCTGCAGTAGGAAAATTACAGGCCTACTGCATTGCAGCTGTTTGGTCGGTGGTGGTGGACTCTAAAACAAGCAGAACAGTTAAACTCAAAATCCTACAGGCCATGCAATTGGTTAAATGACAGAACCTCTGAATAAGGTATTTATAACTCCTGGCCCAGTGGCCAAATCTGTAGCTTTGGTGGCAACTTTGTAAAAACTTCCCCACTTGCAGGGCAAGCCCTGAGAGCACTCACAGTTATGTTGTGCCACTTCCTGTAAACTGAGCTCCATTTCCTTCTCCTCTGCAGATGCAGTTCCTCTCAGATTGATGGTTCAGTTGTGTTAGTTGGGGGAGCAGCTCAAAGATGTTTCAGTTCTCAGGTGCCTCTGGATGTAGTTCACGCTGCCAGCATCCTAAGTCTTTGAACCTCTCAGGATCTTTCCTATTCCTCCATTGCAGAACAGACCAGTCTAAGGAGCAGTGGTCACATGCCTCACACCTACACAAAGACTTCAGAACTCTAGTGTGAGCCATTAGTTAGTACCTGCCATTAGCCCTAACTGTCCATTTTCCAGACTGTCTGCTGGACTGATGCAGGTTTCTTCTCTCGATGCAGATTTCCTCACAGTCTCTGAAGCCCACCGGCTGGCAGCCATAGCATGTGTTTACCTTCTTGTCTCTCAAGGCAGGTCACAGTCTCCTAAAGAAATATCTTGCCCATACCTTCAGTAGGTGCAGAGTTCAGTCTCTGTATACACAGGTTGTAGGAACCTCTGGAGTCACTCCCTGATGGTTGGCTGTGGAAGACCAGGCAAGCTTCCCTGGATGGGTCTAGCTAGCACCACTCAAGTGCTATCCTCAATTTCTGAGAGCTAGCTGCTGACTTCCCTCTTCTGTAACTACCCTCAACATTTTCTGGGGGAAAGGCAGCTTATGACTGGCACACAGGGCTGTCAATCCACTGAATTAGTATGTAGAATGTTCACTAAAAGCCCTATTGGTTAGCAGAACGGTGCCAAGCATACAGTACACTCCTTCTCCCAGCAAGCTTTTGAGTTCCTGTGCTGTGATTTCTGACCTCTGAGTCTACTGTTGTTGGTGTGGGCTCTGCAAGAGGCACATTTGACACAATATTTGTTCTGTTCAAACCTCAACAGTTTGGCAAAGTCTGGGAGAGTAGTACACTCCTCCTTCTGATTCAGAGTCCAAGTCACACTGATCTACTTGAGCATTCGTTGTGGGTGGAACAATTTCAGATTACCGTGTCTTTTGTTTTGCTTTTTGTCTATGCGTAGCAGTTCAGGTAGTTGGGGGTTTTGGAAGTTCTACAGAGTCTACTACATCACTGGTGACCTGTTGCCCATCAGGCAACAAATGGTTTCAGTGGATAATCTGATATTTACTTGACCGTTTAAGATGAATCTTGTACACAGGCACATCATGCACCTTTCCATTATGACATATAGGGAATTGCCGCATTGGTCAGCAATTTTGTTCTTTATTGGTAGTCCCAGATTTCTTAACAAAACATGGTCTCCTGGCAGCAGTTCACGTGCCTTAACTCTTTTGTTGTACCTGTCATTATTGTCTGTGTTATGCTTTGCTGCAGTGTCCAAGACCAACTCATAGGAGGCATTCAACTGGTCTTTTAGTCTTTATAGGTGTTGAAGGTAATTCTCCAGCCTAGCTCCATCAGCAGACACACCAAAACACAAGTCCACAGGAAGTCAGGCTTCCCTGCCAAACATCAGATAATCCAGTGGCTTCATTTTTTCTGCAGTTGTACACATGGACTAGTGCACTGACTTAGACACTCCACTTGCTCTATTCCTTTGGGTCCAGGGTACCTAGCATGTTTGGTAGAGTTAGGTCAAATCCCCACAGTGTTCCCCTATACAGGTAAAATCACAATGCAACATTAAGTTCCAACAAAACTTTAGTGATTTACACTAACAATATGCTCAAAAGACAAAATGTAACCTATCAACAAGATATTTGTTGGGGGAGACTCGCAGGGGAAACTGGTTTTAAACAAATCTCATGAACTCTTCTGGCAAAGTTGAAATCAAGTGCCTGACTAGGCTTGCCCTGTAAAACACTATAAAACAATAACAGTGCCTACCCCCCACCAGGCAAGACAATATAGTAGCAAGTAAACTGTAAACCCTCTGAATTACCACCCCACCTGAACTGGGGGTGCTACCCACTGGTACCTGTTTTAAGCTTTAGTCCTTAAAGAGAGCTCCCAGTGCTTTACTGGGCAACCAGCAGTAAGAACACTGCAGGTCTGATGACCTTGCAGCTGGTTGGCCTGCGGTAGTGCACTTTAAAACAAGCAGAACACTTAAACCCCAAACCCCACAGGCCATGGAGTTACTTAAATGGTGGAACCTCCAAATGAGGTATGTATAACTCCAGGCACATTGGCAAACTCTGCTGATTTGGTAGCAAATTTATACAAACTACCCCACTTGCAGGGCAAGCCTTGAGAGTACTCATGGTTATGTCATACCACTTCTCTGTAAATTGGACTTCTCCTCCTCCTCCTCTGCAGATGCAGTTCCTTTCAGATTGATAGTTCAGTTGTTGCAGTTTGGGGGCAGCTCGAAAATGCTTCAGCTCTCAGGTACCTCTGGATGTAGCTCAGGCTCTTGGTGCCCACATTCTTCTGGATCTCTCAGACTCTTCCCTCTTCTTCCTTCGCAGAACAGATCAGTCTAAGGAACAGGAGACACATGCCTCACACCCATGTGAAGGCTTCATAACCCTAGTGTGGACCATTATCTAGCACCTCATGTTAGCACTGACCAGCCATCACCCAGATCGATGTAGGTTTCTTCTCTCGATGTAGGCTTTCTCATACAGTCTCTGGTGCCCACAGGCTGGTTGCTATGGAACATGTTTACCTCCTTGTCTCTCAAGGCAGGCTACAGTCTGTCAAGGAAATGTCATCCTGACATTCAGTAAGCACACAGTTCAGTCTCTGTAAACAGAGGATGTAGAAACCTCTAGAGTCACTTCCTGATGGTTGGCTGTAGAAGCCCAGGCAATCTCCCTGGATGGCTCTAGCTAGCAGGACTCTGGTTCTTCTCCCTCTCCAAGAGCTGATTGCCAGCTCACCTCTTTTGTAACTGCCTGCAACATTTTCTAGGGGAAAGGCAGGTTATGACTGGTACATTGAGCTGTCAGTCCACTGAATTAGTATGTAGAATGTTCATTTAGTAACCTATTGGATTGCAGAAAGGTTGCCTTGCATACTGCACCATCCATCTCCCAGGAGGCTCTTGTTTTAATGTACCAAGATCCCTGACCTCTGATTGGTTGCTGCGAGGCCAAGGGATGGCAAGATGGTGACTTTCTCTCTGGAAGAAGCATCACTTCAAGTTAAATCTCTTTTCTTTGGGCTCCAGCCTGCTTTTAATGGGGCTGTCCCCTGAGTCAATAGCACACACTGTGCTCTGTTGACCAGTTGTGCTTGAGTGTCAAGTGGGGTTTTCACTGCCCCATCAGGAACTCCATTTCATGCTCCCCCCACACTAAAGAGCAGTGTCTATATGCTGTGTGGCTGGCAGTCACTCTGTCCTTAAAGGCATGGTGTGCCAAACACGTGCTGTCACTCTTTTCACCACTCAAGCACCTCCGTTCCACTGATGGCTGCTGTGTTCCTGGGGCTGGAGCACTTTAGTGGGAGTCAGCGGGCGTGGTGGTGAAGTGCAGCATCTTTTCAAATGGCACGCTCAACACCATGTAGGCAATGCTTGAGGTAGCAGCTCGCCCACTGAACATGTGAAAGGAGAACTTTATGGTGATCGCTGAGTAGAAAGCAACTCAACGGATTCCAGCAGCATTCCTCCAGTCCCTCATTAGGCTGCAGTCTGTCTGACCAGAGAACAGAAAACACTGACAGGCATTTCTGGGGCAGTAGGAATCCAGATAAGTTCCCACCTTCTGAGTGGGAGTCACACTCTTATTTCGTCTCAATTCTAAACTGCATTTAAAGAGCTAAAATAGTAGTGCCAAAAATGTAGTGCAGAATATTTTACTGTGTTTAAAAAGGTGTCAGCTGTTACTTTTTATTTCTGAAGTATTTTCTTTTTCTATGTGCTCATTAGCTTTTTCTACCTGATAGTATTAGGTGTAAGGCTGCAAGTTCAGTTCTACCAAACATGTTGAACTTTAGGGGTTCGATTCTTGTGAATGGTGAACTTTATGAAGAAACTGGCGGACTATCGGTTCGAATGGTTTGACCTCATCTGAATAGTGCAGACCAGTCGAATCACTCAAACTGTGACCCACAGTTCACCCCTGAACTGGTTAACTGACTACAGCACTGTGGCAGTTTTCAAATTGAAACTGTTAGTCTTCATATTTGTCACAGTGTGATCTGGGCAGTGGGCAGATGGCAGTGTTTGGGTACCCAACTCCTGGTAGTGGGCACCTTTGTGGCATCTCACAACAAAATAAATAAAAGTTCTACACATTCCCTCAAGTTACTGACATTGCTTCCTCCTCCTCCTCCTACTCCTGAGTGCTGAAGCAGCCTGTGTGCGTCATCCTGAGCTGTGCAGCTGCAGTGTGATCTGGGCAGTGGGCAGGTCAGCAAGTGTGTGCCAGATGGCAGTGTTTGGGTACCCAGCTCCTGGTAGTTGGCACCCTTGTGGCATCTCACAACAAAATAAATAAAAGTTCTACACATTCTCTCAAGTTACTGACATTGCTTCCTCCTCCTTCTCCTCCTCCTCCTACTCCTGAGTGCTGAAGCAGCCTGTGTGTGTCATCCTGAGCTGTGCAGATGCAGTATGATCTGGGCAGTGGGCAGGTCAGCAAGTGTGTGCCAGATGGCAGTGTTTGGGTACCCAGCTCCTGGTAGTTGGCACCCTTGTGGCATCTCACAACAAAATAAATAAAAGTTCTACACATTCCCTCAAGTTACTGACATTGCTTCCTCCTCCTCCTCCTCCTCCTCCTACTCCTAAGTGCAGAAGCAGCCTGTGTGTGTGTCATCCTGAGCTGTGCAGCTGCAGTGTGATCTGGGCAGTGGGCAGGGCAGCAAGTGTGTGCCAGCTGGCAGCGTGATCGCGCCTGTCCCCTGATAATGGCACCTTGGTGGCGTTTCATAAAAATAATGTTTTTCTTTTTGTGACAGTTTTCAGATTAAAACTCTTAGTCTTCACATTCCCCCAAGTTGCAATGATTTCTTCCTTCTGAGTCTGGAAGCAGCGTGTGTGTGTGTGTGTGTGTGTGTGTGTGTGTGTGTGTGTGTTTTGTCCCGAGCTGTGTTGCTGCAGTGTGATCTGGGCAGTGGGCAGAGCAGCAGGTGTGTGCCAGCTGGCAACATGCCAGTGCCTGGCCCCTGCTAGTTGGTATCTTGGTGGCATCCCATAGTAACATTATATATATATATATATATATATATATATATATATATATAAAATTCTCCACATTCCCTTGAGTTGGTGAGTTCCCTCCTCCTCCTCCTGCTGAACCCTGAAGCAGCCTGTGTATCATCCTGCACTGTGTTGTTTCAGTGTGAGCTGGGTAGTGGGCAGAAAGTGTGTGCCAGCTGGGAGGGAGTCATTGTCTGGCTTCTGGTAATCCTTGGTGGCATCCCATTGATAAAACAAACATAAAACAAATTAAAAAGTAAAATAAAAATAAAAAAACTAAAATAAAAACAAAACAAGCATTTGTCAAAGCTGATTGTTTGCCACTGGTATTGTTTCTGTACCAGGTCTTGCTTGTACACATTTTTACTACATACAGTATTCACCCAGGATACAGTAGATGAGATGCCGTTTCTCATTTTCAGTGGTGTCCTGCTTTGACAAATTGTTAGATTGTAATTATTCAGGATAGGGCAGCTGACAGGCACTATTTATTTTTAAGTGGGCTCCCACATTTTGACTCAAATGTCCAACAGTCTTTTTATGACTTGACATTATGATCACGACTACAAGTTTCGGAAGGGATTTGAAAAATGACACCTGCCATGTTCTGGATGTGGGGTAACACAAGGGATATATGGGCCAAAATCTTCAAAAAATAAAGTTATGAGTAAATGTTGTCTTCCCATAACTTAGTTGCTTTTTCACATTTTCACCCCAAATTTTCAGAATAATCTTTTTACGACTACTCCTTCTGAGCATGAGAGGCATTATTTATAAAACAATGGCTGAAACAGCAATTCACGCCACAAGTGTTAAAACACGCTTTGGGTAGGATTTGAGAAATGAATGCTGTTACATTCATGAGGTGGTGTAAAACAAGCATTTGTCAATGCCGAATGTTTGTTTGCTGGCATTGGCATTGGTAGTGTAGAAGTTACAGAGCTGCATAATAGGAATGGCAGCAAAGTATTGAACTGAAGCCAACCCCACCACCACCCTGCAGAGAGTGACAGGCATCGGGGTGTGCCTTTAGGTCGTCAGGCATAACGACCATGCCATTTCACCACACCCTACCCTGCAAACACTGACAAGTGTCACGATGTGCCTTGGGGTCTTTGGCCCTTATGCACACCCCATTCCATCAGAAAATACGGTGAGATGGGTGCGGTATAGGAGAATGGGGTGAAGTTTGGGCCCGAAGAGTCCGAGGCACACCTTGATGCCTCTCACTGGCTGCAGGGTGTGGGTGGGGGTGAAATGGTATGAGCATGACAGGCAAGAATCCCAAGTCACACCCCTGATGCCTGTCAATCTCTACAGGGTGGGGCATTATGGTCGGAAACCCTAACGCCTCAGGCATTCGTTAGTATTTTCACTCCAAATTTTCAACATGTTTTTTTTGCGACCCCCACCTCATGAACAGTGGCAATATCAGTTTGGTAGCTGAAAACTGCTTTTGCACAGTGACTATGGCATTTGGCACCACAGGTGCAAAAACACATTCCGAACAGGATGTGACAAATGACAGTGGTACTGTTCATGGGAGGTGTAAAAAATGGCAATGTTGAAAATCTGATGTGAAAATCTTAAAAAAACTGGTGAAGTCATGAGCGTGCATAGAAACTGTGCAACGCACACCCATAATGTAACTAGTTTGGGGATTTTTACAGCAGATTGTTAACACAGGCATTTTGGGACCTCCAATCATGAACAGTGTCAGTGTGATTTTCTTTATCTGTCCCGAACAATGATTTCCCACAGCGACCATGCATTTCTGTGCTGAAAGTGTGAAAACACATTTCGGCCATGTTGTGGAAAATGACAACTGCACTGTTCATAAGGAGGTGTGGAAAAATGCCACTGGTGAAAATCTGGACTGAAAATATTACAAATTCATGAACTTACGAGGGTGCATGGAAACTGCGCAATGTTCACTCGTAACACAGTCATTTTATGGAGTTTTGTCACCAAATTTTCAACATAGCCATTTTAAGACCTCTGCTCATGACCAGTGTCACTGTAATTTTCTTAATCTGTCCCAAACATTGTTTCGCACCAACTGTACCATTGTGTGCTACATGTGTGAAACACATTTTGAGGCGAGATGTAAAAATGGTAGCTGTACTGCTCAAAGGAAGTGCGGTAAAATGGCACTGTAAAATATGGTGTGCAAATATTGCAAATTCGCAAACTTGCCAGCGTGCAACGGAACTGCGCAATGTGCACTCCTAAAACAGTCATTTTTGGGAAATTTTTCACCAAATTTTCAACATAGCCATTTTAACACCTCTGCTCATGACCAGTGTCACTGTGATTTTCTTAACGTGTCCCACACATTGATTTTGCACACCGACTGTGCCATTGTGCGCTACATGGGCAGAAACACGTTGTGGGCGAGATGTGAAAAATGACAACTGTACTGCTCATAAGGAGGTGTGGTAAAATGGCAATGTTGAAAATCTGGAGTGAAAATATTGAAAATGTCGAACTTACGGCGTGTGTAGGAACTCTGCAGCCGTCGTAAAACAGTCATTTTAGGAATTTTTTCACCAAATTTTCAACATAGTCATTTTAAGACCTCTGCTCATGAACAGTGTCACTGTGATTTTCTTAATGTGTCCCTGACATTGATTTCAAGACACCGACCGCGCCATTGTGCACTACATGGGCGGAAACACGCTTTTGGGTGAATGTGAAAATGACAGCTATACTGCTCATAAGGAGGTGTGGTAAAATGGTAATGTTGAAAATCTGGAGTGCAAATATTGAAATTTTGCAAACTTACGAGCATGCGTAGGAACTGCACAACGCACGTTCGTAAAACAGTCATTTTTAGGAATTTTGTCACCAAATTTTCAACATAGCCATTTTAAGACCTCTGCTCATGAACCATGTCACTGTGATTTTCTTAATGTGTCCCGTATATTGATTTCGCACACTGACTGTGCCATTGTGCACTACATGGGCGGAAACACATTTTGGGTGAGATGTGAAAAATGACAGCTGTACTGCTCATAAGAAGGTGTGGTAAAATGGCAATGTTGAAAATCTGGAGTGAAAATATTGAAAATTCGCGAACTTACAAAAGCGTCGTAGGAACACAAGCCAGCATACGCTCGTAAAATGATCATTTTTAGGAATTTTTCCACCAAATTTTCAAAATAGGCTTTTTGAGAGCCCACCTTATGAACACTGACAGTGTCATTTTGTTAATCATTCTGGAAAGATGATTTCACGCAGTGGCTGCGAAATCACCCTTCAGGCCTGAGTAATGCCTTGACAGTGACAGCATTCATGAGAAGGGGTCCCAAAAACCCCATGTTGAAAATTTGGTGCAAAAATTCCCCAAAATGCCTGAGATATGCAATAAAGTTGAAAAAAACCCTATCTATCCCATTATACAGCTTACCGGCATTTCCTCAGTTCACGTTTGGCTTTGAAGAGTGCAGACGTGTTCCCGGTCCGCCGAAGATCATCGCGCCGAGCTCCGGAGGTAAGTATGGGGTGAGGGGGTGTGGGGAGGCAGAGTGCGCAGTGGGTGGGCGCGGGTGGGGTCAGACACACCGAGGACTGTTTTCGATTTTCAGGTTTTTATTACGGTGCGGGACATTGCCACGCTGGGGTGGGCTTCCAGAGTGGCAGAAGGGGCCGGCTGGGCGTTGAGCCTACAGGATTAGGCACCTTTGGCCATGCATCTGTTGCCATGTTGGGGTGGGCTCCCAGCGTGGCACCCTGTACTCGGGGGGGACATGGTGGAGCCGACGCGGATTGGGCACCCTGTCGGCTTATATCGATGTGTAGCCACGCCTAGGGGTGGGCACCCATATGAAACTGTGTTTGTGGGGCACAGCACAGCGACGGGGGATTGGGCACCCCCATCGGCTATACAGTGTGTGCTCTGGGGGGGGCAGCACACAGCGTGTGTGTGTGTGTGTGTGTGTGTGTGTGTAGGGGGGGCGTGCATGAGCAGGCGATATCTGATCGATGCTCACTGAAGTGTAGCTCCCCCTTTCAACTGTACGCCACTGCGACAGCTCCAGCAGGCATTGGAGAACTGCGGCCGTGCCTGCAAACACACTGACTGAATTGGAAGAGGGCTGACACACCTTCGAAAACTCCGATGATGGCACTACGTTTCTTGCACATGCGTGCAAACAAACATAAAAATGGCTATGTTGAAACTTTGGGGTGAAAATATTGAAAATGACCACAGTTATGGACGTGCATTGAAAAATTGCAACTTAGACTCATAACTTTGTTATTCTCATAAATGTTTACCCCAAAATTTCAACATATCCTTCTTATGACCCTACATAGCCTTCTTATGAGCCCACCTCATGAACAAGGGTGGAGAACATTTTCAAATCCTGCCCCAAAAAAGTCTATAACCATTTTCAAGGCCACTGGTTTTAGTTTTTGTATCAGAAGACCTGGTACAATTCCAGAATTTGGACACACCAATAAAAACAAAGATTTCACAGAATTTGTCATTTTATATCAGATCAGTAAAAGCTCTTTCTTTCTGCACTATTTTCAATTTGCTTCATTTAATGTTCTATATAATAAGCCTTCTTTTATTCTGATGCAATTCTTGGAATTTCAAGTCTTGAAAACAGAATTTCATTACTCAGTCACTGTAAATCAGTAGTCTTGACCATTTTCAATATAGAGTATGTATAGACACTATAGACTGTCGAGGGCAAATGCTGTAATCCTCAAGGCTTTCCTCTGCTGGAATATTTTCATTGTTCATAACAAAGTCTTAGTGCTTGGAAAACTGGTTAGGAAGCATTCCGAAAATGATATGCCTTTCTGCATCTCATAGAGATTGGCCTATATTTTGGCAGGTATTTAAAGAGCAGTTTGAGTCAGCTTGTCAAATTAATTAAGTTATAAGAGGATCATCTGGTCTCTCATATTCTGGAATGGATATACAATTAATACCATGGCAAAGGGCTGGGATTTGTTTCCTTAACTCGCCAAGGAATATAAATATTTTCCAACTCTCAGAGGGAGATGCTGCCATTGTAACATCCAGCAGCAATTGCAAAGGCATAGTCATGCCGTTGTTAAGTAACATTTTGATCACAAATTTACATTCGATGAAAAAGTAAGAGACTGTCTAATGATGAATTATGGGAAAATTGAACAGCTTGCTTTGCCTTAACTGCACCTTGTCATTAAACAAGAGGAGTGTGTTCCTAATTTAAATGTCACTGACAAAACAGAAGATTTATGAAGATTCTCCTGAATGACATTATTGCAGTTTACTTGATAATTTGTATTTTTGAAAACAAACACAGCTCTTTGTGTTAAAACCTGCATATCTGTGAGCTCCTAAGATTTTTTTTTTTTTACCTTGAATTGAAAACAAAATGCATCACTTCAAGTCATAGTAGTTGCTGATAATGTACAGTCCCACAGCCTGTATTAGACACAAATAAAGGAACTGCCAAGACAATTATTAAAATGAGCTACTGTACAACATTTAGTATTGCAAATGCTTATAGCCGACACCACATTTCAGTTCATTTCATTAGGAGGCACCCTTCTGGCATTTTGGGAGTTGAGCTTCATTATGTGACATCAATTATGTTCAGTTTCTTACATTTGGTTTATCAATGCACTCCTCACCCAACCCGAGCTACCCAAGTCTAGAGTGACTTATCACATGTTGCTAAACAGTTCTACTGGAGGGCATTGCAGAAAGCATCTGTTTTATACAAATGTTGCATCCATTTTACATAAACATTATTGCATCATTTTATCTTAGTCTCCTGAGTGATATGAATGCCTCTATATCATCTACGGGATCTAATCAGTCTCATAAGTGACAGCCTGGGTCTTTCCGCTGACTACTGAGGGACATCTAAGCACACAGAAGCCCAGGCAAAGCCAAACAGCCTATTTAATCTAGCTTGTTGCATATGCAGTGATGGAAATGGAAGAAATCCCTGGAGGGGGCCTACCACCTTTGATGCAGGATCAAATATACAGGAGTCTGGGGAAACGTTTCCTCACTGCATGTTGCATTTTTACAGTTTAGTTATTCGATGTAATACCTTTAAGGGGAATATTTTTAACCAGGGCAGTTCTTACCCAGGACTGAGTCATGGTTTTAATCTTACTCCTGAAGCTGAATCTCCACCCTCCAACATCCACATTTCCACCACTCTGCATAATGTGTTATTGTGATGGTAGTAGCATTCAACCAACAGGAACCCATGTTATTAGAACCAGAACAAACAAGTGAGAAATGACTGAAGCGGTTTAATGCAAGTTAAAAATATATATTCAAAAATGGCCAAGTCATGCCACTAAGTTCAAAACCCCATTGAAATACTGTACATTGAACTGCATAGCTGATTTTCTTTTGTGCTGACAAAGAATCACGGACACATGTAGTGTGTCATTTATGTAAAGACAGGCTGAGTTGGGGTAAGAAGGAAACAAGGCTGTGAACATCTACCATGAAAAGGCATGCATGCCTGGTATGCCATGCACATACCATTACAGCTGTTTGACTCCCTCCACCCATGTTTGGCATGGTGTCCCATGTGTCTGCTGGTCATATGGCTTGGAGCCATACACATACACCCAGTGCCCTGCAGACAAGCCATCCAGCGCACAGGCTGACAGAGGCATGAAAGGCAATAGATATCCATATGCCACTCTTAGCAGCTGCAGGGGTAGGCCCAGGCACAAACGTGGCTCACACAGCACAGCTGTAGAAGGAAAAGGCTGTTATGCTGCACTGTGTGCAGCAAGGATAACACGTGCATGCAACAGTGTTGTACATGGGTATGTGCAATGCATGCTGTACTACTTCAGCAAACAATGGTGATGTGGCATTTAGAGCCTCTGGAGGACCCTTCTGCCCAGCAGCTGTTGGCCACACCCTAGGTACAGGAATCCCACGCAGGACAGTGGGCCCTGCAAAGACACAGATTGGGTCCAAAGGTATGCTTGGCCTAACCCGTGTACAGTGGAATAATAATACACAAGTTATTGTTATGCTGGTTAGACACAACTGACCATGCATCACAATGTTGGCCATACATAGTACAGAACAGTCAACACCACAAATGCCCACCCTGTTGCTGACCCCGTGATGCATATGCCCAACTCTTTTGCATTGCAATGGTGTGACATCCAGTGCATATAGCACTGGAGATGGAACCACTGCAGCCAGATTACCACAGGCACTGTACGATACACACAGCATGACACAGTGGTGTATTTATTTATTTGTATTTTTATTTATTCATTCTCGGTTTATAATACCTTTGAGCACATAACAGGTCTTTTACAAAGGTTCCACATTGGTGGAAAGAGTGACAGACATACAACGGATGGTATTACATAAAATTTTGACAAGAAAGTATTTAAAATGACAATATAACATTAACATTGCAGCTAAAATTAAAACTATGAATCAGTAGGAAATCAAAAATAACCTAATAAAAGGAGGCAGCCCAAGGTGCTTTGTCAAATAGGTATAGGTAGATTTGGGTAAACAAAAGTTCAGGTAAGTAAAGATAAACTGTGGAAAGAAGGTGGAGGGTAAAAAGCATGAGGTGAAAAAAGGATTGGAGAAGAGGGCAGGAAATAGGGCAGAGCAGTTAGGGTGAAAGTGGTCATTCGCAGAGAAAGGGGAAGATGTAGGTACACAAGGATGTGTCAGTGCTGCTGAGGTAGTGTCATATCAGTTGAAACAGTCACAGGAACTGTTAACTGTAAGATGCTGATGAAGAGTGCCTTTAAATGGTCCCAGTTTTGGTAAGGAAGAGATATCACTGAGCAGTGCATTAAACCATAGTGGTGCTCTTTATGCAAACGATCATTGCCCTTGTGTAGTCCAGCATCTTGGGACAGAGAAGAGTTGGTTGACTGAGTTATGCGTGTGCTGGGAGCTGCAAGAGGGGTTGAGTAAGTTTGTAACACCAGAAGGCAGGAGCCCGAGAAGTGCCTTTTTAGTTAGCAAGCAGGTTTGATAGTGAATCCTCCCATTTAGCCGAAGCCAACCTGTTTGCATATACAGTTCACATGTGTGGGTAAGGCATACTGCTCCAGTAAGAAGTTGGCATGCTTTATTGAGTGCCACTGATATTCTGCAGAGGGTAGTGATGGAAGCTGAGCCATAGATAACCAGACCATAGTCAACAATGGTATTACATTGGTCTGTGCCCACCCTGGACAATATATACACATACATAGTCCCAAGTATGTGGCACAACACACCTAAGCAGCACTGATGGGTGTAACAACTTGGACTATGAGCATGCAGCAAACTCCCTGGTGCACTGGGTTGGCGATACAGGAGGCACGCTACTTCATGGTGAAAGTCATGCCATGGCACAGTTTACACGCATAGGGCAGTGTGCCTGCTGCAAGTAGGTGCACAACAGTAGACTGCACAGACCATAACACACCACAGTGTCGGCAGTGGGGCCATGCACCAAATGCAGGGTGAGTGTCCCCAACCACCACTGCATAGCTGATGCCCCCCCCAGGCATGCATGCAGTATGGAGGATCACACATGGACATCTGTTTCCAACAACAGAAGTACGTAGCATAATATACACATGCAACTTCAAGTACAAAACACACAATGCAGGATACTTACATGGATGCCTGTCTGGGAAATGGCTCTGCTGGGTCCCATCACAGCCTGGCAATTTCTCAGGCTGGACCTGCCTGCATCCTTGATGTTCCCGGGCCCTGGCCTGGCCCTGCTTTCTGCTGAGATCAACAGAGGAGGACAAGGGAGATATAATCAATATCATGCAGTGGAACACATTGCACAATACTATACACCCTACACGCTACACACCCATATGCCGGTATGGTGCACCATCTGCCAGATGTGTATGTTGTGGATGGACAGGACAGGGCAGGGCCACATCACAGCATTGTGAAAAGCTGTGGCACCACACACATGTGTGTATTGGCACAGTTGCAGCAGGAATGATACATCCCACTGCTGTAGGTATGGCCTGGCACAGTGTACTCTGGCCCATGTAGAGCCTGTTTTCTGCCATCCTTGCTGTCTCTGTACAACATACCCATACATGTTGGCTACAGGCCCTGTACACCTCATGGTATACAGTTGGATGCATGGAGCACCAGGTCATATGCAACAGGTGTACAACAGACATACCAGTGTAACTGTAGGAGAGAGCAGGGTACTTACTGTAGGTGTAGCCCTTCACAGTGGCAAGTATATGCCTGGCACATTATGCGTAATATAATTGTACCCCATTTATTACCTGGCATATGCATACCAGCACCCATGTGGCATAACACAAACAGTGCACATGACACAGACTGTGGCCACATTCACATGCTGTTGGGTACACCTACTTGCTCCACTACATGTTGAGCACATATGACATTCTCCTGGGTTGTACCTGACAATAAGCATTAACATGTCCTGTTTACCATACCTGGTAACTAAACCCTGAACAATATTCAGTGAAACTATACATTCCCCTGTTATGCACCCTGACACTGCTGCCATGTCACTGTAGTAGCACACAACTATACTGCCATGGCAGGTGCATGCTTCAGGGAGCCACAGTGGGTCCTGTCATGTACAGGACAATGGGGATGTCAACTGGGATGGTGGGTCCACACACCTGCATGTGTATGATCAGCCAATACAGTGGAGCAGGTGTCATAGGAGAAAGGGGACATGACAGGGACACACAGGTGCAGTTCACATTTCCTCAGGAACAGTACCCTGGAGCTATATAATCATGGAAACAGTAATGAACACAGGACACTACCCAAACCATACATAGAGCCTTATAAAATAGTTGAATAAAATCCACTAATCTGATTGGTTAGTTATAGTGCAATATGGAAAAATGTTGCACTATATATAACTAGACCCAGTTAAATAAAGCCTTACAACCTGAACAAGCTGGCTCATTGATTAACAGCTGTAGCATTGTTTTTGGAATTTAAATAAGTTGAATGCCACCATTTTTTTGTTTTGGTGTTTTGTGGGCCACCAACATTTTGTTTCCTAGCCCCTTACATTCAGTGTTGTTCATTGTCACCCACAATCAAGCAAGAGTAAATAAACAGCCATTTTGTTTGCAAAATACGAAGGTGCACATAATCCTAAAACAGACAGACCATTTGTCTGTTCCATGGCATCCGCGCCCGAGCGCTATGCAAGAAATCAAGCCGGCAGCAGGCACATCAGTGGTAGTTGTCTAAACTCTCACACCACAGAAGGAAGCCTGCTGCTGGACACGCACATCACTGCCACCTCAGAGCTGCAACTCTGGCCTCCGACTCAGTAGCAAACATCATCATTACAGGTTGCATTTTTAAAAAAAGAAAAGCACACACACACAGTCGCTACCTGTATTCCCCAATACCACAGACTTAGATTCTGGGCTCCATATCCCACACCACAATAGTAACTTACTGCAGGTGAGCAAGGAAAGATTGGGTCACAGCACATGCCGATGAACGAGTGTAAACAGTGACAACACTGCAATAAAAGGTGCACTACTGGCAGCATACTACTGTACACTTTGTAATTTTAAAAAGCACCACATTACCTAAAATCCAAACTCACTGTCACCCATAGAAATACGACCAAAAACAACAAATATTTTTTTTGTTTCACAACCACGTCCCAGTAAAGCCACACAAGGAGTCAAGCCAGCAGCAGGCACACCAGCGGTACATGTCCAAATTCTCACACTGCAGAAGGAAGCCTGCTGCCGGACACACATCATTGCCACCTTGGAGCTGCAATGCCAGCCTCTGACTTGGTAGCAAACATCATCCTTACAGGTTGCATTTAAAAAAAACAAAAGCACACACACACAGTCGCTACCTGTATTCCCCAATACCACAGACTTAGACTTTGGCCTCCATATCCCACACCACAATAGTAACTTACTGCAGGCGAACAAGGAAAGATTGGGTCACAGCACATGCAGCGGAGCGAGTGCTAACAATGACAGCACTGAAATGAAAGGTGCGTTAACTGCAGCATACCACTGTATGCCTTGTAGTTTTAAAAAGCACCACATTACCTAAAAACCAAACTCACTGTCACCCATACAAATGCGACAACACACAATTTAGTTTTGGTTTGTTATTTTGCCCACCCAATCCCCAGGCTGTGGGACTATTTTAATTCCATGCTTAAAATAAACTTAATTTCTTCACTATATAAACTGTTGTCATGTGTAGGCTATTTTATAAGAGCAATAAGACACCCCAGGGTGTGCATTATGGTGTGATACCTGCACCCCTAGCGGTGACTGGCGCTTCGCCTTCGGCCTCATGACTAACCATGCCCCTAGGAGTGCACTTATGACACTGTAATGCACACCCCATTGTGTCTTATTGCTTACGTCTGTACTCACCTGGCCTTGGCACAGTGCCACTTCCCACCATTGCCCGCAGTTGTTGCAGGTGGCATGCCTCCCTCCTTGCAGGTCATTATACCTGTGGCAACATTGGTAACCAGTGTGCGTGACTTCTGTGCATCTTGTGAGGTGCCAGCCCACAGATTCCCACACCTTGCACCTTGGTCTGTTAGACACTGCCCCCTCACCCAAAAGCTGGTCCTCCCTGGCCACCACCAGGGCACTCAGACGGCTAGCTCTGTGGTAGACTACCTCTGGTCCCATTGCAGCACAGCCCTGCTCAGTCTGTCTGACATTTTGCTCTCCTGCCTAGGCTTAGCCCTCACATCAAGTTTTTTGCAAGTTTCAGGGCTGTATGGGTGTGTTCTGTCTGTTCAAAAAACACTTTTGCATGGTAGTGCCATGCTAACATCAAGTTGTGCAGCCCAGTGTATACATCCAGTGGTGGGTCCTTGTGCATGTGCCATGCATATGGTGTCAGGTGCACAGAGTGTGCATGTGCAGTGTATGCATGCAAAGGGCTGCCTTTGTACATTATGCAATGGTACGGCGTGCATGGCTGCATTGTGTGATAATGTCTTCTGTGGTGTGTGACATCATGTCTGCACCCGAATACCGATATTGTTTAAATGCAGGCACAGTGCATGCACTAGCGCAACTACACTAGCATGTGGGGCAAACCTGCAGTATTCAACCAATGTAGCTAATTTTGTAGTTGGAGGGAAAACACCCACATTAGCATTTCATTACTGGAATGTATGCATACATTAGCATGCCTAATTGCACCTGGAACATATAAAAGGAGCAACGTGCATCACCTAGATTCGACTGTAGGACTGCAGGCAGCTAGAGATAGGTGTCTGATGGAATGGCCTAGAAAGTGACATGGGTGATCATTGAACTGTGTATATGCTGTATGCAGTGGGACACTGGAAATGTTGAGATGGTGATACTTTCACATGTTCATCTATTGGTGGTGGATGTCTTCTATAGTAGTCAATGGAGAAGGATGACAGAGGCTTTGGCACTCTCAAATACTTGTTTAGGAGGTGGTGGACTTAAGTTCCTTTGGGCTCCTGCCCATTTCAGCCCCCGTCTGTACGTGCCCTTGTCTGTGGCTATATCTGCACATGGACAGGCCTGTGACAGACAGGCTGCTGGCTGTGTTAGGACTTGCATTGCCGGACACCTACAGTACGTGTACCGGACAGGGGTGGTGAGGGCTTCACCTCACTCTGCCTTTCATCTGTGTTGTGCTGTGTGTATTCCCTGCCACCTATATTCTGCCCCCATGTCCGCCAGGTACCATGGATGACACAGGCAGATTACAGGCCCACTGCTTCTCTGAGGAGGAGTTGCAGGCACTGACACAGGCCTACATGGCCAGGGAGGCGGTCCTGTCATGGAGGGAGAACACAAATACCCGCATACAGCAGGCCTGGGTACAAATCACAGATGTGGTCAATGCTGCTGGCAGCTAGAATAGGCCCATGGAGGTGGTTCATAAGCACGTCAGGGACATGAGGAGGTGGACAAAGAAGGCCTATTGACTACACGCAGGGAGATACATGTGACAGGTGGGGGCCCACAAGCATTGGCAGCTGCACATAGAAACATAGACTTTGACGGCAGATAAGAACCGCTTGGCCCACCTAGTCTGCCCATTTCCCTACCTAATGGATAAGCTGCAGATCCTAGTTACCCAACAGCCTATTTCTTCCTACCCCTCACAAGAATTGCCTTATATCTGTCTCATGCATTCTTGAATTCCCTCACTGTTTGTGACCCCACGACCTCCTCAGGAAGGCCATTCCTTGCGTCCACCATCCTCTCTGTGAAAAATACTTTCTCGCATTGCCCCTGAGCCACCCCGTGTTCAAATTGTGTCCCCTTGTTCTTGCACATCTCTTTTTCTGAAAGATGCTACCCTCTTGGACTCTTCATTCCCTTGAGGTACTTAAAAGTTTCTATCATGTCCCCCATCTCCCTCCTTTCCTCAAGGGTATACATATTAAGCTCCTGTAGTCTCTCCTCATATGGCTTCTGTTGCAGACCCTGCACCATTTTAATTGCCCTTCTCTGGACTGCCTCCATCTTGTCTATGTCCTTGCGGAAATTGGGTCTCCAGAACTGCACACAGTACTCCAGATGGGGTCTCACTAACTGTCTGTACAGAGGGATAACAACTTCCTGTTTTCTACTGGTGATGCCTCTCCCTATACAACGCAATATCCCCCCAGCCATCCCTACTGCCTTCTCACATTGCTTGCTAACCTTTAGGTCATCTGATATGACTACCCCCAGGTCCCTTTCCATTTTTGTTGTTACTACCTCCCCCCCACTTGTGTACTCTTCCCCTGGGTTTTTGTTTCCCACTTTGCACTTCTTTCTTTGCATTAAATCTAAGCTGCCATACTTCTGACCATTCCTCCAACCATGCTAAGTCCCTTCTCATCCCCTCCTTTGTGTTTCAACCCTGTTGCAGAGCTTCGTGTTGTCTGCATACCCTAGACCTTGCAAAGGAGGCAATAGTCTCTACCCTAAGACCTGTGGAGGTGATGGGAGTGTCAGGAGGTAGTTATGAGAGCCAAATGGGGCCAGCCCAGCCATGTGAGTGACTGATTGTGCTCCGTCCCATTGGGCATGTTTGTATACGTGTGTGTGCGTGTGTGTATATAAATATATATATATATATATAAAACCCCCCTGCAAATGGGGGTTCCCAAAAGACTTCCAGGAGCTTGCTTGAATGCTCCAAGCCTGAATGGTGTTTGGCATTTAAGCCATTTATCAGTGAGTGTTTTTAGAGCCTCTGGTACTGTCTCTTTAAGAGCTGTCTGCTTGCAGACATAATTAGTTTGTATGGGGGGACTGTGTGCTTCTCTGTTTGAGTACCACTCGAGCTGCTGCCAATTCACTCCATTTTGCAGTCACTAGGGTGCAAAGGGAACCTATCTGAAAGATGTAACTGTTTGCAGAAATCATTTAGAGTAATAATGAAATTACAGTTTGTCTAACCTGCTTTCTTTGCAGTCAGAACTGTGTCTGCCTAGTTCCCCATTCTGGTTTTGAACTGCTGAACTGGACCAATCAGTGTGGGGTAAGCTAGCTCTAAAATGGTGCCTTGGACGAATCAGAACTTGGACTCATAATCTGAGCCAGCCACAAGAGGATTGTATGGGCAGTGACTCTGGGAGATGTAGTTTAGACTTGGCGCCTTTTGGACCAACAGCAGCAGTTTATTGTGGTGACAGCCAATCCAGTCAAGAACTGGGAGGAACTCAAAGGAAGTGCCGGTTTTGTCTGTTGTAGTTTCAGTTTAGCTCTGGCAGTGAAGGGAAAGGAACCCTGTGCTCCTTCAGTGCACAGTTTTAGTCAAAAACATGTGTAGGTCCAGAGTTCGGTCTGCAGCTGTGTAACTGCTTGTTAGGACTGAATCCGTCCTGTGAAGAGAATCAAAGGATATCTGAAGAGTAGAAACCAGGCTCACCCTGTAGAAGACTGGAGAAATTACTGAATTGCACTCGGTCTGTCAGGAACTGAATCTGCTGTGTGTTCTCCGGGTGTAACCCCTAGATGGACGCTATCCAGGGGCTACTACCCTGCCTGATTTGCCACTAACAGGTTGAGGGCCTGGATCCAATGGTGGTGCCTCCACCCAGAGGTCAGGGTTTGCAATAGTTAAACTTACTTGGTCACAGCCCTCTGGGACACTGCAACCCCTTTCTTCCCACTAGTGGCCCACACAATATAGCAGAATTACCTTCACAGTATACACTTACCCCCAAGGCTGGTTCAGGCACCGGGACATCCTGTAAAATAAGATACAGTGCAACAATCACAGTACAGTACTTAACATAACAAATACCTCAGGCAGTATAACTTTGTTGAAACAAACAGCTCTGATTTATTTAGGGGATATAACAAGGACAGGGAAATCAGGTTAATTAGCTTATCACTTTACTATCTACCTATGGCTCTGTGCACAGGCCTATCCCTACCAGTTACTGTCCCTGGGTACCCAGGCCCTAGTGCTAGTCCAAACCGTGGCAGCTGGTAGGGCCCTTTCACACAGAGAAAGGAGAATTAAACAGTCAGCAGTACAGTAATTCCATTTGGATTTAATGTGGCAATTCAACAGGGAGCGACCCTGAATTAGTACTCACGACCTCAAAGAAGATATGGTCCTTCAATGTCAGCAGGGCTACTTTTGATCTCAAGAGACTCCTCACACATTTATATGGTAAAAAAAGCACTATACCAGGCAGGCTGCATCTGTATCCCAATCGCAATTACTGCACAATAACCAGGAGAACACACAGCAGATTCAGTTCCTGACAGACCGAGTGTAATTCAACAATTTCTTCAGTCTTCTACAGGGTGAGCCTGGTTTCTACTCTTCAGAGATCCTTTGATTCTTTTCACAGGACGGATTCAGTCCTAACAAGCAGTTACACAAGTTGTAGACCGGAACTCTGGGCCTTGCACCGTTTTGACTGAAACTGTGCACTGAAGGAACACAGGGTTTCTTTCCCCTTCACTTTCAGATCTCAAACTGAAACTCCCAACAGACAAAACCGGGCACTTCCTTTGAGTTCCTCCCAGTTCTTGACTGGATTGGCTGTCACTCACAATAGACTGCTGCTGTTGGTCCAAAAGGCACGAAGTCTAAACTACATCTCCCAGAGTCACTGCCCATACAATCCTCTTGTGGCTGGCTCAGATTATGAGTCCCAAGTTCTGATTCGTCAAGGCATCATTTTAGAGCTAGTTTACCCACACTGATTGGTCCAGTTCAGCAGTTCAAAACCAGAATGGGGAACTAGGCAGACAGTTCTGACTGCAAAAAAGCAGGTTAGACAAACTGTAATTTTATTATTACTGTAAATGATTTCTGACAATCAGTTACATCTTTCAGACAGGTTCCCTTTGCACTCTAGTGACTGCAAAATGGGGTGAATTGGCAGCAGCTTGGTGGTACTCAATCAAAGAAAACACACAGTCCCCATACAAACTAATTATGTCTGCAAGCAGACAGCTCTTAAAGGACAGTACCAGAGGTTCTAAAAACACTCACTGATAAATGGCTTAGCATGCAAACACCATTCAGGCTTGGAGCATTCAAGCAAGCTCCTGGAAGTCTTTTAGGAACCCCATTTGCAGGGGTTACACCCTTCCTGGCCTGGGAAAGCTTGGCGTCGCGTCAAGCAAGTACCATAAGTTTCAACTGCAACCATATACATTTGCATTAGGCTCACATGTAATCATCAGTCAATACATCATTTTACCAAGAACCATTTCTGAAACATTGCAGTACGTCACTCTTTACACAGTATAACACACATTGTGACCATAACTCAAGTTATTACCTCTTGTACATGAAACCTGAAGAGGGGACCCTTCCTATCAGTTACCTTGGGGCTGGACGAGGGCGGGCACCATACTTAGAGAACAACACAAGTAACTTGGAGTTAGCACTAACGCTCAGTTTGGGCAATGAGCTGGGGACACATACACTCCTTTATGGACAACATTGAGAGGCAGGTCACTGGCGACCCAGGAATCATAACTGGGTGCACCACAGGCTTTACAGCTCGACCAGTCTTTCTAGGGGAGCTGTTACAGTCTCTGCACTCTGAGCCTCATTTCAGCATTGTTCTCACTTGTCAGAAGTCTCCATGGGGGTAGAGGCTAGAACTTGGGGCACTTTCAGCTCCAGGAGTTACAGTTTCTGAGTCCACAACATTTGGCTCGCATGGAGAGCTTTCAGACACTGGCAGTGGACTGTCAGGGCACTCAAAATACTCTTCTTGTTCAGGTGTATCACCAGTCTGCCCCAATCTATCATTTTCCTCCTGAAGCTCAAACAGTTCAACCATGCACAATGATTCCATTTCATCTGATCTGATGCTTTGCACTTCACTTTCTGGGAGCATTGGCTCCAGGGATGAAGCTGGGGGCATAGACAGTCCAGAAGGCCCAGCTTTGTCTCCAGTATTGACTAGGGATTGCCCGAAACAATTGACTCAGTTCGTAGAAGGATAGTATTCAAAGTCACTCTCACTTTCTTCTGATATGGACTGACAGTCATGCTCAACTGGGACTTGTGCAGGGGAACACTTTAACTCTGCTTCTGTAGGTGCAGACTTCCTTGATCTTTCTTAGCAGCAGCTCTAGTCACTGGTCAGAGGGCATCTTCTGGGGCTCAGACTCAATCAGGATTTGTCCAATGGGTAGTAAATGATTTCTATGCATTGTTTTACATCTTTTGAATTGTTCTCAGGCCTTACTTTGTACACTGGCAGATCATCTAGTTTGCCCACTACAATGTGAGGAGATGGTGCCATCTGTCAGCAATCTTGTGTTGCCATGCAGTCCCAGATTTCTTAGCAATACCGATCTCCCTCCTGGAGTTCCTGTGCTTTCACCTTTTATCATACCTTTCTTTGTTGGCCAGATTTCTTTTGGCAGCCATGGTTTGAGCAGTTAGTGCATGAGTTAGCTGGGCCTTTAACTTTTGCACATACTGTAAATAGTTGTCAGCTTGAACCCCATCAGGAGAGACCCCAAAACACACATCTACCGGTAGTGAGCTTCTCTTCCAAACATCAGGCGGTGGGGAGAACCCAGTGGCATCACTTTTGGTGCAGTTATAAGCATGTACCAGGGTGCTAATTTGTTGGCTCCATCTAGGCTTGTCCTTTGGGTGCAGGGTGCCTAGCATATCTAGCAAAGTGCGGTTGAAACGTTCAGGCTGTGGGTCCCCTAGGGGTGGTAAGGAGTGGTTCTGGACTTTCTCACTCCCCACAGAGAAAGCATCTCTTTGATCAGGCGACTCTCAAAGTCTCTCCCTTGATCAGAATGGATTCTTTGTGGAGCCCATAGTGAACAAAAGTTTTCTCAGTACTTTGGCTACAGTGGATGCTTTCTGGTCTTTGGTGGGAAAGCTTGGGCATATCTCGTGAAATGGTCAGTGACCACCAGCACATTACTGATATTTCTTTGATCTGACTCCAAACTCAGAAAATCAATACAGACCAGCTCCATGGGTGCACTGGTGGTTATGTTAACAAGGGGGGCAGCCCTCTGGGGCAAAGCTTTCCTCTGTAAGCAGCGACTACAAGTTCGTATGTGTTGCTCCACATCAGCCCCATCTTAGGCCAATAGAATCTGGATCTCACCAAGTCAAGTGTTCTGTCTATACCAAGGTGCCCCATGTGGTTGTGCAGGACCTCAATACTGAGTCTCGAAGGCAGTGGGCAGCACCAGTTGTTGTTTGTCTACTTGTCCCCTCTGTCTACTGTTTCTCTATATAACAGTTTATTGATGAGTTTCAACTTAGGACCTTCTTTGTATAACAGTGCAGTTCTCAAATCAGTGGGCGTAATTTGGACACATCTTTTCCTGCATAGAGGGCTTCTAAAGCTGATTTGATCATAGGATCGCGAGTTGAGCCGCCGAATACTGTCATTGTCCAGCTGAGGCAGTGCACCAATGTCTATTGCAGAAAAGTGGCAATAAGCACAGGTATGCAATTCTCAGAGGGTCCCAAGCAATCCACCATACAGTCCACTGCGTCCGTGGACATTGTTCCTCCCTGTCAAACTTCCGGCAGAGTGCCCGAATGTCAGGTTCTGCCAATCGGACCCAATCATTCTGGGGAACAGGCCTCGGGAGAGAGCATCAGCATCTATGTGGTTCAGACCTGCCGGTATTCGAGAGCATAGTCATATAGATAATGCAGAAAGCCACCTGTGGCCAGTGGCATCAACAGCTGAGGTCTGCACATAGGTCAAGGATTATTGTCAGTTTTACTAGTATTTTAGCCCCATACAAGTACTCATGGAATTGGTCAACAATAGCCCACTTCAAAGCTAGGAACTCTAACTTATGTACAGGATAGTTCTTTTCGGATGGGGTCAGGCTTCTACTGGCAAAGGCCACTGGTCTCAGGCCATTCTCGTGCTCTTGGTACAACACAGCCCCCAACCCTTGCAAGCTAGCATCAGTGTGCAGGACGTAAGGTTTTCTTGGATCGGCATAGGCCAGCACTGGAGCATGGGTAAGTTGATATATGATCTCATGAAAAGCAGTCTCACAATCAGGAGTCCAGCGGGCCCCAAATACTTCACTTCGGATGAAAATACACTCTTTCAGTCTTGAGGGCGCTGACTTTTGGTATTTTTGTGGGTTGGGGATACCCTTGAGTAAGGTTAAGTAAAGGCGGATCACTCTTGAATAGTCCTTGATGAAGCGCGATAATAACCACAGAATCCCAGGAATCTTTGCAGTTCTTTTAGATTTTTGGGCTGTGGCCAGGTGGTCAAGGCCTCAACTTTACTTGGGTCGGTCTCTATTCCCTCGGTGGATACTATGTGTCCCACATACTTTACTGATGTTTGAAAGAATTGACACTTATCAATGGACAGTTTAAGGCCAAAGTCCTCCAGTCGATCCAATACCTTAAATAATCTGCTCTCATGTTCCTCAGTGAGCTGCCAAACACAATAACATCATCTAGGTATACCAGGCACTCTAGTAAGTTCATGTCCCCACTGCACGCTCCATCAATCGTTGAAAAGTGGCTGGGGCACCTGAAATCCCTTGAGGCATCCTCATGAATTCATAGAACCAAGCGGACAGATAAAGGCTGTCTTCTCACGGTCCTCTGGGGCCATCGGGATCTGGTAGTACCCACTCACGGAGATCAGCACAGAGAACCACTTGCTCCCGTTTAGGCAGTCAAAGCATCCTGAATACGGGGCATTGTGTACTGATCAGGGATAGTCCGCGGTTTAAGATGCGATAATCACGCACATCCTTACTGTCCATTCTTTTCCTCACTACCACAATGGGGAAGCATAAGAGCTTCTGGTTCTTGTATTACACCAACCGCTAACATCTCTTGCAGATGCCGTCTCACATCATCTATATCAGCAGGTGCCAGGCGTCGAGACCTCTCACGAAATGGTCTTTCGTCATGCAGCGGATATTGTGCTCAGCTCCTTCACGCATCCTCGTCCCATTCCTTTAAAGAAAACACCTGGTCTCTCTGGGCAAGCTTCTCACTGATCCTCACTTTCCATTCAGCTGGCAGCGAGGGTGCGAAATCAAACAAGTCAGGCGTTACTCTGTCATTCTTCCTTGAACTCTTGCTGCTGGGTAGCACTGCAGTGTCTGCACAATGCACATTAGCCAGGATGCAACCTCTATTTACTCGAATGTCTCTTTCAGACACATTATGAACTTGGACCATTACCCTTCTGGCATAAGCATGGGCTCTAGCGGGCAAAATACTAGGCTTGACCAGCAGTCCCTCTGGCAATTTTCCATCGCCTGGTGCATCCAACATTAATATTTTATTCTTAACATCCTTTCTGATACGGACCTCTCCTGTAAGGTACACTGGGCATTTGGTGCCAGGATCAGAGACTCAGGATCCTTCTTCCATACAATTCCGACCGGTTCCTCTGGTTCTATATTTTCAGCATCTCTCTGTGCCTCATAGGCCTTCTTAATTAAAGCGAACTCTTAAAGCTCTACTAGTCTTTGACCCCTGTTTTTCATAACACAAATGTGCCAGCCTTCTGAACATATGAGCATTTGTTCCAATCAACAAAGGGACACCATCATACAGTCAGTGGGGGACACACTAAGGCTAGGGTCTCTACTTGTTCGCCACTCCAGCCACGGAGGTGGGAAAGACAGCCAAATTCGGATATACCCAGAATAGGGTAGGCCTTCTCACTTAACCCCATACATGCAGTCCTTCTAATGGTTGTAAAGTACGTCACAAATGCTTCTGATACCAATCTTGAAACATAATTGTCACTTGGGAGCCACTGTCTAATACAGCTCTTGTAGACACTCCATTTACCTTTACAGTGGTCTCCATGGAGGGACCCACTATTCTGGACCAGTCTGGAGGCGGTAGTGGGGGCCTGGGCAACTGACCTTGCCACAAAGGACGTGAATTAGCATTTTGGTGCCCTCACTGGGATCATTTCGTGCACCTCTTAACCACTGATTTGTTCTCCGAAGCTCTCCTTGTAGCCTATATGCAACTTTGTCAGTGTCTTTTGGGGATTGGCATTCCCTTTTCATGTGCCCATCCTTCCCACAATTATAGCAAAACATACTTTTTGGAGTTTGAGCTGGCCGAGGTGCCACACTGGGAGCCAGGGCGGGGTGTTACTAACTGGAAACCTTGGTGCCATCTCTGTCTGCGGCGTGATAAGCATTTGGAGACATCTCGTCAGTTTCTCCACTTCCATGGTCAAGGAATCGAGTTCGGAGCTGTTATCAGCAGGAGATACATGGGTGGGTATCCCCAACCCCATAGCAGATGCAGTCGGATATAGGTCGGGGCCCGTACTTGCAGGCGTGGCCTTCATAAAGGACTGTTTTGGAATTCCCGGATCTCTCTCAACAGTTCACCCCATTGTGGCATATCTTTTCCTTATCAGAGCACTCATTGACTGCCAACCTCTGCCCTGAACTTCATTGATGGGCCACCCTCAGTCACTCGGGTCATAGCCACAGCTATTGGTGCAGGTCCCTCCGAGGTCGCCTTTTCTCAACTCCTCAATTTCTCTCATTAACTCATCATAGGAGGGTGGGGATTCAGTCGATTTGCCAGGCGTAACTGAAGCAACAGCAGTTCTGAGAAGGGGCAGACTTAAGATTCTGTCCAGTCTGGTTCGGTCCAGTTCAATCGCTGGCAAACTACCCTTTCTGAGGCATTCTTGCAACAATTTTTCCAGCGAGAGACATACACAGACAACAACTCCCTTGGTACTGTTGTGCATTTCTTACTCTCCACCATAGGTCCTCATCAGAATCTGGGCTCCCATACACACATTCTCCAAGGCCTCAAGATAGGCTTGTGCAGTGCTTCAGGGTTACTGGCCCGTTGCTACGGATGGTAGCCAGGGCAGGACCTCGGAGGCTCTCACTAACCCTCTTTACATTCCGGCTTCCGAGCATTGCCATTCTAGCATGGGGGCAACATGGTCTATCAGGTCTCCCAGTCATCCTCCCTTGGGGGTGGGGAGGTGCCAGAGAAGATCCTCAACCTTCGGTAAGAGTCGTGACTAATGGCAGGTGCAGAAATAGGAGTCTGCATTGGTTTCAGCCACCATTACGGGTACTGGAGCAGGAGAGGGTGTTGGGGAGGAACACCCCAGGTGGCAAGAATAGTTTCTTCAAGTCCTCCACAGTTTCCCTTCTCCCAGCAACCATTTAGCAAATTTCTCCTCAAAGTTTCAGATAGTGGTGAGGGGCTCATTCCCCCGGTCTTTACTGTCCTTAGTTATCACTCTCCAAGCAGTGAGGGCTCCCTCTGGGGTAATGGTCTGTGGTACTTTGGAGCTATCTATGGGATCCTTAAACTCTACTAGGGCCAGGAAAGTGTGGGTGAGCAGATTAGCGTGCCGACCCACCACCACAGGATTTTGTAAACCTTCCACCTTGGAAAGTACTCCCTGCACAGTGTCCGTAGTGATACCCAGGGGGATGTCCAGGATAAGCATAGCATTTTGGGGGTCGATCTCCTCCCAGTACACCACTCCACCAGCCGGTGCACAGCCACTTCTGTCGGGGTACCCATTTATTTATTTATTTATTTTTTTTCCCTTAACAGTGGTTTGTAAATATGGCCACTAGAGGACACACAATCCCAGCGGTGAGCCTCCACCCAGAGGTCAGGGTTTGCAATAGTTAAACTTACTTGGTCACAGCCCTCTGGGACACTGCAACCCCCCTTTCTTCCCACTAGTGGCCCACACAATATAGCAGAATTACCTTCACAGTATACACTTACCCCAAAGGCTGGTTCAGGCACGGGACATCCTGTAAAATAAGATACAGTGCAACAATCACAGTACAGTACTTTAACATAGACAAATACCTCAGGCAGTATAACTTTGTGAAACAAACAGCTCTGATTTATTTAGGGGGATATAACAGGACAGGGAAATCAGGTTAATTAGCTTATCACTTTACTATCTACCTATGGCTCTGTGCAGAGCCTATCCCTACCAGTTACTGTCCCTGGGTACCCAGGCCCTAGTAGCTAGTCCAAACCGTGGCAGCTGGTAGGGCCCTTTCACACAGAGAAAAGGAAAATTAAACAGTCAGCAGTACAGTAATTCCATTTGGATTTAATGTGGCAATTCAACAGGGGCGACCCGAATTAGTACTCCGACCTCCAAAGAAGATATGGTCCTTCAATGTCAGCAGGGCTACTTTTGATCTCAAGAGACTCCTCACACATTTATATGGTAAAAAAAGCACTATACCAGGCAGGCTGCATCTGTATCCCAATCACAATTACTGCACAATAACCAGGAGAACACACAGCAGATTCAGTTCCTGACAGACCGAGTGTAATTCAACAATTTCTTCAGTCTTCTACAGGGTGAGCCTGGTTTCTACTCTTCAGAGATCCTTTGATTCTTTTCACAGGGATTCAGTCCTAACAAGCAGTTACACAAGTTGTAGACCGGAACTCTGGGCCTTGCACGTTTTTGACTGAAACTGTGCACTGAAGGAGCACAGGGTTTCTTTCCCTTCACTTTCAGATCTCAAACTGAAACTCCCAACAGACAAAACGGGCACTTCCTTTGAGTTCCTCCCAGTTCTTGACTGGATTGGCTGTCACTCACAGACTGCTGCTGTTGGTCCAAAAGGCATCAAGTCCAAACTACATCTCCCAGAGTCACTGCCCATACAATCCTCTTGTGGCTGGCTCAGATTATGAGTCCAAGTTCTGATTCGTCCAAGGCATCATTTTAGAGCTAGTTTACCCCACTAGATTGGTCCAGTTCAGCAGTTCAAAACCAGAATGGGGAACTAGGCAGACGTTCTGACTGCAAAGAAAGCAGGTTAGACAAACTGTAATTTTATTATTACTGTAAATGATTTCTGACAATCAGTTACATCTTTCAGACAGGTTCCTTTGCACTCTAGTGACTGCAAAAATGGGGTGAATTGAGCAGCTTGAGTGGTACTCAATCAAAGAAACACACAGTCCCCATACAAACTAATTATGTCTGCAAGCAGACAGCTCTTAAAGAGACAGTACCAGAGGTTCTAAAACACTCACTGATAAATGCTAAGCATGAAACACCATTCAGGCTTGGAGCATTCAAGCAAGCTCCTGGAAGTCTTTTGGGAACCCCCATTTGCAGGGGGTTAACAGGTATTGTGCAGTAATTGCAATCGGGATAGAGAAGCAACCTGCCTGGTATAGTACTTTCTGTTTTACCATATAAATGTGTGAAGAGCATGTACCTCAAGTGAATCCTGCTGCCATTAAAGGACTTTTGCCTGTTACTGTTCACCATATAAATGTGTGAGGTCTCGTGGAGCTCAAGAGTAGCCCTGCTGACATTGAAGGACCCTATCTTGTTTGGAGGTCGTGAGTACTAATTCAGGGTCGCTCCCTGTTGAATTGCCACATTGAATCAAATGGAATCACTGTACTGCTGACTGTTTAAACTAATTTTTCTGTTCTCTGTGGAAGGCCCCTACCAGCTGCCACGGTTTGGACTAGCCACTAGGGCTTGGGTACCCAGGGACAGTAACTGGTAGGGATAGGCCTGTGCACAGAGCCATAGGTAGATGAGTAGAGTGATAAGCTAATTAACCTGATTTCCCTGTCCTTGTTATATCCCCTAAATAAATCAGAGCTGCTTGTTTCAGCAAAGTTATACTGCCTGAGGGTAATTGTCTATGTTAAAGTACTGCACTGTGATTGTTGCACTGTATCTTATTTCTGGGAGGTCCTGTAGGAATCAGTCCTGGGGGTAAGTGTATACTGTGAAGGTAATTCTGATATATTGTGTGGGCCACTAGTGGGAAGAAGGGGGTTGCAGTGTCCCAGAGGGCTGTGACCAAGTTAGTTTAACTATTGCAAACCCTGACCTCTGGGTGGAGGCACCCGCCATTGGATCCAGGCCCCTCAACCTGTTAGAGGCAAATCAGGCAGGGGTAGTAGCCCCTGGGATAGCGCCATCTAGGGGTTACTTATATATATATATTTTTTTTATTTTACATTTTTTTCTCCCTCTCCTTCTCAAAACACAAAGACGGTGACCAGGTGCCTTCACTTTAGTGCACCAGTCCCAGTACTCCCCAATGAATCCCCTTTAAAGCCCAGGTTATACCCAGCAAGGTACCCCTCACAGACCACCAGCCAGGAATAGTATAGCAGAAGGGGGTGGTACAGACAAATAGGGGACAGATGGTAATATGGGGTCCTTAGGAAAAACTGCCTGTCTGCAGTTTAAACATTTTTTTCTCCCTGTTCAGTCTTTCCCCTGTCAGTTTTCCACCCTCAGAGTGGCACAATCCACGTGTCAGCTTAGGTATTTTTTAAATTCTCTCAAGATCATGCTGGACTCTTTGTTGTCCCACACTCTGCTAGGGACTTGGCGTTCTGAATCTTGGGGACCTATAAAGGTCCAGCGCAGTGGGAAAAGCTGTTTCCATTAACCATCAAGTATCAGTCCAGCGAGTGCTCTCAGGCACTGAGAAGCAGTCAGCATGTGCAAAGGGCTGAGGGAGAGAGGATACAGGTTAACCAACTGTGAAAGGAAAAAGGCTCAACTGCAGTCCTCTTCTCATGCCTTCATGAGACAGTGGTTGTTTCTTTCTTTCCTTTTCTGCATCAAAACATCACTTTTCTTTCCTTTTCTGCATCAAAGCTGTCAGGCAGTCCCTTCAGTGTCGGTAGTTGATTGGCAGTGACCTCATTGAGTAGAAAAGCAGCAACAAATCTTGTGCAACAACCAATGCAGGATCTATATGGCACCCTTATTTTTGTTAATTTTTGTTTTCTACATAGATTTTTGGCAGCTTTTTTTCCCTTTTTCTCCTCATCCCCGTGCCCTGGGCGTGCATGCATGTGTGGAACTATGCCATGCCCCAGGGTGCTCTAGCACTACAGTGCCTCCCCTCCCGCCTATGCTACCCACCGGACCTCCACATGGTGGGAGCGGAACTATAGGAGGAGGTGGGTGATGACCACCCTGGTAGAGGAGAGCTGCCTTTTGACTGCTCAATCCTGCCCCCCCATGCCAGCTCTCCAATGACCCGAGGCTGTTCCCGGGTCGCCAGCATGGCGCAAGGTAAGGCATCCAGCACCTCAACCCTCAGCGCAACCTGGCCATGTATATTATTTAAGTTTTAAAGTTATTCAGGTCCCTTGTCAGCAGCAGTGAGAAGTGGGCCTGTGGCACTAGAGACAGGCTTGTAGTATAAGAGGAGTCATGGTGATGAGAGTGTCAGCAGCAAAGGTGGAGCCAGTCAGGCAGTCCCTGAGACCCCCCACTGTGACCCTTTCCCCCAGCAGCCACCAATTATTGAGCCATGGTGGTGTGTTGCAGAGGCAGCTAGGCACAGCAAGGCTACAAAGACCAGCAGCCATCCTTCCCTAATCCTCCTCCAGTGACCCAGTCTGGGCAGTAAGTCACAGCAGCAATAAAGGGCAAGCACTGACCACATTATTTTATTTTAAAAAAGGGCTGTTCATGCCACTGGACAGTGCATCAGGCAGAGGCCGCAAGGACCAGATCCAAAAAATTGACAGGAGTGCGGAGCAGAGGGCAGGACCAGTACTTCATTAAATTAAGGAATGACCAGGAAGGGCGAAGTAAAGGGCAAGCAGGCCTTGATTAAATTAAAATAATCACCCAGGGAGGCAGGACTGTAAAAGCAGAACAGGCCCAATTTAGCTAATAGAACCACCAGGTGGGTGTAGTAAGGGACTAGGCAAGCCCCAGTAGTAAACACCCAGCAGGGCAAGGGCAATAAAGCAGGCTAGCAGCCCAGCGACACCAGGGCAGCCCACAAGAAGAGGGATAGGCTAAATATTATAATTTTATTGACTTCACATACTAGCCAGTAGCAGAGGGAGGGGAGCAGACAGGCCCAGTTAACCACCCAGCAGCATAGCTACCACAGCCCTAACCAAGGGCTAGTTAATGTTTTAGAAGATATTTTACTGTATCCAGAGCCTCTCACAAGGGAGGGACAATGGGTATGAGACCCTAGCACACATGCTGTAATTGATCTGCCCTTGGCAAAGAGGGCAGAACTGCTATTGAACTAAAAGTGAAAAGTGAATGTCTGTGGAGGGAAAGGTATAGTCCATGGTCCACACTATAGCTAGGTATATTACAGTCATTTACTCCTGACTTCCCCTTACATAGTATTTGCCTTGTATAGCGCCACTGTTTACAGAACAAACATTTTACAGTGCAAGTGTAACTGTTATTCAAGTGACTGTGCTAAATCTTGAATGAACTATTTAAAGTGCAAGTGCCAATATTTTTTAAAGTGACAGTGCCAAATTGCACTTGAACCTATTTAAAGGAGTATTGCACTCTCACATCTTGTAAATTTTATTTCTTTTCTTGTCAACAGACAGCTCTTTTCCTATAACTGTTGGGCTTATATGTGTTTGCTTTAGTTTTTCTTCACTGTTCATACCAGTCCCCAGCAGTTATCCTGGGGGCTCCATTTTCTGGTTGTCAAAATGTCATTGTCTATGAGAGCTGTATTAGCATATGAGAGCATGATGTCACAGCACCCATTTATACTGCATATGTCTATAATGAAAGTACAAATATCCAGAAAAGACTCTCTGGAAACACATAAACTGAATGCAATTTAAAGGAAAAAAAACCTGCATTACAGCTAAGACCGTTTGCAAAGCCAATTGAAGGTAAATGTTGTATTTCACACTTTGCAGACTGATATACTGTGGAGTCTCAAGGGTACTGACACATCATGTTCTGACACATCATGTTCTCATATGCCAATATAGCTCTCAGGGACAATGAGATTTCAACAACCAGAAAATGGAGACCCCCAGGATTGTTGCAGGGACTAGTATGAACAGTGAAACTAAACTAAAGCAATCACATATATCCCCAACGTCTGCATGAAAAGAGTTATATTTTGACAAGGAAACACATGCAATTTACAAGATGTGAGGGTATAGTACTCCTTTAGAGGGTGAGAACTCTTTCATTCCAGAACTGCTCATTTAATGGCACAGTACCCAGTGCAAATGAATACTCTAAGACTCTGAGACTGCCCTGCATTTATCATGTTTGCTAAAGTTGCCTTGATTCAATCCAAGATGATTTAACTTGTCCTCAATTGACTTGTATGGTATTGCATGCTTCGAGACTGAGAAACTGCCCTTGCATGCTTTGAACTCTTTCAAATTGATTGCACCTGCTCTAAATATTGCTGTTTGGCATGCATGTTCTTGAATTGCCCGATAACAGTTGCATGATTCAAAGACTGCTAAAACTAGTAACCTCCAAATAATGAGACAGTATGTTTTGAAGAGTCCATTTTAATGCTGCCTTTTGCATGTCAACAATTCTTCCTGCATGACTCAGAGACAGTTCCATCCAACTGCATTCTGGCAAATTAGCGCAGGTTGTTGAAAAAGTAGAAATGTAGTCTGCTAAGGTACTCCCTGACACCTGCTTTCTTTAGATTCTATGGGCCAACCCCTTCCTAACAATGAGCTAGACAGTGCAGGCAACTGCAACAGTTTGCAGACAGGGAATGGACACCCAATGGGGATTGTGTTTCTTTTATCATTTTTTCAGTGATTCTCCTGAGGTTGACAGTCCAAAATGCTCTAGATCTTCAGCTTCATCCAGGTCCACTTCTATGTGGCTTTCTTGGGCCCACGGTGCCAGCCCAGAGGTTCTTCAAGATTTCATCTAGTGCTTCAGTTGTCTAAGGTTCAAAAGGTATTTTCCTAGGGTCAGCAGTGATGGCCCAGAGGTTCTTCAGTTTGCAGCATTTAGTTCTTCAGGTTTCTCCCTGGGATCCATGGCGATAGCCTGGGAGCTCTTCATTTTGACAAGTTCCATGAAATTACAGGTGTTCTAGTTCCTTTCTGGAGTCCTTTGTGATGGCCCAGAGGCTCTACCTGTGGAATACAGATCATTGTGTGTTCTTATACCTGGGTTTCGTTGATGCCCAGTGGTTCAGATCATTTGCTGTTGGTGAAAGTTCAGTTCTTCAAGCTGCTCTGAGGTTCCTCTGTTTTGATATTCTCGACTGTATCATCTATGATGTCAAATGGATCCACTTGGGCTCTGGGTGATATTTATAGAGTAATATTTTTAGAGTGATTTTAGAGTACAGTGATATTTTTAAAGTGATTTAGGGTTACAGTAATATTTCAGAGTGTTAGTGCTTCAAAAGCATGATGGTGGTGCTGCACAACTGTTATTATTCATACCTCTTCTCTTGTTCTAATTTCTGTGGTGCTGTTGCCTAATAAATGAGCCCCTTTTCATGAGTTGTGTCTGCCTCTCCATTTTGGTGAAGACTTCCATCATGCAGCTAAATAGTAAAAGAACCACCTTACCTAAGAATCAACCAAGACAACACATCACGTTGCATAGATGAAGGACACCTTAATCAAAAAACTGACAGGCTGGGTTGGTTCTGGTTCAACATCATCTTATCACAACATTTACATTCAAATAATATCAACAAAATCTTTAGGCTAACTTCATTTGGCATAGTCTGCAGGATACTTTAATTGGAATCCAAACCAAGAAGCATTCCAATGAAATGGAACTCAGAAGGCTAAAAACTAAGGAAGAAATAGCCAGAGAGGGGGCACAGCTGAAACAATGACCATGCCTTACTACTTTGGATACCCTGCTTGCCATGATTTTCAGGAGAGTCCACAGATTCATCTACTACATACTTGGGAGAGTTCCAAACCAAAATGCAGTCTGTGTTCTTACTCTATGAGATTCCCAAACCACAGCAAGTAAAGATCCTGACTGGACAACTCACAGGATCAGCCAAGTTAGTGGTTCTCCAGAGTGTGAAAAGGCACAGATGGAACAGAATTTCAATAGACTCTGCAGGATGTTTGACACCCATATGCCCTCAGATCTGAAAATGAAATTCTTCTCAGGGTACAAGGAGTTAACAAAACTCTACAGGAGTATGCTCTCAGTTTGCAGGAGGCCCTCAAGGCGACTGCAGTGTTGACCCCCATGATCTCCATGACCCCAATAAGCTGGTGAAAGACCAATTAATAGAGAGGGTGAGAAGCAATACTCTCATAAAAACATAGAAACTGATGGAAGATCAGGACTGATTGTCCCACCCAGTGTGCCCATTTTTTCCCTGCCTACACTGTCACCACAGATCCTACTTAATCCCAGGTTCCCTCTCTCTTCCCTTGCTTGCCAGTTAAGATTCCCTTGAGCCTATCCCATTCATTCTTGAATCGCACCACTGTTTTTGCCCCAACTACATCCACTGGAACACTGTTCCAGGCATTCACACCTCTTTAAGTAAAGAAGTAATTCCTCATATCTCTCAAATTTACCCATTTACAACTTCATTGCATGTTATCTTGTTCTTGTGCATCTTTTCATCTGGAAACTACTCCCCTCCTGTCCCCTATTTAACCCTATGATGTATTTATAAGTTTCTATCATGTCCCACTCTCCCCTCTGTCTTCCAGGGTATGCATATTGAAGTCCTTCAGTCTCTTTTCATGGGGCTTCTGATACAACCCATGCACCATTTTGGTTGCCCTCCTCTCAACAGCCTCCACTCTGTCTATATCCTTCCTGAGATGTGGTCCCCAGAACTGGACACAGTACTCCAGGTGGTGTCTCCCCTGCAATCTATACAGTGGCAACACCACCTTCCTCCTTCTGCAGGTGATACCCCTCTCTATGCACCCCAGCATTCTACTGACCCTACCTACAGCCTCGTCACACTCTCTCAAACCCAAGAGATCATCAGATATGATTACCCCCAGGTCCGTTTCCTCTATGGTGATCGCAATACTTCTTCTCCAATTTTGTACTCTGCCTCTGGGTTTCTGTGCCCTAGGTTCATGATTTTGCACTTTTTCACATTGACACTAAGCTGCCATGCCCTTGACCACTCTTCAGGTTTTCTCAGGTCTCTGCACATTCTTGCCACCCCCTCTAGTTTGTCAGCTCTATTGCAGATATTGATGTTATCTGCAAAGAGGCATACCTTCCCTTCCAGCTCATTTGCAATGTCACTTATCAAGACATCAAAGAGGACTGGTCCCAGTAATGAGTCCTGAAGCACGCTATTCACCCTTCTTTCCCCCAGAGTAAACTCCATTTAGCACCACCCTCTGTCTCCTATCCCTTAACCAATTTCTTACATAGTTTACCCTGTAGAACCTACCCTAAGCTGTCCAGTTTCCTTATGAGTCTCCTATGTGGTATGATGTCAAACACCTTACTGAAATCTAAGTAGGCCACATTGACTGCCCCACCCTGATCTGTTTCCCGGGTCACACAGTCAATGAACTCTATCTGATTTGTCTGATATGACCCCCCCCCCCCATTACTCTGTATTGCCTCGTGTCATGTAAACCAGTGGATTCAAGACACTTCAGGAAGAACTGAGACTGCTGTCGAAACAGAACCCCAAAAGTCAGTGACATGGAGGGCTAAGGCATTAAATTCTTACCTCCTGCCCCACTGGTGGCCCTTGTTTGGGAAAGAGCACAGGTTGTCATGGGTCAGCAGGGTGGGGGAGAACTGAACTTCCCTAGGCTCCCAGGGAGGGGTGGTCAGCTGACTCGCCCTTTGACTGCCATCGGGGGGAGTCTCAATGGAATTACAGGCTGAGCGAGCGGCTCGAAGGGAGAGGCTGTGATCCTGCAGAGCATGCATGCCTCCACACACATATCCTGATGTGCATTCATAATGGGGGACAGGGAAGAAAAGCAGAAAACAGGACCCAATGGTGGAGCACAATTCTGCAAACTTCCCTGGATCCACACCACCACCTGAACACCTGGAGTAACTCTGGATGTTGACTATGGGGGGAGGACAGCCCTCCCTCTCCAACCCCACCACAAGGGAAAATCTGTAGGGGGCTGGCTCAGTGTAGGTCCAGGCAAGGTGTGTGCCGACCAGGGTGAGGTGGGGATGGAATCAGGATCACTCAAGGGGTTAAAAGCTGTATGAAAAAATGAAAGAACCCCGAGATGTACTTCTTAAACTTTAAGGATAAAGCTATTGAACTCCTTGGGCCGGAATAGCCAAGTGACAGATCAAGTTTCCACCAGTGTTCCGGAATAGCAAGGGAGAGATACTGGACAGGACCCCCTGTCTTTTGCCAGTTATCAGATACAAGTAACCAATCAGAATACACATAAAAGAGACCCAGGTATAGGAAACCACAGAAAACCCCCAAGAGTCCAACATTTACCAGTGTGGAAGAGAGAGAAATCCAGGTGATCCTGTACTAAGGGGACCCAGTAATGATTTGATTTGAGAGGGAAAAAGACCCTTAGAGACTGAACTGTTGGCACATGTGTGGCAGGACATAAAAAGGGAGCTTGACAATATCAAAGAAGACCTGATACAGGAAGTGAAAGTCCAGTTGTCTGGATGGCATCTGCCAAGGCCACTAATACCTAGGAATACCAGACAAAGGCCATCTGACCAGTTTGACCTGAATGAGAACCCCATATGTTGAAGGTGCAGATTTAGTGGTCATGTTAAAAGAATATGCACCCAGGATGTGAAATTACCAGCTGTGGCTTCAAACAGGGAGTCACTGGGGTGGCTGACTGGACCTCATGACAGTCAGCAAAAGGTCCATCAAGAGGCCTGACTTCAGCCAGATTTATTGTTTATTGGAAATTGCATAATCATGACCATAATGATCAATAGAATTGAACTGGAAGCTCTACGTGATACTGGCTCACAAGTAACAGTACTTCAAAGCACTTCCTTCTTTGAGCAGTGGACAAAAGACCAACAGGCACAGCCCCTAAGAAATGGATGAATCTTGTTAATGCCAATGGCCTGAATATCCCCATCATGAACGCAAATATTAAACTTGGGAAGGCTAAGCATCAGAACCAGGGGATCTTGATCAGCAGTCTCTATGACAACTTGCTACCCATGATGCTGGGCATGAACCTGCTCCAGCATTGCCAGATCATATAATAAAGGTTCTAAGGAAAAGGACCAGTCCACAACCAAGGAAGCAGGAACAGGCTTTGCCGATGAGAAGGGAAAAGTTGGAAAGGTCCAGATGATGGAAGAATGGCCAATTTAGTTGGAACCCAGGGCCAAGACAATCCTGATGTAAAAGACAAGGCCTGACTTTGAGGGAATGACTGCACAGCTCTGGTGGAACCAGAGTGGGGCAGAAAGGAAGATCCAGTCATGGTGGCTCAGAGTCTGGTGACAGGGAAAATAGAACAGTCCCTATTCATCTATTCAACTATGCCACTCAACCGGTGATGGTGTTAAGTGACAAACAGTTGGCCAGTTGATAACATTTGAGAAGGATGTCCTAACCCCAGAGGACAAGGAGGAAAAGGAGACTTGCTTGGTCAGTACTGCAGTGGCTATGCAAGAGGGTACAAGTGACAATGTAGATTAAGATGCCTGGATCCAGGAGACTTACATAGAAAAAACCCAAGTTGAAACAAGAGGAAATAGTAATAATGATGGATTTAATCAAGTTACATCCAGATGCCTTCTTGCATCATGCGCTAAATTTCAGATGTGTGACTGATATGAAGCATCACATTCTAGTGGGAGACCGCACACCCATTCTGGAAAAGTTCTGACCTGTACCACCTGCTTTATATCAGACAACCAAATAACTACTGAAAGAAATGCTGGAAGCAGGAGTCATAAACAAAAATCACAGTCTATGGATGGCACCAATTGTTTATGGGTGTCACGGTCACCAATTGTTCTAGTATGGAAGAAAGATGGACAAATCCGATTCTGTGTGGAATGCCAGAAACTGAATGAAGTCACACACTGGGATGCTTTTCCTTTACCCTGTATTAAGGATGCCCTCATAGTTCTGAAACCAGCAGCCTTCTTCTCCACCACTTACTTACAGTAGCTAGCAGTTGCTGGCAAGTACTCGTGGCACCAGAAGACCAAGAAAAGGCAGCCTTTGCGAACCCAATGGGACTGTATGAATTCTCCTGGATGCTCTTTGTTCTCTGTAATTCACCCAGAACATTTCAGGGCCTGGTGGAACAATATCTGGGGACTGAGAACTTTGATAAAGTACTGCTGTACCTGGATGATATAATAGTGTATTCAAGAACATATGAAGAACACCTGAATCACAAGGAGCTGCTCTTAGCACAAAGGCAGTAACTCTTAGTTTATAGAAAACCAAGCAGTTAGATTCACATACTATGCCAGGGCTCTCCTCAAATGAAAACTTCACACCCGCTCTAGTGGAAAGATCAGCAGTCAAGAAAACAAGCATTTGTCAATGCTGAATGTTCACCGCTTGCATTGATTTGTGGTTCCACGTTGTTTAAACCTATTATCACACCTGCCCCCCAAAAAAATATGGCTTTTTGAAACTTTCCATATATTTTGATACTGTCATTCATTAGTCCAAACTTTGAATTTAATTCCTCTGTATTCACTGGTAGAACATAAAAGCAACCGTTTCTGTGGCAGTTAGCTAGCACTAGCAAAGGCAGGGTCAGTTGGGAAACTCTAGGGTTCAGAAATCTACTGGAGTTTCTGCATACTACATTATCTGACACTTGTATTACTAATAATTACTAATAAAAGTCACAGATGACATCTTTTTATTAGTAGTGGATCAGTGATCAAGCTTAACTTTTTTTGTGCTTTAATTAAAATTCATTTTGGAGTGCCCTTCAGTACACAGTTCACTCAAACCCTGCTTACTAATGCTGAGAGATGTGCCTGTAGCTAGTTAGATTATCCATGGGGGTAGCAGCAGGGTCACATAGCATATGATTGACAGTTTAACATAAAAAAAGAAGCAATGCAGGGAGCACAATTCTTCCAAAGGGCTAAAAGCTAGTTTAAAAGGGAAGCATGCAAAAAGACAGCTCTTAGCTTTGTTAAAAAATACAAAACAAAGCTGAACTGTAGCTTGGTCTGGTGCCATCACATCAGACAGGAATGGGCACAAAGGAAGGCATCATTTGGGTTACTAATTATTGTGGTTCCAATCTCACTTTATTGTGCCAAAATGTAATCAAATCAATCAGGTCAGGATCATTAGGAATGACAGACACAATATGGTCCCGGACCACACATATGTTTACACCCACCGTACATAATGGCACATTGTCATGAAGTCAGGCTACAAATAGGGACTCCTAATAAAAATCCAAGATCTGTCTGATTACTCACAATCTGAGTCCTTACTGTCCAATGTTTTATGTCAGTCGTCCTCTATTTGATTAATTTTGATTCTAGGCATGACACTTGAATTTTAAAATAAGTCATGCAAAGTCCAAACCACATGCAGTGTGATAGCAATGCAAATCACTGAAACAGCAAAATAAATGAAAGGGTAAGACAACGTGTAATTAATGCAATAAACTGAGTGCAATAACTGCAGGCTACTCACTTATCTCCCCCCAGGTCTCACTCGCTGATGACCATCCAAGTCTCTATAATGGGTTATAATGAGAACAGCCCTAATTAGTAAAGGTACAGTATAAGAACATGAGAATGGTGTGCCCTGTGAGTTATGCATTGGGGTCAAATAATTTTAGTCTCTGCACCATGCATCCTTTTAAAAGTCTAAACCTTCTGAAAAACTTTCAAAAATGAAGAATTGGTGCGCTTCCCCCAGCACAGCGACAATGTAGCTATGCACCCACGTGCCCCTCTCCCTCATGGGCTCTGGACTTTAGGGCACCATGGCAATTTTGACAGCGGGCAGAAACCCTATGTGTAGTACAGACTGCTGTGCAGGGTGCAGTGGGACAGGTCACAGCAGTAGTTCATAGTTTGGGAGCTACACTATGGAGCAAGCAAATGCTTCTGAAGTTAGACACCAAACCTTGGGTGTTATGAAGAAACTAATTATAACTGCCTGGTCTAATACAAATTCAGGAACAAAGCTTAAGCAAGAGTTGGCTAGAGCCAACAACTGCTGCCTCAGAATTTTTTTAATATACAAGGTTTTATTTTATTTCGTGGTTGGAAATGTTATGTTCTCAAGTGCCGCTGCTGCTGTGTCAAATCCTATAAAGCAGGGAATAAACACTTATTCTAAACTGGCTGGCTGTGTCTACCCTGGGAATTAAATAGTTGTTTAGTGCTGCTGCAGGTGTGTTCATTAAATGATAGAATGAAAAATATAAACAGATACATAAGCTTTTAGGGACCTGGAGGAGTGTGAGTGGGAAACCAGAAACCGAGTAAACCAAAACTGGATGGCATGTGGCAGGCTGATCAGGACACCAATTGGTTGTTTTCTGGGCAGTGCTATGCAAATGAAAGGAAACAGCCACTCTATGATTGGGTCAGCTCTCTACTTTGACCAACACGAAGTTTCTGCACAGCAAGCCAGAACAGTGTCATAATCAGCCTGGCTGATGATTGGTGTGACACTGATGAGCCCCTTGCAGACTGCTCTGCGTTAGACAGATAGTGCCATACCTCTCAAAACCCACTCTTCATAACAAAATGTTCAGTGTGCGTACATGCACGACGAACATAAAAATGGCTTACCATAACTTTATGCCATCATTTTTATTCTTTATTAAACTTCACATCAGTGCAGCTGCAGCATCAGGGCATTCTGGAGCAATATTGAGATATAATAGCTGTAGCTAGCATGGGCACTTGTGCGTGGCAAATTTTCAATCAACATTTTTTTACTTTTACTCGTTACCTGCTGACTGTTGTACTTTCTGAAGCTCAGAAAGATACATGTCACTTATGTTTCAATGACAACATGATGTCTTCCTCAGAGTGTCGGCTATGTCATACCCATGCTCGTACCTTTGACATCTTTTGATCCATGCATAGGACTTATTTCAGAAAATGAAAAACATTTGATTTCAGTTCTGTTCTTGCACAGTTCACAATAAAGTCAGTAGGGGCTTATTATTTTCAAGTGGATCTCAGAGAGCCTTAACAATTACATTACGCCCCTCCTCACATGGAATATTTGGATATAGGCTCTCCACAGCGATACAAACCGAAAAGTCACTATCTGAAATGTCAAAATTACTTAGCAGCATACACATATGGTTTGTGTCTTTAACAAATAAATTAAGATGCTTCTTAATGTATTTGTCCACATATTTTGACAAAGGTTAAACTGCAGAACCAGTAGATGACAAACTGGACTTCCTGGCACAGAACCTCAGTTTTTGTGTAGCTTTGGCAATAGGTATAAAGCTGGTCTCCTTGGAAACGCCACTAAAATAAATTCAGCATCTTCTTTGGTTACCCAGTTTTATTCAAAGCCTCAGTTACTGTTGCATTTATATGTTGTTTTATTTGAGGGCTGCGGTCATTTTGGAGTCTCTGATAGAAGTTGCCATCATTGAGTTGCTTATTAGCCTCCTCACTGTACTCAATACATCCCCAAATTAGAATAGCTCCACCTTTGTCAGTGGGTCGAACAACTATATCATATTCTCAAGTTAACATAATGACGCTATTTCATCACTTGTTATATTCTACATCGTATTCCTATGTGGGCTGTCAAGCAACTCATCTGCTTCTCTTTCTGCACAGTTCATGTAAGTTATCAATGTTGGATTACTTGTGACAGGGCAAAATGAAGACTTGTTATGGAGGTTCAAAGGTTCATATATTATCTCTGTATCATTTTCATTTAAAGTTGACATAGGGCTGTGGGACGGATGTTGTTCACTATAGAAATCTTTTAACTGAAGGGTCCGGAAGAATTTATGCAGATCCACTTTTGTATTAAAATTCTTTGGTGAATTTGTACATATACAGGAAAGTTCTTTCTGGAATACTGTAATTTTTTCTTTTGTAAATGTTTTCTCAGTGAAGTCTACAACCTCCAGCTGGTGTTCCTGTTCCTTTGGGACCTGTGTACTTGGCTCACTGATCCCACTGTATCTGCCTCCTCTGTTTCACCCTCCCTCCTCTTTCACCCCCTACCCCCTCCTCATCCTCTTAGGCCTTGTAGTTCTTGTAACTGGTTTGTGTGTTCTCCATGTTCTGGGTTTGTGCCTAAAAAAACACCTTGTTGCCTTTTTTTGCATTGCTCTTAGATACCTCAGTCTCCATTCCTGATGAGATATTTCCATCTTTTTTTTCTTTGAGCAAATATTTTATAATTACATGATTTTCCTTTTCCCATGCCATTGATATGTTGTACCATTAACATAGTCTGTCGTAGCTCGCTCATGTTTGCTTTGGTTATACAATCTGAGCTCTGCTTTAAATTTCTCAGTCTGAACATCCATTTTTTTTTTTATCCTTTATGTTTTTCAGGGGTACAGCTTGCATTCTAGCTTAGTTTCCAATTCCAGTATCTCGGCTGTTAATTTGTCACACTCTTTTTTAGCTTTCATTATTACTAACAGGATAAGATTGAAACTTACTTTATTTAAAAGTTTCTCCCAATCAGACATAAATTCCTTCTTATCAAGGGGAAATGAGGGTGGCTTCTAAATTCGAAGCACTCTAGGAAACTATGTCCAGTTCTGAAGACCACATCTCCAGAAGGACGTAGATGGAGTGAAGGCAATCCAGACAAGGTCTGTTAAAATGGTACAGGATCTGCATCAAATGTCTTATGAGGAGAGACTAAAGGACCTCAATATATGCACCCTACAACAGAGGAGGGGGGACATGATTGAGACCATTAAATACCTCATGAGATAGATAAGGTACAGAAGGGAAGTAATTTTCAGATGAAAAAGTGCTGAAGAACAAGGGGACAGGCTATGAAGCTGGAGGGGTTAGATTTAGGAGCGATGTGAGGAAGTACTTCTTCATAGAAAGAGTGGTGGATTCCTGGAACAACCTTCCAGTGGAGGTGGTTGGGGTGAAAACAGTGGTACGGCTCAAAAATACATGAGATAAGCATAAGGGAATCATAATGCAAAGGAAGAGGGAGGGAGAAATAGCTGTAGGCTGGGCACAGTTTGTGGTAATTGTGTAGGTAGGGAGAGATGGACAGACTGGATGGGACAAGTGGCCTTTTCTGCCATCAAATTCTATGTTTCTATGAGATGTTTCTCCTTCTAATACTGTGACAGAGATAAAGCATGTAAATGGAGCCTTGTTTGATTTTTTGAGTTCTTCCAAAGTCCATGTGTCATTGGTTTGTGTACTGACATTGTCATTACTGTTAAATAGTTCTTCAGTGTGTGCCAATGTGAATACCATTTGTTCTCCCACATCATCAGGTATAGACAGCCCTTCTGATGCTGGGGCTGCTAGAGTCATGCCTGGAGCACACTTCCTACAGGTTTAAGTCCCAAACCTGAATAACTCACAGTCTTAGCACAAAGGTAGTACAGTAGCTCTTAGTTTATAGAAAACCAAGCAATTAGGTACACATACCAGGGCTCTCCTCAAATTGAAAACTCCACACCCATCGTAGAGGAAAGCTCAGCATTCAAGAAAAAAAAAAAACTTACCATAACTTTATGCCATCATTTTATACTTTATTAAACTGCACCTCAGTGCAGCAGCAACACCAGGGTATTCCAGAGCAATATTTAGGTATAACAGCAGTAGCTAGCACTGTCACTTGTGTGTAGCAAACTTAAAATCAATTTTTGTTTTACTTTTTCTTGTACCCTCCGACCCGTCACACTTCACAAAGCCTGGAAAGACACATGCCATTTATGTGTTGAAGTCACAATGATGTCTTCCTCAGAGTGATGGTCATGTGTAAAGACAACCCTTAAAAACACCACATTTAAAGAGACAGTATAAACAGAAGATGCAGGAGATGCAATGTGCAAAAATATAGTTCTAAAAGTGCCAATGCATGCAAAGTTGCTAAAAAGTGTACTCTAAAGAGAAAAGGGGCTTCAAAACACCAAGAAATACAATAAGTCAACCCACCACAAACAATATGGAAAAACACATAAGAACCACATATCATACATTACAAATATCAGATTGAAAAACCAGTTGAATAAGTATCAATAAGAAACACACAGATTCTAAATCACAATCAGAAAACATAAATATAAAAAACAGCATATGTTTAAATATCACTACGTTCATTCAAAACATGTACACTGGAACATTATCATTCAGTTCATTTGGAGCAATAGTGCCAAGAGTGACGATCCAAAAAGCTTCACATTTTAAAAGTTTCATTTCTATAGTATGTCACCACCTCTAACATCCAATTGCACTTTCTCAATTTTTATACATTTGAGCGCCACAATTATGGGGTGACTTGGTTCTTTAGCATAGAATACTGCTTATTGTTTGTACAGATTGCTGTTTTTCTGTTACTCACTCTCACCTTTAAATGCACTCTTTGTCTGATGAATGTACAGGATACCACATGACCATCGCAAATCTTAACTGACCAAAGTGGTGCTTTTGAATCAGCACTTTTCAAGAACTGTATTCCACGTATGGCAGCAGGAAACTGAGAATAGTCCCTACCACCCACAAACAAATGGGTTACGTGAACAAGCGACTTGCACACTGTCGCAAATGCTAAGAGCTGTGCCCAAGCACCAGAAAGTAAAATGAACAGAATTGCTTCCTGAATTTTGCTATCTCTACAACAGTGTCCAGTGCTCAGCAGGGTATACACCCTACTACTTATTGTTCGGTAAGCAAGGAAGGCTTTCGAAGGACATGGTCCTGGACATCCAGTAAGAATCCAGAAATGTGTAAGAACCAACAGAATGGGTGGAAGAACACCAACGTCGATTAAGAGATGTGGCTAATACTATATAAACCCAGATGAAACTGTGTAGCAGAGACAGAAAGAACAGTATGACTGAAGAGCACAGGCTGTACCTTTTTCCTTTAGAGATAGAATCCTGTTAAAAAACACCCAAACTACAATTCATAAACTTGCAGCCATGTGGGAGCGCACACCATTTGTAGTTGTTGAAATTCCATATCTAGAACTACCAGTGTACAGGATCAAACCAGAAATGGAAAGACACACAAATAAAGTTGTGTGCTGTAATATGTTGAAATCAGTTTTTTCCAAGTAACTGGTATGGCTAGTGTTCGGGACAGTGGAGATGACAGGTGGAAGAGGCAGAAGCACACCACATCATATAAGGTTAACACTGGGGTTCTAATAGAATGGCCTTGGCTACCAGGTATCCGTATGTTTGGCCCTGTTACTGCCATTTCTACTGAGTGCCTTTTATGTAGCTACTACCCAACAAACAAAGGTATGCCTCCCAAACATTGGATCAAAGAACTTCAGTAGTTCTGTTAAAGGTAGACTGAAAATAAGATAGTACAGAAGCTGGCCCAGTGGTGCAGAAGGCAGAGGCACCGGGCACCTTACCTCTTATCTTGCCAGTGACCCGTGTTCATGAACAAACTTGGGTTGCCAGGGGTTGGCAAGAGGGAGAGGGCTGGGAGTGGATCGAGCTATACATAATATTGTATTCTAACAACTTTGTATGTAATGTGTTTTTTTATTAACATTGAATGTTTTTACACTTGTCAGTCACTTGTGAAAACGGGCAGTATTGCTCATCAGCTAACAAGTATAAAAAAAATGAAATGAAATGAGCCGCCACCTGGCAGCTCTCTTCTGTCAGATCAAGGTGTCGAGTTATCTTGGCTCTTGGCTGCCACCAGGTTGAGGGCTGGTAACAGTGCCAATATATGAGCGGCCCACTGCAGTTAGGGGTGAGGGAGCCGTGGTTCTGGGATGAATGTGCTCCTCCATGCACATGTGTATCCTGTGGTGCCATGGCTCTGGGGAGGAAAAAACAGGTGGAACATAGCAGTCGAGTAGCACAGTGAAGCCTTGCCTGCTTTTCCCTGGTCCACCAGCACTCACTGAGATCCACTCTTGATGTGTGTCCTGGGGGGCAGCCCTTCCCTATCTGTCCCCACCATGAGGGGAAATTTATGGGGGAACTAAAGTTTAAAGGGATGTGTCCTCACAAATGGTTTAGGAGGATCCATGTGGACATGCATCTTTTAGCAGGCCTGAAGGTGTAATACCCCAAAGACGGTGCCCAGGTACCCCCAATACAGTGCCCCATACTCTCCAGTGAGTCCCCAGTAAAGCCCAAATTCCCACTATAGTCAGGTTGACCCCTTCAGCCTCAGCCTCTCTCTACCCTACCTCCACCCGATATGGAACTTAGTTGAATCCAAATAGTCCTACAGCACTGTAGTAATATGCTCCCACTCTAGGTGTACATCCAACCCAGCTCACGCTGGTGCAGCTACATTCTGAACATGCTACTGTGTGGCTTAAGCAATGTTTTAGACATATGTGAGATATCTGTTGTGTGCTGTAATAAACCTTGAGCCACTGATATTTTCCTCACTACACATTACTGCAAAAGTTATACTGTATGGATGGATTAGATATTGTACTACTTTACAGTGTATGGATGAACGCTGCTCCACATGGAAATCCATGCCTGGAACAGCGCTGTTTTCCTGCACTCGGTGCATCATGATCTTGTTGTGCTGCACCGAGTACGTCACCGATGCAACACAACAAGATCGAACACACCTGCGTGTCGCCAATTGGCGCCGCGCGATGACGCGGAAGTAAGCATCGCGGCAGAAACAAAGTAAGCTTTAAAATACTTGTTTCTGTGTTAACGAGTACTGCGTATGGTTGCCCATACACTGTAAAAGATTGTGTATGAGCAAGCATACACAAAGAAGGCAGTTGTTAGATCTTGAGGTTTCCATGGTAATGGACCTCTTGAGCTACGCTCTCGAGGTCTCTGGTTACCACGGAAACCTCTCGATCACAACTGCCTTGTTGTGTATGCTTGCTCATACACAATCCTCTATGTTCTACATGGGTCAGTGAGATACACAAAAACGTGCTGTATATCTGTTCTATGTTTTAAAAAAACCTTCAATAAAATCTTTCACTAAAAAAAAAAAAAAAGTTCCACAGAGACCACTAGTCAGGAAGGAATAGTGTGGCAGGAGGGGGTAGTATAGACAACATGGGACGGACATTAATATGAGGCCCTTAGGAAAATGCCAGCCTACAGTTTAAAAAAGTTTTTCTCCCTGTTCAGCATTTCCTCTGTCAGTTTCCCACCTCCCAGTAGGGCACGAGCCGAGTGCCAGCTCAATTTTTTTTTTAAATGCATGCTAGATTTCACTGGCTGGTTGGTTGCCTCCTACATTGCTAAGGACTCAGTGTCCCAAATGCTGGGGGATATAAGGATCCAAAGGGGCCAGAAAAGCTGTTGTCCAATGGCTGTCAAGTGTCAGTCCAGTGAATGCTGTCTGGTGTTGAGGTGCAACCAGCCTGTACGAGGAAGGCCTGAAGGGGACAGAGTAGGCAGGTTAACCTGCTATGAAAGGAAAAGGGCTTACATGCAGTCCTTCTCCCATCCCTCCATGAGTCGGTGGCTGTTCATTTTTTTTTTCTTTCCTTTTCTGTGTTGAGGCAGTCCAGGGACCCCCTCAGTGTCAACAGTAGAGTGGTAGTGGTCAGGTCGAGCAGAAGAGAAGCAGTGGATCCTGTGTGGCGACCAGTGCAGGCTCCATATAGCTACTTTTTCATTATTTAAATTTGAAAGTTTTTGGGTCCCTTGTCAGTGGCAGTGAGAAGTGGAGCTGTGGTGGTTGACAGGCCCATAGTGCAAGAGGGATCGCGATGGTGAGAAGAGCATCAGCAGTGAAGGAAGAGGCAACTGGGCCCTCCCAAAGACTACCCACTGCGACCCTTTCCCTTAGCAGCCACCAACAATCCATCTGTGGCAGAGTGAGGTAGAAACAGTTGGGCCAAGTAAGGCCCCTGCACACCAGAAGCCAGCCTTCCCTCATCCTCCACCAGTGACTTGGTGCAGCGGTGAGTCATATCAGCACCAAAGGGCAGGTGCTTACTGCACAGACCACCAACAAGGAATAATGTGGCTCGAGGGGTTGGTACAAATAGGGGACAGACAGTAATATGGGTCCCAATAGGAAAAAACACTTACCTACAGTTTAAATATTTGTTTTTCTCCCTAGTAAGCCCTTCCCCTTTCAGTCCCCCACACTGCAAGAGCCAAGTGCCAGCTCAGATTTTTTACATTCATGCCAGATTACACTGGCCCATTGGTTGCCCCCCACCTTGCTAGGGACTCAGCATCCTGGATGTTGGGGGACTCTAAAAGCTCCAACATAGCAGGAAGAGCTGTTGTCCAGCAGCCATCAATTGGCAGTCCAGCAAGCATTCCCAAGTGCTGAGAAGCAGTCAGCCTGTGCAAAGAAAGCCTGAGGGGTATAAAGGATGCAGGTTAACTGGCTGTGGAAGGAAATGGGTTTACCTGTAGCCCTACTCTCAATCCTCCATGAGTTAGAAGCTGTTTTTTTTTCCCCTTCCTTTTATTTGTCGAGGCAGTCTCGTGGCCCCCTCACTGTCAGCAGTCGAGCAGTAGTGGTCTGGTTGAGCAGAAGAGGAGCTGCAGATGCTGTGAGCCAACCAGTGTGGGCTATGTATAGCCTCCTTTTTTTAATTATTTAAATTTTAATGTTATTTGCATCCCTCAACAGTGGCAGTGAGAAGCCATGGTGGTCAAGACCGGCCCATAGTGTAAGAGGAGTCATGGTGAGAGCATCATCATAAAAAGATAGAAGTGAGTTGAGCCCTCCCAGACACCAGCCATTGTGAACCTTTCCTTCAGCAGTGACCAACAATCCCGCTGCAGCAGTAAGAGGTGGAACCAGTTGGGCCCAGCAAGGCCACACACACCAGCAGAGAGCCTTCCCTTATCCTCCACCAATGATCTGGGAGTTGCAGCGGCACCAAAGGGCAGATACAGTACACATTATTTTATTTTTTTAAATTGGTTTCTTCATGGCACAGGATGGATCAACAGGCAGAGGCTGCAAAGGTGTGGGCAAGATCCCGATCAAAAGAACTGCAAGGAGGGCAAGCAGAGGGCAGGACAGGCCCTTCATTAAATAAGGGAACACCCACCTAATGATCAGCCTTGCTTCTAGGCAAAAGAAAAAAAGGGAGAGTCAAATGTTAAAAATTCTTTCTCAAATCAGAAACTTAGAAGCCAAGTTATCCCCGAACACCACAGAACAGACCAAAAAGGAACTTATAAAGCTAAATGAGTCCTATTTAGAACTCCTGAGGGAGAAAGCAGAATTTCCTATCTTGAAAAACAATGCTTCCTACACCGATCAAGGTGAGAAAGCAGGCCGCCTGTTTGCAATAAGAATTAAACAACAAGAGTCTTCTAGACTCATTGCTGCCATTCGATCAGTGGAAGATGGTCTTTTAAAAACCTCCTTGGTCGACATTGCCGCAGAATTTAGTTCTTATTATAAGCAGTTGTATGGGCCTATGTCGAACGCTCCTTCCCTGGGCAGTCTGGACATGTACCTCATAAACTCTCATTTGCCTTCCATTTCAGAAGCACAGCAACTGTCTTTGTGCCCTCCCATCTCTCAAGCCAAGATTTATAAAATAATTCAGGAACTCCCCATGGAAAAAAACCTAGGGCTTGCTGGATTTTCTCCCAATTTCTATAAAGTTTTTGCAAAACAATTGGTTCCTTTACTCCTACCCCTATATCAGGAGGGGGAGGACAGAGAGGTGAGGTGCCTACCAGGTGCTACGGCATGGAGGGATGGAAGGAAGATCCTGGGGATCACTGGGAAGGCAAGACGGGAGGGTGAGCTGGATGTCATTATCCACCTAGGTACTAATGACCTGGCAAATGGGGAGCCAAAGGAAGTTCAGGAAGAGTTTAGGAAACTGGGGAAGGGTCTCAAGCAAGTAGCTACTTCTGTCACTTTCTCAAGTACTACCTGTGGAGGCAAGGAGAGCATAGAGTGCATGCACCAGGAACTTTAACTCATGGTTGAAGAACTGGTGCTGTGAGGAAGGGTTTGGATTCATTGGTGACTGGGGACCCACCTGGAGGGATGGAGGTTTGTTCAAGCCTGACGGCCTGCATCCATCCTGGAGGGAATCAAGCACTCAATGATAAGTTCAAATGCTACGTGACAAGCATTTAAACTAGCAAAGGGTGGCAGGCCAGAGGAGGGTACCTACTTGCTCACCCCCACAGCTAGCAGTGGAACCAGTGAACCAGAGGAGTGGCATCTCTGCAGAGCAGTGTGCAAAAGATGGAGATTAGTACCAAGAGGTGGATAAGCAGAAAAGGGCAAAATTCAGCAGAAGGGCAGACAGCAAGGAGAACCAGGGATAAATGACAACCAAGGAAGGGGCTGGAGTAGAACAGTGAAGCAGTCTAGGAGGTCAAATCATGGAAAGCCATGTGCAAAATGCCAGGAGCCTTAGCAACAAGATGGAAGATCTGGAGGCTGTCATGGTACAGTCAGACCTGGACATTGTGGCCATCACTGAAACCTGGTGTAATGATAACCATGACTGGGAGATGGCCATACCTGGCTACAACATATTCAGAAGAGACAGAGCAGGCAGGAAGGGAGGAGGAGTGGCACTGTATGTGAAAAATGACATAAGGGCCACAGAGATCCAGGAGGAACAAAATTGGGGAGAGATACTGTGGGTTAAGCTGGAAAGGAAAATGGGGACAGCCATCCGACAGGTGTGGTCTATAGACCACTAGCCCAGGAGGAAGAAACAGATAGGAGTTGATGCTAGCCATCCAAAGGATGGCAGACAAGGTGAGGTAGTACTGGTTGGAGACTTCAATATTCCAGGCGTGGACTGGAGCATCCCAGCAGCAGCATCAACTAGGAGCAGATTTATCCTGGACTCCTTCAGGGTGCCTTCCTCAAGCAACTGGTCATGGAACCAACTCGGCAGAAGGCAATACTGGACCTTGTGCTCACAAACAGGGACAGTGTGATGGGGGTAACAGTGGGGAGCACCTGGGTAACAGTGACCACCAGTCATTGTGGTTTGAAATCACAGAAAGAGCAGAACCAAACCACACAAAACACGTATCCTGGATTTTAGGGGGCAGACTTTGGGAAAATGGGAGATATTTAAAGAGGCATTAAGGGAATGGGACAGGAATCAGGGTTGAGGAACAGTGGGCAGTATTTAAAATGGGGATTACAAGAACAACAGGAATTATGCATTAAGCAGGTTAGCAAGAGGAAAAGGAAGAGGAGACCATTATGGTTTCCAAAGAGGTAGCAAAGAAAGTGAAAGCCAAAAGATTGCATTCAGGCAATACAAAAAGACACAGGCAGAAGGGGATAGGGAGAAGTACCAGGAGAAGCAAAGGGAGGCAGGGAGGTCAGTAGAAGGAAGCCAAAGCTCAGACAGAAGAACACATTGCAAAATCAGTGGGTAGGGGACAAAACCTTTACAGGTACATAAGTGAAAAAAGAAAGACAAAGGGAGGGATAGTGAGACTGAAGGGGAGGATGGGAGCCGTGGAGGATGACAACAGTAAGCTGACATATTGAACAGGTATTTCTGCTCAGTCTTTACTGAGGAAGAGGGAGTAATGGGTCTGAAGGAGTACAAAGGGGTGAGAATGGTGCAGAAATGGACACAAGTCCTTTACAAGAAAGGGTCCTGAAGGAACTGGAAGTAATAAGAGTTGATAAAGCAATAGGGCCAGATGGGGTGCACCCCAGGGTCCTTAAAGAACTAAGAGAGGTGGTGGCTGAACCTCTGGCTATCCTGTTTAGCGATCACTGGAAACAGGGGAGGTACCCAAAGACTGGAGGATAGCAGATGTAGTCCCCTTATACAAAAGTGGGAACAAAGAGGAAGCAGGGAACTACAGACCAGTCAGCCTCACCTCGGTAGTGGGGAAGATCATGGAAGCACTACTGAAGGAGAAATTGGTGGAACATCTGGTTGTCAATGGACTACAGGACCCAATGCAGCATGGTTTCATCAGGGGTAAGTCATGTCAGACCAACCTCGTTGAATTTTTTGACTGGGTGACTAGGGAGGTGGATCAGGGGAGGGCAGTGGACATGGCCTATCTGGACTTCAGCAAGGCCTTTGACACTGTGCCACATAGAAGACTATTACACAAACTGGGGAATATGGGTGTGGGCAGGGCAGTAGTGTGGTGGGTAGGTAACTGGCTGGGTGGCAGGACACAGAGGGTGGTGGTAAATGGCTGTCACTCCACAGAGGGAAGAGTGACCAGTGGGGTACCACAGGGATCAGTGCTGGGACCGGTCCTATTCAACATTTTCATCAGTGACATTCGCGAGGATCTAGAAGGCAGAATTTCACTGTTTGCTGATGACACAAAGCTCTGTAACAGAGTAGACACACCAGAGGGTGTAGACAGAATGAGAAAGCGACCTGCAGAAACTTGAAGAATGGTCAAAGGTTTGGCAGTTGAAATTCAATGCAAAAGTGCAAGATAATGCATATGGGGCACAAAAACCCTGGCACAATATATCAGTTGGGGGTGAGGATATAGCATGCACCAAGCAGGAAAGGGATCTTGGGGTTGTCATCTCTGATGACCTCAAGGTAGGGAAACTGTGTGACAAGGCATCAGGTAAAGCAAATAGGATGCTGGGATGTATAGGCATGGGCATCACCAGCAGGAAAAGGGAGGTAATAATTCCGCTATACAAGACACTAGTGAGGCCCCACCTGGAGTACAGTGTACAGTTCTGGAGACCATACCTATGTAAGGACATAGACAGGGTAGAGAAGGTTCAGAGGAGGGCAACAAAGATGGTGCATGGATTGCATCACAAGTCCTATGAAGACAGGTTGAAGGAACTGAACATGTACTCCCTGGAGGAGAGGAGGGAGAGAGGGGATATGATAGCGACATACAAGTATCTTACAGGGAGGAACAGGGTGCAGGAATACACTATTTTTAAGCGAAAAAGATGTTCCAGGACTAGAGGGCATGGGATGAGTTGGAGGGAGGACGATTCAGAGGAAACGTGAGAAAGAATTTCTTCACAGAACGGGTGGTGGACAAGTGGAACACCCTGCCAGAGGAAGTGGTGGGGGCTGAAACAATCACAGGATTTAAGAATGCATGGGATAGACATAAAGGAATTCTAGAGGTCAGGGGTAAGGGGCAACAGACTTCTAGGAAAACAAACTGAACTTACAAGCTCAAATGGGCAGACTGGGTGGGCCATAGGCCCTTATCTGCCGACACTGTCTATGTATCTATGTATCAGCATATTCTTTCTGGTACTAATATGGATAAATCCCTGTTTGAAGCCCTGATTGTTCTTCTACCCAAACCTGGCAAGAGTCTCAAGTTAGTGACTAGCTATAGACCAATTTCCCTTCTTAATCAGGACATCAAAATGTTAACTAAATTAATGGTTGAACATATAACCGGATTCTTCCTGACCTCATTGGGCTGGAGCAAGTTGGGTTTATGAAAGATAGGTCTTCGGTTGACCACCTTCGCACCTTGGCTCATGTCTTCTTGGTGACCAGGGATGCAGATTATCTTGCCACTTTAATCTTCCTGGACGCTGAGAAGGCATTTGACAGGGTCGACTGGAATTTTCTATTCCATACCCTTCACACCTTTGGTTTCCCCCAAACTTTCTCACCTGGATCTGAGAACTATGTAAATCCCTATTGGCCCAGGTGTTCAGTAATGGAATAATTTCCAAATTATTTCCTCTCGAATCTGGTACGAGACAGGGATGCTCCTTGTTCCCTCTCCTTTTCAATCTATACCTGAAACCTCTTATACCTAGGCTTGTTAATTGTCGCAGGATTCAAGGTATCACAATAAATAATCTCGAAATTAAAGTGTCAGTTTATGCTGATGATCTCTTACTGCATCTGCCCACCCATCTTTATCCATTCCTCCAATGCTGGAGATTATTAGGGAGTTTAGTGATTTAGTCAATTACAAACTGAATGTGGAAAAAACAGTTGTATTTCCCCTCAATTACAAAATTTTTAAACAGGAGGTCATGGCCCTAGGATTATCTTGGGAAACAGATTCCCTGAGATATCTGGGTATTGTTCTCTCAAGAAATCCAACCCTTCTTCAAAAGAGAAATCTGTAATCTCTGTTGCTGATAATCAATCAAGACTTAAAAAATTGGTCCTTTCTCCCACTTTCCTAATGGGGTAAAATTAATCTGATTAAGATGAATGTTTTTCCCTGGCTTTTCTACCCATTAAACCTTTTAAACTTATGGCTCCTTCCCTCTCTCTTGGTTCAAAAAAGTGCACAGTCTCATTATTGACTTCATCTGGGCTGGCAAAAACCATGATTGGCATTTCATAAATTAGCAGCACCGAACGTTAAGAGGGGGGACCTCTGTCTCCCACATGTGGGCCTCTATTATTGTACCAGCAATGCCTGCAAATATCTCAGGTGGCTGGTTCCAGAGAATCCTTTGCATCCTCCTTCCTATCTACCTGGTTGGCTTAAGGTAGAATTAGCGTAAATTAAGTTGCACGGCCTGCCCCCTTCTGCACTTTTATGTATAAAAGTGAAGTCTCTTCCCGTGAAACTTCATGCGTCCCTGATTGCTATCTCCATTAAAGTGTTCTCTCAATTATGTGCCTTTATGAAATACAACCAGGTCTCTGACCTGACGCAACCATTAGTGGATAATCCCAATTTCAAGACTGAGGGTAAAGTTCTCTCTCCCCTTTGGCTCTCTTGCCTAAGAAACTGGTCTCTTTTATATTTTATAAAGAGTGAAGATGGGACCTGGTTAACCTCCCCTGAGATTATTTCCAAGGCTGGTATACTGAAATCCAACATTTTTTTTTTTTTTGAAATCGCAATTTTATCCTTCCTCGTCCTGCCAGTCCCGACCCTTCGGGGCTACTAAGCAGTCATCCTCCTGCCTCCTGCTCTACCTTCCTCCACCTCTGTGTCCCCATGGAGCCTCAGATTACCGCCCAGGTGGGAACGGGACGAGGCCCTAACACCCTGAGCTACTCACTGTTTTCATCGGTCCGGAGGTGGCAGGGCGAGCGGGGGCACATTGGAGGCATGCTCCATGCAGCCCATCTTCCCAGCCCTGGCAGACATTTTTCCCTTTTTCTCCCACCCCTACAGCGTAAGACTCAGATATCAAGGCGTTGAGCGCCGACGTCACACTGCTGTGTAGCGGCCACCCATCCCCTGTTGTTAGGGGCTTGTAGTACTCTGAGCCTCTGCTCAGAGTCAGACAAGAGCGCGGGCTATGGCCTCAACCCTCCCCAGAGTAGGTGAACTGTCGTGGGACTCTCAAGCCTATCTTCCCCGGCTGACCCACCAGTGACCCGAGTCCACTCCCAAACCCGGGTCGCCAGCGTGGAGTGAGGTGTGGCGTCCAGCGCCTCAACCCTCAGCGCCACCGGGTCGGCCCTAAAATCCAACATTTTTAACGTTTTTCAGTTACGCCACCTATTGATGAAGTCAATGGAGATTGCCCCATCGGAGCTCATAAAAAAGGCATTGTACTCTGAAATACTCCCTCTGGCAGGGCTTCCACATGCCGTATCTAAGATGTCTGGATTCTTGTATGATTGGATCTACCCAGATCATTTTGGTCCATCCAGTTACTGCTCCCCTCTGTTCCCAGAGATGACCATAGACTGGTCTCTCCTATGGCAAGGTTGTCATAAATTTATTACCCAAGATAGACTCTGTCTCATGCAATTCCATATCTTAAACAATCTATATTACACCCCACAAAAATTGGCTAAGTATGGCATTGCCCCTTCACCTACTTGCATAAGGTGTGCACAGAATGAAGGTATCTTGCTTCATATTTTCTGGACCTGCCCCAAAGTGGCTCCTTTATGGGTGAGCATTCAACAGATCACTGATCCCCTGCTAGGCCTTAATGATTTGTTTTCTGCAAGGGTCTGTCTACTGGGAGACTTCTCCCAGAGTTCAGTCCTTGTCCACAAATTTAATATGGCTTTAATCTCAATGTCTGTTAAAAAGCTGGTGTTAAGACATTGGAAGGACAACGAGGTAGGGGTAATGGTCAGATGTCTTCCAGGTACATTAGCATGGAGAGACACTCACTACATTGCTAAAATTGTTCAAGAAGCAGGAAAAAACATTGACGTCCTGGTACACATAGGGACTAACGATCTCACCAGCCAGTCAGTTGTGGAGACCAAAGAACACCTGACCAGGCTGGGAGACAAACTATTATCCATTTTGTCCAGCATCTCCTTCTCTGAGATCCTGCCAGTCTGGGAGAGGGGGGCAGATGGATGGAAGGTCAGAGAAGGGAAGATAGGGGACCTAAACATGTGGCATAAGGGCTGGTGCCAGGAAAAAGAGCACAAATTTGTAGGGAACTGGCAACAGTTTTGGAAGTGAAAGTTCTTTAAATTTGATGGACTGCATCTGACTAAGGAGGGAGTCAGTGCATTGGGGCAGAAGTTTGACATCTTTGCAGAATATTTAAACTAACAAATGGGGAGAGAGGTGCAGCACCCCAAGGGTGTAGCCATGAATTTTAAACTTGTACTCAAAACTGATGCACTGTTGCCCCCCCATTATGTAAACATAATCCAAAATATACGCTGCCATGCCACACCAACAATGCCACCCCCCCTTGCAATGTCTGAATTCAAGTAATCAGTTTCTTCCTGTAATCCTCCTTCCTTTGTTTTTCTGCCTGTCTAGTAAGTTGTTCTTGTTTGTGTATTTGACTGGTGGTATCAGTGCCCCATAGCAAACAACAAAGGCAAAAGGGCTCAGCACCACACAGACACAATGTGACTCAAAATTTCCTTGCTTTCCTCTTTTTGTTGCCCTTGCTGATTTGTTGCCCCTGCCTGATTTTATTTACTGTACTCAGCTGAGTACAGTGCGTATGCCTGCCGACACCCCTGCAGCACCCCATTCGTTGAACAGGAAGAACAGCCTTCCCCCCTTAGCTAGTGGTCAAAGAGGAGCTCAGCATGTTTGTAGTTCATTTGCATCACCAGGTAAGGAAAAAGGTCTGGCTCCCCATACAACATACAGGGGAAATGCCAGACCTCGCCCAACAACTAACACTGAAATCTGGCCAATGGAAAATTATGTACACAAATGCTTGCTGTCTGGGAAACAAGATCCCAGACCTGCAGGCAATAATGACAGAGGCTAAACTGGACTTAGTAGCTATTAGCGAGACATGGTTTGCCAGTAATCACATTTGGGAGACTTCAGTACCTGGCTATGTACTGTTCAGAAGAGACCGAGGTGCAAAAAGGGGGGGTGGAGGGGATGGAGTGGCCCTTTATGTGAATGAAAATATCAAAGCTCCAGAAATTCAGAATACTCATAAGGAGCCAGAAGAACTGTGGTTCACCCTGGAAACAGGAAGTGGGACAGCCGTACAAACTGGGGTTGTGTACAGGCCTCCAGACCAGGAAGAAGGACATAGACACATTACTGTTAGAAGATATACAAAACATGAAAGCTAAAGGGGAGGTTCTGATAATGGGAGACTTCAACATGCCAGATGCAGATCGGTCAATACCAGCAGGAACATCTGCCAGAACTAGACACATGGTGGATTCCCTGCAGGGGAAAGGCCTCAAACAAATGGTACAATAACCCACAAGAGACAGGGCTATCCTAGATCTAGTACTAACAGGGAAAGGATCATAGATCTCCATGTAACCCCCCTGCAAATGGGGGTTCCCAAAAGACTTCCAGGAGCTTGCTTGAATGCTCCAAGCCTGAATGGTGATTGGCGTTTAAGCCATTTATCAGTGAGTGTTTTTAGAACCTCTGGTACTGTCTCTTTAAGAGCTGTCTGCTTGCAGACATAATTAGTTTGTATGGGGGACTGTGTGTTTCTTTGATTGAGTACCACTCAAGCTGCTGCCAATTCACTCCATTTTTGCAGTCACTAGGAGTGCAAAGGGAACCTATCTGAAAGATGTAACTGTTTGCCAGAAATCATTTACAGTAATAATGAAATTACAGTTTGTCTAACCTGCTTTCTTTTGCAGTCAGAACAGTGTCTGCCTAGTTCCCCATTCTGGTTTTGAACTGCTGAACTGGACCAATCAGTGTGGGGTAAGCTAGGTCTAAAATAGTGCCTTAGACGAATCAGAACTTGGACTCATAATCTGAGCCAGCCACAAGAGGATTGTATGAGCAGTGACTCTGGGAGATGTAGTTTAGACTTCAGCACCTTTTTGGACCAACAGCAGCAGTCTATTGTGAGTGACAGCCAATCCAGTCAAGAACTGGGAGGAACTCAAAGGAAGTGCCTGGTTTTGTCAGTTGGAGTTTCAGTTGAGCTTTGGCAGTGAAGAAGGAAGGAGCCCTGTGCTTTTTCAGTGTGCAGTTTTAGTCAAAAAAACATGTGTAAGGCCCAGAGTTCCGGTCTGCAGCTTGTGTAACAGCTTGTTAGGACTGAATCCGTCCTGTGAAAAGAATCAAAGGATCTCTGAAGAGTAGAAACCAGGCTCACCTGTAGAAGACTGGAGAAACTGCTGAAAATTGCACTCGGTCTGTCAGAACTGAATCTGCTGTGTGTTCTCCGGGTATTGTGCAGTAGTGCGATCGGGATACAGATGCAGCCTGCCTGGTATAGTGCTTTCTTTTATATAAATGTGTGAAGAGGTTTGTGTACCTCAAGTGAGCCCTGCTGACATTGAAGGACCCTATCTTATTTGGAGGTCGTGAGTACTAATTCAGGGTCGCTCCCTGTTGAATGCTACATTAAATCCAAATGGAATTACTGTACTGCTGACTGTTTAATTTTCCTTTTCTCTGTGTGAAAGGGCCCCTACCAGCTGCCACGGTTTGGACTAGCCACTAGGGCTTGGGTACCCAGGGACAGTAACTGATAGGGATAGGCCTGTGCACAGAGCCATAGGTAGATTATTAGAGTGAAAAGCTAATTATCCTGATTTACCCCTGTCCTTGTTATATCCCCCTAAATAAATCAGAGCTGCTTGTTTCAGCAAAGTTATACTGCCTGAGGTATTTGTCTATGTTAAAGTACTGTACTGTGATTGTTGCACTGTATCTTGTTTTACAGGGGGTCCCAGTGCCTGAACCAGTTCTGGGGGTAAGTGTATACTGTGAAGGTAATTCTGATATACTGTGTGGGCCACTAGTGGGAAGAAAGGGGGGTTGCAGTGTCCCAGAAGGCTGTGACCAAGTAAGTTTAACTATTGCAAACCCTGACCTCTGGGTGGAGGCACCCGCCATTGGATCCAGGCCCCTCAACCTGTTAGTGGCAAATCAGGCAGGGGTAGTAGCCCCTGGGATAGTGCCATCTAGGGGTTACATCCAGGTAGAAGGTCACCTGGGGGCCAGTGACCATCACATGGTATGGTTCAATTTGGCCACTTGAACTAAATCATCCCACTTCAGGGCAAAAATATGGGACTTCAGAGGAGCTGACTTTGATAAGATGGCCAACAAAGTTAAGCTAGCCCTGTCAAGAAGAAATACAGGTGAGGGGGTACAGGCGAAGTGGGCAAGCATTAAAGATGCAATACTTGAAGCAACGTCCCATTGTGTTAGAGAGAAAAGGAAGTGCAAAAGAAGAAGGAAACCACTTTGGTTCTCCAAAACAGTAGCAGAAAAGGTCAGAGCCAAAAGGTTGGCCTTCAGGAAATATAAGGGAACGCAGCAGGATGAAGATAGGGAGGCATACCAAACTTCCCTAAGGGAAGTAAGGAAGGCAGTAAGGCAGGCAAAGACCCAAACTGAGGAAACACTAGCACAAACAGTAAAGGAAGGTGACCAGACTTTCTATAGATACATTAGTGAAAGGAGAAAGTCCAGAGGGGGTATTGCTAAGATCAAAGGGGATAAGGAGGCATGTGAGGAGGAGGACCATGTAAAAGGATCTATCCTAAATAGATACTTCTGCTCAGTATTTACTGAAGAGAAGGTAGGGCAGGGCCCACTGCTCAGCACCATGGACACAGGAGGGAGGGAGGTGTGCACTAGTCCCTTCACAAAAGAAAGGGTCCTACAAGAGCTCGATAAGCTCAGGGTGGACAAGGCAATGGGACCTGATGGCATACATCCCAGGTTACTAAAGGATCTAAGTGTGGAACTAGTAGAGCCATTACCAGAACTGTTTAGTGAGTCACTGAGCACAGCAGAGGTCCCAGATGACTGGAAAAGGGCTCATGTGATCCCGCTCCACAAGAGTGGTAGCAGGGAGGAGGCAGGGAACTACAAACCAGTCAGTCTTACCTCAGTAGTGGGCAAGATTATGGAGACACTTCTTAAGGAAAGGATAGTGCAACACCTGGAGTCTATAGGCACACAGGATCCAAGACAGCATGGATTTACAAAAGGAAGGTCCTGTCAAATTAATCTCATAGATTTCTTTGACTGGGTAACCAGAGTGGTGGACCAAGGGGGAGCAGCTGATGTCGTCTACCTTGACTTCAGCAAAGCTTTCGATACTGTTCCACATAGAAGATTGATTAATAAGCTGGGTAGGCTCGGGATGGGTCAGAAGTTGGTCAACTAGGTGGCAAACTGGTTGACGGGCAGAAAACAGAGAGTGGTGGTAAACGGTATACAGTCAGAAGAGATGCAAGTCACAAGTGGGGTACCTCAGGGATCAGTCCTGGGGCCAGTCCTCTTCAATATCTTCATCAGTGACATTGCAGATGGACTGGATGGTAAGGTTTGTCTGTTTGCAGATGACACCAAGATCTGCAACAGAGTGGCTGATCCAGATGGGGTGGACAGAATGAGAAGGGATCTGGATAAACTAGCAAAATGGTCAGAGGAGTGGCAACTGGGGTTTAACGCAAAGAAGTGCAATATCATGCACATAGGGAAGAGAATCCCTGAATCCACCTATAGGCTGGGAGGGGAGTTGCTGGCAGTCACAAGGGAAGAAAGAGACTTGGGCATCATCATCACTGATGACCTGAAATCATCCAAGCAGACCACTAAAGCAGTAGATAAGGCTAGAGGGATGATTGGGTGTATTAGTAGGGGTATGACACATCGGAAGAGGGAGGTAATAATCCCTCTTTACAAGACACTGGTTAGGCCCCATTTGGAGTACTGCGTGCAGTACTGGAGGCCACACCTTCACAAGGACATTAACCAAATTGAGGCAGTCCAGAGAAGGGAAAACAAAATGGTGCAGGGACTGCATCAGAAAACATATGAGGACAGATTAACAGAGCTCAATATGTATATCCTAGAGCAACAGTTCTCAAACTTTGTCATAGTGAGCCTCCCCCTAAGCCATGGAAAAGATCTTGAGCCTCCCCCAAAATACTGAAATATTTTGGGGCCTCCCCATAGAAAAATAGCCTACTTTTCACAGTACATCAGGAATAAATTGAAACCTCTTTGCATAGCTGGCTCTCATGTTATTAAGCTTATTGTAACCCCCCCCCAAAAAAAAAAAACAGGACAACCTACTTGCTTCAATATTTTTGACTCTTGAACCATTGTTACCGCTTACTGCCATACCTTCATGGGTTAGACTGCGTTTTCTGTTTCCCCCTCTAACTGGAATAACAATCCTGCCAACCTCTGCCTCTCCCCCCTGCACTTAAGCAACTTCTCATGGATCATTTTGCTCCCTCCTGCTCTTATTCCTAGTGCCTGTATGGTTGACTCTTGTATTTGGACAGTTCTGCTGCCAGTCTAATTGATCAATTGTTCCTCGCATTTGTTAGTTTATTGTTCTTAATTTGTTTGCACTTTTATTCATTTTGTATTGCTTGAGTGTTTTGCAGATACATTTTGAATTGTATTCTCTCACTACCCTTCCCTGGGTACACCTGAAATAAGCCATGGCTCAGTGTACAGTACCTTCCCTGGTCACAGACTTGTGAATAAATGCATAAATTCACCTGTATCCTCTTTCAGTTTGCCTTATCCCTTCACAAAATCTATAAAGTTCAAAATTGAACTATAACACTTTTCAAGACTTGCTTGAGCCTCCCCTAGAACAGGTTGGGGCCTCCCCAGGGAGGCTGGCCTCACCATTTGAGAACCACTGCCCTAGAGCAAAGGAGGGAGAGAGGTGATATGATCTAAACATTCAAACACCTTAAGGGCATTAACAGGGTGAAAGAATCTAACATGTTTCAATATAAGAAAAATAGCAGGACAAGAGGACACAGCATGAGATTAGAGGGAGGCCGATTAAGGGGTAATGTGAGGAGGTTCTTTTTCACAGAAAGGGTGGTGGATGCATGGAGCGGCCTACCTCATGAAGTGGTAGATATGAATACAGTGCAGGGCTTCAAACAGGCATGGGATAGACATAAGAGCGCAATACAGATGAGTATGAATAGATAGGCCATTGACAGAGCAAAAGCCAATGACACATTCATAAGGTAGAAACAGAAATTGGCAGACTGGATGGGCCTTGCGGTCCTTATCTGCCATCAACTTCTATGATTCTATGTTTCTATGAGATAATTTCTTACACTGAGTGGTTGCGAGAATTGCTGGCCAACCTCAGAACTGAAAGATCCATAGCAAGTCTCCGCAATAAAACTCCCAGATTTAACAAAATATGGGGCCCTTTGCAAGCTCTGTTCTCTTTACAGCCTACTTGAACCACTAGATATTAGTAGAAATTGTATGGCTTTTTTCAACCTTTTATATGTGTAAGTTTTGCAGGAGGGAGGGTGGGGAGGGGACGGGAGGGCAGATCTACTGTCTGACTATTTATGGATTACATTTTGTATGTACTTTGCCGATTTGTCCTCTGTATGGAAAAGTGTTAATAAACCTAAGGGGGGGGGTGGTGACTTAAAGGGCAAGGCAGTCCCTGATAAAATTAACGTAACTGCCCAGGAATGTAGGACAGTAAGGGCAGAATTGGCCCATTTTAGCTAATAGAACCAGCAGGTGGGTGGAGTAAGGGGTTAGGCAGGCCCTAGTAGTAAATGCCCTGCAGGGCAAGGGCAATAAAGCAGGCTAACAGCCCAATGACACACGTGCAGCCCACAGGAAGAGGGCTAGGCTAAATATTATTATAATTTTATTGACTTCACACACTAGCAAACATTTTAAGGTATAAGTGAAAGTGTTATTCAACTGACTGTGCTAAATCTTAAACAATTTAAAGTTCCAGTGCCAGTGTAATTAAAGTGACAGTGTAAAATTACATTTCAACCCATTTAAAGGGTGAGAACTGTTTCATAAAGGGACAACGCCCAATGTAAATGCATGCTGAGAGACTGGGAGACTGTCCTGCACGCATCAAACTTGCCATATTTGCTAAAGTTGCCTTGATTCACTTCAAGATGATTTAAATTGCCCTCAGCTGCCTTGCTCCGAGACAGAGAAACTGCCCTTTTATGCTTTGAACCCTTTTAAGCTAATTGCAATTGCTCCAACAATTGCTGTTTGTCCTGCATGTTCCAGAATTGCCCTGTAATGGCTGCATGATCCAAAGACTGCCAAAACCAGCAACCCCCAAGTAGACACTGTACATTTTGGAGACTCTTTTATTTCTGCCTATTGCATATCAGCAGTTCTTCCTGCATTATCTAGAGACAGCTCCATCTAGTAATGCTCGGATAGTGCCTTTGTGGATCCAATTGTGATCTGTCAGATAATAGCAGTATTCCACCCGGGATCTGACGTGGGATCTGACCTAAGTCGGAGGTCAGATCCCAGGTCGGATCCCACACCATGTATCCGACCTCGGATCCAGGGATCTAAGGTCGGATCCACTGTCAGATCCAGGGATCCAAGGTCGGATCCACTGTCAGATCCAGGGATTCAAGGTCAGATCCAGGGATCCATGGTCAGGTCCAGTGTCAGAGGGATACAACTGTGGATCCGGGGGATCTGACCTGGATCTGGTACTGTCAGATTTGCAGTCGGATAGCACCACTATCTGACCAGATCCACTATCTGACCAAACGTCAGGTATCTGGTGGTATCCTAATTTACAGGATACTGTCAGAGCAACACTAGTTACATCCAGCTGCATCCTGACAAACTGGGGCCAGACATTAGACTAGGAATAGCGCAGTCAGCTAAGGAACTCCCTGTTACCTGCTTTTTTTCAGATTTTCCAGGCCAATCCCTTTCAATCAGTGATCTAGGCAGTGCAAGGAATCACACTGCATCACAGGTAGAGAAGCAATGCCCAGTGGGGTTGAAGTTTATTTTACAGGTTCCTCAGTGATTCTCCTGAGGTCGATAGCACTGAGGTGTTCCAGAATTTCAGCTTCATCCATTCATTTAATTTTTCTAATCCTTCCCAGGGCCCATGGTGCAGGCCCAGAAGTTCTGTGAGGATTTTTCCAGTGCTTCAATTGTCTAAGGTTTGACGGATCTTTCCCCAGGGTCAGCAGTGATGGCCCAGAAGTTCTTCAGTTTGCAGTGCTCAGTTCTTCCAGTTTATCCATGGGGTCCATGGTGATGGCCTGGAAGCTCTTCATTTTGCCAAGCTCCTTGGAATTACAAGTATTCTAGTTCTTTTTTGGAGTCTTTTGTGATGGCCCAGAGGCTCTACCTGTGGAATATAGATTGTTGTGTGGTTCTTATACCTAGGTTTTGTTGATGCCTGGTGGTTCAGATCCTTTGCTCTTGGTGATAGTTCAGTTTTTCAAGCTGGTCAATGGAAAGCACATGCTAGGAGGTTCCTCTGTTATATCATTCATGATACCTAATGGGTCCACATAGACTGTTGTGACATTGTACAAATTTTGAAATTGTGCATTTATTGAGAAATATTTATAGAGTGATTAAAAAGTACAGTAATGTTTTTAAAGTGATTTAAGATTACAGTAATATTTTAGAGTGTTAGTGCTTCAAAAGTGTGAAAACCTCCACATTTGTGTTGGAGGACTGCATGGACTGTCTCAGACACTCACAGTCTTAGAGAAGACAAGACTTAGTGGGGAGAAAAAAAGGGGGAACTGTAAGAGGAGAAGGGGCAGATTTTGCAGGGGCACAGCGTGGGAGGGACCAGACCGGAGGCAGAGCAGCAGCTGTATTGCCCTCCCTCCTGCTCCTCCCACCCACCCTAGCCTTGTCTAATTTTATAGGCATACACCTGATTTACCTTGGAGCTTCCTGCCTCAGAGCAGGGTGGGCCTGAACGTCCAGGGCACTCTACAGTTGTAGCGGATTTCAGGAAAGAAAAAGAGGGTCGTAGGACAGGAGAGGCAATCAGAGCTCCAGGAACAGTGTCAAGATGAATGCCTCTTCTTGTTTTTCTTTGTAGGAGGTTAATATCCTAGAAGTAAAAGCAATAACAAATGTGGAACAGCTTCCCTGTAGATTGAGTTAAATTGTGCTTCTTGGTGGTGATTATACTGAGTGAACGGTGGGCTTATAGACTGGGTAGGTATTTTCTAGCATCTGTTTATTTAGGCTAAATGAAAAAAAATAAGTGTGCTATTCTTTTTTCTATCTTCTGTTTCTCAGGGCTCAAACCTTTCTATTTTGTATCTTCTTTTTTTCTCTAGGGCTCTTAAACATTGTTAGTGCTTGTGCATGTTGGTGTTCATAGTGGGGTAATATCTGTACAAAGTTTCTTTACTGAGTTAGCTCAGTAAGCAAGAGATGGAGTTACTAGTAAAGGAGTAGACCAAGACAGAATAGAAACAAGCATTTGTCAATGCTGAATGTTTGCTTGCTGGCATTGGTATTGGTACCCTGCAGACACTGACAAGTGTCACGGTGTGCCTTGGGACTTTGGCCCTTATGCTCACCCCATTCCATCAGGAAATATGGTGAGTTGGGTACAGTATAGGAGAATAGGGTGAACTTTGGGTCTGAAGAGTCCAAGGCACACCTCAATGCCTCTCACTGGCTGCAGGGTGTGGGTGGGGGTAGAATGGTATAAGCATTACAGGCGACAATCCCAAGTCGCACCTCTGATGCCTGTCAGTCTCTACAGGGTGGGCGATATGGTTGGAAACCCTAATGCCTCAGGCGTACGTTGGTATTTTCACTCCAAATTTTCATCATGGTTTTTTTTGTGACCCCCATCTTATGAACAGTGGCAATATCAGTTCATTAGTTGAAAGCTGATTTTGCACAGTGACTACGGCATTTGGCACCACAAATACGAAAACACGTTTCGAACAGGATGTGAAAAATGACAGCTGTACTGTTCATGGGGAGGAGTAAAAAATGGCAATGTTGAAAATCTGCAGTGAAAATAGTAAAAAAAATGGTGAAGACACGAGCGTGTGTAGAAACTGTGCAATACACACCCTTAATGTAGTTTTTTTTTTTTTGCAGATTGTCAACACAGGCATTTTGGGACCTCCACTCATGAACAGTGTCACTGTCATTTTCTTAATCTGTCCCAAACAGTGATTTCCCACAACAACCACGCTTTTCTGCGAAGAAAGAGTGAAAACACATTTCAGCCATGTTGAGAAAAAGTACAGCTGTACTGTTCATAAGGAAGTGTGGAAAAATGCCAGTGGTGAAAATCTGGACTAAAAATATTACAGATTCATGAACTTACGAGGACGCATGGAAACAGCGCAATCCTCGCTCATAACACAGTCATTGTATGGACTTTTGTCACCAAATTTTCAACATAGCCATTTTAAGACCCCTGCTCATGAACAGTGTCACTGTGATTTTCTTAATCTGTCCCAAACTTTGATTTCGTACACCGACTGCGCCATTGTGTGCTACATGTATGGAAACACATTTTGGGTGAGATGTGAAAAATGACAGCTGTACTGCACATAAGGAGGTTTTGTAAAATGGCAATGTTGAAAATCTGGAGATGCAAATATTAAAATTTGGGAGCTTCACAGGTGTGCGTAGGAACTACGCATAGCAGCTTTCGTAAAACAGTCATTTGGAGATTTTTTCCCAAATTTTCAACTTAGGGTTTTTGGGGGCCTACCTCATGAACTGTGACACTGTCGTTTCGTACGTCGGTCCCATAAGGTGGTTTTGCGCAGTGACCGCGAAATCATCTTCCGGGACTGAATAACAAAATGACAGTTCCAGAATTCATGAAGTGGGGTCCCAAAAACCCCATGTTGAAAATCTGTTGAAAAAATTCCCAAAAATGCCTGAGATATGCATCAACATTGAAAAAAAACCTTGTTTATTCCATTATACAGCTTACCGGCATTTCCTCAGTTCGCGGTCGGCTTTGAAGAATGCAGACGTGTTCCCGGTTCACCGAAGTTCGTCGCACCAGACTCCGGAGGTAAGTATGGGGTATGGGGGGGTGTGGGGAGGCAGGGTGTGCAGAGGGTCGGTGCGGGTCAAGACAGTCAGCGATGGACAGTTTTTTCTTTCTAGGTTTTTTTTTCCTTTTAGGAAGACAACGCGAGACGTTTGCCACGCTGGGGTGGGCTCCCATGGGGATTGGGCACCCCCGTCGGCCATAGAGAGGTTTGTCACCCTGGGGTGGGCTCCCAGCGTGGCACCTGAAAGTGTGTTGGGGGGGCAGCAGACGGACGTTTGCCGTGCTGGGGTGGACTCCTAGCGTGGCACCTGGAAGGCTGTTTGGGGAGGCAGTGGAGCCGATGGGGGATTGGGCACCCACGTTGGCCTTACAGATTGGGCGTGGCACCTAAAACTCTGTTGGGGGGTGCACAGCACAGCCAAAGGGGGATTGGGCATCCCCATCGGCCATACTGTGTGTGTGTGGGGGAGTGCATGAGCATGCTGGGGTGGCCTCCCAGCATGCTACTTGTTGGGGGGGAGGAGCTGTCTTTGACAGCTCTTTCACTGCAGCGCCGATGTGTAGGCACTTTGCATACTGCCGATGGTGGCAGTATGCAAATTGCCAACATGCTGCGGTGCTTTCTTTCAACTGTATGCCGCTGCATTTGCAAACGCTGTCATAGACAGCTCTTACATTCATTGGCGTTGTGGGGCCACACCTGCAAAAGGCAGCAGTGCATTGGAAGTAGGGAGGCACACCTACGAATTCTCATATGATGGCACTGTGTTTCTTGCACATGCGTGCAAGCAAACATAAAAATCAATAGGAACCAGATGGGCAACTGTAAATAGTGGTGAGGCTATTATCTAGATGCAGTTGAATGGGAAAAGGCATATAAGACCAGGATAAAAAAGAAATAGAAAGAAGGGATTTTATTTTAGAGTGGGGATAGACAGTGTAGAAGGGGAAGATGCTATGAGTGGTGCGGTGCAGTGGCTGAGGGGCAGCAGTCTTCCAGAGGACCTTCTGAATACTGTGGTGCTGCCCCATCTGCAGGCATCTCTCTGGGCTGTGGGTGTAGGTTGCTAGTCCCCGGGCTGATTTGGCCAGGATTCAGGGAACCTCCTGCCCCACCCAGAGGCCACCAAGTTTGTCTCCGCTACCTCAAAGATTGCCTAGCAGGAAGAGTGGATGGACTATAGTGGGCTTGGAGAAGGTGAGGGCAGTGGGACAGAGACACATCTCCCATCCACTGCAACTACAGAAATCCTACACTTTTTTGGAGGATCAGGAAGTTCCCACAATGACACTCAAAGTTGAGACCAGGGCAGATGAGTGGGTCCTCCATAATGGATCCCCAAGGGTGAGTGGCAGAGGACCTCAGAGGAGGAGGAAACAACTCCTGGTGGGGGACTCTATAGTCAGGGTGTGGATTTGGGGACCGGTAGCAAGGGGGAGAGGGAGGTTAAGTGCCTACCTGGAGGCACAGCTCGGAAGGATGGATAGCAGATCTAGAGGATCGTTAAGGTGGTGGCTAGGAGGGGGGCTGGATGTCATTGTCCATCTGGGGACAAATGACCTGGTTAGGGATGAGACAGGGCTAGGAAGAGTGCAGGATGAGTTTAAGAAGTTGGGGAGGGGCCTTGGGTAGGTAGCAAGCTCCGCGACCTTCTCAGAGGTGCTGTCTGTCTGTGGCAAGAGAGCAGCTAGGAATCTCCGCATCAGGGACTTCAATGCATGGTTGAAGGACTGGTGCAGAGAGGAGGGTTTCGGTTTCACTGGGAACTTGGGACTCACCTGGAGGGATGGGGGCCTGTACAAGGGGGATGGCCTACATCCATCCATGGAGGGGACCATAGTCCTTAGTGAACAGTTTAAATGCTATATTGGCAGACTTTTAAGCTAGTCAAAGGGGAGGTGGAAAGAGGCAGGGAGACAAATACTGCACCCCTCCCACTAGTTAACAAGACCAACAGTGAAAATACTGGGGAAGTAGAACCAGTAAAGGAAGCAAATACAAGTGAAAGCCGGGGGAGGGGTAGAAGAAATGATTATAACTGAAAAATGTAGTGGGCTAAATAAGGGTGGGCAAAAGGGGAAAAGGAGGTGGGGTGGCAACACAACCTGGAGAGCCATGTGTGCAAATGTTGGAAGTCTGAGCAACAAGATAGCTGACCTAGAGGCTACCATGGTGAAAGCAGACCTGGACCTGGTAGCCATCACAGAGACCTGGTGCAAAGAAAACCTGGATTGGGAATTGGCAATATGAGGTTATACTCTGTTCAGGAAGGACAGGGTAGGTAGATGGGGGTTGGGGGAGTAGGGATTATCTCTTTATGTAAGAGATGTCTTAAAAGCTACAGAAATGCAGGGGGAGTTAAGAGGAGGTGAGGTACTGTGGGTCACTCTGGAGACAAAGAAAGGGGCCACTATTTACACAGGAGTGATTGACAGAACAGACAGACAAGTAGTGTATGACCAGCTAGTCGACCACCTCGATAAATATCAAATTCAATGCAAAGAAAAATATGGATTTCGAAAGATGCATAGTACAACAACAGCCCTTGTTGAATTCAAGGACATATACACGAGTCGCTGGATCGAGGGCACTTAGTGGGAGCTAACTTCATAGACCTCACTAAGGCCTTCAATGCAGCGAACCATGAACTCCTACTAGCCCAACTTCGAGATGCCTCAGTGTCCTCCACCTCCCTAAGCTGGTTCCAAAGCTATGTCGCAGACCGGGTCCAACAGGTTAAAATTGGTAATACTCTCGCTGTCAAAAACAATGTTAGGATAGGAGTCCCCCAATGGTCCATACTTGGTCTTCTGCTGTTCAGTCTTTTTCTGAACAATCTTCCAAAAAGATTTCCCTGGAAAAATCCTGTTGTATGTGGATGATGCTGTCCTCAACACTGGCCACCCTGATCTCATCCCCCTTGAACAAAGTCTACAGTGCAATGTCAGTCTTGTAGAGAACTGGTTCACCAATGCTTAACTGCTGCTCAATTACAAAAAAAAAAACTAAAACCAAGCTTTTCACCTCCCCTCACAGCAAGTATAAATTGGGCCAACTTTCTATCAGCAATAAACAAAATGAAACCCTTGAAGTGGTGCATAAATTCAAATACCTCAAGGTAATCGTAGGCAGCATGCTGTCTTACACTCTGCATATTGATTATGTCACTAAAATGCTTGCATGAGCCAGCACACCGGCACAGCAGTTGGATTTCCGTCTGCGACACCAGTGACCCATGTTCGGGAATGAGCCTGGGACACTGGAGGGCCGGCTGGGGGAGAAGTCTTGAGCGTCCCATGACTGCTCATCTTCTCTGAGGGGAGGGAGAGGACTAAGGTCCACAGTTAGCCTGACCCTGAGTGGAGGCTCAGGGTAAGACAAGTCCTGCAGTAGCAGGAGGACTGGTTGATGCATGTGGTGGATGTCGGCATGTAACACCTTGATGTCAGGGTGCACACCACTTGCAAGGGAGAAAAATAGAGGAAAAACACTCTCCAGGCTCCAGGAAGATGGAGCACCAGGAGCAGATCCCTCATTGCCTCACACCAACCTCCCTTCCAGCTCCCTACGAAACCAGAATTGTCAGGGTGCAGCTGTCCCACCTCGTCCCCACCCACTGGGAAAGCTGTGGCTCCATGAGGTGAACCAGAAAGGTGAAGGTAGGTGGTGAAGACAGGGGCAAGTCTCCATAGGTGCTCCCACGGATGCAGAGCTTGGGGAGAGGAGGGCGGATAAACAGAATTAAAAAAAAAATGCATGAAAATCAGGCAACTGTATTGGCACAGACATTGCCTTACTCCCTCTGCCCTCAAACTAGCCATATCCAGTTCAGTCCACTCAGTGATCGATTATGGCCCAGTGATCTACAGTGCAGTAACTGACTCAACCCTAAAAGAAATAGCCGCTGCCCTTAACATATCCTGTCACCTAGTCCTGGGGACTCCGCTGCAAACCCACACGTGTGATCTCTGCAGACTCACAGGCTGGCTGAACCTTGAGAACCGTATCCAGTACCATCACTGTCTCATGGCCAAAAAAGTTGCACTGGGACTTACCCTGCCAGGAGTACACTCCATGATAGAACAAACAGTCCCCCTCAGGCTAACTAGAGAATCACACAAGACTCCTTTCAAAGTCCCATTCCATCGAACAACACAATGGCAGCGGTCTTTTGGCTACCGTGCACCTAAATGGCTAAACTCACTCCTGGCTGACCTCCAAACTGAATCCAAACTAGGACCCTTCAAGCAGGTATTCTGCAGGTGGAGGCTACTTCTAACTGAAAGGTGAAATAAGGAACTTAGAATTATCAGGAAAAGACAGTCTTGTTACAATTCTTAAGATTTTCAGTGCAGGAAGAGTTTAAACCCTGGGCTAAACATTTGTCACAAATCCTGAAATAAGTGCAGGTACAGGTTGTGTATTTGACCCAGACAGGAAACAGTTTTTTATGTTTATCTTTGTGTGCCTTAAAAGGAAATTCCAAACTTTCTCAGGAAGTGATTACATCATAGGTACTTATCAGCCAGTAGCTTTGGTAACAGACCTGAGAACAATAGTATTATAAGCAAGTGTTTTATAGCAAACTCATCAGAACAGCTAATATTTTTCAAGTCAAACTACCTCTTGCTGGGAGCTGCAATACTGAACAAAGGATTTGCAAGAAAGTGAGTTGTGCTCACAACAGAGGGAGGTGAACCTCACAATTGTCTTTGGTTTGTAGCAGATATTTTGCAGGTGGAGGCTACTTCTAACTGAAAGGTGAAATAAGGAACTTAGAATTATCAGGAAAAGACAGTCTTGTTACAATTCTTAAGATTTTCAGTGCAGAAAGAGTTTAAACCCTGGGCTAAACATTTGTCACAAATCCTGAAATAAGTGCAGGTACAGGTTGTGTATTTGACTCAGACAGGAAACTGTTTTTTGTGTTTATCTTTGTGTGCCTTAAAAGGAAATTCCAGACTTTCTCAGGAAGTGATTACATCATAGGTACTTATCAGCCAATAGCTTTGGTAACAGACCTGAGAACAATAGTATTATAAGCAAGTGTTTTATAGCAAACTCATCAGAACAGCTAATACTTTTCAAGTCAAACTACCTCTTGCTGGGAGCTGCAATACTGAACATAGGATTTGCAAGAAAGTGAGTTGTGCTCACAACTGAGGGAGGTGAACCTTACAATTGTCTTTGGTTTGTAGCAGATATTCTTCAGGTGGAGGCTACTTCTAACTGAAAGGTGAAATAAGGAACTTAGAATTATCAGGAAAAGACAGTCTTGTTACAATTCTTAAGATGTTCAGTGCAGGAAGAGTTTAAAGCACAGCTGACTTATTTTGGGGCTGACTGCTTTCAGAGCACAAACCACCAGGCTGTTTTGGGGCTGGGGAGGTTTACCTGTGTCTGACTTGGATGTCTGGATTTTTCTCTGTTTGATTAGCAGGGGATTTTCTCTGTCAAATTGTTGTGTATGGTATCTTGCTGACAGGAAGGCACTCATCGCAGTGGTGGGTCAGAGCTCTTAGCTGATTGTTTTGTGAGGGCACAGTTTAGGCCCAACCCCTTCCCACCCCTCACCCCACCCACCCCTGGAAATAGTTCCTTTATACCTGGGGTTCTGACATCATTTCCTCAAGAGTGCAAGGTGCATATCAATGTCATATCCTCTCTAGCATAGAGCACTGAAAATATAAGCATACACATTGTATAATATATATATTTCTATATAACAAACCAATCACACACACACACACACACACACACACACACAAAATAAAGTACATAATCATGTGGGGAGTAGTGCAATGTAATGGCTGTGGGGCAGCAGTCTTCTGGGAGTCTTTCTGGAGGCTGGGATGCTGCCCTATTTGCAGACAACTCTCTGCTCTGAGGGAGGAATTTGCCCATCTTCAGGCCACACTGGCCAGCAGTAAGGGAACCTTCCCCCAGGCCAAACTGGATGGTAGGAAGGGAACCTCCCTCATCCAGGGAGCACCAGAGCCACCACCACTACCTCAGAGGTTGCAAAGAAAGCACAGCAGTTGGACCACAGTGGGCTCAGGGAAGGTGAGGATGGTGGAACAGAGGCACACCCAGTCAGTTGTTCCACTCCACAATCCATACACCATTCTGGGGGAGCACAGCTCCCCTATGAATGCACCCACAGAGGAGATTAAGGAGGCTGAGGACACCTGTCACAAGGGAGGCCCACAGGAAGGAGGCAGAGGACACCACAAGGAAAGGAAGCAGCTCCTGGTGGGGGACTCAATTATTAGGGGGATAGAACTGGGGGAGCAGGGAAAACTGAAGTAAGGTGCCTGGTGCCATGGCTTGGAGGGACAGGAAGCGCATCCTCAGGATCACGAGAACAGCTGCATGGGAGTCTGAGCTGGACGTCATTGTCCACCTAGGGACAAATGACTTGGCTCAACATGAGATTAGAGCAGTGCAGAAGGACTTTGTAGAACTGGGGAAGGGCCTAAGACAAGTAGCACACACAGTATCCTTCTCAGAGGTGCTGCCTGTCAATGGCATGAGTGAGGCAAGGGTACTTTGCACCATGCAGTTTAATGAATGGTTAAAAAAATGGTGTGGAGCACAGGGGTTTGGCTTCATTGGGGACTGGGGTTCCACCTGGAGGGACACCAGCCTATACTGGCAGGATGGTCTGCATCTGTCCAGGAAGGGAACAAGTCTTTTGAGCAGTCAGTTTAAATGCTTCATTGGCAAACTTTTAAACTAGCCAAGGGGGGAGGCACTGATAAGCAGCAGGAAAATCCCAGCCTCTCCCTACAAAACAGGGTACTAAATGAGAAAAAGACTGAGGTAGAAATGTCAGTGGGGGATGCTGCAACAGAAGGTAAAGCCATCAAAAAATGGAAAGCATGAGTACCAATGCCCGTAGTCTGAGTAACAAGCTTCCTGAACTAGTGTTCTTGATGGAGGAGGAACATCTGGATATCGTGGCAGTCACAGAAACATGGTTTGCACAAAACCATGACGGGGACGTAAACATACCAGGATACACAATCTACAGGAGGGACAGAGAAGGTAAAAGAGGAGGAGGAGTAGCGCTTTACATAAGGGAAGGAATCAAAGCAACAGAACAAAAGGGAAGACAGGGAGGAGAAGAAGCACTGTGGTAAATTTGGAGACCGGCAATGGCACCACAATCCACACAGGGGTTGTATACAGACCCCCTTCTCAGGGGGAGGAAATGGACAAGGAAATGATAGAAAGTATACTTAGCATGGCAGAAAAAGGGGAGATATTACTGATGGGCGATCTGAATATGCCAGATGTTAACTGAAGTGCAATTGCAGCAGCCACTTCGAAGAGTTTGGTTATTCTAGATGCCCTACAGGGGGCAAGCCTTAGACAACTAGTATTGGAGCCCACTCGAGAGGGAGCAATCTTAGACCTGGTTCTCTCAAATGGAGATGAAGAAAGGATCACAGATGTAGAAGTGGGTAGCCATCTGAACTAGCGACCATCGAACAGTATGGTTCACAATAAACACAGCAATAGAGTCAAGCCATACAAAGGCAAAGGTACTGGACTTTAGAAGGGCTGACTTTGCCAAAATGGGTGAGTGCCTAAGGAATGCACTAGCAAATGGGCAGGAAGGAGGGTGGAAGAACAATGGGAATAATAAAACTGCCATCACAGAGGTAACATGCCTTTGTGAAGCAAATAAACAAAACTAAACAATGTAAGAAACCACTATGGTTCTCAAAGGAAGTGGCAGTGAAGGTTCAAGAGAAAAAGAAAGCTTTCAGGAAGTACAAGGAATCACAGAAGGAGCAGGATAGAGAACTGTATCAGTTAAAGCAAAAGGAAGCTGGGAAGGCAGTCAGAACAGCAAAGGCCCAAACCGAGGAAAAGATAGCCAACTCAGTTAAGAAGGGGGATAAAATCTTTTATAGGTACGTCAGGGAGCAAGGAAGACCAAGGGAGGATAGTAAAGGCTTAATAAGGGGCAGAGGGTGACTGTGAAAAGGCAGAGATACTAAACAAATATTTTTGCTCAGTATTTACAAAGGAAGAGGGGGAGGTACCTAAAACAAACAGTAGAAACATTCTGGATACAGAAGTTGATACCAGCCCATTTACAGAAGAAAGGGTTCTGAAAGAACTCTTAAAACTGAAGGTGGACAAAGCAATGGGGCCTGATGGGATTAATCCCAGAATTCTAAAAGAACTAAGGGTAGAATTAGTGACACCACTGACTACCCTGTTTAACAAATCATGGGAGGATGGGGTGGTACCCAAGGACTGGAGGAGGGCAGATGTGATTCCCCTTCACAAAAGTGGGAGCAAGGCAGAAGCAGTAAACTACAGACCTGTTAGTTTAACCTCAGTGGTAGGGAAAATGATGGAATCACTTCTGAAGGAAAGAATTGTCAAGTATCTAGAGGCCAGGGGGCATAGGACCCAAGGCAGCATGGATTCACGGCAGGAAGGTCATGCCAGACAAATCTGATAGATTTCTTTGACTGGGTGACCAAAGTAGTAGATCAGGGAGTGGCTGTGGACATAGCCTACTTAGACTTTAGCAAGGCATTTGACACAGTCCCACACAAAAGATTAATATACAAGTTAGCTAGCCTGAGAGTGGGTCCCAAGATGACAGCCTGGGTAAAAAATTGGCTGGAGAATAGGACACAGAGAGTAATAGTAAATGAAGTCCACTCTGAAGAAAGGGAGGTTACTAGTGGGGTACCGCAGGGTTCAGTATTAGGACCGGTCCTCTTCAATGTCTTTATAAGCGACATTGCAGAGGGACTGGAAGGAAAAGTATGTCTCTTTGCAGATGACACAAAGATCTGCAACAGAGCTGATGCACAAGGTGGGGTGGAAAGGATGAAAAGGGACTTGGCAAGGTTAGAGGAATGGTCAAATGTACAGCAGCTTAGATTCAATGCTAAGAAGTGCAAGGTAATGCACTTGGGAAACAAAAACCCAAGGGAAGAGTACACAATGGGGGGTGAGATATTAACAACAACAAAATGGAAAGGGACCTGGGGGTAGTCATATCAGATGACCTAAAGGTGGGCCAGCAATGTGAAAGGGCAGCAAGGAGGGCTGGGGGATACTGGGATGCATGGGAGAGGCATCACTAGTAGAAAACAGGAAGTTATTATCCTCTGTACAGACAGCTGGTCAGACCCCATCTGAGTACTGCGTGCAGTTCTGGAGACCAGTCTTAAAGACATAGATCGGATGGAAGCTGTCCAGGAGGCAACTAAAATGGTGCAGAGTCTGCATTGGAAGACATATGAGAGAGACCTAAGGAGCTTAATATGCTATAGCTCTCGAGGAAAGGAGGAGAGGGGACATGATAGAAACTTTTAAGTACCTCAAGAGAATCAACAAAGTCCAGGAGGGTAGCATCTTTCAAAAAAGAGATGTGCAAGAACAAGGGGCACAATTTGAAGATGGAGGTGGCTCAGAGGTAATTTAAGGAAGTATTTTTCTGAGAGGTCGTGGATGTATGGAGCGGCCATCCGGAGGAGGTCGTGGAGTCAAAAACAGTGGTGGAATTCAAGCATGCATGGGACAGTCATAAGGCAATTCTAGGAGGTGGGGGTAGGAAGAAGTAGGCTGCTGGTTAACTAGGATCTGCAGCTTATCCAGTAGGCAGGGAAATGGGCAGACTGGGTGGGCCAAGCGGTCCTTATCTGCCGTCAAATTCTATGCTTCTATGTTTCTAAGCCATGTCTCCATTCCCACCTCACAGAGCAAATGACATGCCGCTGCTCCCACAACCGATAGATTGCTGATCAGCTGCTACTTGCTCTTGGGCCTGGGCTCCCCCGGGTCCAGGCCTCTTCCCCCTCTCTCAACCAACAAAGGGCAACTTATCTGTTCCATTTCCTTGCCTTGGTTCCCACCTGCCCCACCCACCCCTCTCTACCCCTGCACTTCTCTTTCATCTTTTACCTACTCATGTCTGTCCTTTCCAATACGTATGCCATCCAATTTTAAATTTTGTTAATGCTAAATGTCTGACTGTAATAAATCTGACCTGATCTTTGTACCCTTACCCTTTGTCTAAATATGTATAGCCTGTATTGCACCCATTGTGAAATGGAACTTTGACTGTATGTGCATAGTATATACAGTACCCAGTATGATGTGGAACCTTTGCAAATGAGCTTGTGGCTCAAAGGTTGACGTCAGTGGTGGGCAAGGCAATGGAATTACTGTGGAAGGAAAGGACTGGAGAATACCTTGTTGCTGGTGGTCTATAGGATCCGAGGCAGTATGGTTTTACGGGGGTCTTGTCAGACTAACCTGCCAGGTCAGGTGAACTGTAGCTGTAACTGTAGGTGAACAGGTGTCTGTAGCTTAGTTTTTGTGGATTTACATGGTTTTCTGCTTGGAGTAACTACACCATTCTTGCTCACTACATCCATGAAAGTCTCCTGAACTGTATTTCTGCAAAACATCACAACCAGGTATCTGCGTTTTTCATTTAAAAATCAACTTTTTGGAAGCTATCCCAAGCAAAACATAAGTCAAGCAATTAAGTCTGACAAACTCAGTGACTCTAGGTCTGATTGAATCCACATTTTCATCTGACCTGCTCCATGATCTGTATGTGGGCTTTTCAACAACCTCTTTGAATGACAAAGAAGCATGCAGACAAAAGTTTTTCACATCCTGCATATGCACAGGCACAGTTCATCACCTTAAGAAATTCTAACACATTCTGTGACTCTGGACCTCAGCTGTTGATAATTTCTTTTGGCATATGACTTAACCACCAGGTATCTACAAGATGCTGAAATCCTTTCTCCTACAAATTCTCCTTATGCTGCTCCTGCTCTCAGGAAATGTTCACCCCAACCCAGGATCACCTGGGCAGCCAGCAATGGCACCAAGCAGAAGGACTGGGACACTCACCATGGCATCCATCAATGCCTGCAGCATCCTCAACAAACTTGACTCCCTCCAAACATGGATCCTACAGCACAACCCTGATGTCCTCTCAGTTGTGGAAACATAGCTAAACCCTAAAATCCCTGATACCTCAGTCTCTATCCCTGGCTACTGCATTTTCAGGCAAGACAGGATTGCTAAACGGAGCGGGGGCTGAGCCATCTATCTTAAGGATACCCTTATGGGTCACATCATCCCATCCCTAGCCTGAGCAACTCCTCTCAGGTCCTCACAATCAAAATCCTCCTTGGTGCACATAACAAGGAACTCACTGTCATCTCAGTTTACCTACCCCAAGAGACCAGGCTGCTGGCTTCCATGCATCATGGAATATCTAAGGGTCCAGCAACATAAATCTGAAACCATAATCATGGGTGATTTAACATTAACTGGCTCTCCGCTGAGGCCGCTACCTATAAGGATGCAGCCGCGGTGCATCACCTCACTCAACTGGTCAATGCCCCCACTAGGTGTAACTATAGCACAGGCTCCCTTACACTTCTAGACTGGATTCTATCTAACTGCCCTGAACGCATCTCCAATGTTTCTGTACTCCCGGATACAAGTGACCACTCGACTGTCATCTGCTCCTGGTCAAACAAATACCACAAGCCCAATACCAAGCTTATCTATGCCAGGGTTATCAAACAAGGGCACCTCCAGCTGTTAAAATCCCATCTAACCAGGCTGAACTGGGCAGTGCTTGACTCCTTCAATGACACCAACAAAGCTCTGGACCTATTTATCAAACATTTCAACGAAGCCTGTGACATCTATGCACCAGTGAAAAAGATGAAGGTCAAAGGACAGACCAACCCCTGGGTTACGACTGACCTTTTAACTCTGCTCAAGCACAGAGACCACCTCTGGCATTGTGCTCATGCAACTCCGACGCAAGTAAACATACAATTACACAAAGCAACCAGAAATGATTGCACTCGAAGAATACCGAATGCTAAATGCAGCTATTACAAAGAGGCTCTGACCAACTCTTGGGGTCAGGGAAACAAATTCTGGAACAACATGAAAGAACTCACAGGCAAGGATCTTAAAGCACCACCCACTATGCTCAACCTTCATGGCACTCCTACACTCTACCTAGGTATCATCACCAGCACTTTTAATAATGCATTTACAACCTGGACAGTGTCCTTCCACCAAATTTTTTCGGCGACCTCCCCTCTAGCTCCTCCCAAGTTCCCCCAACTAGAACACTACAACCCCAAAGTTTTTTTTTAAGGAGGTCCCACCACAAGTAGCTAGAAAATACATTCAAAAGGCCATCGGCAAACAAGGGTACAGTGGTGACTCCCTTGACCTGAAACTGCTGGCACAAGTCCTCGATGAAATCTTAGAACCACTTACAAAGATCTTTAATCTCTCGCTTAGATTGGGCCATTTCCCCTCTCTCTGGAAGAAAGCCACTGTCACACAGGTTCACAAAAGCGGAGCTAGGACACTGCACACCAATTACAGACCTATCTCACTCCTCCCCCACTATCCAAAGCGCTGGAGCGAATAGTGTCAGACCAACTAGTTGAATTCCTGGATAAGTACAATGTACAGTGCCCAGAGCAGTATGGCTTCAGAAAAGGGCACAGCACCACCACTGCACTACTGGAATTTACAGCCTTCATCCATGCCATGCTTGACAAAGGGAATTGTGGAGGGGCAGTATTTATAGACCTTACCAAGGCATTCAGCACAGTTAACCACCCCCTACTGCTCAAGCAACTGTCCTCTATTGGGATCTCCAGCGATGCCCTTCCATGGTTCACCAGCTACCTTGATAATTGGATCCAATGTGTAAGGATTGCAGGGATCTCTTCGGATGAGAAACCGGTCCACTCCGGAGTCCCCCAGAGGTCTATTCTGGCCCTCTACTCTTCTCCCTCTTCATCAACAATCTCCCCAGTGCCTGCCACCAAAAAATATTACTATACGCAGATGATACAGTCCTGTTTTGCAGCCACCATGACATTACAGTCCTTGAATCCCAGCTGCAGTTCGACTTCAATCGCATCGAAGACTGGTTCAGTTCTCATAAACTTGTCCTGAACCACAGCAAGACTAAAGCCATGTCCTTCTGTAACCAACAGAGCAGGCACAACTCTCTGTCCCTCACCATCAAGAACCATGCTGGGAACCCACTCGAACATGTCAAGGAGTTCAAGTACCTTGGTATTACCCTGGATAGTACCCTCTCCTACACTCAGCATATTGACACTGTTGCCAAGACCGCAATATACGGATTGGACTACTACACAAACACAAGCACTGTATGCCTGTGGATGCCCTTAAACTAGCCATCTACAGCTCTGTCACCTCTATCATTGACTATGGCCTTGCCATCTATGGCTCTGCCTCAACAAGTGCCCTCCACAGGATCTCAGTTGCTCTCAACAAAGCCTGTAGACTATTGACTGGTGCAGCCCGACAAACTCACACCTGTGACCTCTATGCACAGGCCAGCTGGCTACCCCTATGCAGCAGAATACAATACCAGACCTGCCTACTTACCAAAGATTCTCCTTGGTCTCATGCCACCTGGTGTTAGCTCACTCCTTACTACCTACAGTGGCACTCAACAAAGCAGTGGTGCCAATCTCTAACCTTTCAGGTTCCCAGATGTCGTACCTCCATGGGTCAATGGTCCTTTATCTATAGAGCCGCTCAATGGTTCAATTCCCTCAATAAAGAAGCACTTTCCTCTACTACACTTGGACTCTTCAAAAGGAATCTCAAACTTTACTTCACCTCTACCACTCAATGTGACTGCTTCTCTGAACAGAGATCTCTCTAAACACCTCCCAGCTCACTCATGTCTCACAGCCCGCCCTTTCCCAATCTCATTCCCTCTGGCACTGGGCCTTCCTTGTGACTCCTTTCCTGCTTCACATCTTCACTGGTACAAGACATTTTCCACCACCATTGGACAGTGGCCCATTAGCCTGCCAACTTCCTCTCGATTAGCATGCCTGCAATAGTAACTGCCTTTGGTGCCTCTATCTCTTATTGTTACCGCAGCCAGCTGCCTATTCAAGCTGCTCATTTTATGAATATTATCTCAAAGTATGTTATAACTGAGTATCTTTATTTTTTCTTTTAGTTGTTTTGGTTATTTATTGTGCATTCTTTTACTGCCTCTGTATGTATGTTGACCCTCATCCTTTGACGTGGAACCTTTGTAAACGAGCAGTTTCTGCTCAAAGGTATTTGTAATCCGAGAATTTAATAAATAATAATAACCCGATCAAGTTCTTTAACTGGGTAACCAGGGTAGTGGATCAGGGAGGAGTTGTGGATGTGGTCTACCTGGATTTTAGCAAGGCCTTCGACACTGTTCCACATACTGTAAGAGACTGGTAAACATGCTAGAAAGCCTAGGAATAGGGACTAATGTACTGTAGTTAAATGGGTAGCAACTTGGCTAGAAAATAGGAGTCAGAGAGTGGTGATAAATGACATCCACTCCAGAGTAGGCAAGGTGGCCAGTGGAGTGCTGCAAGGGTCAGTACTAGGCCCAGTCCTCTTTAACATATTTATTAGCGACATCATCATAGGTCCCAAGTTTCTTCAACTGTAATGCTGGTCACTGCGGCCAAGCTGGGGTCGAGTGTGTGTGTGTGTGTGTGTGTGTGTGTGTGTGTGTGTGGTGCTCTGAAAATTATAATGTGAACTAAAGCTTTTAAATTGCAGTTAGAATCAACACCCCAGTCTGGTCTGCCTTCCTTTACTCTGCAGCATGCCTGTTTTAGCCACCTGACCACTCACATTAATATCTGCATTTCACGGTGCTCTTAATAAATTAAATGTTTTTTTTGTTTCATTATTTTAAACTAGTAAGCCTTAATCTACGACAAAGGAGGGCTCTACTAGAGAATTGATGCCTGGTTGGGGGCTGGTGCACAAGGCCACAGGCCGAGTGCATCCAACCACCAACCAGGCATTAATTACATAGATAGATACATAGATACATAGACAGTGTCGGAAGATAAGGGCCTATGGCCCACCCAGTCTGCCCATTTGAGCTTGTAAGTTCAGTTTGTTTTCCTAGAAGTCTGTTGCCCCTTATCCCTGACCTCCAGAATTCCTTTATGTCTATCCCATGCATTCTTAAATCCCGTGATTGTTTCAGCCCCCACCACTTCCTCTGGCAGGGTGTTCCATTGTCCACCACCGTTCTGTGAAGAAATTCTTTCTCATGTTTCCTCTGAATCGCCCCTCCCTCCAACTTCATCCCATGCCCTCTTGTCCTGGAACATCTTTTTTGCTTAAAATAGTGTTTTCCTGCACCCTGTTCCTCCCTGTAAGATACTTGAATGTCTCTATCATATCCCTCTCCCTCCTCTCCTCCAGGAAGTACACGTTCAGTTCTTTCAACCTGTCTTCATAGGACTTGTGATGCAATCCATGCACCATCTTTGTTGCCCTCCTCTGAACCTTCTCTACCCTGTCTATGTCCTTACTTAGGTATGGTCTCCAGAACTGTACACTGTACTCCAGGTGGGGCCTCACTAGTGTCTTGTATAGTGGAATTATGACCTCCCTTTTCCTGCTGGTGATGCCCCTGCCTATACATCCCAGCATCCTATTTGCTTTACCTGCTGCCTTGTCACACTGTTTCCCTACCTTGAGGTCATCAGAGATGACAACCCCAAGATCCCTTTCCTGCTTGGTGCATGCTATATCCTCACCCCCAACTGATATATTGTGCCAGGGTTTTGTCCTGTCATATGCATTATCTTGCACTTCTTTGCATTGAATTTCAACTGCCAAACCCCTGACCATTCTTCAAGTTTCTGCAGGTCGCTTCTCATTCTGTCTACACCCTCTGGTGTGTCTACTCTGTTTCAGAGCTTTGTGTCATCAGCGAACAGTGAAATTCTGCCTTCTAGATCCTGCAATGCTCACTGATGAAGATGTTGAATAGGACCGGTCCCAGCACTGATCCCTGTGGTACCCCACTGGTCACTCCCTCTGTGTGAGTGACAGCCATTTACCACCGCCCTCTGTGTCCTGCCACCCAGCCAGTTACCTACCCACCACTACTGTCCTGCCCACACCCATATTCCCCAGTTTGTGTAATAGTCTTCTATGTGGCACAGTGTCAAAGGCCTTGCTGAAGTCCAGATAGGCCATGTCCACTGCCCTCCCTGATCCACCTCCTAGTCACCCAGTCAAAAATTCAACGAGGTTGGTCTGACATGACCTCCCCTGTGAAACCATGCTGCCTTGGGTCCTGTAGTCCATTGACAACCAGATGTTCCACCAATCTCTCCTTCAGTAGTGCTTCCATGATCTTCCCCACTACCGAGTTGAGGCTGACTGGTCTGTAGTTCCTGCTTCCTCTTTGTTCCCACTTTTGTATAAGGGACTACATCTGCTGTCCTCAGTCTTTGGGTACCTCCCTGTTTCCAGTGATCGGCTAAACAGGATAGCCAGAGGTTCAGCCACCATCTCTTAGTTCTTTAAGGACCCTGGGTGCACTCCATCTGGCCCCATTGCTTTATCAACTCTTATTACTTCCAGTTCCTTCAGGACCCTTTCTCGTGTAAAGGACTTGTGTCCATTTCTGCACCATTCTCACCCTTGGCTCCCTTCAGACCCATTACCCTCCTTTTCCTCAGTAAAGACAGGCAGAAATACCTGTTCAATATGTCAGCTTTACTGTTGTCATCCTCCACACGCCCCATCCTCCCCTTCAGTCTCACTATCCCTCCTTTGTCTTTCTTTCACTTATGTACCTGTAAAGGTTTTGTCCCTCTACCCACTGATTTTGCAATGTGTTCTTCTGTCTGAGCTTTGGCTTCCTTACTGACCTCCCTGCCTCCCTTTGCTTGTCCTGGTACTTCTCCCTATCCCCTTCTGCCTGTGTCTTTTTGTATTGCCTAAATGCAATCTTTTGCGTCGCTTTCTTTGCTACTCTTTGGAAAACCATAATGGTCTCCTCTTCCTTTTCCTCTTGCTAACCTGCTTAATGCATAATTCTGTTGTTCTTGTAATCCCAATTTTAAATACTGCCCACTGTTCCTCAACCCCTGATTCCTGTCCCATTCCCCTTAATGCCTCTTTCAAGTATCTCCCCATTTTCCCAAAGTCTGCCCCCCTAAAATCCAGGATACGTGTTTTTGTGTGGTTTGGTTCTGCTCTTTCTGTGATTTCAAACCACAATGACTGGTGGTCACTGTTTCCCTGGTGCTCCCCCACTGTTACCCCCATCACATTGTCCCTGTTTGTGAGCACAAGGTCCAGTATTGCCTTCTGCCGAGTTGGTTCCATGACCAGTTGCTTGAGGAAGGCACCCTGAAGGGAGTCCAGGATAAATCTGCTCCTAGTTGATGCTGCTGCTGGGATGCTTCAGTCCACATCTGGAATATTGAAGTCTCCAACCAGTACTACCTCACCCTTGTCTGCCATCCTTTGGATGGCTAGCATCAGCTCCCTATCTGTTTCTTCCTCCTGGGCAGGTGGTCTATAGACCACACCTGTGTGGATGGCTGTCCCCATTTTCCTTTCCAGCTTAACCCACAGTATCTCTCCCCCATTTTGTTCCTCCTGGATCTCTGTGGCCCTTATGTCATTTTTCACATACAGTGCCACTCCTCCTCCCTTCCTGCCTGCTCTGTCTCTTCTGAATATGTTGCAGCCAGGTATGGCCATCTCCCAGTCGTGGTTATCATTACACAGGTTTCAGTGATGGCCACAATGTCCAGGTCTGACTGTACCATGACAGCCTCCAGATCTTCCATCTTGTTGCTAAGGCTCCTGGCATTTGCACACATGGCTTTCCATGATTTGACCTCCCTAGACTGTTTCACTGTTCTACTCCAGCCCCTTCCTTGGTTGTCATTTATCCCTGGTTCTCCTTGCTGTCTGCCCTTCTGCTGAATTGCCCCTTTCTGCTTATCCACCTCTTGGGCACTAATCTCCATCTTTTGCACACTGCTTTGCAGAGATAGCCACTCCTCTGGTTCACTGGTTCCACTGGGCTAGTGGGGGGTGAGCAAGTAGGTACCCTCCTTGCTGGCTCACACCCCTTTGCTAGTTTAAATGCTTGTCAATGTAGCATTTAAACTTATCATTGAGTGCTTGATTCCCTCCAGGATGGATGCAGGCCGTCAGGCTTGAACAAACCTTCATCCCTCCAGGTGGGTCCCCAGTCACCAATGAATCCAAACCCTTCCTCACAGCACCAGTTCTTCAACCATGAGTTAAAGTTCCTGGTGCATGCACTCCTATGCTCTCCCTTGCCTCTCACAGGTAGTACTTCTGAGAAAGTGACAGAAGTAGCTACTTGCTTGAGACCCCTCCCCAGTTTCCTAAACTCTTCCTGAACTTCCTTTGGCTTCCCATTTGCCAGGTCATTAGTACCTAGGTGGATAATGACATCCAGCTCACCCTCCTGTCTTGCCTTCCCAGTGATCCCCAGGATCTTCCTACCATCCCTCCATGCCGTGGCACCTGGTAGGCACCTCACCTCCCTGTCCTCCCCCTCCTGTGTTCCCAGCTGGATCCCTCTTATGATGGAGTCCCCCACCAGGATTCGCTTTCTCCTCCTCTGGGGTCCACTGTTTTCCCCGCTGAGGTCACCTCCTTGGCTAACCTCCACATCCTTTCCTTCCACTTCTCTGGGTACCTCTATTTGGTTGTCCTCATTTGCCAGTGTGGCATACGAGTTCTTGAGTGGAATAGGATCTGGGATGTGCCTCTGCCTGACTGCTGTAACCCTCCCTGAGCCCACTGTCATCCAAGTGCTTCTCGTTCTCGGCATCCTTTGAAGCAGTTGCATTGGACTGGGTGGTCCCTGGATAGGGGTGATGGTACTCCTGACCCAGTTTACTTCCGCTCTGAGTCTGGCTCGTCATCCGAGTCCAGAGGATGCATGCAGATGGGCAGCACCTCAGGAGTCCAGAAGGTCTGCCTGACTATGCCTGCCCCACAGTCACTGCTTTGCACCACTCCCCACATTATACTGCAATTCCACTACTTGTCTGCTACTGAAGCTCTCCTAGTTCCCTTTTTATTAATTTACTGTACTAAAAATCCTGCCACTGATCCTCAGATATTTTTTTTTAAAGAAAAAGAAACCAATAAATAAATAAATGAGTCAAAACACTTGTCGTGCTGAGGGTGGGCTTCTTCCCCCTTATGCCCCTCCTACTTCACACCCCTTACTATACCCTGTGTTTAGCTCCTGTCAATCAGATTTAACAGGGCATATAATTAAGAGTTGGGGAAGGGAGGGGGGTGAAAATTTGCAGCAATTAAAGACAGCACAGAATTACACCACCACTATGTTTTAAATTTTCAACAGCCCAAAAACAATTATAAGTAAAGACAACAAAGAAAGTATAGTGTCACTAAAAGCCCACAATCTAAGTTTAAAAGAAAAATAGCAATTACCAGTTACTCTAAAGCACTGAATTGAATATGTTTCCTTCCTTCCCTTCTGGCTTCTTCTGAGAAAATAAAACTCTGCTTGCTTCTTTAACTCTGACTAAGCCCCACCTCCAGTTATCACGTAGCTGAGGTCAGAGGCCAGACAATTAACACCCTTCACCAAACTACAGGGCAGTCAGACAAGCCAAGATAAAATTTGCAGCAATTAAAGACAGCACAGAATTACACCACCACTATGTTTTAAATTTTCAAAAGCCCAAAAACAATTATAAGTAAAGACAACAAAGAAAGTATAGTGTCACTAAAAGCCCACAATCTAAGTTTAAAAGAAAAATAGCAATTACCAGTTACTCTAAAGTACTGAATTGAATATGTTTCCTTCCTTCCCCTTCTGGCTTCTTCCCCTAGTGGAGTCTGACTTTGGAGTGGATTAATGCACTTGTAACATAGTAAGCACACGATGAGTGCTGTTACAGGTGAATTACATGTGGGAAACAAATGAAGAGCAACTGACAATATTGCTTCATACAATATGTTATGCTCTTCAGCTCTGCACTTTTCACTGACTACATAGGCTCTGTAAATGTATGACTATGCGCATGCACATTGCCTACTGTATATCTTTTTACATTGTAACTGCAGTTTTAATACACCTTGCACCGTTATGTTTTTTTATCATATGAGACACAAAGATAACAGAAACAGTTACCTGCGTTTATAAATACACTGTTCTGTTCAATCGTCCTGTTAGATTTTACTTCCAATTCAGTTGTGCATTATGAGTAAAGTACAGTTATTTGCATATCTCTGTATGGCAAAAGATGGTCTAATACACATATGCAAATGTTGCTACTCTGCTCATGATGCATGAGTGAATTGGAACAAAAAGATAAGGTGATGACTGTGCTTATAAACCCAGGTAACTTTTCTATGGTTTGTCTTTCTTACTGTACATCTACCGATTTTACTTTGCAATGCCTACTTGCAGTGTTATCTGGCCAGTTTCTCCTTTTGCCATGATATGCTTTCACATCAGGGACACTGACTGCAAGAGTCCCTGAGGTCCATTAGATGGGTGGGTGGGAAACAATAAACCAAGATGGAGAGCAGTGAGAGGAGGTAAAGGAAGAGACAGCAGTCAGTGGAGGTTTCATCAGCTCCCTCTCGACCACGGTCTCCATGGGATTGCTGGCGTCAGCCATGAGCGCGGTGCACATGGTGGTTAAATGATTTGTACGGCATGTTCCTGATGCCAACCGTGGTCTAATTGTTTGTTTAGCGTGCTGCCGAGTGCACTACCGGGCATTGTGGCTGCAAACAGTACTACATTCTGAAGCGGACATTACTAGGGAATTAATTCCTGCTTCGGTTTGCACCAATCTAACATTTATTGTCATGTTACAAGGATGCTTTCCCCCTGCATCAGTTACTGTCTCAGACCAGCTGCTGTAAGACTCCTACACTGTGCACATCTGTCAGACTGATGATCAAAGACCCCCCCATGATCCAATCGTCCCTAGTCAGTGTCTGCAATCCCCTGCCAGACACAGTCAAGCTCATGATACACTTCTTTACTACTAATAAAATTTAATTTTGTACAAGACTAGATAGCATGAATATTATAGCAAAATCCAATGTGACCAAACTACTCAGGGCTTACTGAACACCAGGCTTTTAGCTGGATTGCCTTTCATAGGCTCACTGCACAGTACAGTACAGGACCACATCCTGGACCATGCAAATTCTTCCTCGACTTCTTAGTGGGACACCTCATGGTCCTCCTGATTCAGGGAGGTCATCTGAACGTCAAACACTGCTGCAATTATATTTAATAAAATACCAGCATTTTTAACTATAAATTCCAGCTGACTTCTCAGCCTGAATTCGGTCCTTGAATCTGCTGCCATGCCTGCTCAAAAAGAGTACATTCGCACGCACAGGAGGATGTCTGTAACTGTGCACTTTGACTGAGTGAGCCAGGTGGCCGGGAATGAATACTGCGAGCGCACACTCACAAGAAGAATTATTTTAGTGCTGAGGGAAAGAGAACAATTTAGCAGGTTTGCCTGTCAGTGTGTGGGTGAGCAGGTTTGTTGATGTTTTTTGGGATCTGACCCAAGAAATGTGGGTCACCTGGGGGGGCTATGCATCACAGAAGGACTGGTAGGGAAGGTATACCTATTTGCAGATGACACAAAGCTCTGCAACAGAGTAGACACACCAGGGGTTAGAAAGAATGAGGGGTGATCTACATAAGCTGAAAGAATGGTCAAGGGTCTGGCAGCTGAGTTTCAATGCATAAAAGTGCAAAATCATGCACTTGGGACACAGAAACCTGGGGGCAACATACCAATTGGGGGAATGGTATTTGCAGTCACAAAGCAGGAATGTCTGATAACCTGAAGGTAGCTAAACAACTTGGAGGCAGTATAGTGCAGTGGGTTAAGGCTCTGAGCTGCAGATCTGGAGACCTGGGTTTGAATCCCACAACTGCCTAGGTGCATACTGTGTGATCCTGAGCATGTGAACATACGAAATCTGCCAGCAGACAAAGGCGTTGAGGTCTACCAAGTCTACTCGAATGTGCAGCTAGCACCCCTTATTCTGCTGCTGCCCCTTCCTCACCACCCTGACCCTCCCCCTTGCCCTGTCCCAGACCCTTTTGAAGCAGTCCACTGTTCTACTGGATACCACTTCAGCTGGTAATGCATTTCACCCAGCTACCACCCTCTCTGTAGAAAAGTATCTCCTCATCTCCCTTCTGAACCTTCCTCTCTCCAGTCTCATATCATGGCCCCAGTTGTCCCTCCCCTTCCTTACTTTGAACAGCCCCTCCGTACCTGTCTTGTTTATTCCTTTCCTGTACTTAAAGGTTTCAATCATGTCCCCTCTGTCCCTCCTCTCCTCCAGCAAGTACATGTTCAACTCCCTCATCCTCCTCTCATATGGTAAGTCCCCCAGCCCCTTGGTCATCTTTGTCACCCTGCGCTGCACCCCCTCCAGTAATTTAATGTCCCTCTTCAGATACGAGCACCAGTACTGCACGCAGTACTCCAGGTGCAGTCTAATGATCTATAGAGTGGCAGAATCACTTCCCCCACTCCTCGAGGATATACCCTTTGCAATGTAACCCAGCATTTTGTTGGCCTTTGCAGCTACCTTCCTACATTGTGCCAAGTTGTTCATTAACCCTGTAATGAGCACCCCCATATCCTTCTCCTCCTCTGTCTTGGCTAGCTGCACTCCCCCCAGCTGGTAACTCCTCCTTGGGTTCTTAAGTCACTTAACTTCCTTGTGCTCCCAGATCACATCTGGAAACAAGCTTCGGCTTAGTGTGCTACTCCTGGTTAAACAATGTTCCCTCCCCCCCCTTTCCCAAACAGTGTGACAAGGCAGTGGGAAAGACTAATAGGATGCTGGGCTGCATAAGCGGGGAATCAACAGCAGAAGGAGGGATGTAGTGATACCCCTGTATAAGTCACTGGCGAGACCACACCTTGAGTACTGTGTCCAGTTTTGGAGGCCCCATTCTTGAGAAGGACATAGATAGGGTGGAGACAGTTCAAAGGAGAGCAACCAAAATGGTGCAGGGCCTGCATCAGAAGTCCTTCGAAGAAAGGCTTAAGGAGCTGAATTTGTACTCCCTAAAGGAAAGGAGAGAAAGTGGGGATATGATAGAAACATATAAATACCTTTCAGGTAAAAACAGGATACTGGAAGGTAGCATTTTTCAAAGAAAAAGATGCTCAGGGACAAGGGGTCACACTATAAAAATGGAAGGGGGGAGGCTCAGAGGAAATGTAAGGAAGTTCTTCACAGAGAGGGTGGTGGATGCATGGAATGGCCTCCTGGCAGTGGTGATAGAGGCTAAAATGGTTATAGGATTCAAGAAAGTATGGGACAGATACAAGGGGATCTTGGAAATAAGGTGGGGGGAGACCAAAGACTGAGTAGGGTCTGCAGTGTAGCTGTAGGTAGGAAAAAAAGGGCAGACTGGATGGGCCATGAGGTCCTTATCTGTTGACATCTTCTATGTTTCTGTTTCTATGTAAGCTGGTGTAGCTGGCTGGAAAGTTTTCAATTTTAGGACAGGCCAGACGAATCTAGAAGGAGAGGCAGGAAGCTTACTTAGTGGCCAAGATGCAAGAGGTTTATTTACATGGGATAAGAAGAATAACAAACTAACTGTTTTTGACAGTGCTACAGGATAATAAACAACAACAAAATATGATTTGGACCAACAGATGGTCAAACCCAGAACAGGAGGATTAAACCCTTTAAGTTTAAGTCTTGCATGCACTTGACCGAGATGACAAATGGCAGACAAACCAAGCTTGGACTTTGCGCTGTCGACTGATCAGCAGGTGGGCGTTGACCCCACAAAATGCTTTTACAAACAGGCCATAGTGGGGAGTCCCCCAGATGAACAAAACACAAAGAGGAACACTGCTAGCTGGACAATGAAAAGCTTAAAAACCACAAAGGAGCTTGCACTAGGACGGGGTGCCATGGAAAACTCAGACTCAAAAACACAAATCCAGGCACTCACCACCACAAAAGAACTAAGCCTAGAAGGGAAACATTTTAAAAAAGGTTTATTAAATTGCAATTTAATAAACCTTTTTTAAAATGTTTCCCTTCTGGACTAAGTTCTTTTGTGGTGGTGAGTGCCTGGATTTGTGTTTTTGACAATGAAGAACTTATAGATCCTCTGTGGCTTTGGGCAAGGAGCTGAAGACTTTTGGTTAGCAGATTTTTTTTTGGATGATCTGCAGCAATGACCACTGGTAGGCCCCCTACACTCGGGACACCTTCCAGGAAAGTACTGTTACCGATGTGACCTTTAGGTGGTCTCTACGGAGTGACACGGGCATGCACACACTTACGGATGGCCGGCAAAATAAGAAACGGGCATGCACGATGTTAACTATGGTCCCTTATGCTTGAGCCAGGGCAATTCCTAGGCTGACTCACTACTGGATACCTTACTAGTGGCTTTTTACCACTTGCTGTTGCAGGACTGATGCTGGAACACTGGTGGCAGAACTTTGAGATAGGCTGATGTCACTGGAGGCGGTTCTGCTGCAGATGGCAGATGGGCCGGGGACCTCTCTGGGCCAGCGTCAGGCTCTGCAGAAGCTGGTTTGGGCAACCAAGGCAATGCCAGGCGTCAGGTACACAAGGATGTGATTTGAGAACACACAGTTTAGTAACCAGCAAACAGTTTAGGTTTTGGCAAACAATTTAGTTTGTGACATGGGTACAGTCTCTAGGGGGCACTAGGCTGGCTACTGTGTGGCCCAGTTTAGGGGCTCTGAACACCTTTATGTAATCCTGTGGGCAACATGGGCTATAGGACTATCTCATTAATGGCCACCCCTGGGCCTGGTTTTTGAAACTATGCCCCAGTCCTGCCCTTCTCATGAATATTAATTGACCTACTGCACCTTGGGTAGGACCTTGTCCACTCTGCCCACTAATTAAAATGCATGAGGACCTGGACGCTAGACTCTCCCAGCTAGCCACTTCTTTTGAAGGGCCCCACCTGCAGTTCAATGGGAGGGGATAATCTCTCTACGCAACGCCCCCATCCCAGCTCAACGTCACTTAGCTGTTCATTTGGACACTGAGCTGAACGTTGTGGGATCCTGCGAACACCTTGGTTTTTGTTTGCATTTCTGTTGTCCCTTGCTCCTTTTGTTTCCCTCCTGCTCCCTTTCTTTCCTTGCTTTGCTGGTCCTCGCTGCCCCCCCCGCCCATTGCTCCTTCCGGCTTTGGCTCCGGCCCTCCTGCCAGGCTTGTGCCCCCCCCCCCGCCTTTCTGAGCTCCTTTTCTCTGGTTGTCTACCTTGCCCTGCCATTTGCCATTCTGGCTTGGGCAGTTCCTGCTTTCCTTCCTGTTTTCCTCCGCTGCGCTGAGCTCCATTGCACTGCCTGCTCCTTTTTCTGGTCCTTGTTTTCCCTCTTGTTTCAGCATTCTTCCCATTTCTGTCCATCCCTTCAGTGCTGCTTTTCTCCCTGTCTGGCCTGCGTGCTGCCCCGGCTTCCCCCTGTTCCTGGCCTCCCCTTTTGCGTGCCTGTTTCTTCCCTTGCTTTACTTGTTTTAGGCCCTCTGGGCCAACCAGTATGTCCCCCCCCCATTCTCCTCCCCTGTTCCCGGCAGCTTTGCCCTCTTACCTTTGCTTTTTGGGCATTTCTGTCCATATCTTCCATGTCCTGGGATACATTCCCTGCTCTCTTCCCCTGTGTTGTTGCTCTCATCTCCTGCTCCTTCTTTCCTGTTTTTTTTAAAGCTAGACCACCCCTTAGATTTTAAAGCTGTCCTGTTTTTCCTTTCACCCCAACGTATCGTGCCAGCATATTAAATGTACCTTAGCTTTAGCAAACCACTTATTGTCTACTGCCTGCTCAATTACGCTCTGCACCCACATGGGGTCGCAGCTGCTTGTCTTTGTCCTGTACCTACGTGAAGGTACTTGGATGTCCCCAGCTCACCTTTCTTGTACCTGCGTGGAGGTCTCAGGATTAAGGCTCTGGCCTGCTATTTACTGCTCCCTGTTCCCACATGGAGGTTTCAGGGTTCCTACCCAATCTACGTGGAGGTTCTGAGTAGTCGAGATGTCTCCCATTCCTGGACCTACGTGGAGGCTCCAGACATTTTCTTCCCCTTTTCCTGTGCCGACATGGAGGTTTTAGGAGTTGCTTGGCATCCCCCAAATCAGTAGGGTTGCCACCTATCCGGTTTTTGACCAGATAATCTGGTTTTTAGGGTCCTTATCCAGTCATCCGGTTTTGATTAAATGCAATCCGGTTTTGGGCCATTTTGAGTGCTCGTATATTCTTACAACTGATGTATCAAATCATTCACTGTTTTGGCCGCATTGCGTGTCCAGATTACAAAGAAGTTCTGATGTCACAGTCATTCAGACCTGCCTTTGTTTGTAAAACCAGTCTGTCTGGGAGGTGTAAACTACGGCCATTAAGATCATTAGCAATAAATGAACCTAATCTTTTCCACTCTGAATTTTAAGTATGGTCTTTTACTGCTATGACAGGAAACAGCTTGTATACCTTTATGTGCTCTCATGTGTTTCTTTTTGTTTGTCCTATATTCTGATATGTTTTAGACCCATTTTTGTTAAATTAATAATCTAACTTTTATTGCCTTTATCGTTACATTTGCTCTCATTTTTTGTATTACCCGAACATTCCGTGATATTAGCTACACTTTTACAGGTCATTCAGATAAACAGCATGGAATGGTGTGTCTGAAATTGTGAAATGTCTTAGAAATATGAAAAGAAACAGCAGTAGCTGCTGAGGTAATGGGGAACACAGTTCAGTATTAAGGGTACCACAAGCATCGATAATTAAGTTATCAAAAATTGATCAAAGCATATCAGAATACATGACTGACATGGAAAGGAAAATGGGAGAGTGTTTAACAGAGGGCTGAGCAATAAGCTGTGGATGAGCTTGGCACATCCAGTAGACCTGAGTTTGATTCCCACAACCTCCACTTACATACTGTGTGACCCTGAGCAAGTCACTTAACCTTCCTGTGCTCCTGGGTCACACCTGTAAAATGGGCTATGTGGCCTATGGGAGTTAACCTGGTTGCCAAAGATTAAAAATAAATAACTGAATAAATAAATCAAATAAATAACAGTATAAAAATGATTTCCCTATCACTAGTAATGTTTATTCCAACATTACAAATGGCTTTGGAGGAGGAGTGATATACTCGCCAGTCATAAAAAGGGGGTGGAGCCAGAGGCAGAGTTTGGGGTGTGGTTTAGCATCCGGTTTTCACCTCATCCAAAGGTGGTGACCCTACACATCAGAGGGCTGTGTGTTCTCTAGTTCCTTCCCTGGATTGTTCTCATCTGGACATTCCCGTCTTCATTCCAGATACCCTCTCATTGACATGGCCGCATCAAATCCGGTAGAAGGTCTGTCACCTGCCCCTCCACCTATCATCCAGAAGAAGACTTCCAAGTCCAGATATACTTTGAAAGATTGGACCATTCACTGGTTGATTACTGAGTTATAGAAACTGGGGATTTCATTCTCCTCCTCTGCCAGAAAGCAGGAATTGTTTGATCTATTTGTAGCCGCAAAATCTAAAGAGACTCCTCACCCTGCTTCTCCTCCTTTTACTCCTCCTCCTCCTCAGAATCCAGATGCTGTCTGAAATTAAGGACTTAATTACCCAAATGGCTGCATCCATGAACACTATCCAATCCCTATTACAGCTCTCGAAAACCATATTCCTTTGCAGCCTCCCGTCCAGCCTCTTCCGTTGCTAGTGAATCCTCCTACACCTTTTCCACCCCTGACTCCCAGCTCCAGCTCCTCCATCAGATCCTTCTTCGCCTGCACTCCAAGGTACAAATTCTCAGTCCTCTACATTGCCTACTATATCCCCTATTCATCTAGTCACCAGTCATCTCCACAAGGACATTATCGAAGGAAAGGATGTCAAGTCTGATTTCCATGCTTATTTCCTGCCCTCCATTTCCCATCTTCATGACTAATCCTATTGGAGTGGTGACTCGCAAATTCTCCGGCAAGAGGTGGCTTTTGTTCAACCTTTCTGCTCCATGATCTTCTCCTATTCCCAGTATAAATTCTCTGATCTCTTCCGAAGACTTTTCCCTATCCTATGCTAGGATCGATGATGCAGTTACCATCATAAAGCAGTTCAGCAGAGGTTCTTGGCTGGCTAAAGCAGATATATTGGATGCCTTCAAGCTTCTCCCTATCCATCCTTCCCTATGGCATCTCTACGGCATTGCATGGGATGGTTCATATTACTTCTCAGTGCGCTTAACCTTTGGGTGTAAAAGCAGCCCTAAATCGTTCGATTTGTTTTCGGACTCCCTTTGTTGGCTGCTTCCCAACCTGTGCCACATCCCTACTGTAATCCACTTGCTTAATGACCTACTGTAATCAACTTGCTTGATGACCTACTGTAATCCACTTGCTTGATGATTTCTTGCTCATTGAACCATCCAATTCTCCCCCAGCAGCAAGCATTACTGCCTTGAAGTTGCTTTTTCAGCAACTTTCTGTACCCATTTCCAAACCCAAAACTATCGGTCCTGTAAGTGCCATAGATTTTCTTGGCATCAAACTGGATTCACAGAAGATGGAAGCCAGGTTACCACTCGCCAAGTTACATCGCATTCAAGCCCTAGTTCATTCCTTTTCCACGAGAAAGTCCAGCACTAAACAAGAATTGCTGTCTCTTCTTGATCTAGCCGCAACTGTCCCAGCGTTGCATCTTCATGTTTCCATATTCTCCTCAGCTAGATCAGATTTAGTCATGTGGTCTCACTTCCTCAAATGTTTTATAAAGACATCTCTCCAGATCTTGTGCCAAAAATCTTCACTGATGCTACTCCCACTTGTGGATTTGCTGCCATTTTCGAAACCTCCTGGATTGCTGCCCCCTGGCCACTGGAAATTCTGCAACTTCCCCATTTTTCAGCTACCTCATCCTTATTTGAAATTTACGCAGTTGTAGCAGCCACCTTTACTTGGGGTAATCTCTGGTCTTTGCGTAAAGTTTCCATATTTTTGGATAATGCAGCACTAGTTGACATCATTAACAAAGGCAGATCTGTCTCCTTCCATAATGGTCTTCCTGTGGAGACTGACTTGGATTTCATTACAGCACAGTTTTTCAATTCGTTGTTTCCATATTCCAGGAACCCTTAACTCATTTGCTCCCGGTGGCCATTTTGGGTCGGATCTCACAATGGATGGTTCCGATGCCATATGGCATCTATGAGAACAAATGTGTTAATTCTGCTACAGATTACCTTTCTTGATTTTGTTTCCAGGACTTCTTCATCCTCTATCCTTACCCAGACCCAACCACGACTCCTCCTCCCAGATTCCAGGCCCTAATCATGCCTTGAACTTTTACCTCCACCAAGCTCAGCAAATGATGTGGACTGCTCTATGCTCTTCTACCCGAGCTGCCTATTCAGTAACCTGGAAGAAATATGTTATGTTTTGTGCCATGATGTCAATTGCACCCATGCCTACTTGCATTCCTTACATCTTGGCCTTTATTTCTTACTGCCATAAAACCCATAATCTGAATTATGGTACCATTAAACAATATGTATCTGGAGTTAAATTTTTCCTGTCTCAATCTGATTGGCCTGGTACCTCACTTCTTTCCAACCCTTCAGTCAAGCTGTTATTGTCCAGACTATACAAATCTTCACGTCAGAAACAGTCCAAACGTCAACCTGTAGATGGCACTATCTTCTGACAGTTACTCAACCTAGTTCAAGTTCAGCCATTGGACATCCCTCAGACCTTACTCTTGTCTGCTGCAATATGCCTGGCCTTTTATGGGTTCCTTCACCCTGGCGAATTCAGTCTCATCCCATTCCTCTTCTACCTTCCTCTCTGTGGATACTCTTCACAAACAAGGGGGACCATTATACATTGCATCTTTCATCATCAAAAACAGACAGACTGAAGCAAGGAATACTAATTCCATATTTTCCTACATTCAATAACTGGTGCCCAATTTGGATTTTCAACGAACCGCTCTTCTACCACTCCAAATCCAAACCATCAGACCCGCTGCTACCTTCTTCAACTTCATTTCCATTATCAATGAAAGAATTCATGACTTCAATCAGAAGTCTTCTCCAACACCTCAGATATGACCCCTTTTGCTTTTCAGGTCATTCCTTCTGGATAGGAGCAGCATCAGCAGCATCCAAGAATAACATTTCAGCCCACATAATAAAAAGAATGGGCAGATGGACTTCCTCCTGTTTCGAGACTTATATTCCCAATCCAGATAAAGTACTCCATTCTGCCTTTCAATCTATCTCCTCTTAGCTTGCCAACAGGGAAGGCAACTTGGTAGCCTTGGTTCCCTGGAGATTTCCTCCTTAATAGGGTTTTTTTCCTCTCCTATGAGCTACCGAGTACACTCTCCGTGAGTTGGAGGAGATTCTTTAATTATCCATTTCTCTTTTTGGGCCTTCATTCCTAAACTTTTCAAGCCTCTACAGATGGTGGTAATGAACAAAGGCCAAATCAAAATCAGTAAAGCATCAAGCGCTCCAGTTATACACAAGCACTATTGTCCCCACACATTAAATTGAAGGGCTTCGCCCGCGGTTAAATGGGCAGGGATAATCTTCCTACTTAACGCACCCAGCCCAGCTCAACATTGCTTAGCTGTTCATTTGTCCCTCCACCACCCCTATTCCTCCTTCTCCAGCACTCTTCTCACCCTCCTCGGGCCTTTATTCCTAACATTTTCAAGCCTCTACAGAGGGTGGGAATGAGCAAAGGCCAAACCAAAATCAGTAAAGCATCAAGCACTCCAGTTATACACAAGCACTATTGTCCCTGCACATTGAACTTGGTAGCTGGACCTGGGCCTTTGTTCCCTGAACCTGCTCCTCGGTGTCAACTGTCCCCCATACAGAACATAGGGGCCTTGAGCCCACTGTGTCCACTTTTTCTCCCTGGGGCTTGTAAATCGTGGTGCCTGTTTTCGCAGCAAATAAATTAAAATGCACTTGTGGGATTTGGCCCTTTAGTGGCCTTTTTTTTGGGCACCTGACCCACTGCTTTTAAATTCCCCCTTCTGTTTAGGGCTGTCAGCCCACTAAGCCTCCCTACAAAGTGTCCGTGCTCTGCCCCTTAAATCCTTTCTTTTTGGTTATCCCTCCTCTCCTAGGTGGGCAGTTTAACTAAGGAGTCCACTACACTCCCCTTTTTGTTTACAAGGGTGCTGGCCCTTTAAATTTCTTTTTTTTTTCCTTTTCCCCTTCCCACTTCCCTAGTGCCCATGGTGCGAGTGTAACTAAAATTGGGCACACGGCCCACTCACTGCCATGGGCCCAGGACGTCTGTGCTGCTGGGGGAGGCAGAAAACCTAGCCGGGAAGCTGTGCTCCCATCCAGTTTTTTTCTCAAGCCGCTGCAGCTGCTGGAGTGGATGCAAAGGGTCTGGGGTGTGTTTTCCACCCAGACCAATTTTCTGATGCACCTTTTTGTTCAAACCACCAAAATGGTCCCTGCTGCCTCAGCCTGGGACCTGCGGACCGCGCACATCGGGGAGCTGCACTCCACTCAACTCATGGAGCTCACCAATACTGGCCTATTTCTGGAGGGGAGCAATGCCAGAGGAGCCACGGGTTCACTACAAGTATGTCTACCGCCCATGCTCTTCGAGTCCTCCACCCTCTTAGCCCAGTCGAGAACTCACTTTTTTGGCTACTGTCTGGCCCTTTTGTAGGGCAGGGGAGGTCCTGGCTTCTAGCCAGGGGATTGGGCATGACAAGTCCTTCAGGGAGGGCCTCCTGCCCAAGACCCCCCCCTCAGCAACAAATGGAGCAAAATCAAACAAAGGGACAGGGAGCTGTCGGTGGGACTGCAGGCAAGGTGAGGGGGGATGGAACGAGGGAACTGTCTAAATGAAAAAGAAACTTTTCATGTCAGGGAGAGAGCCCCCATTTATTTGTGGTGCGCTTAACTTCAATGTACTACAAATCACCCCCCCATAAGCATACATGCCCCCATGTATGGGGGTTAATTATTAGTTTGAGTTTTAAAATACAGACAGCACTGTTGTACTATAAGCTATTTACCTAGTCTGCTTGAAAACATTAATTTCTAACTGGTCGACTGTAACATTTTTAACCTACCCAACACAACAAGCCAAGAACAGGGATGGGTGGCCTCAAGGTGCCTTTTGGGAGTGGTTTTTACCTGTCCTTGTCAATCCATCCATCAGTCCTAACAGGAACTGGCAGGACTTTAGATGCATTTGGTGCACTAACATTTGCGTTTCATCCAAGGCTTGGAGCTGCTAGCTATGAATTTTGGGGAAAGATCTATCCACGATGATATACGCGTTTGGTTCCCACCTTGAAGATGACTCTTTATTACTCCAGGACCAGTACTCTTTGACTGACCAGTGACTTAGGCTGTGCTTGAGGAGGTGCTGTTCTTTTCTTTCGAAGGTCCGCTTCTACTGCCAAGACTGACATTTGGATGGGGGTGCGGCCTGCGTGCTCTGTTAACTGATATCAGTTACGATAGCCCAAACTGGATCTGGTTTTTGGTTTGGTTTGGTCTTTGATGCCAGACAAACTCCAGGTGCCTCGGGTGTAGATGCTGGCTGGTTGGCTTATTTAACACTACTGGGGTGTCGAGTCCCAGAGGTCCTGGCAATTTCTGGGGGCATGCATCATTTAGCTGGCTGCACTTCTCCTTTTGCAAGGATGCCTGTAGCTCCTTCAAGTGTCAGCCATGCTCCTCCTTCTTTTGCATCTTAATAAGCAGTGCACAGCTTAGTTTTTTGGTTATAACACCTGGCCTCTTCTTCTTTTTGGCAGAGGACTTATTTGGCCTGTTCCTTAATCTTCTGATCCCATTGTCAGAGACTTTTTTTGAGGTCCTTACATTTCTTCCTCAGCTCGGTATTCTGGGTGGTGTATTGTACAACCCACTGTATAAGCTCCTGGCACCGGGCCTCCTTTTGGGCATTCCACTCTGGAACCTGCTGACTCACCTTACAGATGACAGGACTTGCCATGTATACAGGCTCCTCCAGTCAGGTATTTGGAACTTCGGATGGACCTCCTGAAGCTGCCACGACAGCTCAGTTGTGTTGCTTGATTTTTTCCATCTCACTCCTAGTGTCCTCATATAGCTGGTGCTTTGCCCTTTTGATCTCGCTGCTACTGGGGTCACTTTGCTCACATGGTTGCTGGACAGGCCTCATGGTTTCTTTGCCTGGGTGCATGGTCCTGTCCTGCTCAACCTGTCGATTTGTGCATCTTTGTCCTTGGTTCCTTCTCTTTCTCCCGGACTGGCTTGGACGTGGCCCAACTTGGGGCGGGGCCCTTTGCCTCATCTCTGCGATGAGTGCTGTCAACTCCTGCATTTGATGTGCCAACATGGCCCAGCTCCACTTGCATAGCATGGCAGGGATCCCACTTTATATCTTTTCTTGCAGGCAACTTGGTGTAGGTAGCTTCAAGCTTTGGACTCCTTGTTGTTTTTTATTCTGCTCAGCACCAAATTGTAGCAGGCCAAAAGGTTTTCTAACAATTTTAGGACAGGCCAGACAAATCTGTAAGGAGACGCAGGAAGATTACTTAACGACCAAGATGTAAGAGGTTTATTTACATGGGATAAGAAGAATAACAAACTGATTGTTTTTGACAATGCTACAGGATAATAAACAACAACAAAATACAATTTAGACCAACAAGTGGTCAAACCCAGAACAGGGGGGTTAACTCCTTTTAGTTTAAGTCCTGTGTGCACTTGGCCGAGATGATAAATGGCGGATGAATCAAGCTTGGGCTTTGCAATGAGCCGACTGATCAGCAGATGGGCATTGGCCACACAAAGCACTTTTACAAACAGGCCATAGCGAGGCATCCCAAATGAACAAAACACAAAGAGAAATACTGCTAGCTGGACAATGAAGAACTTGTCAATCCTCTGCAGCTTTGGGCAAGGATCTGAAGACTTTTGGTCAGCAGATTGTTCTCTGGACGATCCGCAGCAATGACCACTGGCAGTGCTCCTGGCATCCGGGACACCTCCCAGGAAAGGACTGTTGGTGATGTGACCTTTAGGTGGTCTCTACGGAGTGACATGGGCATGCGCACACTTACGGCTGGCTGGCATAATAAGGGCATGCATGACATTAGCTGTGGTCCCTCATGCTTGAGCCAAGATGGCTCCTAAGCTGACTCTCTACTGGATACCTCACTAGTGCTTTTTACCAATTACTGTCACATGACTGATGCTGGAACACTGGTGGCAGAACTTCAAGACAGGCTGACATCACTGGAGGTGGTTCTGCTGCAGATGGCAAATAGGCCGGGGACCTCACTGGGACAGCATCAGGCTCTGAAGAAGCTGGTCTGGGCCACCAAGGCAATGCCGGTTGTCAAGTACACAAGGATGTGATTTGAGAACATACAGTTTAGTAACCAGCAAACAGTTTAGGTATTGCCAAACAATTTAGTTTGTTTCATGGGTACAGTACAGGGTACAGAAGGCAGGCTTCTGCATGGTCCAATTTAGGGGCTCCGTACACCTTTATGTAACCCTGTGGGCAACTTGAGCTATAGGACCATCCCATTAATGGCCACCACTGGGCCTGCTTTTTGAGACTATGCCCCGGTTCTGCCCTTCTCATAAAAATTAATTGACCTACTGCACCTCGGGTAGAGCCTCATCCAGCCTGCCCACTACTTAATATGCATGAGGGCCCAGATGCTGAACCCTCCCAGCTAGCCACTCCTTCCTAGTAGTTGGACCTGGGCCTTTGTTCTCTGAACCTGCTCCTCGGTGCAGACTGGCACCCACACAGAACATAGGGGCCTTGAGCCCACTGTGTCCCCTTTTTCTCCCTGGGGCTTATAAATTGTGGCTCCCCTTTCCCAGCAAATAAAATAAAATTCACTTGTAGGCTCTGGCCCTTCAGTGGCCTCTTTTTGGGCACCTGAACCACTGCTTTTAAATTCCCTCTTGTATTTAGGGCTGTCAGCCCACTAAGCCTCCCTCCAAAGTGTCTGGGCTCTGACCCTTAAATCCTTTCTTTTTGGTCCTCCCTCTTCCCCTAGGTGGGCAGTTTAACTAAGGAGCCCACTTCGCACTCCCCCCCATTTTTTTGGTTACTAGGGTGCCGGCCCTTTAAATTTCTTTTTTGTATTTTTCCTTTTCCCTTCCCCACTTCCTTAGCACCCGTGGTGTGAGTATAACTAAAATTGAGCACTCGGCCCACTCACTGCTACAGCCCGGGACTTCCGTGTTACTGGGGGAGGCAGAAAACCTAGCCGGAGAGTTGTGCTCCCACACAACTTTTTTCTTAAGCTACTGCAGCTGCTGGAGTGGACCCAAAGGATCCGGGGTGCGTTTTCCACCTGGATCAATTTTCTGATGTACCTTTTTGGTCCGGCCACCAAAATGGTCCCCGCTGCTTCAACCTGGGACCCGCGTACTGCGCACATTGGGGAGCCGCGTTTCATCCGATTCGTGGAGCTCACCACTACCAGCCCAATTCTAAAGGGAAGCGATGCCAGAAGAGCCACAGGACCACTACACATATGTCTACCGCCCATACTCTCCGCGTCCTCCACCCTTCTATCCCAGCTGAGAACTCACTTTTCTGGTCACTCCCTGGCCCTTTGGTAGGGGAAAAAAGGTCCTGGCTTCTGGTCAGAAAATTGGGCATGACAAGCCCTGCAGTAAGGGTCTCCTGCTCAAGACCCCACTTCTCAGTGCCAAACATTGACAAATCAAACAAAAGGACAGGGAGGGGTCTGTGGGACTGCGGGGGGGGGGGAGGTGAAATGGGAAAACAAGCTAAACAAACAAAAAAAATTATGTAAAAAAAGGCCCCTTTTTTAGTGGTGTCGCTAACTTTGGGGTACTACACGCATGCTCCAGAGTTGTTATTGTTCACGGGTCTTCTCTTGTTCTAATTTCTGTGGTGCCATTGCTTAATAAACTGGCCCCTTTACAAGACCTGTCTCTTGCCTCTCCACTTTGGTGAAAACTTCCGTCATGTAGCCAAATAGAGAAAGAACCACCTTACCCATGAACTGACCAAGTCGGGTCTATGTCAATTCGTTCCTGCTATTTCGCTGTCGGTCAACTCGCTCCCAATGGCCGACTCCCGTAGCAATTTTCTCCTGCCATTCTCACTCCCTGACAATCCACTCCCGCTCCTGCCACTGTTTAAAAATTCTAAAAAGGGAAACAGCAAAAAAATAACTTCCAATAAGACCAAATCAACTAAAATATACCCTGTATGTGTTTGTATGCATCCTGGGAGCTTGAGCACTCAGTCAAAATGGTGACTGTTTACATTTGGAGGCTATTTGAGCAAAAAAGGAAAGACTTAGATTTGTTTGTCACAATCAAATGTATCCAGAACCAAGTACTGCATTCTTTTGCAAACTCAGATCATGATACTGATACTATTATAATGTATCGTAAGTGCCTATTAACCACCATAATCAGCAGTATAACACAACTTTGTTATGCACTGATTAGAATTTTAAAAGTTGTTAACCACACTTCGTAACTTCCAAACAGTGGCACAGCAAAAAAGAATGCACCAGAGTTCCATAATTCTCACACATAGAATGCAAACAGTATTTTTTTTACCATACACTATAAAAGATGATGGCTGGGGATCAGGTGATAACCACGCTGTAATCACCTCTAAGTAGTTGCTAAGGCTACAGTAAACCTCTCGAGCTGCGCTCTCGAGGTTTACCATGTTGCCCTAGCAACCACTCAAGGTGATTACAGTGTGGTTATCACCTGGTTCCCAGCCATTATCCTCCATATTATAATAGGGTATAGACAATCACCCCTCACCAAACTTCAGAGATGTTCAAACACACACAGTTTCCTGGTGTCAGAAGTTCCCAGCGTGTCAAGCACCACAGCAAGCCCAAGCCTTCCACTCCAAGGGAAATTAAGCCAGGAACACAACAAAAAAGCCATGTCTCCAAACAGAATCAGCAGCTCCAACACTGTATCAGCTCCCCCGGTTCGGACTCCAGATCTTCAGGAGCAAGAGTGTACTTTTTTTTTTAATAGCAATAGACAAAGGAACTTTACTTTTAATGGAGTGTGTATAGAGGCTTTGGGTATTAGAGACGTTTAGAATCCTTCAGGAAAAAAAAAGAAAGGGGGTCACTTCCACTTCTGCTCTGGGGTTTCTCCTTCATCCTTCTCTCCATGTAGGGTAAGGAATGAGTGGGGCTAACAGGTCTGGGAGCGACGGACGCAGGGAGAGAGGGCAGGCCCCACAGACGCAAGCTACTCTACAAAATCCAAGTTCCCAGTCCTATTCTTAACTATCTTAACTGGGATTTTGGCTAATGCGTTGCATTTTTTTTAAATGCCATCACTAACAGAAATGAAATGCACTGGTTTGCAATTTAATTCTGTGCTGTGGGAGCGGGAGCAAATTGATGTAGGGCGGGTAGGGAACGAACAAAATATACAGGAGTAAGTTGTCAGGAGCGTGTTTTCCTGGTTTGAAATATCAGGAGTGTATTGACGGGCTCCCCATCATCTGCACTTAATCAGGCATAGGCGAGGGACACTGTAATCAAAACTCTGACAGGTTGAGTTGGTTCACGTTCATCATCACCACATCAGAACATTCGCATTCAGGTAACCTCAACAAAATTCCTCACATCACTTCACCCTTATGGCTGCTATAACTGTGGACCTAGTGCAGCCTCTCAGTGTTGACCCAGGCTGTATTCATTGCAGACAGTTTGGCACCGGATTCATGATCACCAGGGTATCCCATCTACACTATTTGATATCTCACCCCCATTTTTGTTCTTCTCTCCCTCCATGCACTGATGCCATGGTGCACTCTTCTGTCTGCTGCACCCCTGTGGAGGATGTGGAGCCTCTCTCCACCTCTGGGCTCTCACCACGAGGGTCTCTATGGGAGCAGTGACTTCAGTATCCCTTCCTCGAATAGAGAGCAATGCTGCTGCTGGCACTCCTGGCCATGGTCCACCTGATAGTGAGGAGCCCAGACTCACTCCTAAATGCAGGTCGCACACTTGGTACCATGATGCACTACTAGTGAGCCACAGGGCTTCACCATATTTGAAGGTTTTGAAGAATAATATCTGTGTTTTAAGGCCGTGAAAGGAAGTTTTCATCAGAAACTTCCTTAGTAAAAAAAAATATTATTTTCAAGATTGAGAGCATTTTTTTAACTAAGATTCTTAAAAACATTTCGTAGGAAGTTGAAAGAGAAACATGCACCTGTCTGAAGTGATACTCATGTTATAGATGTGACTACGGAGTGCCTTTTTTAGGTTGTTCTAAACCTCACTTTAAGAAAAAAATAAAAGTTGTCTCATTTTTCTTTTCCTCTATATTTCTTAAGACCATTTTACAGGTGCAGTAAGTTACTGCGGGAAAGGGCAGTTGGCCATAATTTGTGATCAACCGCACACAGTGACTTGCCAACCTGAGTTTTTTTGCTTACATAATGACTGCAGTTGATGGTATCTGCCCCAGTGAAGTACAGATGCATTAAAAGAAACCCACAGTTCTTATTGGTTGATAACCTACAAGGAAGGAATTAGCACTATTGCAGTTTTGGAGAAAGAAAATAAATAGAAGGGCTTACTTTTCTACACACTTATTTTCTGTGTTGAGGTAATGATGATTTCACAATTAGGCCTCAGATAACCTGCATTCACACATCAAATCATCAATGTGCATCATCCAACTTCTTAGGACTGTACTATATAATACAAGCTGCATGGCAAGTCATCTTCTAGTTATTGTCTGGGTTTTCTTGAAGGCACGTGACCTAGAGTTTTGTGTGGCACAGTAAGTCAATTTAGCTTGAGTTGGTATACATTCCTTGTACTGTTCACTACCCAGTTTCTGCATCACATTCTCGTCAATGAAAATCTGAGTGTGTAGCAGCTCTTCTGCCACCTACTGGATAATGCCAAGAACTACTGCTAGATTAGCAAAATACTCTGTGCCATTGTCTACTTTTTTTTTTTCATGGTATTTCTCCCCTGGTCCCAGTCGGCCCTTTTCTCCTACCATCCTTCCAGCCCCGTCCCCGACCTTCAGGTACCTACCTTCCTACTCCCATGGTTTACTCCCTGTGGTAGGGTGGTGGGGAGCCCCCAACTCTGCCCACCAGGACTGGATCCAGTGTTTAGGAAGTGCCTTCTTGGGAGCGGTGCCTGCAGCAGATGGCCATCATGCCACTCGACTTGGACTGCTATTTCCGCTTTTCTGTAGAGGGGAGCGTGCATTGTCAAAAATGGCCGAGCTGCACGTGTGTCTGCATGCAGCATGCCGGTCGACAGCTCTGCCTCTGTGCCCCTACTGTACAGAACCCGGCATGCCAACACCTAGCCTTCGCTAGGTGTCAGGCAGGCTCTGGTCTCTGTTCCCCACCCTCCCCGGGTGAGGAGAGCTGTTCTCTGGATGCTCGATCCTCTCCCACCCTGGCCAACCCCCAGTGACCTGCTTGCACTGCGAACACAGGCAGCCAGTGTGGCAGGAGGTCAGGCATCACTGCCTCAGCCCTCCACACCATTGGGCCGGCCAGTGCCATTGTCTTCTAATACTTGATAGTTTGTGTTTTATTTCAAATGAAAACATGGTTATGTTTTAGTGCACATTAGCAGTTCTGCATTATAGTACAGGTACCGTTTTACTTTTCAGAATTTAACATTAACAGCAGAATTTGTAGCCATCTACATTTTAAGCTTTCTAGCTTGCTTAAAAATAAAAATAGCACCTACAATAACCATTTGTGTGTTGATAATGGAAATGGTACTTTTGATTTTTTTTCGTAGCTTCTTGATACCATATTTTATTTTATGTCATATACTTAAGTTTAAACAGAGCCTAAATTAAATGGACATTTGTTGATCTAATTAGGTTGAAAAATAACTTTTTTTTCAGTTAACATGGGCACTGGGATCTCAGTGAAACGATAATATGACAAGAGATTTGCATGGCTTAAAAAAGGGATCCACTATTTTTGGATTTCACTAAAAAGAAGGCTTTAGTTTCTGACAATGTAACTGTCGTCAGTCTACAGCTCATCTCTTGGGGTCAGTATCTTACTACAATATACCTCAGCTGCAGTCAGTATTTGTGTACATTGCACCAACAACCCATGTAAAATGGCAATGTATAAAAGTTAACTATTGGGTTGGTTTCAATATGTTGGAATAATGGCTCTGCACTGATGCTGTATCAGATGTCAAACTATCAGAGTAGCTGTCTTTGAGCATTTATTGGACTAATGAGATGTAAAAAGAATGAAGGGACGTTTCATTTTACATAGTGCTTTTGATACAACTTGCATCCCAAAGCGCTCTGTAATCCAGGACAGGGAGAGAAGAAAATGTTGCTGCCATTTTATGTGCACATGGAAAGTCAAACAGCACGGAGACAGTTTAGAATCAAATTAAATACAGGGAGCTTATGTTACTTGCTCAAGGTCAAACAGTGAGCCAGAAAACAGTGTGGGATTCAGACCTGTGCCTCCAGATTCACAGCTTTTCAGTCTAACCACTAGGCCAAACAGCCATTCACACACTCGCTCAGTGCCCATTCATCTGTCTTTCCTCACGTACACACTCCCTCACTGCCCAGCCTCATGCCATCGTGCATGTAGATACACCCTCACTGCCCAAAAGACACCATCATGTGTAGTCCCCCACTACTTCCTTTACCAGAATCAATCATGTATATACTGTTTATAATCCCATCATTTATTTACGCTCTTCCTCATCACTCTGCCAATATATCTCGTTAACGGAGTCCCTCAAGCTATCAGTCATGTACATACTCCCTCACTGTCCACTGTCACACCATCCCTCATCACTCATGCACACACTCCCTCACTGCCCACTGTCACACCACCCCTCATTGCTCATGCACACACTCCCTCCTGTCACACAATCCCTAATCACTCATGCACACACTCCCTCACTGGCCCACTGTCACACCACCCCTCATTGCTCATGCACACACTCCCTCCTGTCACACAATCCCTAATCACTCATGCACACACTCCCTCACTCCCCACTGTTACACCATCCCTCATTGCTCATGCATACACTCCCTCACTGCCCTCCTGTCACAATCCCTAATCACTCATGCACACACTCCCTCACTGCCCACTGTTACACCATCCCTCATTGCTCATGCACACACTCCCTCACTGCCCACTGTTACACCATCCCTCATTGCTCATGCACACACTCCCTCACTGCCCACTGTCACACCACCCCTCATTGCTCATGCACACACTCCCTCACTGCCCACTGTCACACCACCCCTCATTGCTCATGCACACACTCCCTCCTGTCACACAATCCCTAATCACTCATGCACACACTCCCTCACTGCCCACTGTTACACCATCCCTCATTGCTCATGCACACACTCCCTCACTGCCCTCCTGTCACACAATCCCTAATCACTCATGCACACACTCCCTCACTGCCCACTGTTACACCATCCCTCATTGCTCATGCACACACTCCCTCACTGCCCACTGTTACACCATCCCTCATTGCTCATGCACACATTCCCTCACTGCCCTCCTGTCACACAATCCCTAATCACTCATGCACACACTTCCTCACTGCCCACTGTTACACCATCCCTCATTGCTCATGCACACACTCCCTCACTGCCCACTGTTACACCATCCCTCATTGCTCATGCACACACTCCCTCACTGCCCACTGTCACACCACCCCTAATTGCTCATGCACACACTCCCTCACTGCCCACTGTCACACCACCCCTCATTGCTCATGCACACACTCCCTCACTGCCCACTGTCACACCACCCCTAATTGCTCATGCACACACTCCCTCACTGCTCACTGTCACATCATCCCACATCTCTCATGTACACACTCCCTCACTGCTCACTGTCACATCATCCCACATCTCTCATGTACACACTCCCTCACTGCCTACTCCCATACCATCCTTCATCACTCATTTACACACTCTCTTACTACCCACTGTCACACCATCTATTAGCACTCATATACACACTCCCTTACTGACCAGTCTCACACCATCCTTCCTCACTTGTACACTCCCTCACTGCCCACTGCCATACCAACCTTCATCGCTCATGCACACTCCCTTACAGCTCACTGTCACACCATCCCTCATCACTCATGTACCACACTCCCTCACTGTCAGTGTAACACTATCCCTCAGCAAGCATGTACACATTTCCTCATTAACTACTCTCATACCATCCCTCATCACTCATGTACACACCCCCTTACTGCCCACTGTCACACCATACCTCATCACTCACATACACACTCCATCACTGCCTACTCTAACAACATTCCTTGTCACTCATGTACACACTCCCTCACTGCCAACTCTCACACCCTCCCTCATCACTCATGTACACATTCTCTCACTGCCTACTGTCATACCATCCCTCATCACTCATGTACACAGTCTCTTACTGTTCACTGTCATACCATCCCTCATCACTCATGAACACACTCCCTTTCTGCCTTCTCTCTCACCATCCTTCATCACTTGTACATTCCCTCACTGGCCATTGTCACACCATTCCTAATCATCATGTACACACTCCCTCACTGCCTATGGTCATACCATCCCTCATTACTCATGTACGCACTCACCTACTTCTCACTGTCATACCTTACCTCATCGATCATGCACACATTTCCTCACTGCTCACTGTCACACCATCCCTCATCACTTATGTACAAACTCCCTCACTACCCACTGTCACACCATCCCTCCTCACTCATATACATGCGCCCTCACTGCCCACTGTCACACGACCCCTCATCACTCATGTACACACTCTTATTGCCCACTGTCACACCATCCCTATTCACTCATGTACACACTCCCTTACTGCCCACTGTCACACCATCCCTCAACACTCATGTACACACTCCCTCACTGCCCACTGTCACACTATCACTCATCATAGAAACATAGAATTTGATGGCAGATATGGACCGCTTGGCCCAACTAGTCTGCCCATTTCCCTACCTAATGAATAAGCTGCAGATCCTAGTTAACCAACAGCCTACTTCATCCTACCCCCCCCCCCAAAATTGCCTTATGTCTGTCTTTTGCTTTCTTGAATTCCCCAGTGTGTTGACTCTATGACCTCCTCAGGAAGGCCGTTCCATGCATCTACAACCCTCTCTGTGAAGAAATACTTCCTCACATTACCTCTGAGCCGTCACCCCTCTATCTTCAAATTGTGCCCCCTTGTTCTTGCACATCTCTTTTTCTGAAAGATGCTACCCTCTCGGACTTTGTTGATTCCCTTTAGGTATTTGACAGTTTCTATCATGTCCCCCCTCTCTCTTCTTTCCTCGAGGCTATACATCTTAAGCTGCTTTAGTCTTTCTTCATATGTCTTCTGGTGCAGACCCTGCACCATTTTGGTTGCCCTCCTCTGAACAGCCTCCACCCTGTCTGTGTATTTGCAGAGATGGGGTCTCCAGAACTGTACACAGTACTCCAGATGTGGTCTTACCAACTGTCTGTACAGAGGGCCAACAACTTCCTGTTTTCTACTGGTGATGCCTCTCCCTATGCATCCCAGTATCCCCCCAGCCCTCCTTATTGCCTTCTCACATTGCTGGCCCACCTTTAGGTTATCTGATATTACTACCCCCAGGTCCCTTTCCATTTTTGTTGTTTTCAGTATCTCACACCCCATTGTGCACACTTCCCCTGGATTTTTGTTTCCCAGGTGCATTACTTTGCACTTTTTTGTGTTGAATCTAAGCTGCCATACATTTGACCATTCCTCCAACCTTGCCAAGTCCCTTTTCATTCTTTCCGCCCCACCTTGCATATCAACCCTGTTGCAGGTCTTTGTGTCATCTGCAAAGAGACATACTTTCCTTCCAGTCCCTCTGCAATGTCACTTATAAAGACATTAAAAAGGACCAGCCCCAGTACTGAACCCTGTGGTACCCCACTAGTAGCCCCCCTTTCTTCACTGTGGACTCCATATACTATTACCCACTGTGTCCTGTTGTTCAGCTAGTGTTTTACCCAGGCTACCACCCTGGGACTCACTCCCAGGCTGGCTAATTTGTTTATTAATCTTTTGTGCAGGACTGTGTCAAATGTCTTGCTAAAGTCTAGGTAGGCCATGTCCGCAGACCCTCCCTGGTCTACTACTTTGGTCACCCAGTCAAAGAAATCAATTAGATTTGTCTGACATGACCTTCCTGCTGTGAATCCATGCTGCCGTGGGTCCTGTGCCCCACTAGACTCTAGGTACTCAACAAATCTTTCCTTCAGAAGTGATTCCATAATTTTCCCTACCACTGAGGTCAAACTGACAGGTCTGTAGTTTCCTGCCTCTGTCTTGCTCCCACTTTTGTGACAGGGAATCACATCCACCCTTCTCCAGTCCTCAGGTACCACACCATCCTCCCATGATTTATTAAAAAGGGTGGTCAGTGGTGTTACTAGTTCTTCCCTTAGTTCTTTTAGAATTCTGGGGTGAATCCCATCAGGCCCCACTGCTTGATTCACCTTTAATTTTAAGAGTTCTTTCAGAATCCTTTCTTCTGTGAAAGGACTAATATCAACCCCCCTATCCAGAGTGCTTCTATTGACTGGATTAGGTATCTCCTCTGGCTTTTCCATTCTGAATACTGAGCAGAAGTATTCGTTCAGCATCCCTACTTTTTCACTGTCGCTCTCTGCCCAACCACCTTCCTCTTTATTCAGCCTCAGTATCCCTGCCTTAGTCTTTCTTTGCTCCCTATTGTACCTATAAAAGGTTTTATCCCCCTTCTTAACCGAGCTGGCTATATTTTCCTTGATTTGGGCCATTGCTCTTCTGACTGTCTTCCCCACTTCCTTCTGCTTTAACTGGTACAGTTCTCTGTCTGCTCCTTCTGTGTTTCCTTATACTTCCTGACTGCTATCTTTTTCTCCCTTACCTTCCCCACCACTTCTTTTGAGAACCATAGTGTTTTTTCTTTTGTTTTGATTTGTTTATTTGCTTCACACAAAGGCTTGTTGCCTTTGTGATGTTGGTTTTAATGTTTCCCCATTGTTGTTCCACACCACCTTCTTGCCTATTTGCTAGTGCTTTTCTGAGGCACGCTCCCATTTTGACAAAATCAGCCCTCTTGAAGTCAAGTTTATCGTGAACCACACTGTTTGGTGGTCGCTTGTTCCCAGGTGGCTACCCACGTCAAGATCAGAGATCCTCTCTCTGTCCCCATTTGAGAGTACCAGGTCTAAGATTGCTCCCTCCTGAGTGGGACCAAAACTCATCAATCATTTACACACTCCCTCACTGACTACTTTCATACCATCGCTCATCACTCATGTAAATACTCCTTACTGTCCACTGTCACATCATCCCTCACTGCCTACTCTCACACCATCCCTCATAACTCATGTGCACACTCCCTCATTGACTATTCTCATACCATCCCCTCATCACTCATGTAAACACTCCTTACTGCCCACTGTCACACCATCCCTCATCACTCATGTTCGCTCTCCCTCACTGACTACTCTCTTACCATCCCTCATTACTCATGCAAACACTCCTTACTGCCCACTGTCACATCATCTCTCAAACTCATATACACACTTCTTCACTGCCCACTGTCACGCCATCCCTCATCACTTGTACACACTCCCTCAATGCCCACTGTCAGACCTCCCTTCATCACTCATGTACACTCTCCCTTATTACCCACTGTCACACCATCCCTCATCACTCATGTACACACTCCCTCACAGACTATTCTCATACCAGCCCTCATCACTCATGTAAACACTCCTTACTGCCCACTGTTACACCATCCCTCGTCACTCATGTACACTCTCTCTCACTGGCTATTCTCATACCATCCCTCATCACTCATGTAAACACTCCTTACTGCCCACTGTTACACCATCCCTCATCACTCATGTACATACTCCCTTACTGCCTACTCTCATACCATCTTTCATCACTCATGTATGTGCTCCATTACTGCCCACTGTCACACCATCCCTCAACACTCATGTGTACACTCCCTCAATGCACACTGTCACACCTCCCCTCATCACTCATATACACACTTCCTCACTGACTATTCTCATATCATCCCTCATCACTCATGTAAACACTCCTTACTGCCCACTGTTACACCATCCCTCATCACTCATGTACACACTCCCTCACTGACTACTCTCACACCATCCCTCATCGCTCAAGTGAACACTCCTAACTGCCCACTGTCACACCATACTTCATCACTCACATAACCAGTCTTATCATCTACTCTCACACCATCCCTTATCTCTCATGTACACACTCCCTCACTGCCCATCATCACATCATCACTCATTACTCATGTACACACTCCCTCACTGCCTACTTTCATACCATTCTTCATCACTCATGTATACACTTCATTACTACCCAGTCACACCATCCCTCATCTCTCATCACTTATGTACATACTCCCTCACTGCCCACTGTCACACCATCCCTCATCAACTCATGTGTACACTACCTCACTGCCTACTCTCATATCATCCCTCATCACTCATGTACGCACTCCCTCACTGCCCACTGTCACACCATCCCTCATCACTCTTGGACATATTCCCTCACTGCCCACTCTAATACCATCCCTCATCACTCATGTACACAGTGCCTTACTGCCCACTGTCACACCATCCCTCATCACTCATGTATGCTGTCCCTCACTGTCGACTCTCACACCATCTCTCATCACTGATGTACACTCCCTTGCTGCCCACTGTCACACCATCCCTCATCACTCACGTACACACTCCCTTACTGGTTACTGTCAAATCATCCCTCATCACTCATGTACACACTCCCTCACTGCCCACTGTGACACCATTCATCCTCACTCATTTATATACTCCCTCACTGCCCACTGTCATACCATCTCTCATCACTCATGTACATACTCCCTTACTGCCAACTCTCACACCATCCTTCATTACTTGAACATGCCCCATCACTGCCCATTGTCACACCATCCCTTATCACTCATGTACACACTTCCTCACTGCCCACTGTCATACCATCCCTCATCACTCATGCACACGCTCCCTCACTGACAACTCTCATACCATCCCTCATCACTTCCCACTGTCACATCATCTCTTAACACTCATGTGCGCACTCCCTCACTAGCCCCAGTCACACCATCCCTATTCACTCATGTACACACTCCCTCACTGACTACTCTCATACTGTCCCTCATCACTCATGTAAACACTCTGTACTGCCCACTGTCACATCATCCCTCAGCACTCATATACACACTCCTTCACTGCCCACAATCACACCATCCCTCATCACTCATACACACTCCCTCAATATCCACTGTCACACTTCCCCTCATCATTCATGTACACACTCCCTTATTGCCCACTGTCACACCATCCCTCATGTACACATTCCCTCACTGACTATTCTCATACCATCTGTCATCACTCATGTAAACACTCCTTACTGCCCATTGTCATACCATCCCTCATCACTCATGTATACACTCCCTCACTGACTATTCTCATACCGTCCCTCATCATTCATGTGAACACTCCTTACTTCCCACTGTCACACCATACTTCACTCATGTACACACTGCCTCATTGCCTTCTCTCACACCATCCCTTATCACTCATGTACACAGTCCCTCACTGCCTACTCTCATACCATCCTTCACTCATGTATATACTCCATTACTGTCCACTGTTACACCATCCCTCATCACTTGTACAGTTTCCGTCACTGCCCACTGTCACACCATCCCTTACCACTCATGTACACACACTCTCAGTGCCCACTGTCACACCATCCCTCATCAATTCATGCGCACACTCTCTCACTGCCTTCTCTCATATCATCCCTCATCACTCATGTACACACTCCCTTACTGCCCACTCTCACACCCTCCCTCATGACTCATGTACACAGTCCCTTACTGCCCACTGTCACACCATCCCATTATCACTCATGTACACACTCCCTCACTGCCCACTGTCACACTATCAATCACCACTCATGCATACACTCCGCTGTTGCCCACTCTTACCCCAACCCTCATCATTCATGTACACACTCCCTCACTGCCTACTCTCACAGCATCCCTCATCACTCATGTAAACACTCTCTCACTGGCTACTCTCATACCATCCCTCATCACTCATGTTCACATTTCCTCACTGCCCACTGTCACAGCATGCCTCATCACTCATGTATATGTTCCCTCACTGCCCACTGTCACACCATCCTTCATCACTCATGAACACACTCCCTCACTGCCTACTCTCATATCATCCCTCAATCCTCATGTACACGTTCCATCACTGCCCACTCTCACAGCATCCATCATCACTCATTTACACATTCCTTCACAGGCCACTGTCACACCATCCCGTATAATTCATGTACACACTCCGTCATTGCCCACTTTGAAGCCGTCCCTCATCACTCATGTACACACTCCCTCACTGCCGATGCTCACTGCAGCCCTCATTACTCATATATGCACTCGCTCTCTGCCTACTCTCACACCATCTCTCATCACTCATGTACACAGTGCCTTACTGCCCACTGTCACACCATCCCTCATCACTCGTGTACGCTGTCCCTCACTGTTGACTCTCATGCCATCCCTCATCACTTATGTATACATTCCCTTACTGCCCAGTGTCACACCATCCCTCATCACTCATGTACACACTCCCTCACTGCCCACTGCCACACCATCCCTCATTATTCATGTACACACTCCCTCACTGCCCAGTGTCACACCATCCCTCATCACTCATGTACACACTTCCTCACTGCCCACTGCCACACCATCCCTCATTATTCATGTACACACTCTCTCACTGCCCAGTGTCACACCTTCCCTCATCACTCATGTATATACTCCCTTACTGCCTACTCTCATAAATGCCTCATCACTCATATACACACTCCCTCAGTGCCCACTGTCACACCATCCCTCATCACTCTTGTACAGACTCCCTCACTGCCTACCATCTCTTATCATTCATGTACACAGTGCCTTACTGCCCTGTCACACCATCCGTCATCACTCATGTACACATTCCTTTACTGCCCAGTGTCACACTTTCCCTCATCACTCATGTACACTCTCCTTCACTTCCCATTGCCACACCATCCCCCATTACTCATGTACACACTCTCTCACTGCCCACTCTCACACCATCCCTCATCACTTATGTACACAGTCCTTCACAGCTCACTGTCACACCATCCCGCATAACTCATGTACATACTCTCTCACTGCCCACTCTGAAGTCATCCCTCATCACTCATGTACACACTCCCTTACTGTGATGCTCACACCATCCCTCATCCCTCATATATGCAGTCCCTCTCTGCCCACTCTCACACTATCCGTCATCACTCTTGTACACACTTTCTCACTGCCTACAATCCCACCATTCCTCTTCACTCAAGAATACACTCCCTTACTGCCTACTCTCATACCATCGCTCAAAACTCTGGTGCACACTCCCTCACTGCCCACTCACACAATCAAGAGAGTGGGGGCTATTTCTTTTTCATAAATCACCTAAATACAGATGCCTTAGTCTGAATATTTGGCTGCTGGATAGAGAATATTCATCTGAATATTCAGGATAAGGTATTCACGCTAGTGTTTACCCTTTCTGAGATGGTTACATTTGTTTGGTTGTGAAAGTTTCCCTTGTTTGCTGATCTTCAAAGTGTTTACACAGCTTTGAGTCTTGTGCAAAGCAAATAAAATAATAACAAATGCGTGTACACTCTCTGAAACCTTTCTATCCTGAAGGAGTTTTAAAATAATCCAGTTATAATAGGAATCTTCCCCATCCCCTGATAAACCCTTATAAGCTGAAACAGTTTTTTATTGAAGAAAACCAATTTGATATTATGACAAAAATAAAGGAATTCTCATCTTTCTTAAAATATATATGTAGAGTCAGTAATGGTTTCATAGTGTTTTCTGACCAAAGAGCCTCCCACATTAATAAATCTCAGATAAAAAATAACAATGAAAGGTAGATATTGCACATTGAAAATAAGAAAAGGATTGAAGTGTTGGTCCTGGTTTCAGATGCTTGTACAGAGATTACCGATCCCTGAGAAAAATGCAAAAAAGAAGAATGATCAAAATATTAAAAACGGTACCAAAACTTCAATGTACAGTATTACTTTTTAAAATCTGAATCCTATTCAATCTGTAGGCCAGTTTTTCAAAGGCTTTAGACTGTTTTAGACCCTGGGTGTAGCAACAATATGGTGCACTGGGCTTGGGGAAATCTAGTGGGATTTTTTCCATGCTGTGTGGCAACTGACATAAATTAGATTATGTTTTTTGTGGTCTAGCTTACATCAATCTTGAGGTCCATTTTTACAGAGCTTATACCAAATATGTGGCACAAGCTGGTGTAAATCAGGAAGACTGTCACAGCTGTGCCCCACCTTTGAAAATTGGGTGCAGTTGTGACAAAAGGGATTAGCACACCCGTGATATCAAAGTGTTGTGGTGTAGGGTTTGAGGCAATCCCCACACCACCTTTTTGAAAATCTGGCTCTCTGGCTTTAATAGTTGCTTTGAAACCCAGTAACCACAGATGCTGTAGCGGGTGGGATTTTTCAGTTCTGCTTGGTCAGGCAAATCAGAACCAGAACCGAACTAGAACTAGAACCAAACATGCAATATATAGTAGTAATTGGTGAGACCATCAGTAAAACAGCACAAGACTAATGTTACACAGCAGGTCTGGATCTGCTGCACTGAAAAGGCCGGTGTGAACCTGTGGCATTGTTTCTTCCTCCATCTGTTCCATCCTACTCACCCTGCTTCACTGGTACAGTCTCCCACAGGTGTAGTATTTTGGTCTGGTCAGTGCAACACATTTTTGCCCTGAAAGTGAGGAATGGAAGACATGCAACGATAGATACAAGTGGTACTGTATGTAGCTTTCTTTCCAAATCAGTTAAGGTGATGGCATATAACTGCTGCCTGTTTGTGTATGATGAATATTTTATAATGACTTAGTGACAGTAGAAAAACTGACAATCGTTAAGGGCATGCAATGGCAGCACAGAATAATGAAAGATGAAACACGGTCACCTACATATGTAAAGAATAAGCTATCATTGAAGCTAGGCATCAGCTTAAAATAATTGAAACTGGGTTGTACACGCAGAAGAACATGAACAAAAGATTCTGCCAGGCTCAGTAAGGGAACATGCTTTGTTCAGTCAAAAAGTATGGTTTCATTTAGGAACAGTGACGGATTGTGTAATGTCCATTTGAAGAACTCAACAGTAGAGGACAGCAGTAAGGCTTTTAAGGTTATTAAAGTTGAAAGTTAGCATCCAAGGTGCATTTTCTCATGCATTTCATCCAATCAAGAGAAAGCAGGGTAGCATAGAGTTGTTTAATCATCTATCCTTGTGACATCAGAATCTTTTTCATCTTACTGTGCATAATAAAGACCATAATTGCAAATCAGTGTGGGCAAGCTGACTTTTTAAATTGCCAGTTGTTCAACACATTTGGGTAGAAGTGTAGGGCTGGTTGGAGATACTCTGTCACCACTGGGGCTGAATGTCCTTTCTGAAGGTACAGTGGTGGGTGCACTGCCAAGATACTAGGCAGCAACTTGAGCAAGATGTTGCCAAATGGATCTCTTCGGCTTCCAGTACAACAAAGGATGTGCTTCAGGGTTTGTGTCACTGGGTTCATTAAGATATGCAGTGAGCATTCTTTCAGCAGTGAAGTCCTCTTGTGACAAGATTTCTAAATGTGGTATTTTTTTCAGTCTGACTTAAACAAATCCAAATAATTTTGACATGGTGTGTGTGACTCATCCACTGCAGCTGTGCTACAGATAGGCATACTGCTGGAGGTTTCAGTACAGAAACTGGCACTTGAATCCTGTGCCTGAGTCCAAGAACAGTTTCTCTGCTGTACTGGAAGAAGCAGAGCTTTCAACAGTGTGTGGGCTGCTTGCACCTCTCGGATTATGTGATGTTTATACTTTAATAAAGCAGTGGGATCAAAGAAGTTATCCTTAAAACAAGGATGTAATCTTGTAACTGTGACATATTTTGTTTTCTTTCAATATGTTGACAAATTGCCATTTGAGATCATTATTCAATGTATGTGGCAGTTGTATTAAAACAAAAGAGTAGTCATAATTGTCAAGTGTTTCACTGGTGAAGCTGAGGAGAATATGCACCATGGGAATGACCTTACTAACAGAGGCACTGCTACTGCTGAGTTCTCAGGTAGCACTGTCAAATGGAGCATGGATGTAACAAAGTTGGTCAATGATTGTCCAATGATCAATAGTTCCACCAATGTCATGTGACATAGTCATTGCTTGTACAGTCTTTTTTTTGTTCCACAAATCTTTCTACCATGTAGTATGTAGAATTCCATCTGGTAGTGACATGCAGTACCAAAATGTGTCAAGGCAGTTTTGCAAGCTACTGGGATGTGTGTAGTACAGACCTGTGAAAGTGGATAGTTATTTAACGTGCCATTGCAGTAAGATTGCTGATACTTGTGCTCCTGTCTAAAGCTTGGCGTACAACTAGATGTAATGCATGTGCAAAGCAGTTCACCTTTACTCTCTTCTCCCTGTCACTGTTGCTGAAAGCTTTTATCGTGTTAGTCACATTATCTGTCACTGTCATTTCAACTCATAATTCATTTCCAAGTATCCATTCCTTCCACAGTTTTTCTAGGGTGTTATGTATGTTGACTGCAGTGTGTTCACCATTCGTAACATTGGGACTGAACAATGGCATTTCTCTGTACTACCCTTTTGGTGGCAGATTAGACTGCTTCTGTGACTGTGAGAAAGAAACCCAGTGTGCTGTCAGAGAAATATATATTCGAGCTGATGCGCTTGACCAAATATCTGTTTTGAAGTGTATAACCCCACCATTTGCCTCCTTACAGTAAGTGTGTGCACAATGCAGGTTTTGACTGCTTGGAAAATTGCTGGACCTACTCAGTGAGGAAATGTAAACCTGAATGGTATTTCATAGATCAGCTGTAAAAATGCAAGCAGCCTTCAGAATCCAACATTTTCCATTCCACAATGGAAAAGTGCTGTAGATCTATCCCTATAATTTCACCAATAAGCCATGTAATTTGAGTGGCAGTCAGATGCTTTGTGTCAAATTTGGTCTTGTGATCAATTGACTAAACTGTAGTTGTTTGGGTTTTGGAAAAGGACTAGCCAAGGAACTGATACTGCCACTCTGCCGTGGCAGGGGTGTTCGTGATAGGGGTAAAGTGTCATCTAATGATGCCGAGTCCACAGAAGTTGACTTACCTCTTGTATGTGATGAAGGTGGAGGCCGTGCACCTGATCTCTTCTTTTTATGTATTTTTGACATTTCTGAATCCCAACATTTGGTTACGTGCCCATCATGAAACTTAGCAAGTCTCGAGATAATAACACCTCAACTACACTTGCCAAATTTGGGGAAATTTCATAGAGCACCACCAAAGTTATTAAGGTGCAAGAATAAATGAATAATGCATGACAGTCTGTGTGTCATGCTTGCATAATGTCATGCCTGGGGTGGTTGGGCATGAGGCCACATGCCAAGTGTGTCCAGCACCCAAGAGGTGACATTATCCCAGCATGACACACACCCTGGAGTGCATTATTCCTGTTATACAATGGATCCTTTGTAAAGCAAACAAAGAAAAGATGAAAAACTAAATTTTAAGTGGATTGTTCATCATTTTTTGAGTGAGTAGGGTTACTTTATAAATAAATAGTGTGTATTTCTTTTTTCGCTGAATAGGTGGAGCTGCTATGTTTTTTGTGTAGCTGTGCACTTCCCATAGCAACATTTCTCAGTGCTACTAATCTTTGTTCATGTACCCTGTTCCCTTGGTTTGTTTTTTTTTTGTGTGTGTGTATGTTTTCTCACATGGTTTTGAGTTTATGTTTTTCCATCTTTGTGTTTGAGACTCACTGTTTATGCTGCTGCTGCTGTTTCGGATCAGAGATTGCCTTCCCAAACACACACACAGTTACGACCATCAGATCACCCAGTGCCATGAGGGTATCTGTGAAATAAGGTAATACAAAAGGAGGTGGCAGGGAGAATATTTCTCAGTTATTTTAATTTGTGAGGGTTTAAGGAAAAAGAACTGAAGAAACTAAGTTGAAGAGTGAGCAAGCGAGCAAGAGCTGTGCGGTGACTGTTCGAAGATATGATTGCTCATTTATTCGCTGGGCGCACTCGGTCTGTGAACCCACTGGCAATGATGGGTTTCAGCTATTTTTAAATGTGAAGAAGAAACTGTGGGGAATTGGGGAAATGTTTGAGGGTTGTGGGTGTCTTTTAGACTGTTTTTTCTGTTGTGGGACAGAGGGATTAACAGTTCTGTGAAACCGATCGGATGGCGATTGGAAACACGGTTTTCACTTTGACTCAGGACGGGGTGATTTTTTTATATATATTTTGATGCAGTCTTCTGTATGCTGGGACTAGATCCATGATATGCTGGGATAATATCATGGGTCCAGTCCCAAACTAACCAATCAGAGATCAGCATAATTTTTTTCATGTATAATTGGGGTCTAACAGTGAGACTGCCACTCAGCCTTAACTATACTTGAGTTACAACACAAGTATAATAGATGTATATATTCTTTGTACAGTTGCAGCCATAGATATGTTCAGATTGTTCCAGATATTTCATGATATATCTAAAGAGATTCTCTCTGATGGCCCATAGTGGTACTGCAGGTAGGCAGGGAATTTCTCTGGAGATATCACAGAAATTTCAGGAAATATCTGACCATGTCAAAGGCTATAACTATAAAGAAAAACTGTTAATGCACCAGTTAGGATTCAACATAACATCACAAAAGTAGGGAAATGTGGTGTTATGGTTTCCATTCCTAACTCCCTCCCTGAGCTGCAAAAAGACAAAAGTGCACACATAACAATAGATGGCTATCAGCAAGCAAGGCAAACAACATACCACTGTTCTTGGATAACACAAATGCAGTAGCACTGATGAGCGAACTTAGTGGATTTTTATCTGTGGTTTACATATTACGAGGCATATAAAATTATTTCTGGCTGTAGACAGAAATGCATGATACTAAAATCACAACACTGCTTTTGTGTGCTGAAGCACAGGCCCCTACAGCCACAGATGCAGATACAAATCAAGAACACCCAAATTACAAAAGTTCTTGTGTCTGCAGAAGCACAGGCCCGCAGCCACAGGTAGCCATCCACACTGTAAGACACACACATGGTTCTGTCTGCTGAGGGGCCTGCACTTCCACAGCCGCAGGTGTATGACACATACGGATCTCTGACTGCAGAAGCATAGGTGCCATCAAATCCATGATACCAAAATTGCAACAATACTTCTGCCTGCAGAAGCACAGACCCCTGAGGGGTCTGTGCCTCTTCAGTCACAGGTACAAGACACACACACCAACTTCTGGCTGCAGAAGAGCAGGCCCTTCTGGGGCACGCACTTATGCAGCTGCATATAGAAAACCATGCACAAGCTGATCAGTTATGTATCGAGGTAGTACCCAATTAGGCCAGCAAAAAGTAACTGTTTTAACCTAATCTAAGCTTTCAATGGTAAAATGTTACTTTTTCTGGGGAAAGTGCTACCTGTAGACAAAACTGGTACCCCCTTGAAAAATTTCTAGATCTGATGCTGAAACTATGATACCTTCATTGTTACAGTACTTCTATCTGCAGTAGCACAGGCCTTCATGGCACCTGTGCTTCAGCAGCCACAAGTACTCTTGCATGCTGTATGACACACACACACACACACACACACACACACACACACACACACAGGTGTGGATGCATAAACATAGGCCCGTATGTGGTCTCTGCTTATGCAGCTGCAGATACAATCCCATGAAAGTAGCACACTGGTGGTGCTGCGTTTAAGTAATCTGGAAACAGTGGTATGTTGTTTGACTTACCTGATGATGACTGTCTGTGGTTGTTTGTGTTGTCTTGTCCTTTTGCTGCTTGGGGTGGCATTAGGTTGGAAACCCTACCACCTCATTTCCCTACTTTTGTGGCATGAAATTGAAACCTAACTGGTGCACTAACGTCGTTTGTTTTTTTTGCAGAGAATTTCCTTTATTTTTAAGACAGTGGGATCAAATCCTCATTCACGCCCTCCCTTACACCATCCATAATGCTTCCTCTCCAGCATCCTTTCTTCATTTTTACATTACTTCACCTCTCCAGTGTGCACCTGCACTTAACCTCTACCTCTTTTGTTCCAGGGGACCTCACAATACATCTATTCTATGTGCCAGTATTGATGCTAATAATTATGACTGCATGCCTATCCACATCAAGCCACTTGTTTCCAAAGGATATTACTACGTTTACTGTCCCTTATTGTAGCTGTTACTTACTGTAATTCTGCAACTCATTTATTCTGCTGCATTAACATTATCCCATTTATGTTTCTTTTGAAACTTGTGTACTTTTACTGATGTTGTAGTGTTCAATTGTTCTGTTGAACTTGTATTTCCCTTCCCCCTCTCCCCAGGACACATCTGGAAATGTGCAATTTACTGTTCAGTATGCCTTCCTGGTGAAAGTTTTAAATAAATAAATAAAATAAATTCACACAGGTCCCTCTGAGACCAGCATGAACAGATGCAAACACGCAGAGTCTTCTGGGCCCTGTGCCAAGGTGAGAGTCCATCAACCTCTGGAAGTGGATGTCAAGAATTTGTGGGGCTGCCTGGTGGGTTGTGGAAGTACAGGGCCATCTGGACCCTGTGCTTCTATGTGGCTACAGATACAGACTTGCAGGACAAGCAGTCCATCTGTCAGCCAAAGCATAGGGCCCTCTGTCATCCATGGATGAAGAGGTGCAGGGCCCTACGCCAAGAGAAGATTTCCCTTCATTATATGATACATTGGCCTGAGCAGTCATCCCTGTGCATTCCCTTCAATGGGTGGGAGATGGTGACAGCACCATCCCCTCAGCTTTGGACCATCCAGGTTACTCACTCAGCTTATCCCCCAAACTAAGCTCACTGGCACATGATCACAGATTTCTACCTGCTGGGCTTATGGCTGGCACTACACACAATGTTTCTTAATAATAATTAAAAAAATGTTGACCCCAGATTTTCAAAGTAGTAATTTTATGACTCCCCCTTATAAGCATGAGATATGGCATTTATAGAATAGTGGCCAAAACATTGTTTCACATCACAAGTGTGAAAACATGTCGTGTCCAGGATTTGAAAAATGACACACCTGTCACGTTTTTAAGGTGATATAAAAAATGGCTATGTTGAAAGTTTTAAGTCAAAATACTGAAAATACAAAGTCATGAGTATATTTTGTAATATCTCAACGTTCAATTATAATCTTGGTCATTTTATAATATTTTTTCATTAAATTTTCAACATAGTCTTCTTATGACTCCTTCTCATGGACCTAGTAGGTGAAAATGTTTAACTTCTGCCTGAAACCTGATTTTGCAGAGTGACTGTGAAATCACCTTGGCCTGGATTTGAAAAATTGAACCTGTCTAGTTCTATGGGGGTAAAAGGCCATGTTGAACGTTTGATGGGCAGCTATTGAAAATTACTAATGTTTTGAGTGAATGTTGAAATATTTTTATATTCACACATAACAATCATTTAGCATAGTTTTCCACCAAATTTTCAACATTGTCATCGTATGTCCCACATCTTAAACCCAGCAAGTGAACATTTCCAAATTCCATCCAAAATGTGATTTTGCAGAGTGACTGCAAATCACTTTTTGAGATAGAATTGAAAACTTTCACCTACCTTGATCTTGAAGTTAGAGTCCCAAAAATAACATGGCCCCACTGAGGAAGCTCCTATGAGCGAAGCGATGGGGTATCTGGAAAAGTGATCCCAAGGCTCAGTGATCATGTATGAGATTTTCTGTGTGGAACTGAGTTGTTTCAAGTTGCATTTGTGCCAAGGATTTACCATCCGACTTCACATTGCCCTACAGTGTGGTTGGTCTTTTGTTCTTGTATAATGAAGTGACACCATGGGTGGGCAGCTGCAGTCCACTTACAAAGATAGCTAGATAGACAGACAGACAGACAAATAGATCCTAAAATGGTCTCATAACCCAACAATTCTTGTTTCATATCAGAGGGTTAACTCAAAATCCTACTGAGCTTGTTCAGAAAAAAAAAAAAACTTTAACTCCTAATAACTCTAGAACCGATTAATATTTTTTTCATAAAACTTTCGAAAGGCAGTACCCTGGCACAGGCTATTTCTACCCTACAAGTTTCAGAAAAAAAATCTATACCATCTAGACTAAAAGTGTAATAAGTATAGGAAAAAAACACAGCACTTCATTAAAAACTGAACATTCTGTATCTCAGAAAGAGCACAAGATGCCATCATGAAACTTTTCAGATCTTGAGAACCTCCAGCCAGAACGTGCATGCCAAATGTTTGGCTATTTTGTCAAAAGAGCCAAAGTTGATTTACCAAAATTGGGTTTTAACATTAAATATCTTACTCAAACCCAACTATGCTGGTGCTGTGTGTGTGTGTGTGTGTGTGCACGCACGTTGTATCTCAGGGTTTGAAAGATCACACAAAGTAGCACTGATGTTACCCTAACTCTGCACTGTCCTGTCACACAGAGTAGAATATTGGCACAGCAGTGGTTACATAGAGGGTTGGTTTCACAACCCACCACAGTCAGACAATAGTGTTACTTGGGTAGTATCTGACACAATCAGTTACCATAGGATGCTACTGATTTCCATGGATTCTGGATGGAATTGGATACTGTTCCTATCCAAATGCTGAATCCTGTCACCTAGGATCCAATAGGATACTAACTATCTGATTTGAGGATCTATAGGGATCCGAGGGATCTGAGGCAGACATCTGATCTTGGATCCCATTGTCTCACCTTAGATCCAAAATCTGAATCGGGTTGAATAAGCTCTTGGATCCAGAGTTGAACAGATGCGCTCTCCATCAGATACCATTAGGATGATCAAAAGCAGTAACACAGAAACATAGAATTTGTCGACAAAAAAGGGCCAGTTAGCCCATCCAGTCTGCCCAAATGTTCCCTGCCTAATCTGTCTCCACAGACCCTAACTGGTCTCTGCTGACCCTCCATGCCTATTTACTAATATTCCAGTATGTCTATACATGCACACTTGAAGCCCCCCACTGATTTCACCTCCAGCTCTTCTGTTGTCAGCCTGATCCAGGTGTCTACCACCCTTTCAGTGAAGTACTGCTTCCTCACATCCCTTTTAAACTCCCTCCCCCCAGCTTCATTGCATGCCCCGTGGTCCTGACACTTTTTCTTATTTTAAAAAGACTCCCTTTCTGTACCCTTTTTGCCCCTGTGAGGTACCTGTATGTCTCTATCATTTATCCTCTCACTGACTCATTATCTAAGCATCATTATTAGATGAAAGTCCACTCACCACGCCACCCTTACCTTCTGGCATCTATTCAATGGCCAAATCCTCACCTAAGCCGCTAAGTAATCAGGGATTGCTCACACCTGAATTTTCATACATAATTCACTATGTGGGACAGTATCATAGACCTTTTAAGGTCCAAGATCACATTGATAGGGATTTTATCATTTACTGCCTTACTGACTTTTCAAAAAAAGGTAATAAGGTGGGTACACAAGATCTCCCACTTTTCAATCCATGCTGAGTTTTGTCTTCCAAGTTGTTAGTAACTAAGAAATGTTTGGTTTTCTCCTTCACCTTTCTTTCATTCATTTTGAAATCATTGACAGTAGGCCGGTAGTTATTTAGAATTGTTCTCCACAGCAATTTTTACTCTTATCCTCCTTACTGTTAATCCTCCTCTGGATGCTCTTGGAAACATACTTAGGCTCTGAGTGCCTTTCCCAGTTACCAATTTTTAAAGAAATGCATACTGCAATATGCATGTTGTATCACCTGATTTACTCTGCATTCTTTCATTAAAAACAAAGAAATATATATTTAACTAATAAGCAGTTAAAACTCCAAGACATATCTAACTTGCAAGCTTTATATTTGTCCATATGTGGTATAACTTGGATATGCAATAGCATGACTCAAAACATGCCATTTATTATCACTTGTGAGAGGGCAGGACTTTCATGACTAGTTGTGGCTTTGCCACTGAGTGTAGGTCCCACCCCCTCAATCATGAACATAAATGGAAGTGCATATCCTATGTACTTACATTTTGGTTTATAAAAATGGAAAATGTTTGCAGTTCAAACGAGAAACTAAATGGCAATTTTTCTTGCAAACTGACCAATTTTAAGGAAAAAAATGCCACAACTTGAATTTCTGGCATGTTTTTCCCAGACATGGAAATTTCAGATTTTTTTCTGCAAATCAGTGACTGCAGAAAAGATAAACATCAATTACCATTCTTGGTATTCTTGCAAGTGTTGCTTGGTTTTTTGGGGGCCACATTTGACACAACATTATAATGTAAACTGTGAAATATTTGGTACATTCCAGGGTCAACCCATCTGTGCAGTGACCATATGTGGTAGTGCAGTCAGAGGCACACAAGAGGAAGGAGAATGTCACCTTGGGATGACATGCATTGTGCATGTGTATACACCTTGAGGTCCTCATCAGCGATATTCTGGAGACTGCATGAAACACGTTCGGAGACCTGACATAGCAGCAAAATGAAGGCCCCACACAGCCTCCTATGGAAATGTTGATGAAACAAGAAAAATTCAGATGGTACCCTTTGGCTCTCTATCCCTGCCTTGGGGTAAACCATGAGTACATGGAGGAGCAGCCTCAGATATGGGTGAAGAGGCTCAGTAGTTGTCTGGAACTGGATAGGGGCCTGGCCAGTGCAAGAAGCATAAACAGAAAGCATGTGAGGTTGTAGGATACCCTAGCTTCCTGCAGGTAACTAAAAGGCTAAAAGGTGTTATCCGAGCAGTTGTTCCCATGACTGTATCAATCAAGAAAAGAAAGATGGCTGTCCCCTCATTAATCTTCAGACACTACATTTTTAGTACACTGATGCAATCCACCAAAGACCATGTCGCCACGGATGTTCTGTGGCCCTGCACCACTTCATCCTGGATAAATAGCGATAATCTACATACACAAAAACATTTTGTACCAATATATACATCATACATTGCACTGACTACTTTACAAATCCATGCATTTCCACATACACAGCGAAAAGAACCTCTCATTCTATAAATCACTTAATTTTTCTTATTTATTTGTCTAATTCATACACTGTTGTCTCTCAGTTCACAAGCTTGTGTCCGAAGTACTCCCCAAAAAAAAAATGCCCAGCAGGTTAGTCTGCACAACCAAATAAATAATGTAACTACAGAATACTTTGTATGTGACTGACAAATAAAATAAACTGCATCTTGCTTCTTTTTTCTGCTTCTACAGTATGTTTTCATGCTGGTGTGTCCTTTATAAGGCAATGAATAGGGAAAAGAAGCAAAATGTACATGGTTCTTTTTGTTTCCACTTCCTTGAGTTTTCAAAAAACAAATCAATAAATAATATCAGCGAATAAATGTGACTTATGTATGTGGCTCAAGTTAGTAAAGGTTTATGCTTCATTAGAGCTATCTGGCTTGCAAGATCGGCCCTCACATCCTTTGTTATTTCTGCCTTGCTGCTGTGCTCAAAATTAAATATAGAAAGAACTTATTGAGCACTGATATTATTCAGGCAAGGCACAGAGGAAATTACATTGAACTGTTTAAAGAGTCTCAGTAGCAATTCCTCTAATCAATATCCAGTAACCTTCCTAAATATTTGAACAGATTGCAATGAAAAACACTAACTCATCAGCTGAAAAGACCAATTTCAGTATCTTCTTCATGCATGTCGGACATGCAATTAGTTCAGAATCCTGTGTGCCACTCCTCCCCATTCTTTCATAATTATTACCGTAAAGTTAAATGCTAATCAGAGTCTGTGGTTTTAGTCAATTGTAGATCAAGGATTCAATTGTGTTATTGCTAGAGCATGCAACTGTCTAATCCTCTATATTATTGTCTTTACAGGCAAAGCGCTAGCCCTTGTTTCCTTTACAAATGTGGTATTGCTTCAGATTAGCTATTCCCACCATTGGCATGCTTTCTTAATTAATTGTCTCAATGGCTTCATTCTTTAATTGGATTCCAGTGTGCTCCACATTCGATTAAATTTCAATTACTGCAATGATGAAACTACAATTAAGTGCACAGAAAAATGGTTGGGTTGCGTGCTGAAATCTGACTCGTGAAAAGTGCATGCCTGTTGTAAATAAAACTATAGCATTAGATTTTGACAGTGATATATTGTGGACATCTACATGCTCTTTTTTTCTCCATGACAGATGCAGTTTGCCTAGTGACTAGAGCACAGAGCTATGATCCTGGACACCCAGCTTTGAACCCCACACCCACCACTTATTCACTGCATGACCCTGAGCAAGTCACTTAACCTCCATGTGTTTTCTTTCCTATTGATCTGTTCACTGTTTGAATATCCCTGTGTGCCTGACATTCTGTTCCTCTCTAGGACTGTAAGGCAGCTTGTCATACAGTCTGTATCAAAAAGTACAAAATAAAGCCAAACCCCTTGCCTCCTTTCACTTCTGCCCCCCCCCCCATTCCCCATCAGTTTTCTGACTGACTTGTCAGTGACCAAGGTGGGGGTAAGCATGGCCCAGGCTACTTCTATGTTGATGGTATCATGATGGTTTAACTTGCCAGGAGTCCCTTGCAAACTGATACATTTTTGATCAGTTTACCCCCTTTCCATTCACGCAGGAGCTGCTGAGACAGGACATTATAAATCTTGGTGCAATAACCATGCAGATACAGATAATTGTAGTCCTTGACTCTCCTTTATTGAGCCAGTTGATGCCTGGGGCACATAGTCAAGTCATCATATCACACAGACTCAGATCAGTTGGCTTATATACAATTTATTATGGTAGCTCCTCCAATTACTTGTAGAAAACAGAAACATAGGGAATGTTGGCAGACAAAGACCAGTGATCCATCCAGTCTGCTCTGTTATACCTGATCCTACCCCAAGGCCTGCTGGAGTTTTTTGCCCCCTCCTTTCCCATTACCCTCTGCCTTACTGCTACCCCAATGAATAACTATTAGGCCCATAACTGTGTCCCAGAAGTGCTCAAAACCATTAATGTTTTTGTGCCACCAACTCTGCTGGCAGGCTGTTGCAGGGTTTTATTTATTTATTTATTAAATTCTCGGATTACAAATACCTTTGAGCAGAAACTGCTCGTTTACAATGGTTCCACGTCAAAGGATGAGGGTCAACATACATACAGAGGTAGTAAAAGAATGCACAATAAACAACCAAAACAACTAAAAGAAAAAATAAAGATACTTAGTTATAACATACTTTGAGATAATATTCATAAAACGAGCAGCTTGAGTAGGCAGCTGGCTGCGGTAACAATAAGAGAAAGAGGGCACCATAGGCAGTTAGTATTGCAGGCATGTGACCGGGAGAGGAAGTTGGCAGGCTAATGGGCCACTGTCCGATGGTAGTGGAAAATGTCTTGTACCAGTGGAGATGTGAAGCAGGTAAGGAGTCACAAGGAAGGCCCAGTGCCAGAGGGAATGAGATTGGGAAAGGGCGGGCTGTGAGACATGAGGGTTCAACCACTCTCTCTTTAAAAGAAAACTTTCCAACATCCCTTCTAAATCCCCCCCCAACCCCAGCTTCCACTTATGTCCCCATATTTTTGACTTGATATATCTGGTGAATAGTGCCTCATGATTTACCCTATTAATTCCTTTCAAGAACTCCAAGGACTTTATCATATCTGTTCTCTTTGTTCTTGAACACCCTCCCTAAGGCCTGCTCTGGTAAACTCCTACTCTATGCAGATGATGCCGATCTCTTCTGCAGCCACCCTAACCTCACCCATTTCCAGCTTGCCCTTCAAAACATTTTCTCGGAAACTAAGACCTGGCTCTCCTCCCATAAGCTGGTACTCAACTACAAGAAAACCAAGGTCATGTTTTTTTCGCACCATGAGAATAAACAACAGTGTCCCCTTGCTAAATCACAACTCTCACAACCTGTACCTTGATCAAGTTTGCTCCTTTAAATATTTTGGAGTCACTTTTGACTCTGTCCTTACCTTCCATGACCATATCCACCAGTTTAGCACTGCCATCAACACCAGAAAAGGACTTCTTTATTGCATCAGGTGCTGTCTGCCCCATGACGTGCTTCACCTGGCAGCCATTTCATCTGTCCTTGCCCTTGTAGACTATGGTATCATTATATATAGAGCCACAGACCAGACTGCTCTTCACAGGATTAAGGTGTCAATGAAAAAAGCCTGTCATCTTGTCACTGGTTGTGACAGGTGTACACATACTTGTGACCTTTACAGTCTGTCTAACTGGCTGAATTTTGATGGCAGACTAAAATACCAAACCTGTCTAATCGCCAAAAAATCACAGCAGGCCTCTCCCCTCCCAGGCTCCATTCTCTCCTGCAATCTGCCCCCTCGCTTAGAGCAACTAGAAGCTCTTCCAAAGCCCCCATGCAAGTTCCCCTCTGTAGGACCGCCCTTGGCCAGCGTTACTTCCACTATAGGGCTCTCCTCTGGCTCGACTCTCTACTGGCTGCCATCCCTGCTGAACCTAAACTTGGTACCTTCAAAGTTCTCCTCAGGGAACACATCGTCTCCACCAGCTCTTGTGACTGCTTCTTACCCTAAGATTCTATCCTGGTCTGGTCTTGTTCTCAGACCACACTCTTGTCCCCCTGCTGAGATTTTATGTACTTTGTTTTAACTTTGCTTGCCTATTTGATTGATTTATTACACAATTTGTTTTGACTATGGATAGTTACTATTCTGTATAATAATTGCTTGTTGTACATGTTCCTTTTTCCTTATCATTTGTTTCATTGTTTGTACCTCCCTGATGTGGAGCCTTTGCAAAAGAGTCTTTGACTCAAAAGTTTGCAATTCCAATTCATTTAATACATAAATAAATATCACCCCTCTTACTTCTGGCATCCAGCGAGTACATGTTCAGTACCCAAAGTCAGTCTTCATAGGATCTGCTCTGCTGGCCCTGAATCATTTTGGTTATCCTGTGCTGCACTCTCTTCAGCCTGTCTGTCATTCTTTAGGTGGGGACTGCAGAACTGGGCCCAGTATTCCAAATGGTGCTTCACCAGTGCTGTATAGAGGTAGTATTACCTCCTTTCTCCTGCTATTGAAACACCTCCCACTACACCCCAACATTCTTTCTTTTTTTTTATATGGTATTTCTCTCCCATCCTGGCCAGCACTCCTAGTACCATTGGCTGTCCCCAAAGGATCAGGCCCCCTCCCTTATGCTCCCATGACTTACCCTTCATGGCAGGGAAATGGATCCAGCCAGTGAGGTGCCTTCTCAGGTGCAGTGCCTGTGGGTGACAGTGTCATGCCGCATGACCAGGACCTTTTTCTGTTTTTTCTTCCCCTGAGGTGAGGCATGCAATGTCACCCACAGAGAGAGCGCGTGCGCATTCACCCGCTTGCACTCCCTCAAGCGTCTGCCCCATCTCCTCCCCTTTCTGCAGCATCGGTGCACCACCCCCCAGCTACCACTAGCGGCCAGTAGAATGCTGATTGCTAGCAACCCCCCTCCCTGGAGAAGGACAGCAGTCCATTGGATGCTCAATCCTTCTCCTCCCCTGCCAATCCTTGGTGGCCCATGCTTGTTCCCCAACACAGGTTGCAAGTGTAGCGCGAGGTTAGGCGTCCAGCGCCTCAGCCCTCAGTGCATCCGGCTGGTGGATCCCAACATTCTGGTTACCTTACTGTAGCCCTTATTACAATAGCTAGATTTTTTAAGGAGTCACTTATGATGATCCCGGGTCACTTACCTCTAAGGTAGTGACCATTTGTTTAACTCCCATTCAGCATCCTTCCAGGGGGTTCTTGTTACCTGTGTGCATCACATTGTACTTTTTGGCATATAGTTTCAACTGCCAGAGCTTGGACCACCTCTCCAACCGATGCTGATCCCTGTGCAACTCCCTTACTCCATTCTCACTGTCCATCCTGCCATGGAGCTTAGAGTCATCTGCAAAGAGACACTTCTTACTCTGTATTCCTTCTCCTATGTTGCTGATGAACATATTGAAAAGGATTGGACTCAGGACTGACACTTGTGGCACACCACGTGTAACCTCCCTTTCCCCCAACATGACTCTGTTTACAGCCACCCTGTGCTGTCCCCCCCAACCAATTACATTCCCATCTAACTAGGAAATTTGCTGCACCCAAATCCTGCTGTCAGTACTGAGAGCCAGCACAGTCAGAAAGAAAAGGATACAGGAATTCACTGTCTAGCTGAGGGAGTGGTACAAGGAAGAAGGGTACAGCTGCATTGGGGGATGGGGGGAGATACTGTTTGCACCAGACAGACTGCATCTCTGTAGAGGGGGTTGAGAGTATTCAGGACAAACCAGGGGTGGGGGTGGTATATAAACCAATAATTTAATTTAAACTACTTGGGGGCTAGTGGGCCTGCAGGCCCTGAGTTTCCAGGAGGAAGAGGTCAGCAGACCTCTCACCCATGCCAATAGAGGGGGACTGGATAGTAGTGGTGGAAGAAAAATGAGGGGGTTAGCTACAGGGGGTGCAGGGTACAGGGAAAGGGGAGTTATGTGGGGTGTGTGAAGTACAGGCAAGTGGGAGTAATGAGAAAGGGAAATAGGTGGGAATGGAAGGAAGCTCAGACTCTAGGTGGAAGGTGGTGTTCCTGAATGCACAAAATCTCAGAAACATGATGGATAACATGCAGGCAATGTTGGTGGAGAGGGGAGTGGATATCATGGCATTCATGGAGCTATGGGTCACACCTAACTATTACAGGGACCTCTCAGTCCCTAGGTTTAAATTGTACAGGGGGGACAGGGAGGTAGGAAAAGGGGAAGGGTGGTGGTGTACATCAGGGAAGGTATAACCTGTACAAGGGAGGAGTCATATGAGGGAAGGGCGGAAGCAATGTGGACTCAAATACTGTTGAAGAGAGAGAGAAGGTGAGGTTGGGGTGGTTCACAGACCACCAAAGCATGAGGAGGAATGAGACAGGAAATTGAACTCCAAATAAAGACTGCTGCTGGGAATGGAGTGGTGGTAACAGTGGGAGACTTTAACCTTACCAAGGCGGATTGCAGGGTACTGGCCATGACCTGTTCCAGGAGTCAGGTGATCCTAGCTGCACTGCAAAGTGGATTCCTGACACGGCATCGCAGAACCTACCGGGGAAGGGGCAATCCTTAATGGTGCTGACAATGGGGATCATGTCCAGGATATAAACATCGAGAAACCCCTAAGTGGGAGTGACCATCGCATGGTGTGGTTCCTGTTAGATATGAGCAGGGAGAGGGCCCCCACTAAGACTAAAATTCTGGATGTTAGAAAGGCAGACTTTAGAAAAATAGGTGAGCAGCTAAGGTGTCACCTGGCAAGCATCTGAGGAGATAAGGGGTGGACCAAGGGAGGTCCATCATCAAAGAGGGAATAATGGAAGCCAGAAGGGCATGCACTAGGCTCAAGGGAAAAATTCAAGGGCCAAAGCTCCCAGCTGGTTTAGCACAGAGGTCACCCAGGCAGTAAGTGATAAGAGGTTAGCTTCCAAGAACTTCTGGAGGACCCAGAAGGAGGACGACTGTGAGGACTACCTGAAGGTGGCTAGTGTAGCAGGTAGGGTAATTCTGCTGGTTAATGCATAGAAGGAACTGCAGCTAGTAGAGGGAATTAAAAAAAAGGTGAAAAGGCAATTTTCCATTATATTAGTGAGAAAAGGGACAAGAAAGATGGGATTGTTAGGTTCTTAAAAGAGGACCAGTGGGTAGAAGAGAATGGGGCAAAGCAGAAGTACTGAACAAGTACTTTTGTTCAGTCTTTACCAAGGAGAGAGACAGACCAGTGCCTCTACAGAGCAGGACAGGAGATGTGGGAGGAGAGAGCACAGATGTTTTGATAGAGGTTGATAGGAGAGGAAAGTGCTGCTAGCATTAACGGTAGATAAATCCCCAGACTCATGGAGAGGTATACACCCATGGGTGCTGAGAGAGATGCTGGAAGAGTTTGCAGGTCCCTTCGCTGGCCTGTTCAATAGTTCACTTGAGTCAGAAGTGGTACCATGGGACTGGAGAATGAACATGTAGTGCCCCTCCATAAGAGTAGTCCAAAGCACAATCCAGGGAACTGTAGACCGGTCAGTCTGACCTCAATCTTGTGCAAGCTCATGGAGACCACACTGAAGGAAAGGTTAATAAAATATCTGGAAGAGAATGGCCTCCAGGATGAGCAGCACCATGGGTTTGTGGGAGGGAGATCATGTTAGACAAATCTGATTGAATTTGTTCACTGGGTCACTAAAACAGTGGCAGGGGCAAGCAGTGGGCATCCTTTACCTGGACTTCAGCAAGGCCTTTGACTCTGTACCCCACAAGAGGTTGATCAGGAAGTTGGCAGATCTGGGGACAGATGAGAAGTTGACTGGGTCAGTGGAAAACTGGTTGTGGGGCAGTATCCTGAGTGTGGTAGTGGGGGCTGAGCTCTCCAGCACTAGGAAGGTCATCAATGGGGTCCCACAGGGCTCAGTGCTCAGACTGGTGCTGTTCACTGTCTTCATCAATGATATTGAGGATGGCATTAAGGGCAAAATTTGTCTATTTGTAGATGATGCGAAGCTCTATGGGAAGGTGGACACAGCAGAAGATGTACAGGACCTATGGGAAGATATTGAAAAGCTGGAGAGGTGATCTGGGATTTGGCAACTTGGCTTCAAGGAAAAGAAATGCAAGGTTATGCACACTGAGGTTAATAACCTGAGAACTGAGTACAGCTTCAGAGGGGTTCAGTTAGTTGCATCTGAGGATGAGAAACACTAGTGACCTGAACCACTCCACGCAATGTAGGAAAGCAGCAGCTAAGGCAAATAAAATGTTGGGCTGCATTGCCAGGGAGATCAGTAGTAGGTGGGAGAAGGTAACACTGCCCTTGTACAGGTCATCGGTGAGGTCACACCTGGAGTACAGTGTGCAGTAATGGTGCTCATACGTTGAAAAGGACATAAACCTGCTCAAGACGGTCCAGAGAAAGGCTACCAAGATAATTAGAGGCCAGCAGGGTAGGGTGTACTAGGAAAGGTTGGAGGCCCTGAACATGTACTCCCTAGAGAAGAGAAGAGAAGAGACATAATTGAGATCTTCAAGTATTTGAAAGGAATAATTAGGGCAAACAAGGAGGGTCTCTTCAAGCTCAGTGGAAATCAAAACACAAGGTGACACAGTCTCAAGTGGGGAGGAGGTGTAGGAAAGAGGCTAAAAGGCACTTCTTCAAGGAGAAGGTGGTGGCTGACTGGAATAGCCTTCCTGAGGAGGTGGTTTCATTGAAAATGGTGAGCGACTTCCACAGAGGTTGGGATGAAGTTAAAGGGAAAATAAGGGTTAAAAGGGGGGCAGATGGAGGGGAAGGGATGGTTGGGGGCCAGGGTCAGCAGCTAACACTGAGGACCCTGTGATACGAGCAGACTCGATAGACCGAATGGCCTTATGCTGCTGGTTTTGTCATACTGTATGTTTGTTTGTTGTAACTGCTATAGCAATCTTCTGTGTGACTTGCGTCAAATTCCTTGCTGAAGTCAAAGTAGAGTAAATCCATTGCTTGTCCCTTATCCACTGCCTTGGTTGCCCAGTCAAAAAATACTGTCAGATTGATCTAACATGACCTCCCTGCCACAAACCAGTGCTATTTAATATCCTGGCACCCATTTCTCTCCAGGTTGTCCAGTAGGTTCTCCTTGACTAATGTCTCCATCAGTTTACCCACTATAGCGCTAAGACTGATGAGTCTGTAGTTTGCTGCTTGTCGCCTCCTTTGTTGGGTGGAGCTACATGTGCTACCCACCAGTCTTTCAGAACCACCCATGACTCTGTTGATTTACTGAATAGCTCTGCCACGAATTTAGCCAGTTCTTTCTGTCATGAGTTCATCCTGTTCTTGTGCCACCTCCCTGAGCACAGTCAGGTGCATCCAATCTCACCCTTGAGCCTTATCTACTTTCAGGGCTGCAAGCCCATTTGTGCTCCTTTATCCTGTAAATACCACCTGCCCCATTTCTGGATTCCCCCTGCAGCAGCCTTAAGCCTCTTTCCAGCAAAGGTATGCTATACTCCACAGCGAATACTGAGCAGAAGTAGTCAGTAAGAATGGCTGCCTTCTACTCATCCCTTTCAATTACTCTGTCCCCCTCTGTCAGCCTTACAATTCCTCCTATCCTCATGACATGTATAACTGTTTTGCCCCTTCCTGGCCCCTTCTGTAATATACAGCTCTGTGATTCTGCATTTGCATCCCTGACTGCTACTGTATCTTGTCCTCTGTCATCATTACTAGTTATTCTTTCCATTGCTCATCCCCCTGCTTCTCTTTGTGTCTAATGAAGGCCCTTTTTTGACTCTCACTACCTCCATGACCTTCTTGGAAAATTAGATTGTTCTCTTTTGCCTGATTCTCTTGGTAATAGTTCTCAGGCATTAAACTGTTTCCCATCTCTTCTTCACACCAAAGCTGAAAGGCAGCAGTTTAAATTTTCATTTCACTTTTGATTCAGCCACAGAAGTGAGGAAACATGTGGGGACAGGTGAACAGAGACCAGCAGACAGACAGACAGGACACCACAGGGCTCAGTTGGATTTTTGGCCTTCCCCAATAACTATACAGCTTACAAATACACCAATTAACAGGCAGCAGAGGTGGTGGGAAAGAGGTAGCTCTATAAGGGTGTGTGCGCAAATAGTGTACTTGGAAGTTGTTAGAGGTGGTTAGGCAATTTTTGCATCGGGGTTAGATACAGTAACTGAGTTGGGAAGTAGATATCTGCAGGTAGGGAGGCAGAAGAGGATAGGGATGAGAGAGAGAGAGGGAAAAAAAGGAGTAGGTAGCCCTAAGGGGGGGGGGGGGTTGAAAATAGTGCTTCTGGGAGTTGTTAGCCTGTAGGTGAATTATTGGATTGGGAGAATGTTTAGAGGGTAGCAGGTAAGGTCTAGATACAGGGAAGAACTATGATGGGAGTGATGCAGTGTAGTGTCTGTGGGATGGCATTCTTCAGGGAAACTTTCTGGAGACTGCAGTGCTGCCCCATCTGCAGGCACCTCTCAGGGCTGAGAGAGGAGGTTGCCAGATTTAAGGCCAAGACAGCTTGGGTTAGGAGGACTGTCTCCTCCACTCAGGAACCACCAAGTCTGCATCTGCTTCCTCAAAGGGTGCTAGTAACGTGGATTGGCTGGACAATGGTGGGCTCAAGGAGGGCTAGGGTGGTGGACCATAGGCACATACCAAATCCCATACCACTACGGTACTCCTATGCCACCCTGGCAGGGTGGGACTGCCCCACAGAGGCACCTGAGGTAGTGGTTGGGATGGATGTGGAGGTCCTCCATTGTGGAGACCCCAAGGGGGATGGCAGAGGACCCCAGAGGAGAGTGAAGCAAATCCTGGTGGGAGACTCAATAGTAAGGGGGATAGAGTTGGGGACAGGTAGGGATGAGGAGAGGGTGGTAAGGTGGCTCTCTGGTGCCATGGCTCATAGGGATGGAAGGAGGATCCTAAGGATTGCTGGGGAGGCATGGAGGGAAGGAGAGCTAGATGTCATTGTCCACTTGGGGACAAATGACCTGGCTGTGGAGAGGCCAGATGTGGTCCAGGAGGAGTTCAGGAAACTGGGGAATGGTCTTAAGCAAGTAGCACAATCTGTTACTTTCTCAGAGGTGCAACCTGTCAATGACAAGCGGGGTGACAGGAGGCTCTGCACCAGGGACTTCAACCTACTGTATGGTTGAGGAAGTGGTGCGGAGAAGAGGGATTTTGATTCATTGGGGACTGGGGCTTCACCTGGAGGGATAGAGGCCTGGACAGGGGCAATGGCCTGCATCCCTCCAGGAGGGAAACCTAGATCCTTAGTGAACAGTTTAAATGCTACATTAGTAAGCATTTAAACTTTGCAAGGGAGGAGGCGGAATAAGGCAGGAATGCATAGTCTGCCCCCCCCCAAAAGCTTACAGGGACAACAATGGAAATCTTGAGGGTGAGCCATTCCAAAGGGAACAAACACAAATAGGTAACCAAGAGGAAGAGGGGAGGGGGAAGGCAAAATGGCAAGAAGAGTGGAGGTGATTGTACAAAATGGAAAGCCATGTGTGCAGATGCTCGAAGTCTGGGCAACAAGGTGGAAGACCTAGAGGCCACCATGGCAGCAGGAGACCTGGACATAGTAGCAACTACAGAGACCTGGTGCAATGAAAACCAGGACTGGGAGGTAGCCATACCAGGGTATGTACTATTCAGGAGCAACAAGGTTGGAAAGAAGGGAGGAGGGGTGGCTCTTTACATGAGGGAGAACATAAAGGCCACAGAAATACAGGGGGAACAGAGTAAAGCGGAGGTACTATGGGTTACTCTGGAGATGGGGGGGGGCACTATTAGGATAGGGGTGATCTACAGACCTTGAGCATGGGGGAGTAGGGAGATAATGATATAATAAGAAATCCAAGTGATGGCTAACAAGCTTGGAGAGGTACTGCTAGTGGGGGACTTCAGTCTGCCAGATGTGGATTGGAGCCTCCCTGGTGCAGCATCAATTAAAAGTAGAGAGGTCCTAGACTCGCTGCAGGGGACATTCCTCAGGCAACTATTTAAAGAACCCACTCATGAGGGGGTGTTACTGGACTTGGTACTATCAAACAGGGACAGTGTTGCAGATTTCACAGTGGGAAGCCACCTGGGGGCCAGTGATCATCATACAGTGTGGTTCAGCGTAAGGACTGGGCCAGAACCTAACCACATTAAAATAAGGGTCCTGGACTTCAGGACGGTCAATTTCAAGAAAATGGGAGAGTGCCTCAATGAAGCCCTCGCAGGAATAGGGAATAAGGGTGTGGTAGAGGAAAACTGGGCAAAAATAAGGAAAGCCATTAAGAAGGCAATGCACCTCTGTCAAGCAGATTAAAAAGAGAAAGAGAAGAAGGAGACCACTATGGTTCTCCAGGGAAGTATCAGATAAGGCAAAGGAAAAGAAGCAAGCATTCAAAAGGTACAAGACAACACAGAAGGAAGAGGATAAGGAGAGTTATCAAGAGAAAAAAGGGAGGCAGGGAAGGCAGTTAGAGCTAAAGCACAAATGGAGGAAACAATTACCAAATCAGCAAAAAGGGAGATAAAACATTCTTTAGGTACATAAGTGAGAAGAAGAAAAGCAAGGTGGGGATAGTAAGACTAAAAGGGGAGGGGAAGGGAGTGTGGAGCAGGACCAGAAGAAAGCTGACATACTAAATAAATACTTTTGTTTAGTATTCATAAAGGAAGGGGTAGATGACATGCTACAGACAGTGGAAAAGGGCATTAAGGGAAGGGTGGTGGACACTAGCCCTTTTATGGAGGACAGAGTTCTCAGGGAATTAGCAAATGTAAAAGTAGACAAGGCAATGGGGCCAGATGGGGTTCACCCCAAGGTACTGAAGTTACTAAAAGAGGAACTATCTGCACTTTTGACGGCCCTGTTCAGTCTATCACTGGATACGGGGGAAGTTCCAAGGGACTAGGAAAGGGTGGATGTGGTCCTATTGCAGAAAAGTGGGAATAGGGAGGAGGCAGGAAACTACCAACCTATAAATTTAACTTCAGTGGTGAGCAAGGTTATGGAAAGACTACTTAAAGGAAGGACTGAAGAATACCTTAAAACTGGTGGGTTTTATTTATTCATTAGAAAGTTTGTGACCAGGAGAGGCACACTGATCTATGGCTCATTTCCAGGTGTGACCTGGGAGCAAGGGAAAGGGAATATTTGTACAGAAGTAGGCTGACTTACAGAACCAGATTAAGCTGTTGGTATTTTTAGTGAATGAAGGGAATTTGGCCAGGACACCAGGGAAATTCCCCTACTCGCCTGTAGCGGGACCCATATTGGAGTGCTGCCAAGATTCCAGTTGACAGTGAGCAAGAGGACAGAGGGACATGCGAGAGGGTAAGGAGTGGGTCTCCTCCTCAGCCTTTGGAAAACTAGAGACCAATAGCAATATGAATGTGGTGGAAAAAAAAGGAATCGAGAGAGAAAGATGTGGCAGAAAAGGTAAATTCGGAAGCTAGTATGCAACCACATTCAGAATGTGTGGAGAGTCTAATGGAAGAAATGAGTGAAGAAAATTTAAAGTAAGGAGAGAAAGGAGCAATTACAGCAGGAGAAGAAAGAGCTGGGTCAGCTCCAAGAGTCAGAATGAGAGTTAAGAACGTCTGGCAGTAACGCTCAGCTGTTCAAAGATGGCAAATCAACATTAAATGAAGACGCCGCTGTCAATGTGGAAAATTACAGCACTTTAAAGAAGAAAGAAGGAAAAGTGCAAAAACAGAGGACACAAGATTATGCTGCCCTGAAGGGAATGGCACAAACAAGCAGGACAAGACTTGGCCTAAAATGGGCAGCAAAACTGAAATGAGCAGCAAGTAAAGATGCACTGGAGAATGCCAGAGAAAAGGACACGATGCAAAAGGAAAATGAAAGCGCGCAATTTGAAAAAGGGAGCCCCCAAGATAAAACAGCACCAAAAGAGATAATCACTAGTGTCTCTGAGAAAACAATAGAGGGAACAGAAAATGTGGACTTTCCAGATACCTCGAACTGGGTTGCAAAGGCACTGGAGAATGCAGGATGAGTTTGTACACCTTATGGGAAAGGTTGGGACCCGAACCTCCCCAGCACCTTGAGGAATGAAACACAACCATTAATGGCTACAAACAGCACAGGAAATTCAGGTCAGTTATTTAATGAAGATAAAAAGAATAATGGGAGAATAGAGGAGAAAAAATTGTCTGAGACAGAAGAGGAAGAGGAGATGCAAAATGATACAAAAGAATTAGAAGGAATTTCTGAAGAAATGGAAGAAGAGAATAACTCCTACCTTGAGTTAGAAGAACAAACTTTGCAAACAGAGAAAGAGCAGAGTGACATAGAGCAAAATAGAAAAGCACACAGAGGAAGAGTTTGGGGGAAAAATACTAGAGAATGACTTTTTCCAGCCCACCTAAAATTAGCACCAGAGCCTGCAAAAAGAAGGAATGCTGTAAGATAGAAGTATAAGGGAGGTTTGCCTGAAATTCCAGACCGTTTATATATAAGGGAAGCAACTAATTAAAGAAAGCCTAAGGTTTTATGCATATGAAATTTATGTTCTTATACACACCCCAGGAGATACTGTATATGATATTAGTTTTAAGCACCCGCAAGCTCTTGAACGCTTTTGGTAACAGTACTAGAAATTAAAAGAAATCCCTTTATGGAAGCCTTTCATAGCAATTCCACTCACTAAACCAGAATGCAAACATGTGGCTGTACTGTTTAAAAATGAAGGGGTGAATGTGGCGGATATTACATTCTGGTTAAAGCAAAGATGCACCATCGATGGCACCCCAGAACCCATACTAGTTGCAGAACATATATGGACAGGAGGATGGAGGTATAAAATTCCAATGAAACAAAAAGATGGTGACATTCAACATTTATTGAATTGCTTCTTCCTTGGAAGAGATAGGGGTGTGGTCTTTTATGCTGGACAACCATGGGCCTGCTGTAGATGTGGAGGACAGGGGAACTTAAGTAATGTGTGTGAAAAGGTAAAATGCAGATTTTGTGGAATATTAGGACATAATAGCGTACAATAAAAATCTGTTAAGATGTAGCCTATGTACTGAAAATGGTCACACATATAGAATATGCCCTTGGGCTTCTCATAATAGCCCTTACTCAGCAGAACAGGCTGAGCAAGAAGAATACGTTGCCTCAGCCCAAAGAGAATAACTTAGTCAAGACACTCAGAAAAGAATGGTTTTAAGAACACAAAAACTTGAGCAAGAAACAAAGGAAAGACAAATAACTCTGCAAACATTAAGTTCCCTCTCCCCCTTAAAGGAACATAGTCCAGAAGAAGAGAAAAGAAAAGAGAATAATCAAACCATTGACACTCTGGGAAAAGAAAATGAGAATAGTGAAATGATGACAGAACAACTCTCTGAACTAGGAGAAAAAGACAAATCAAAAAAAGGACCACCGGATAAGACACTTAAGGAAGAAGCACTAAAAGGGAAGTTCCAGATGGTTACAAGATATAGAAGTAAATCCAAACCTCCAAGATTGAAACAAAAGAAAAAAGAGGAAGAAACAATAATACTACACAAGAGAAACAGCTTGACATCCTGCTCTTCTATTGACAATGGGTAGTGAGCCCTCGCCCAGCCAAGGATGACATCCTGAGTCTCAGGCCCCTCAGTCACCAAGAGGATTGTTCTGCTTGAGTCATGGTTTTCTTGGGCCTGTCAAAAGTTGATACTGTAAGCACACTTTAAAGTCTCTAGCACTGGGTATAGATCTTCCGGCAAGGTTGTTTGTAGCCATCGCTGAAGAAAAGTGAGCAAGTTTTCACCCTTCGTACCCTCTGTAAGTCTCACAATCCAGATGTTCATCGATATGTTAGCATTTTCAAGGGTTTCTGTGCAGGACTTCAGGTGGGTGCTTTTAGTTACCATTTTGGCAAAGGTAGTCTGAGTTTACTGGGAGTGCTCATCTGCTCCAGTAGCTGTTTTAACTGCTTCAGCAATTTTCATATCCTGAGCACCTAATCTGTCCAAGACTTGGTCAGTTTTGTGGTCCATGTCTTTTACAGCCTTTAAAATGGTCTCCCATGGTGAAGGATCTCCTGCTCCTCCACTTTGGCCTGCCAAACTTGCGGTATCTCCAAAACCCTGCTGGGATGGTTGCTGTGGCACTGTTATTTTGTCTGGAAGCTCCCAGATGGTTTTTCGGATGCCCCATAATAAGTGTTGTATCTGAGGAGTTCTGAGGTAGTAATCTATTGAAAAATGCAAAAATTGGCACTCTTAGTCACCGTTACACTGCGGAAAATTCATTTTTAATTGATCCTGATGTGGAGCTTATTGGATAGTTATCCTGTCAGGATTGTGGCTCTCTAGCGCCCACCTATTGTGGATTTTCTAGGAACATACAACTCTGAACATAACATCATTTTGGACTCGAATTCAGAGTCTTATTTAGCAGCAGCAGCGACTGAAATAGAAAACACTATAGCTGATCAAAAATTAAAATGAATAATGCACTCTAAGTTAGCAAACTGTTATTAGATAATATTGGACGCCTGTCTGCGAAGGCCAAAGATAAGGCCTGTTGGATTCCCAGCATTTATTTTGAATAACCACTCAGCTTAAATTATTCTATTGATTTTTCGATCTTATTGAATCCCCCAGATGGGTACTGTAATATTATATGCAATTACTCAATATTGTATAAATATGAAAGTATGCAGCTATGACTCTTGTACTGTATAAATGTGAAAACTTGAATAAAAATTAAAAAAAAAAATACCGCAATAAAAAATCCTCAGAAAATCCCAAACAATATGCTGCAGAGCATACAAGCCATGCTGCTTAGAGTCCCATACAAATAGAAGCACAGCAGAACAGCCAAGTCACGCTGTGTATCCAGGCCACTAAATAGTATCCTGGTATCTACAGTAGGTAAGATTCTAGGTAAGATTCCATGTAGGGTTTTGCTCTGATTTTGTGTAGTAAACCTGTTTATTACTCACTGATTCCATTTGTCTACAGTCTCTTCTGTTAGCCTCTGGCCAACAAGAACCTGAGCGGTAATACTCCTCTATAGTATAATAGGAATAATGCACTCCAGGGTGTGTGTCATGCTGGGATATCACTTCTTGGGTGTTGGACACGGCCTGCGACCTCATGCCCAGCCACCCAAGGTGTGATGTTATCCCAGCACAACACACACTGTTGTGCATTATTCCTTTATAATACAATGTCAAGGAAAGAAACCTGAGCTCTGATTGGTCAGTGTGTGCCTGGGACAGTGATATAATCCCAGTATAAGATCACTGTATCAAGTCCAGGCACACACATGACCGAATATCAGTAAAAAAAAATCACTCCATATGCAGATTAGGGAGATAAAAAATTAGCTATTTACTGTACCCACAAATCCTCATTATGTAAATTGGTATACATGCTATTATATTTCTGTATCACTACATAAAATCTTGTCAGCTATCCGTGTATGAAAAATGCTTCAGTCTGAAAGTAAATATCTGAGATCTTATATTGTTGTAACCATTACCAAACAAGTTCTGGTCAGAGCCAAAGCGTCTGCAGGATTTGACCTGATAAGGAATAAATTTAGTGTGCATGACCAATGCTACTAGATGTGTTCTGACCTGCTGCTGGCTGTGACACCCTCTGGGCTGCAGCTGTGGTGCTGTCAGGTTCATGTCAAGGTGCAAAGTAAACAGCAGCACCTCTGAGCTGTTTGGCACACTGTTAGCAAGGCAGGCAAAGCAAGCAGTATCGACTAATACTAGGCCTCACCTTCCCATTGCCCCCCCTTCCACTCACCTGTGGAGCAACAAAACCGAGACCTTGTCCAGCTGATGAGAGAAAATTCCCCATCAGTGACACGTAAGTTGCCTGCCTGGACCAGGCTCCCTGCCGCACCTATTCTGTCTGTCTCAGCAGAAACACAGCCAGACAACCAGTGAGCAAACCAGCTTATGTGGTGTACCTCAGCTGAAACATCGCGATACCTAGGGAAAGGGGATGGACCGAGCCTAGTGAGCAGTCCCATGGGTGGTTCTATGGTGAAAATCAGGTGCAGCATCATAGGCTGAGGTGTAGGTAGCGATACGGCAGTATATATGTTCATAATTCAAATCTTTACTTTTCTGTAGCAAAAGTGCCACATTTAGGAAGAACACAGGAAATTTGTAATGCAAAATCAGGGACAGTGGAGAGGTCTGTTTGAAACAACACATACGGTGCAGCGAGCCACTTGTATGTCTTTAGCCAACATGTTACAAGGAGATGCATGGACTGCCATGGCCGGTTCCGGCTGCTGCTTACAATGCATGTACCTGTGCGGGTGTGCACAGTGTGTTTAGTTCTGCTGCTGGCTGCGATGCCCTCTGGGCTGCAGCTGTGGTACAGTCAGGTTCATTTCAAGGTGCAAAGTAAACAGTAGCACCTCCATGCTGGCTTTGATGCCCTCTGTGCTGCAGTTCTTACACAAGAGACCCGCCCCCATATCATACAGTTCTGAGTCAACAGTATACAGTCAATTTCATTTGGCAGGCACATTTGTCATTCAGCTTTAGCAAGGTGGTATAGTATTTCTTTACTTTTTACTCATTACATTCTACTGGTTCCAGTAGTGTGTGGAATTTTCCTATCCCTTTTGGTGTGCATGGTATCTGTGGCTCACACTTACTGTTATGCCATTGTTTGTATGATGGCACTTCCAAATCCATCCAATGGCTCAAGAGGACACTTTTTGCAGTAAGGAATATTACAACCATGTGGTTATTGTGTGCCCCTAATAACTGTTTCCAGTGGTCATCCAGCACACAGATCTCTGAGGTGAAAGCTTAATCAAGACCTAGGAGCTGATTTAGTCCGTCTTTGATCCCCTTCAAGAGAGGTTCAGCTTTAAACACACTCCCACAGAATATGGAATGGATTTCCTTCTTGTTCTCCACAAGTAGTACAATTTGTAGTGCTAGGTTGGCCTATTTTGAATGACTACTGGTGTAAAGTACAAATTCCATAGTATTTTGTAATACATCAGCCGGAGGCTTTCCATTTTAATAAATTTGTACAAGTTATTCCATGTATTCCCCCATAACCATATATCAATTTCCGTGATAAAGCTCGGTTCCAGTACACTCCAGCTTCTAGCTTGTTTCGGGGACATGCACCATTAATAGTCTTGTACAGTGTTGTTATGGCATTTGGGACACTGCTAATACCACCAGGGGGTATAAGCATTAGGCTGCTTTTTCTATGAAAATCTGCCCATGTCACAAGAAATACAGCCCCAGAGTATAAAAAAAGAACATTATAGAGCCATGTAACTTTAGCATGCCATCTCGGTGGGGGTTCGACTGTGACTGCCTCGCGCCACTCTCAGAATGCTAATCCATGCATGCCCGTCTGTTACAAGCAGATAATGTTAAAGGAAATTAAGCCTCTTCAATCCTCCCTTGCTTTTGCACTTGGTATCGGGCATTTCTCAATTGTTCTTAAATGTATGGTGGCAGCGGGAGCGAAACAAAAAACTGAAGGTTGTTTTTTTTTTCCCCCTATGGCTGTACAGCAGATATACATGCACTGAAACAGTGCAGTAACTACCTCTTGAAACTCCCTTTTCCAGTCAAGGGTAATCCAGCACTAGGTGTAGAGATTTTGTCTTCTGATTCTCGTGGTGGCTGTGGCAGCAATACAAGGTACTAGATTTCCTTCTAGATGCTTTCAATTGCTATTTATTCCTTACAGAAATAACTGCCTAAAATGTTCAGCCTTAACCCGATTTATGAACAGAACAGAACAGAAAACAGATAGTTTTAAAATGAGTCCAACATATATAGGCAACAGAGAGAGAAGTAAATCACAGTAGCATATCGACAAATAAACTACAACATTGCATAAACTCAATACAAGTTATTTGACGTCCGAAAATGGTCCTAAAATTGTATTTTAGGTATTGCCCTAAAATGATACATCGGAACACTGTAGGACGATCCGTAACAAAGCATCATCAAGTATGTGTTTATTTATTAAAGAACCGTAAGACATGCTTCAAGATTTAGGATGGCAAGTTAAAACGCTTTGATGTTTTCATTACCCAGCTCTTGGTTCACCAAATACATGTGGTTATTACACCAAAACTGAGTGAAGGTATTTCAGATGACAAGCCTGTTCTCTAATTTCTCAGCCTCGCCCATCCGGATCGCAGAAGCAGGTGTAAAATTATCTGTCGATTCAACAAGTCCCAGCATGAAGATTGGTGGTGGAGGAGGCACCATCTCAGGTCCGATCCTTAAACACTGAGCCAACAAGGAGCACAAGCCAGCCCCGCACAGTCAGACACTGCAATCTATAGCCCCATCTAAGGAGACAGGCAATGTACATATAAACCCAGGGCTGCAGCTGGGAATTTGTGGGCTCCTGACAGGTAGTTTGATTAGGGCCTCTGTATCCCTAACCAAGTAAGCTGACGGCCTGAGGGCCGCCAGGCCCCAGAAGCTCTGGGGTTTTTGATACTCTGTGGTAAGTTTTGGGGCTTTTGTTTAAGCTAAAAACAAGATTTTTTGAAGCTTTCCCTAATCCATAATCCATGAAAAAAATTATTTTTAACCACTGGAGTCGGAGGTGTTGTAGGCTCTGTCTAGCTTTACATTCTGCAGCTGAAGGGTAGGGGTTGGGTGGGGAGTCGAGTACAACTGGATGACCAACAATGGCATCTCAAACAAATAGATGGTGTCACAAGCCCACTCTATCCTGTACTGTCCTGACCCTCTCTTGCTTGCTCACATCAATAAATGGTAGCCACTAGTCTGCCCACCTGTCTCAAGCATTTGTCTGTCTGTGTGAATCACACATACAGACAGACAGGCAGACAAAAGCTCTTAAGACTGGTGGGCTGGCTAGTGGCTACCACTCATTGATGTGAGCTAGAAAGAGTGGGTGGCTACCACTCATTACAGAATAAAAAGCTTGATTTTTTTTTTTTTTTTTTTTTTTAAAGACAGTGAACAACTGTATGGCCATAGTATATATAATATCACATTCTCACAGCCTGTGAATGTGGTATTATGCTAAGCAAATCACGGACAGTTCTTGCTTGAGTTTCCAGCCATACCATTTGTACTACCATTACTGAATCATGATTCAAGAAGCAACATAATTGCACCTGGCTGGCTATACTCTACCAGTGGGGCCGCTACCCCCCCCAAAGGAAAGGGTTAAACAGCACAAGCAGATACTCTTTTGGGAGCAATGCCAAGGATGCCCCTGTTTCCATGCAAATTAATTCAGTGGCAGTAATGCTGAGCACAGTGAAGAGAAATGAAGACACAGTAAATAAAACTTAATCTGAATGGCGTGCATAAATGTTGTTTTCTAAAACATAAAAAGCCCACTCTTTTCTATCTTTGCGAACTTCTGAATCAGAGAAGGGCTTTTCAGACCAAATAATTTTTTTGGCTCGAAGCTCGTTCTCTCCCCTCCCCCCCGAATCATGATTTCAATTTGGACAATACATTTACTGCTGGCCAGGCCTGTCCCCTTGATTCTTCTTTCTTCAAATAAAATAACAGTACGGGATTATAGCATGTTTTTACCTGGTTGGATGCTGGAAGAGAGCGGAGAACACTGGAGGCAAGTTCAGGTTGTGAGAGGGAACTTGAGTCTTTCTCGACAACGATGAGCTGCAGCCGACGGTTGAGCGACAACTGCACTGCATGATCATCTACGAGTACGCTCACATCACCAGGCCAGAAGCCTGCATAAGATGTCCGTCTGACCAGGCAAGGCAACCACATTGACTGTCTTGTACACCGGTGGTGGCCGGCGGCTGGCAACCAGTTGCCTCACGCCAGTAGTGCCCTCATCGTCTATTACGCTGCTATGTGACTAGATTTAAAAAAAAAAAAAATGTTCGGGGCGAGGCGAGTGGGCAAGCCACAAGAGCCGCAACTGCAGTGCGACTCAATGCATCAGTGCCATGAGCCTACAGCCCATCGACAGCAGCACGCGCTATGCACTCTAGAGGAGCCACTCCTTATGAATGTGCCACGTCATGTAAAAGTGACGTTCTTAATCAAATTACATAGATCCCCCGGCCCGCAACAGGAAAAATTACTCTAAAAAAAAAACAACAACAACAACAAAGCAGATCAGCACAGGCAGGCCCCCCAGAGCTCAGGGCCTGGGAAAAAAGTCCTGGTTGTCCCCCCATAATGGCGGCCCTGTATAAACCTATAGCCCAGCACTAAAGTCGGCTTCTCCATTTAAAGAGCCAGACAAGGTAAACTGTGGCCCGACACCAAAGTCAATGCCTCCATTTCGAAAGCCAAGTAGGGCCCAGAACAAATCCAACAAGGTAATAGGCATCAGAAATTATCTTGGATGCCAGTCAGAGCAGATCTGTAAATCCGACTAAGGTCCCTCTGGGACAAATCACAGAACAGCACAGCAAACAGAAGAAAAAAAAAAATAGTATTATTCAGGATCAACACACCGGTCTGACTGGACTCTGGGAAAGTAACCGGTAAAATCACTTACTTGTCGTGCTCGGGTTGTGTCATCCCGGTCGGTCGAACTGGACTTTCTAGTTGGGACAGTAAATCCGATCTGGCCCCTTGTTTAGGAGAATAGTTGAGAGAGAGAGAGAAGCGAGAGAGAGAAGAGAGAGAGAGAGAAACAGAGAGTGCACAAAATGGGTTCTGTCGGCTTTTCTTGCTTTTTGAGGTTTAGCAGTGATTGCGCAGCCAGCAGCCCCTGCGGTAGCGCTGCAATTGGATTTGTTTTTTCTTTTTTTTTCCGGAAAGAAAGTTCACGGATTCTTAAACCTGCCTGCAATGGGTGTGGGGAGGGGGTGGAGGCATACAGAACACAGTGGGAGAGTGCGGAAGGGTTTGTTTACAACAGTAGTAAACTCCATGTGGGGCGGAGTTGGATCAGGTTAAACATACTCTGTGGGGGAGGGCACGTCTGGAGACATGAAGTGGCAAGAAAAATAGGGCTCTATGCCTTATACAGTCAGCGTAGTACTTGGGCTGTCCACATGGAAGAAATAATGTTGTGCGGATGGAAAACATGACTTAGGTCCTTTTCCAATGCAAAACGTCTGCAGGCTCCACCCACTGCAGACATAAAAAGGATACTGCACCTCTTAGTAAAAATGGAAGTCAGCTTCATATTGTACCCACAATGCCTTGCCACATATATTTACATATTAGGTGCCGTACTGTAGTGACCACTACCAAAATATGAGACAGCACTGCATAGTATGGAAAATTTAAGTTAACTTTATAATCTACCCAGAATTCCTTATTGCTATATGTAAATCAACATATTAGCTGTTATATGCACCCAAGGCGCATCTGGAATCGAGCGGTACGCTGCTCAGCATGCCTTCCTGGTAAATCTCTTAAATAAATAAATAAATAAATAAATACTGCTGTAGCGATTATATTAAGGCACTATTCTGCAGTCGCCACCAAAAAAGAGACTTCACTGCTAAATAAGGAAAATTTAGGTTAACTTTATAATTTACCCAGAATTCCTTGCTGTTGTATGTAAATCAGCATATTACCCGTTATACTGCTGTAACCACTACCAAAATAAGATGTCATTGATTTAAGAGAAAGGGAGTACTTTATACATAAATGTTAAAATGTAGGAGACGCAAAGGAGCCATTGTATTTTAGCAATAATGCACTTCTGGCTGTGTGTCGTGCTGGGATAATGTCAGTTCGCAGGTGCTGGATGCATTCGGCCTCCAGTCTTGCATCCAACCACCCAAGGTGTGTCGGTTTCCCAGCACAACACACACCTTGTCATGCATTATTGCTTAAATAATCATCATTTCAACTGGGTAGGTTACACAGGTAACACATACATGCAAGTTCATCATGGAATTCTGTTCACACTTGCCTGTTACTGTATGCATGCACAGTAAACTTTGTCATGTGCTACCTCTATGCCCATATTTCTCTGCACAAAGGAACTCAAAGCAGTATGTTACCCAGGGAACAGTATACTGTATATTGTTTTAAAGTGTGCAAAATGAGAACTTGAGGGGCGTGTAAGAAAGCTTCCTTGCCATGTTTGCTATTCATAATCCTCTCTTAAATTAGGCTCCACAGCTGGAAATACTGAACACAACACATCACTTCGGCCCTTTTCAACCTAAATGTCTGGTTGCCTAATTTTACAGGTACTATAGAAAATGATCCCATGTTGAGCTTCTGCAGGGTGTACTGACCGTACAAAGCTTCCTCTAAACTTGTCATTGCTGCAAGTCCCAGGTACATGCATTAAAAACAGGTTTGAAGCATGGTGTACCATGGACACTTTGGTACCGGTACATGATATTGGCCATTGCACAGACAGTACACTCTGGAGAAGCCCAACATGGGATAATGCTGTACCTGTAAAACTGGGCAACCAGACAATTAGGTTGAAAAGTTCCAAAATGTTGTTTTTATTTTCAGTATTTTTCACTGCAGAGCTGAATTCATGGAAATATTATGCAGCATGTAGTAAATATTTAACAAGGAGGCTTTCTTACATACACCTGAAGTCCTCGTTTTGTACACTTTGAGAGCTCAATCCACAAAAGGTGTGGGGATGTGCTTGACATGATCGTATCCCTGCCATGACAGTGCATGCCTCACCCCCATGCCCCTGCCCCCATTCTGGTGCAAAGCCCTCACGCAGAGGCTGGAGATGGCATCAGGAGCACTGTGGCCAAGATCTTTGCGCATCCAATCAAATATCTGAGGTGGCTCTGCAGTGAATCCCCCACTCTTGCCGGGGATCCACAGGATGTGGTAGCCTGTGTTGGTCCTCCATGGGCTGCCAAATCCGCTTTGACATGTGCCTTATGAATGTGAAAAGGACTGGCCGCTGCTAATGACTCCTCCTGCCCGTTACCTCTACACCTGGGGCTGAGGAGTGGGCTATCCATGCCCTGTTGGTGCTGGGATGGCCAGGCAGAGAGCGATGCGTAGTCACTATGACAGCCCCTATGGCTCCATACTGTCTGCCCTCTCTGCTGGCCATGTCCACTGCCTTGGCAGCTTTTTGGATTGGGGGGATTGCCACCCCAGCTTGGCATGGAGTTGGTCATGTGACCAAGAATCAGGCATGGTGTAGTTGCACAACCATGGCTGTGGATGTCAAGTAGCATGCCAGAGGTGTGCTTCCTTCACCTAGGGGGCACTCTGTGACTGCCACAGCCCTCTGCAGGTGAGAAACAGCTCTGTGAATGTGGATTGAGCCCTGGAACAATATATATTGTTTCCTTGGTAACTTAATACTTCAAGGTGCTTGAGGGAAGGAAATGCAAGCAAGGAAGTATTGTATGACAAAGTTTACGACAGTATATGAAAAAACATTGACAGGCAGTGTGTATTTGGTACCTACAGTACAGTATGTCACTAAAATACCGTAGGAAGTCAGAAACAGAGTGACTTTGCAGATGCAATATAAAATAACCAGCCATGTAGGTTAAAAAAAGTGAAAATTGCACTTTTTTCTGTACTTTACATTACTGTGTCAGTTCAGAGGAGGGGCCATTAGCAAACCTTTGGATGAGGGTTATGTTATCTATCGCCTAAATGAATTATTTTCTACTGCTATATGAATAATACAATTTGCTAGTGTAACCCTTTCCCAAAGATGGGGCATCTCTATTGAGCTGTCGTACGCTCAGGATGGGTTCACCTGTGATGCCTGTGCCCCCCCAGCAGGAACTGATGCTGGAGGCCAGATAAAGAGAGGTGCAGTTAAAACTTGCTGTTTTCTTTTTGTGTGCTGTCAATGCCTGTTCACCCAAAGATGGATCAGAGAAATTGCCGATGTCTTCACTGTGACCCAGACTGTAATCAAGACAGGCTAATTTGTTTTCAAAGTTAAATTAAGCAGCAAGCAGCAAAAGAACTGAGCGTGAAACAGCAGTAGGAAGGGTACAGAATGTGAAAGAGATGGACATGGACATTACCATCTTGTTGACATGTGCCCCAATAAGCCAAATGGAATGCAAGGGGTCCTTGCAGAGACTTAGGCGTTCTGGAGGAAAATCAGTAGAGTGCTTGGTGCCCATTTCTGGCCACTGGGAGGGACAGAACTGTGAGTCATAAGCCTGTCAGCTAATCAGAGACTGAGTTGGGAGTGTGTTGAGCTGAATACTTCCCTCAGCTTACAGTCAGTCCTTCTTAGGCAGTTGGAGAGGAGAGAAGTGCCGAGGATGAGAGCTGAGGGCCTAACTAGATCTCAGAGCCAGAGATCCCGGTAAAATCCTGTTATAGCTGTTGGAGTTCCATCTAAACTATGGGGAGTACTGGTGAATCCTGCAAAGTGGAAGAGATCGAGTTGCTTCAATTTCTGAACAAATCAGCTGAGCCATCTGCAAGAACTGCTGTACCCAGAGATAGAAACTAACCCTTCTACCGTGTCTGGTGTGACGAGGGAAAGGTGGCTTGTCTTCAGGTACCTGGTACTCTCAATCAAGTGAGCACCCACTGGAGTGAGGTGGGATGACTTTTGTCTAAGCCCCCTAGAACCTGCCATACAGTTCTGCTGTGTGCTACTGGTAGTCAAGTGAGAGAAAGAGAGAGGGAGCTGTGAAGAATGTGAGAAGGCCCAACCTAGGCCTGAATCAAGCGTCCACCTACTGTCCAACATCATCTGCATCAAACCATTCTGTAGCTGTTCCTGTACTAGTGCAGCACATGTGAGTGCTGGCCTAGCCAACCAGAAAACTGCTACAAAGTTTTCTGTTTGGATTACAGCTTTGTTGAGCATTTAAGTTTCCTGTGGATTGGGCGCGTAGCCAACTGCCAAACAGTGCAGATGCATGTAGAAGAGCTCTGTGGATCTAGCTGTCTAATTTTGCATGAACTATAACTCTATTGGGGCTTGCAGAATATCCTAGAGATTAGAATAAGGAGCTGTGAATGAGCTTGGTACATCCAGAAGACAGACCTGGGTTTGATTCCCACAACCTCCACTTGCATACTATGTGACTCTGGGCAAGTCACTTAACTTCGCCAGTGCTCCCGGGGCACCTCTGAAAACAGGCACCTGTGCCTAGTGGGCCTTACCCAGTTGCCAAAGAATAAAGTAAAAAAAAAAAATTCACAAAAACAAAATTTTAATCAGCAGAAAATAATACCTGACATGGAGAGAACCCTTTACTATCAGAATCACCACCATGGGCAGAAACAGCAGAGGAGGAAATGTGGTAGAGGGAACCTGCCCAAAAGAATCGTAGGCCAGCAGGGCCAGGAGATCCATTGTCTTTTGTCTGCAACATACAGGTCTCACAGCCAACAAATGCTTTGCTCTTAAAGGCCAGCCCATACAGGTAATGGACTTAAAGCTGAAATCTCTAGTGGGCATAGTCACGGTATAGATGTAAAGGTGACCACACTAGGGGAGGAGGCCAAGGCAGTGGTAGATATGTACAGCCACAAAAAACATTCACTACAGCAGCGGGAATGGTTGGCGAGAACATGGTACTGAGACACTGACTGGAACATTTGGAAAACCATGTCTGCAAATTTGAGAATAGTTGGACAGAGGGAACAGAGGACAAGAAGTGCATAAAAACTGTCCTGTAAAGCTGACTGAGCAAACAACTCCAGCTAGAATACAGCACAGTTTTATTTATTTATTGGATTACAATACCTTTGAGCCAGAAGCTCTTTTATAAAGGTTCCACGTCAGGTAAAAGACAAACACAGTTACATAGTAAGTTACAAAAAACAGGAAAGGTGAACAATGCATGATAGACAAAATAAAGTGCAAACTTAAGGAGAATACAGAATAACAATGTTGCTTAGGTCAGACAATCACACCAGCACTGTGCTGCGAGATGCTGGTGAAGTTTATACTGGATTGGTCATGGAGTGATGATGGATGGTCATTTATCCAGTTTGGTGCCCTGTACTTGAAGGAGCATTGTGCCATGGAGGTGCGACAGGACAGAACTTGGTAGGCCAGGTTAGACAATCCACTGGTGTGGTAAGGGTTAGTTACCTGGATAAGAAGCTTTAGGAAGGCTGGAGGGGTTAGACCAAGATGGATTTTTTCACAAACAGACAGGCCTGATACTTTATATGGCCCTTAAGGTGTAGCCAGTTAGATCGAGCATACAACTCACAAGTATGAGTGAGTCTATGTGCCCCAGTAGCTAGTCTACAGGTTTTATTAAGGGTTATGCTGATTCTTTTAAGCGTAGTATCCATGGTAGTATCATAAATAATTAGCCCGTAGTCAATTAAGGAGAATATTGAACTGTTGATTGCTATGCGGAGGGCATTGGATTGAGACAGTGCCTATGCCTCTACAAGAGCCCAATCCTGGCATTTACTGCCTTAGCTAAATGGTCCACATGGGTGACAAATGACATGGAGGTATCTAGGGTTATACCAAGGTATTTGAACTGCTGGACTTGTTCAAGGGTTGAGTTAAGGTTGTTAAGGATGGTCAACTGGTGTAGTTTGTTCCTATTGTGAGGACTGGTGAAAAGCATAGATTTCATTTTTTTGTAATAAAGAAGGAATTTGTGATCAGAGAACCATTCCTCAACAGCAGAGAAGTTGTCCTGCAGTTGTTGTTCAAGGGGGAGGGGCTCAGAATGACTTGAGAAAATGACAGCATCATCCGCATCGAGAAGTAGGTTAGACGAGTAAGTCTGAGGGAGGGTGTTGAGGAATAGACTAAAGATCAGGGGACCTAGGATCGATCCTTGCGGGACCCCAAATTGCACATGGCAGCAGTCAGAGTGTGCATTACTTATTTTGACTTTCTGGGATCGGCCACCAAGGTAGCTCTCAAACCAACCTGCTACTTCAGATGAGAGTCCCAGGACATGGAGTGAGTCAAGTAATAGGGTGTGATTGACCGTATCAAATGCTTTTGTGAGGTTGATAATATATCTTGCCCCCACTAGGTGACCCTGGTCCAGAACATTGTGTTTAAAGCCAGTGTATTCAAGTAGTGCCGTGGTGGTGCTATGCGCCTTCCTAAATCCATGCTGTTGTGGGCATTGTAGCTGATATTTCTCGAGGTGTTCCATAAGCTGATCTGAGACAATGCATTCCAAGGATTTTGAGAGGGGAGGAACAATGGAAATAGGGTGGTAGAGGGCTGAGTTTGATCACCACTCTTGTGGATAGGTGTAACCACTACAGCTTTCCATAGGGCTGGGAACTGCCCAAGGCAGAGTAATAGGTCCAGCAGTTTAGAGAGGAGTAGTAGGACTGCATCCAGGGTTAGATGAAGGAGTTTCAGATCAAGTGAGTCACTACTGGGTCTAGTTTTGCCTAGCACTTGACCTAGGTAATTTTTTGGCCTCAGTCAAGGTGACTCTTCTGAAATGAAATGGGGGCGTTGGGAGAGGCAGGCATTACTACCCTTTACTATGCAGGCTGGTGTATCAGAAAAGTCGGGGGGAATGCCAACAAGGTCAGAGAAGGCATTGTTTACGGTATCAGCAGTGCAGTTGGCATCCTGGATGGTCTTGCCCTCAACTTCAATAATGGTGGAGGAGGATTTGCAAGTGTAATCCCTTGGTGACACTATCCCAAGGGCTACTACCTCTGCCTGCTTGGCTAGTAGCAGGTTAAGAGGCCTGAATTCTGAAACGGGTGCCTCCACCCAGAGGTCAGGGTTGGTAGTGGTCAAGCTAACCTGGGCACAGCCCTCCCAGGACACTGTAACTCCCCTCTTTCCTTACTAGTGGCTGGAACAATACACAATTATCACTTTCATAATACCCCTGATACACCACACAAGTGCCCACACTGTTTATACTTACCACCAAGGCTTTTCTTTGGCCTGGCCCTGGGGACCACCTGTAAAACAAGGTTATAAACAGCTAATAACAGCAATACAGTACTCTTGCACAAACTGGAACCACAGTCAAGGTAAATGCAAAAAAGAGTTAGATCTGATTTATTTAAGGGGCTTGAACAAGGGAGGGGCGTAATTAGGTTAATTTACTTAAAGGCTCTATCAATCAAATAGTTATGCATGCACTTCAGGGTCCATAAGCAGTCACACACTCTGGGTACCCAGATGGAGAATGGTGGGCTAGCCAGGAACGTTGCAGCTGGTTGGGGCCCTGTGATGGAAGAAAACAACATGCACAACACGCACTATTTGTAATCCGGAGCCGGAGGACTCAGTTTGTGAAAAGAAAACAACAAGACAATCAGATGACACACTTTTAGATTAGGCTGTTGTTGCAGGGAGCTACCCTGATAATTATTCATGATTCCCAAGACTGGACACAGGCTGGATTAAAATCGAGACAGCAGGTGGTTAATCTTGGTGCCAGGAGAAGCAGGACCCACATAATTCCCTGAGGTGTCGTTCCTGTTCAGGCATGGAGCAGGGGGCTGATCCCCAGGCAGGTCTCTCATCAGTGACTTTCTCTGTGAAGTGGGGTAGTCTGGCAGGGCCAGTGTGGCATGGCCCAAGCCGAATGGAGGTGAACGTGGATTCAGTCCGATTAGACTGGAAAAAGCTTCCAGCAAGCAGAACACAGTTCACACAGTGGGGAACCAAATCACGACCCACTTTCAATACACAGCGCATTTACATGTAATGGATTCCACGGTACCAGCAAGCAGAACACAGTTCACACAGTGGGAGCCAAATCATGACCCACTTTCAATACACAGCACATTTACATGTAAGGAAATTCTACTGTACCTGACAAACTGCTCTCCAGTCACGATCGCAAGGTCTCTGCACAAACCGGGGATTCAAAAGCAGCTGGAAATCCTGACAGGCTGATTGCATTCAGCAAATCTTCGGTCTTCTTCAGGTTAAAGCCTGGACGGACACAGTCCAATGACTTAAATAGTCCTCACAATTCGAATTCAGTCCGAATAAACTCTATTTTCCCTTTCAGGGAAAGCAGACAGACAGGCAAGCCAAAACTCAGCCCTCTCACAGTTCTCCCATGCAGAACTACACAGAACTGCTGCTCAAAATCACTTGAGCTGTTACTTCTTCACTTCTCAGCTCAAAATTGAAACAAGCTGCAGCAGCCTAGGAAATTTCCCAAGATCCAAAGGGTTCGGTTGGCTGATCCGCCTGTCAGTCACAACAAAGGCTCCTCCTTCAGGTGCAAAAAGGTGCAAAAAGGCCAAAACTACAATTCCTATAGCTTTTGACTCCAGACAACTCCTATAGTCCAGCTCCATTTTAGGTCCCACCAGTACTGGTTTGTCCAATTCGCAGTCCAGGACCAAGATAGTAGAGATAAACAAATTAGTCCTTGCTGCAAAGAAGGCAGGTTAAACAAACTACATTATCATTATCACTCTAAATGATTTTCAGCAAATAGTTACATCTTTCAACAGAGCTCCCTCTCAGATTACTTATGACTGCAACCCAGGCAGCTCTTAAAGAGACAGTACACAGAGGCTATACAGGCACTCTCTGGCAATCACATTTAAACTGCTAAAACGCAGGACACCAGCCTGGCAGTGAGCATTTAGACAAGCTCAAGGAAGACTTTTTGGGAACCCCATTTGTAGGAGGGGTTACACAAGGCATGTCCATCAGATCTTTAAGGTTATCCTAGACCCTCCTGCCATCACTCCAGGAGTTTGAGAGCTTATCTTTAAAGTGTTGGATTTTAGCGAGACAATTTTGTGGGTACAGGCATTACTGGCTGCTTTGTACAGCTGAAGGTCAACCTGTTTGCCACTGGCATGGGCACGGTGCTAAAGATTGTCCCTTGAGGCCATCTGGTTTAGAAGGGAAAGGGTAATCCAGGGATTTTTAGCCCCTTCATCTTCCATTTTCTGATGGGGGCGTAGATGTCACAGGCACTATTGAATCTGGTGATGAAATACTAACGTGCTTGGTCTCAATACTCAAGTGCTTACTGTTTCACCCCTAAACACACCATGGGTGAGAACTCCCCCGAATAGGATGGTGATGGCCATACTATTAGACACCAGCTAGAGGAATGATATCCTAAATGCAGCCAGAGTAGCGGAAGATCTCTGCTACCAGGGGTATCAGGTTTGAATCTTCCCCAACCTTAGCTACTCAACCAGCATGAAATGCAAATCTTTTGATGGGGTAACAACAGCCAAGAGAGCTGGGAATCCAGCATTAATAAATGCTTCCTGCAAGAAACAAGGTATGCCACGGAGGGATAGTTTAGCTGCATCTTGAACCTCAAGCAGCAGGAAAGCTCGAAGTTCAGTTCAGGAGGGAGTTTATGTCCCAGGAGGAAAACAATCTCTCTGACTTTGAGGACAACTGAAATGTATGTTGCTGAACTGCATTAACTGTGAGGGGCTAGACCATGGAGATGACTCCTAGTTAAGCTGTAAAAGACATTTATTTTTAATGCCATGGTCAGGACAGGACAGTTATTGGATTAAACTAGAAGAATGGCTTTATGTAACTGATTTATAGACATAGATACATAAAAACATTGAATTTGTTCGCAGAAAAGGACTGTTTAGCCCACCAGTTCTGCCCAGATGTTCCCTGTCTAATCAGTCTTTGTAGACCCGAACTGGTTTCTGGCAACCCTCTTGCCCCCCTGCCTGTTTTCTAATACACCCCTATGTTTATCCCACACATGCTTGAAGCCCCTGACTGTCTTTGCCTCCTCCACTTCTGCTGTCAGTATGTTCCAAGCATCTACCACCTTTCAAGAGAAGAAATACTTCCTCACATCTCTCTTAAACTTTCACCCCATCCAGTTGCATTGCATACCCCCTGTTCTTGGTGCTCCTTGTCATGTGAAAAAGGCTTCATTCCCACACCCTGTTCACCCCTGTGAGATACTTGTAGGTCTTTATCATGTCACCTCTCACTGTCCTCTCTTCCAGGGTGTACACATTGAAATCCCTTGGTCTCTTCTTGTAGGGCTTCTTATGCAACCCTAGCACCATTTTAGTTGCCCTTCATTTAAACTGCCTTCACCATAGTCTGTATTCTTTCTGAGATACAGCCTCTAAAACTGGACACTGTATACCAGGTGGGGTCTCACCAGTGAGCAACATAGTGGCATTAACATCTCCCTCCTTTAACTGGATATACCCCTCCCTATGCACCCCTGCATCCCACTAACCCTACACACTGCTTTATCACAGTACCCTGCAACCTTGAGGTTATCAGTTATGATAACTCCAATGACCCGTTCCTGTTTTGTGACTGTCAGTGCTCCCCCCCCCATCCTATACTCATACCCTGGGTTCTTATGCCCTAGGTGCATGCTCTGGAACTTTTTGGCATTGAACCCCAACTTTCATGCTTTAGACTATAAAAGTTTCCCTGCATCACTAATCATTTTCTCCACCCCATCCTGAGTGTACACCTATTGAAGATTTTGGTATCATCTGCAACAAGGCATACCTTCCCTTCTAGTTTCATAGCAATGTCACTTATGAAGACATTGAACAAGACCAGTCCCAGAACTAAGCCCTGTGGCACCCTGCTGGCCACTCCTCCCTCATTTGAATGAGCACTGTTTACCACCACCTCTGTCAAATAACCTTTAGACAGTTTCTAACCCAATTCAACACTTGGGATCCCATCCCCAGGCTGCTCAGTTTCTTCATCAACCTACTGTGTGGCACAGTGTCGAAGGCCTTGCTGAAGTCCAGATAGCAACATCCTCTGCCTTCCTCTGATCTATTTTCCTGGTTACCCAGTCACAGAAATCTATCAGACTCATTTGGCATAACACCCCCCCCCCCCCATTAATCCATGGTGCCTGTGGTCTTGGCAGCCACTGGATTCAAGATACTAAACCAATCTTTCATTTATCAGGGTTTCTATTAATGTCCCCACCATTCATGTAAGACTGACTGGCCCATAGCTGCTAGCATGCACCCTACTGCTGCTCTTACGCAGAGGGTTCATGTCAGCTCTTCTCCAGTCCTCTGGAACCATGCCTGTTTCCAGTGAGCTATTGAACAAGGCTGTAAGTGGGACAGCCAGCGCATCTGTAAGTTCAAATCAAATCAAATCTAGCTTTATTTCTTTAAAAGAGGCGCCTTTCTTAAACCAAAGTGCCTGTACATAAATTGTCAATCTTCATTAAAACATTAAAACCATAAATATAAAACAGTAATCATCTTAGTCTAATTCATACCTTTTGGCGACTGTCTTTAATCTTCATTCGTAAATGCCAGGCAGAAAAGATATGTTTTTAGTTCTTTTTTAAAACTTTGGATGGTCAGGCAGTCCCTTATCCGATGAGGTAGAGAATTCCACAGGGTCGGGGCTGTATAAGCAAAAGAAGGGGCCCCAGTTGTTTGCAATCGTACCCTAGGAATGTCTAGAAATCCCTCACTGGTGGATTGAAGCAGTCGGAAGGGGCATTAGGGCAAAAGGAGATCTTACAGGTAGCGAGGTCCTGTTCATGTAGGGCTTTATAGGTTAGCAAACTGACCTTGAAGGTGATACGCCATTGCACTGGCAGCCAATGCAGTTTGCAGAGCACAGGCATTATATGACTGGTCCTAGATGTACCAACCAATAGCCTGGCAGCCGCATTCTGCACTAGCTGCAGGCAATGCACATCAACCCCTGGGAGCCTTAGGAGCAGGGTGTTGCAGTAGTCAAGGCAAGTGGGCACAAAGACGTGGACCAATGTAGGAAGATCATCAGAAGAAACCAAGTGTTTCACCTGGGCAATATTCCTCAGGTGGTAAAACGAGGTCTTGACAACGGCTAACACCTGTGATTTCAAGGTCAGACTGTCATCAAAAATAACACCCAGGTTCCACACTTGGTTTGAGGTGGTTAGCTCAACACCCCTGAGCCAAAGGCCAGAGGATTGTCCTACAAGCACACCCCCCCTCTGATGATCAGGGTCCACCACCAGCACCTGTCTTATCAGGGTTCAACCTCAGCCAACTAGAACTCATCCAGTCTTGGATCTTGGATAGGCAGTTGTTAAACACCATATGCACATCTCCCTGCTCGCGTGCAAAGGACATGTACAGCTCAGAATCATCCACATAGCAGTGAAAACTCAGTCTGCACCACCTAATAATGTCCCCTAATGGCAGCACATACACTGCGAACAACATGGGTGCCAAAATGGAGCCCTGCGGCATCCCTCAGGATAGGGTGCGAGGATCAGAGGAATAAATTCCAGAGACCACTTTCTGTGTCCTACCCTTGAGAAAACCACCTGAGGACAGTATCAGACAGTCCGCAGATGAGCCGCCGGTGCTCCAATAGCACACCATGGTCCACGGTGTCAAATGCCTCAGAGAGATCAAGAAGGACAAAGATGGAACAGGTCTTCTGATCTATCGCTATTAGGAGATCATTACGCACCCCGAACAAGGCCTGTCTCAGTGCAATGCCTCTTCCTAAATCCCAACTGGAGTGAATCATAGATGTTGTGGATAGACAAATAATCATCCAGCTGCTGCGCAACCATCTTCTCAATAACCTTACCCACAAAAGGCAGGTTAGAGACTGGTCTGTAGTTAGCAAGATTATCTGGGCCTTTTCAGGAGCAGTTGAACAACCACTTCCTTAAGGGGATCAGGAAAGATCCCCCTGTCTAATGGTTGCCAGACCATCTCAGCCAGGACCAGGCCGATCTTCTCCAGGCACCCCACAAGGAGGCGCATTGGGCCTGGATCCACACTACAGCTGGTTGGCCGCAAAGTCTGAATGATCCTCACAACATTCATGACATCTGGTCGGCTAAAGTCGGACCAGACAGGCCAGGTGGTTGCAACCTCATGCTGACCTCCGCCGCACCCATTAGAGGTGGTGAGATGGATGCCTGACCTGATGGTGACAACCTTATCTGCGAAGAATTGAGCATACTCATCACATCTCTCTTGTGACTGTGCCTCACCAGACCGGAGACAGGTTGGACTGCACAATCTATCCACAGTCCAGAAGAGGTGAGCTGGTTGATTCTGTGCAGTGGCAATCTCCCTGGACAGGAATTTTGCCTTCTTACGGGTGATTGTTGATTGATTTGGCTTCACTGGGGACTGGGAGTCCACCTGGAGTGATGCAAGCCTATACTGGCATGATGGGCTGCATCTGTCCAGGAGGGAAACCAGGATCCTAGGTGATAGGTTTAAATGCTTCATTGGCAAGCATTTAAACTAGCCAAGGGGGGAGGCACTGGAAAAGAGCAGGGAAATCCTAGCCCCCTCAAAAAAATCATGGTAGTTAGTGTGGTAAACACCAACATAGAGGTGTTGATATGGAGAAGGGCAGGGATAAATGGGGAAAGTGAAAAAGGCAAGAAGGACAGGGATGGGGCAAAAAGGAGTAAGGCCATTAGGAAATGGAGGGTAATGACTACCAATGCCCGTAGTCTGGACAACAAGCTCCCTGAGCTGGTGGCCTTGATGGAAGAGGGATGCCTGGATATTGTAGCAGTCACAGAAACATGGTACACAGAGAACCATGACTGGGATGTTAACATACCAGGTACATAACCTACAGGAGAGACAGGCAGGGGAAGAGGGGAGGTAGCTCTATGTAAAGGAAGGGATAAAAGCAACTGAACAAAAGAGTAAACAGGGAGGAGAGGAGGCACTGTGGGTCACCTTGGAGACTGGAAAGGGCACCACAATCTGCACAGGGGTTGTGTACAGACCCCCATGTCAGGGGGAGGAAATGGACAAGGATATGATAGAAGGCATTCTTAGGATGGCAGAGAAAGGAGAGATACTGTTAATGGGAGACCTGAATATGCCAGATGTTAACTGGAGCACACTTGCTGCAGCCACATCCAAGAGCAGGGCCATTCTTGATGCCCTACAGGTGACAGGCCTCAGACAGCTAGTTTTGGAACCCACTCATGAGGGAGCAATCTTAGACTTTGTACTCTCAAATGGGGGCAGATCTCAGATCTAGAAGTGGGTTGCCATCTGGGAACAAGTGACCATCAAACAGTGTGGTTCATGTTAAACTCAGCTACAGAGTCATACAAAAATGAGGGTACCAGACTTCAGGAGGGCTGACTTTGGCAAGATAGGAGAGTGCCTCAGAAAATCACTAGCAAACAGGCTAGAAGGAGGGTGGAGCAACAATGGGGAGTCATCAAAACTGCCATCACAGAGGCAACAAGCCTTTGTGTGAAGCAAATAAACAAATCAAAACAAAAGGAAAAGCCACTATAGTTCTCAAAAGAGGTGGCTGGGAAAGTCAGGGAGAAAAAGATAGCATTCTGGAAGTATAAGGAAACTCAGAAGGAGCAGAACAGAGAGCTGTACCAGTTAAGACAGAAGGAAGCAGGGAAGGAAGTCAGAATAGCAAAGGCCCAAACTGAGCAAAAGATAGCCAACTCGGTTAAGATGGGGGATAAAACCTTTTATAGGTACATCAGAGAGTGTAGAAAGACAAAAGGAGGGATAGTGAAGCTGAATAGAATGAACGGTGGGAGAGCAGAGGGGGACAGTGAAAAAGCAGGGATACTGAACAAATATTTCTGCTCAGTAGTCACAAAAGAGGAGGGGGAAGTGCCTAATCTAATTAACAGAAGCACTCGATAGGGGGGGTCGATCCCAGTCCTTTCACAGAAGAAAGGATTCTGCAAGAACTCCTATTTATTTATTTTTTTATTTAGCTTTTGTTGACCGGGTAAGTGCACTAGACAAATCCTGCCTATTTTCAGGCACGACCCGGGGGAGGGGGATACAGATGAATGCCAACTGACCTTGAACCAGATTAAGCTGTTGGTGGTATTTTTAGTGAATGAGGGAAATTTGGCCAGGACACCGGGGAAATTCCCCTACTCTTTTCGATAAGTGCCATGGGATCTTTAACATCCACCTGAACTACCACCAATCCAGGCAGATGGGACCTCGGTTTAACGTCTCATCCGAAAGACGGAGAGCTTTATCCTAAAACTGGAGGTGGACAAAGCAATGGGGCCTGATGGAATTCACCCCAGAATTCTAAAAGAATTAAGGGTGGAACTAGTGAAATCACTGGCTGCTCTTATTAATAAATCGTGGGAGGATGATGTGGTACCCGAGGACTGGAGAAAGGCGGATGTGATTCCCCTTCACAAAAGTGGGACCAAGACAGAGGCAGGAAACTACAGACCTGTCAGTTTGACCTCTGTGGTAGGGAAAGTGATGGAGTCACTTCTGAAAGAAGGAATTGTTGAGTACCTAGAGGCGAGTGGAGCACAGGACCCAAGTCAGCATGGGTTCACAGTGGGAAGGTCATGTCAGAAAGATCTAATAGATTTCTTTGACTGGGTGACCAAAGTAGTAGACCAGGAGGGAGGCTGTGGACATGGCCTACCTAGACTTTAGCAAGGCATTTGACACAGTCCCACACAAAAGATTAATAGTCAAATTAACCAACCTGGGAGTGGGTCCCAGGGTGGTAGCCTGGGTAAAACATTGGCTGGACAACAGGACACAGAAGGTAATTGTAAATGGAGTCCACTCTGAAGAAAGAGGGGTTACTAGTGGGGTACCATGAGGTTCAGTACTGGGTCCAGTCCTTTTAATGTCTTCATAAATGACATTGCAGAGGGACTGGAAGGAAAAGTAGCCTTTGCAGATGACACAAAGATCTGCAACAGGGTTGATATACAAGGAGGCATGGAAAGGATGAGAAGGGACTTGGTAGGTTGGAGGAATGGTCAGAAGTATGGCAGCTAGGATTCAATGCAAAGAAGTGCAAAATAATGCACCTGGGAAACAAGAACCCAGGGGAAGATTACACAGTGGGGGGGGGGAGGTAGTAACAACAACAAAAAAGAAAAGGGACCTGGGGGTAATTTTATCAGATGATCTTAAGGTTAGCAAGCAATGTGAGAAGGCAGTAGAGAGGGTTGGGGGTTTACTGGGATGCATAAGGAGAGGCATCACCAGCAGAAAACAGGAAGTTGTTATCCCTCTGTACAGACAGTTGGTGAGACCCCATCTGGAGTACTGCATCCAGTTCTGGAGACCCCATCTCCACAAGGACATAGACAGGATAGAGGCAGTCCAGAGGAGGGCAACTAAAATTGTGCAGGGTCTGCAAGAGAAGCCGTGGTGAGGAGACTCAAAGAAGGAGCTTAACATGCAAAGGGCCCTTGAGGAAAGAAGGGAGGGGACATGATAGAAACTTTTAAGTACCTCAGTGGAATCAACAAAGTCCAAGAGAGTAGCATCTTTGAGAAAAAGAGACGTGCAAGAACAAGGGGATACAATTTAAAGATGGGGGGGTGGTTCAGCTGCAATTTGAGGAAGTATTTTTTCACAGAGAGGGTAGTGGATGCATGGAACAGTTTTCCTGAGGAGGTTGTGAGGTCTAAAACTGTGGGAGAATTCAAGAATGCATGGGACAGATATAAGGCAATTCTTGTGGGGGGGTAGGAAGAAATAGGTTGTTGGTTAATTAGGATCTGTAGCCTATCCTGTAGATAGGGAAATGGGCAGACTAAATAGGCCAAGCGGTCCTTATCTGCTGTCAAAGTCTATGTTTCTATGATAGACAACATAAGGATCCATCAATCTAAGCCTGTCAACCTCCAGGCCCAACTTCCGCCAAGCCCTCTCTAGCCTTCGACCCACTCTCCTCAACTCCTTCAAGGCCCCAGCAAACCATGGGGACCTTGGGCAGAGGGTGAGTGGTTGAACATGAGCAGGAGCAATGGAATCCAGGGCACCTTTAACTGCCCTATTATAGGCAAGCACAAGGTCCCCCGAATCCAAGCATTCACTCGATAGGCCTGATAGGTCCAGGATGGCCATTAGACTATCTGGGGTCAAACCCCTCAAAAGGTGGTACTGGACCACCTCCATAGGGGCAGGCCCTTTGGGGAGAGCCCCAAAACTGAACCTTACGGTGTGATGGTCAGACCAACTGACTGGTTCCACCACCAAGTCAGAAATCTCCATCCCCAAGAGGAACACTAATTCCAATGAATGACCACCAACATGTAATGTGGAGGAAACCATCTGTGTGAGGCCCAGCATAGTCATAAGCTGGAGGAGATCCTGACCAAAATGCGAGTTTTCATAGTCGTCCCAGGCATTGAAATCCTCCAGAATTAACCATCTGGGGGATCCAACACCACATTGACAATGAAATCTGCTATCTCCTGCAGAAGTTCTTTCCCATCTCCTGGTGGACAGTAGATGAGCAGAATCCTGCACCCCACACCCAAAATATATTCAAAGGATTTAGTGGACCCCGCTGGGACATCCACAAGGCCCAGTTTGGTGTTAAAACAAATGGCTACACCCCCACCCCTATGATCCATCCTCAGGTGATGTATCACAGAGTACCCCACTGAAATAGCTGCAGCCAATATAGGGCCAGCACTATCATCCAGCCAGGTCTCGGTGATGCATGCCGGGTCAAATGTCCCAACAAGATCTGCTATTATAACAGTCTTGTTATTGATGGACCTGGCATTGCACAACATCACTCGAGTTGGATAGGCCATCGAGGAAGACCGTGTAACCTGCCTGCACACAGCAGAGCCCTTGGGTATGAAAACCAGACAGGGAGGACCCCTGTTCTGGTCCCATTTTGCCTCAGGACACCTCTGTGTCCCTACTACCTCCTTTCTTTCTTTAGAACCCTTGGATGTATCCAGTCCGGTCCCATATTTTTGCTCACCGTCACAGCTGCAAGTCCCTTCTGGACTCTTTCTTCAGAAAATGGACTTGTGTTCGGCTCCCCCACCATTCCTGCTACTCCTTGGTGATCTGTCCCCCCCATTGTAAAGACTGAGCAGAAGCACCTGTTCAGGATGTAAGCTTTTCTTGTTCCTCTTCTTCGCAGTCTCTCCCCTCTGCCCTTCTCTTTTTTCTCTCTCTCTCTTACTTTCCTCTTCTCACTTATGTATCTGAAGAAAGTCTTATCCCCCTTAGTGACCCTTTTGGTGATTATTTCCTCTGCCTGCACCTTTTTTGCCATCATGCCTGCTTCCCTCTGCTTTACTGAGTATATACCACCCTGTCCTCCTCCCTCTGTTTCCGTATACCTCCTGAATGCCACCTTTTTTCCTTCACTACCTTTGCCACTTCCTTAGAGAACCACAACAGTTTCTTTTTCCTCCTGTTTTTACTCACCTCCTTCACACAGAAGTTAGGTATTTTAGTTATACCTTCCCCTATTTTTGTCCACTGTGCCACCACCCTTCCCTGCCAATCCCCCCACTACAAGGAACTTTCTGAGGCAGTCCCCCATTTCTTTTAAGTTCACTCAACTAAACTCCAGGGCCATCATCCTTGTGTGGTTAGCCTATGTTCCTGTCTTCTTTTTTTTAGTGCATAACACTTTTTATTACAGTTTTCAGATGTAAATATATTTACACAGTACAATAATATAATGTAATGATAAATCTTTTATCCGTTATCTTGTTACATACAACCAGTATCATGCAACACTCACATACAGAACACACCGACATAACCAACATTTTTTTGCACCCTTTGACAAACTTATTTAATTAAATTCAGAACATGTGTTGTATAGAAAGAGTACAATATTTAATTATATTACAGGGTACACAAACACAACAATTGATTAATATCACTAGTTATTGTACCAAGCCCTGCGTAAAACCTGGTGGTCAGTACAGCTGCACTGAAATCTTCACTGCAAACTGCGCCATATTCAAGATGATCTGGCACATTTGCAAAACCTTTCCTTATTTACAGCATCTTGTGCCAAATATTTGGAACAAGCCCTGTGAAATGGGTACCCCAAATTGCCGCAACTAGAACAGAAAAAGCTGGTCTAACTTGTGACAATCAGTGCAAGGGATCAAGAATCCTTTTACTGACTGGGGAATGCAGCAAGCCCTGTGTGCCATATGTTCAGCACCCCTGGGACTTGCGGCATTCTCGTGATGTTTGTGAATCAAGCCCTAGATCTCCAACTTACTTTGTTTAAAAGTTACAAGGCATTTTATAACTCTGATTTCACTCCCTGTTCAAAAGATTCAGTTTCTGGGAAAAGCTGCTGATATGTCATAACCAGAACTCACATCCTGGTCCTCAGTGTTAGCAACCTTATAGGACTTATTTCTCCAAAATTTAACAGACTATAGTTGTAGTAATCACTTTGAAAAAAAAAAAAAAAAAAAACAGACACAGGATTGTGTGCAATGCATGCATTTCTAGAATGCTCAGATGCATGGTACTGTACTTTAAAATGTGGCAGCTGGTGGGTTTGGAATGTGGCATTTAAGAAAGCTATGGAATGTCAGAGTTGTTCACAATATCAGAATGTTGGGGAACATGCAACCTCAGAATGTGGCAGGGATGCATGATCTCAAAATGCTGTGGGGAAGCTCAATCTCAGAATATAACAGGGGCATACATCTAAGAATTTGGCAGAGACTGACAATGAGTGAGGATGAACACTGTTGGATTGTGACAATACAGAACATTTTATTTTGAAATTGCTTGTCCTTACCACATTCCAGAATTGTGTGTACTCAGCACATTTCAAAATTGTGTATCACATCTCCATCACATTCCGATATTGTACATCCCTACCATGTTCTGATTTTGTGTGTTATTACCAGATTCCAAAAGTGCATGTCCCTGCATAATATGAAGTTGTGTCAATACCACATTCTGAAATTGTGCCACCACCACACTCCAAAATTGTGCCACTGCCACATTCTGAAATTGTGCATTTCTGCCACATTCTGAAATGGCATATCACTGCCACATTCAGAAATTGTGTGTCCCAGCCTCAGTTCAAAATTGTGCATCCCTGCTACATTTTGAAATTGTGTTACCACATGTTTCAAATTTGTGCATCCCTGTCGCATTCAGAAAATGTCATCCTCACCAAATTCCAAAATTATGAGTTTCCACCACTTTCTGAAATTGCATTTCTCAGTCACATTCCAAAACTGTGCATCCCCACCACATTCTAAAATAGTGTGTTCTAGCCACATTTTGAAATTGTACCTTCTTGCCACATTCCAAAGTTGGCCATCTTCATCACATTCCAAAAATGCACATACCAACCATATTCACAAAATTGCACATCCCCACCACATTTAGAAAATGAGTGTCCCTCCCATATTCCAGAATTGCATGTCCAATCCACATTCTAAAATTGTGTACCCTGCCTCATTCCAAAATTGTTCATCCCCGCCACATTCCAGAATTGTGCATACAAATCACATTCCAAAAATACATTTCCCTTCCACTCTCTAAAATTATTTTACATTTCCAAACCACATTCCAAAAATGTACATCCCTGCCACATTCTAAAATTGCATATGAGCATCACATTCTGAAGCTGTGAATCTCCACCACATTCTCAGATTCCAATGTTCATACCACATTACAAAATTGCACATTGCCTCCACAATCTAAAATCAAGCATCCCAACCACATTCTGAAATTCTGCGTCACCACCACATTCCGAAATTATGCATCCATGATTCATTACATAATTGCATGTCCCTGCTGAGTTCCACAACTATGTGTCTCCCATATTTTGAAATTTGCATACTTATGCCGCATTCCAAAAATGTATAATACTGCCACATTCTGAATATCTGCATCACTGCCACATTCCAAAATTGTGTTTAGCTACTTTTTGAGATCATGTCATTGCTGCATTTCACAAGTGCAACCTGGTGGCATTCTGAAATCTTATGCCTGAAGTATTTTAAGAATTGTACCCAATTATTGCATTCTAAAGTCATGTTTGCCACTGCATTCTAACTCCCCTGTCACATTCATAAGTACCTTGCATCTGCACATTATGGAAATGAATGCCTATTACCCCCAGTGTTAACCTTCCTGTTTCTAATGTTTACTACAACTGCAGTTTTATGTAACATGGGAGAAATAAATTCTATTAGGTAGCTTGCTGGGAGTTTTGGTCATGACATTCACTAAAAAAATACCACCAACAGCTTAATCTGGTTCAATTTCAGTTGCTTACCATCTGTATCCCTCTCCCCGGTCGCCCCTGAAAAAGGGACGTCTAGGCCCAGTGGGCTTACCGGGTCAACAAAATTTCAGCAAACAACAAACAAACAAACAAACAAACAAACATCATTAATAGTTCACTAAAATTGGATTTTTAAACAGACAGTGAAATAAGGCTAACAAAATAACATGTTACTTTTAAATGAATTAACTTAGATGTCTCATTTTTATATGAGGCAGATTGGGGATATGCTGATCCAAATTCCAAATTTATTGATGCTAGAAATGTTGGCTGGATTCCCCCTTTAAATGGAACTGAAATTTGAAGTAACATTATCAAAAGTATATTGAAGCTGTGGGGATCTGCTGCAGAGGATATTGGGTGGCCTTAGAGGTAGGCCTAGTGCGTGGGAGTGCTGGGAGGCCTAATATTACATCATTGGAGGTGGGGCCCCAACATCCAAAGATCACATGCTTGGGGTGGCACACTGGTAAGTATAGAAAACGGTAGTTGTGTGTCTTTTGCAAAAAAACAATGCCAGCTCATTTATTGCTTAATCCCATTTCTTTCACAGGATCTGTGTTCCCAAAAAATAAAGTCCTCTTGCTAGTCTCTTACAATTTGGTGTATTGATTGAATTTGATGTGTGCGCATACTATAAGGAATGTACAGTAATTAGTACAAAAGTGTTTTTGTTTAAATGTTAGGTGAGGGTACTGGTGCTAGTTGTTCTCGGTGTCGTGTTCAGAAGTTATTGGGAAGGTGGGATGGTACTGCATTCCAGTATCCCACTTGTTACCTGGCCCATTATGTTGTTCTCTGGGTGGAGGCACTGCAATATTTCCTTGTTCTGTTTCCAAATCAAATTCCCTTTCTGAGGAGTTTAATGAGCCCAGACCCCTCAATCTCACTTGGCCTACACATGTGCAGGGCAGGAGTAGTAACTGAAAAGTAAAATCTATAACATCTGCACAGTAAGCCAGTTACACTATGATGACATAATGTTGTGAGTCTCTACAGACCAGGGAATTAGTGCTGTGCATTTTCTCCTAGTGACCCCAATTTTCCCCATTTAAACTACACTTAGTGTTTAGGACCTATTTCTGTCAGTCCTCTGTGGTAAAGGTATTATATATAAAGGTAGTACCAGCATAACCGTTACTCACTATAGATTTCCAAAACAGGGTGTTTATGTACAGTAGCTGCAACCTACTGTATAAGTTAATTGGGTCCATTGGAGGTCCTCTTATGGTTATAATAGTGCTACATCGTGTGTTCTTATGACTTGAGAACTGCGAACTGAAGAGGAGTAGTTCTGGAGTCCTAAGAATGCAACATGGGCCTCCAACAGCCCCAATAAACTTATTAGAGCTCTCCAGTGCCTTTTTCTTGTTCATCAGTTTGCAAATTTATTTTATTTGTTGAAGATTTACCTTATTTCATTGTATTCAGATAACTGCCAAGAGCGACTCATTTCTGACACATAACTTAAAGCAGTAGTGCAATGAAAAATCGTCAGAAATATAAGTTATTCTGTAACTTGTGTATTGGATGCAGTATCACATCAGATTCTCATGTTTCAGATGCATTCATCATTAAATGATCATTGTATAATATATATATATATATATATATATATATATATATATATATATATATATATATATATATATATATATATATATATATATATATATATATATATATATATATATATATATATATATATTTAAAAGTTAATAATTAATTTAGTGAATTAATGACCCACCGCCATGTTTGTTTTCATGCATAAACCTCCCACAATTCACTGGTGCACTTTTGCTATTGGTAGTGCGTGCTCGATGCCGAGATCTCAGCTGGAATGTGAAGGCTTTTTTTCCCCCCAGAAGACAGGATATTTTCACTTTAAACTGCCAAATTTAAACAGCAATCAAAACCGTAGCTCGTTTTACTTTTACCATTATTTTTTTTTAATACATTTCACAGCTTACTGCTCTCTTTAAAATAAGACAGTCTTCTGGCTGGTCGATAAAAAATACAGATCCCGTAGATGTTATGGCACTACCCTTTCCACAAGCTGTCATCTTGTATTAGTGCCATGGCTCAGCTATGTGACTTCAAGTTTAATTGAAGCTGCATAGTTGAGCTGAAGTGCTAATAGTAGCATCCATGGGATCTGTATTTTTTTCAGACCAGCCAGAAGACTATTTTAAAGGGAGTGGTACACTGTGAAATGTACAGTATTAAAAAATAATGGTAAAAGTAAAATGAGCCATGGTTTTGACTGCCGTTTGGATGCTGACCAGATTCTACTTGTCTGTCGCCTGCAGGTTTTTTTCTTCATTTGCAAACATCCTGAGTATGTGCTGGGGTATGTGCATATCACATTTTTGAGCTATGCATTTACTGTGTATGGTATGTTTTTTGATAAGTGGTATTTATTGTATTGTATCTATAGTATTTGATACACAAACACAGATTTGCTTTGTTTCAGAGGTACAGGGCTGCTGCTTCTTGACCATGTTACTGAACTTGACATTTGTGGTCACTGTCGGCAATCTCTGTGAACACGCATGGCACCACAACATAAACACACCTCTGCATTGTTGGCAAACAGAATTGCACTGTGGTTAACATGTTGACTCAGATTATAACCATGATGCATTCTGCTTGCAAATGGCGGTCCTGGAAAGAATCTGTGCTGGCTGAAAGGTGTGTCAAACCTGTAAAATATAGGGAAAAAAATAATGCTTATTTCTATTTTATTTTAAATGGAACATTTGTGGCTTGAGTATTCCAATGTAAATACATAAAAAGCAATTCATTGCACTGCTGCTTTAAGGTTTGGCGAGTATGTGCATTGCTCACTGATGGTGAGATGCTATGAAGGTAAGGATGGATGTGCTTTGTATTTTTGAAATAGTAAAACAAACTAATGCACATTTCTGTTTGTTTTAATAAGTCTTTCATTTTTTGGAAGGCTGTTTTAAATTGTGAGTGTAAGAGGGCTGTTAAAGGACTTATGTGTCTGTGTAGTGAATACTCATCATTTTTTATTATTTGGCAATCTGTTTTGCATTATGTGCCATTTTCACAACCACCCCTACTGCCACAACACATACATACTTTGAAACTGTGAACAGCAGTAAGTGAAAGTCCTACTGCTCACCCTAACTGAATCGGGAGCATGGTTTCACATCCATTGATAAGGCAACATGTCAGCACCCCATGTATGGACATTGTCAGTGTGACTATTTTCAGTGCAAGTGAAAACCGGCAAAAAGTATGTGTGTAAAATTCTCTTATGTAGATAAGAATGCTTGACATGGTCCTTATCTCATTACCCGATTGGTTGGCTGTGTCCCAGTGATCTATAGTATGTTAGATAGACATTTAATTTGTTAAAGTGTGAAAGTTACATGACTTTCCATTATTGTTCATAGTTTCACCAAATGGCCAACCCATTGGTGCAGTGGTAATGCTGCTGCTTGTGACACAGGAGACCTGGGTTCCAGAGTGAGCCTTGGTCATCAGGGTACAGCAGAGGGTAGGAAGACTGAGTGTCTCAGGGGACTGTCTTTTTCTGGGGAGAGCAGGTATTTATCAGCTAGAACCAGGCAAGTGACACCTGGGAGATCATAGGTGGAACTGTGCAGCAGTGCTGCAGGGATGGTGGATGCCAACTGGTGCCACAAGCTTGCAGGCACACACTTGCGCACCTTCATTGCCGACATCTAGGGGGATGTGGGAGAAATACGGGATATGGCACGGGTGAGTGTGTCATACAGTTTTTGTCTTCATGAGAGATCTGTGACCTCTTGACCCCTAATGAGTGCCATAGCCATAAGTGAGCAATCAAGAGGTCGCAGATCTCAAATGAAAATAAAAACCATATGACATGTTCACTCATACCATGTCTGGTGTATGCATTGTTCTCAACTGTACCACATTACGAGGAACGTTCCTCATTTTACTTCACAAAAGCTCCCTGTTCCACATTGTGAGGACTTGTTCCACATTCGGTGTTAACATTTTAAAACAAAAATCTATAGTAAATGATGCAAAAAATATATTATTCAATTAATAACAGACTTTCTGAACATCCAGTGTTCTGAGTCTCCTAGGTAAAGATTTGATTAAGAGTTCCACATTTTGCTCATTTGTTCCACATTTTGAGAGGCAATGTTCCACATTTGGGGGACAAACGGTTGGGATGTATGGGTGTATGCAACCAGCATGTGAACCAGATCAGATCAGCGATTTAGTGGATAGATTTTTTTAAAATTTCTTTAAGTCACTGCAAAAGTCTCTTTCCGCCATTCGCCAGGCACTCTGTTGGATTGAAACAGTTGATTCGCGATTACAATGAACCAGAGTGTGGAGATAGCTGGTGTGATGAACTCAATTCATAAGATAAAATTTCTGTCTTATGAGTCAGATTTGTCATCAGCTGGGATAGCGTTTTTATCTGTGTACTTTTGCCAACATGCTAGTTGTGTAAAATGTGAAAAGCTCTGATTGCAACAGGTTAGCATTGGTCTCCCACAGGCCCCATACCATCTTTGGGTAGTGGGCTGTCTTACCCATATTCAAAATGGTATTTGTGCAGCTTCAGGAAATGTATACTTTTCCTATGGTAGCATTGTTTCCTGGATTTCTACAGGCCATGGAATCAGTCCTCTGCATGTTCAACTATGGACCCAAATGTTTAATATACTTGACACCTATATGTTTATGGCTTGTGTCTACCAGATATCTGTGCTAAAGGCACATATGTGTTACCAGTACTCTCTGCAGAATCCATTCATGAGGTGAGTGCTCATGTACCCACAATCTATGAGACACAGACATTTGATTTGCTAAGGTTTGAAAAGTATACCAGTTTCCATTATTTTTTATACTTGCGACAAATATAGAGGAGGATTATGGGTGGCAACCATTTAGGTAGCAGGCTGTTACATATGTTTAAAACCAGTATTTTGTGCATTTTCAGAAAACATGCTTTTCCTATGTAACCTGTTCTGGATTTCTACAGGTCAAAGAAGCAATGCTGCACATTTTCCATCATGGAACCAAATTTATATCCTGCAAACTAAACTTTGCATCTTCTTGCCAGTATATTCAGACCCAAAGAGGGGCTGCAAAATTGATTAGTGTCTCACTAACACAACTTAGCACCCGTAAAGCGAGGTATTGAGGGAAAATGCTATATGGGATGGCGTGGTTAGTGAGTTGCTAACCCATTTGTGACTGTCCTCCAACTATGCCAGTGTACCTATCAAAGCAAGTGACTGTGCCTTGCATGTGGGTGCACTGGCATATAAGTTAGTTTGGAGAGGCAGTAACTACCCATTAGTGCCTCACTAATTACTGCCTCCCCAAACTGGGTCTCACAACTGGCACAACTCCCCTCCCAGTCGTCAGACTTCCAGCTGTACTTCACTTCCCTGGTGGTCTAGGGAAGCTTACTGCCTCCTGATTGCCCACTTGTGCTGCAATCATTATTTTCTTGGTGGTCCAGTGGTTCCCCCCTCCTCCCAGATCACCGGCTTGTGTTGTAATCATTATTTCTCTAGTGGTCCAATGGTACCCCAACCTTGATCACCCACTCGTGTTGTAATCATTATTCCCATGGTGGAGCAGTGGTCCTCTGCACACCCCAATCACCTGCCTATGTTGTAGTCATTACATTATTTCCCTGGCAGTCCACTTGTCCCCCCCCCCCCGATAGCCCACCCATGTTGCAATTAGTATTTCCCTGGTGGTCCAGTGGTCCCCCAGCCCCCATTGCCCACCCATGTTGTAAAAGTCCCCTTGCAGCTCCCAACATACAAATGAATATCCCCCACCACGTGCCACCCTCTCAGGCCCCTCTACCACCATCCCCCCAATCCCCTATCCTCCATAGTAGGCCCCACCAGACAATGACCAGCACAACCTCTCCACTCACCACCTCAGCCAGCCACCATCTGAATGACAGGGAGTGATCACGCACCTACTAAAGAAACAGCAATGTTGTGTTTGTAGTACAGTAGCGCTGCTTGTGACATAACTGTTAGATCACGTAATAGGTGGCCTAACATTTTGCCTCAAGTTGCACACTAGAAATGATGCATGCATAAAAAAATCCATCCCATAGCCTTTATACATAACCTGGTTTTTAGATACAGAAAATGATAAATTAAAGCAGCATATGGCATTTTTCCATCTTTTATCCATTAGAAATTAGCTAATGTACCGCTGCTGTAACCTATTTCTACATATACAAATTATTTTTTTTTTGTTGTGTGTGCAGTATATTTCAAGTATAAAGAAGTTCAGCATTATATAGCTGTCCCTGTTTTTTGGTTAAATATTAGGTATTCTAGGATCTTTTCTGCAACACTTTTGAGTAGAAATAGCAATTTGTTTACATTTCAGGCTACTTCACAGTTACATTACCAGACACCAGCAAAATACTGTCTTCTGTAAAAGGGCAAGAGTCTGCTAGTAAAAAACATTCAGGGTTTATCTTCAGTACTTTTTTTCAAAGGGAACATGCACTGTAGATATTTCAGTTTGGGCTTGGTTTAAATAAATTTAAAATCTTGAGCATATTCTGCCCTTTTTCATGGGTGACCAGATATAAATAAAAACGTTTTATCAACAGACAGTATACATCAAACCATACAAAATCACATGTCTAACGTAAACAAATGTTATGGAATAAAATATAAAAACAAAACATTTACACACAATTACATCGATCATAGGCTGATAAGAAATTTGCCAGCTTCATTTTAAATATATTCAAACCAAGTAGCACATCAGTAAAATGTTGCGAAAGAGAATTATAAAAGCCGTGAAGTTTTCTGTAATATAGTTCAAAAATAGCAAAAAAAGCCTTGCGTAGGTATATAAAATACCTCTGGCAGCAAAAGGGTAAAAAGACAGTTACTGATCAGCTAATGCCTACTCATGTGTCACTGTCTGTCAGATGCTAAGTGTCTGCGATAAAGGTAGCTCTGAAATCTTCTAGCCATTGTTTGTCATTGGTTTAACAGAGCTGACAGCTTTTAACTGTTGATAATGGGAAACTATGGCAAACACTAATAGCTTAATTTCCTCCTTGAGGTCATTATGTCTCATGTAAACTCTTTTCTCATTTAGCGAGGGCTTGTTTTATTCAGCTGTTGGCATTTTCATCGACTGAATTAATTATGACAAATTGATAGATAAACTTGCGGAAAGAAATATGCAAAATGTCATACACTGAGAAGACTGTGGTGTCATGCATTGGAACATGTGCTTTGTTAGTGCATCATTAATGAGTTCTATAAAACTCTCTACTCTTTCCATGACATGAATCCTTGTTTTCTTTTTTACCAGTTATTGAGTAACAAACCATTGTTGGGATGTCAGGTTGTTCATAACTCAATTCATCTTAGTGGCCCTCTTCTGAACCTTCTCAACTGGTGCCACATCCTTTCCAGATAAGGAAACCAAAACTGAAAAGAACAGTTTAGGTCTGCAGAATGGCTAATAACATCTTGCCCTATTCATCTAAAAAGCTACAAAGCCTTAGTTGTCACCTAGTTGAATGCATTGGCAGACTAACTTAAAGTCTTTTTTTTATGCTGAGGTCTTCTTTAGCTGGTGACCTAGTATTTTACAGTCCTATCATTTTTTTTCCCCTAAGTGCACATTTGCATAAGTTAAATCTAATTCTTCACTTTTTTACCCAGTCAACTTTTTTGAGACCTTCCTGTATACGTTGATGCTGTTTTGTTTTTCCTGCCTGTTCACCCGGCATAGTATCATTAGCATATTTGAGTAGCCAGTTACTAATCTCTTTACCATATCTACAATTTATGGGAGATGTATAGGAGAAACAGAATAGACTTACTTGAGCACAGAGCCCTGTGATACTCCACTTGTTACATTAAACTTATCTGATTAGTAGTCATTATTTCTTACCCCCTATATTCTATCCAGAAACTAGATACTAAACCATGTGATTACATTTGCAGGGACACTAATGTCTTGGAGTTTTTTTTAATTGTACCATCATGTTATACAAGGCTGAACTCCTTACAAAAGGGTATGGGATCATAATGTCTGCAGCAAAAAATGCATAGCAATCAATGCCACAAGCAAAATGCTGAAACCCCACAAAACAATGGGCAAAACAGAAACTGACACAAAATGTCACCAAGTCTTAGAGTGACACTGAAGATTCTGTTTTGTCAGTGGCTTTGCTCCCCCCACATCCCCCCGATGTGGGGGGGGGGGTTCATCCAACACCCCCATATTAAAAATAACCTTCTCTGAATGGGTGTGAACTTTAGGGATGGGGAGAAACTTGGGAGTGGGGAAGATTTCTTCTTATTTATTGATTTATTTTATTTAGTTTTTGTTGACCGGGTAAGTGCACTAGACCAACAGTTCTCAGACTCTGTCACAGTGAGCCTCCCCAAATCCATGGAAAAGATTCTGAGCCTCCCCAAATCCATGGAAAAGATTCTGAGCCTCCCCAAAGAAAATTAACATACTGTACTTTGCACAGTACACTATGAATAAATTGAACCCCCTTTGAGTACTTGGCTGTCATTCAGTTCTTTGTCTTTTACTGACCTGAAACCTTTGAATAAGATCACGTGCTCAATGGTGTTATCCGAGTAATAAATAAATAAAATAAAAATAAATGTTATTCAGCTTACTGTAACCCCCCACCACAGGCCAGCCTATTTGCTCCACTATTTTGATTCTTGAACCATTGTTACCCCTTGTTGCAGTACCTTCATGGGATCAGACAACTTTCTCTGTTTCCTCTCTATCTAGAATAACCTTCCTATATACCTCGCCTCTCCCCCTCTTGCCCTGCTCTTAAGCAACTTCTCAGGGATTACTTTCCTCTTTCCTACTATTGCTCTTAGCACTTCTATTCTCTGCCCTTGTATTTGGACTGTTCTACCATCAGTCTACAAATTGAACAATTACCACCACCATTGTTAGTTTATTCTTCATATTTGTTTGCACTATTATTCATTTCGTATTGCTTGACTGTTCTGCAGTTACCTTTTGAATTGTATTCGCTGCCTACCCTTCTCAGGATACACCTGAAATGAGCCTCGACTCATTCACTTTCCCTTGTCACTGATTTGTAAATAAATACATAAATTTCACCTACAATTATAGTCTTTCAGTTTGCTTCATCCTTTCAAACAAAATTTATATAAAACTCAAAATTAAAAAAAAAATTACTTTTTCAGACTTGTTTGAGCCTCCCCCGGAACAGGTTGGGGCCTCCCCAGGGAGGCTGGCCTCACCATTTGAGAACCCCTGCACTAGACAAATCCTGCCTATTTTCAGGCAGGACCTGGGGGAGGAGGATACAGATGAATGCCAACTGACCTTGAACCAGATTAAGCTGTTGGTGGTAGAGTTTAAATGTTGCAAGACCAGGAGACCTGGGGGGAACCAAACCATGGCCCTAGATCTCCCACGCCGCCGCTGTGTGCTAGTGCCTTAGCCACTCCACCATGGGAGCAGCTCAACCAGGCACCTCAGCAGCAGAAACATGATCCTTCCCACATTCCAATAGACAGTGACAGGGCTAGTGATAATTCCTTTACGCTATTCTACCCCTGTCACTGTCAATTTGTAACAGAATGGTTAATACTGAGCTGTTATTTCAGTGACATATTAACCTGGTACCTTACAGAAGTCCGAGAAACTCACATAAGTCAGTATTGCCATGTTCAAATCTTGACATTCTGGTGAATAGAAACACAAGAGATTTGTCACTGTGGACTTCTTTAGTGAACCCATGGTGTTGAACATAATGTTTCCCTGTTTCCTGTATGATCTTTAAAATTTGGTCTTTTATATATAATTCTAGTAGTTAACCATTTTATGAGGTAAGGCTAATTGTTCTGCAATTACTGATCACAGACAGTCTTGCTTTCCTTCTTATGAACAAGAATAAATATAGCTGTTCTGTAATTGGATAGTACTATCCCTGGTCTTAATGAGCAATCAAGTAAGGTTTTGATAGAGTCTACTAGTAGGGTTGAGAGTTGTTTTATCGTCATTGGAGAGATATAGTCAGGTCCTAAGGATTATACTGGGCTTTATAATAGTTAATTGTTTAATATGTATTCCCAGCCTACTTCTAATACATTAGTGCATGAGGAGGCAATATTGCGCAGTGTTTTAAGACTTTGAGCTGCAGATCTGTCTTGCATACTATGTGACCCTGAGCAAGTCATTTAACTTTCTTGTGTTCCCAGGTCACACCTGGAAACAAGCTTCAGCTTAGTGTTGTTTTCCTGGTTAAACAATTTCCCCTTTCCCTTTCCAGTGCACCTGCTGTATTTGAAAGTTTTGCATTACTAATTGGAAATATCATTCCTTCCCTAGCTTAGGTCATTTGAAAAACCTGATGGAAAAATGAGTTAAAACTATTGGCTATAGCATATTTATTTATGAGTTTCATTCTGTTCCACAGTATTATCAGTTTTCTAGATAGAGGTGAGATATCTAAGGAATTCTTTTTTTTTTTTTTCTGTGTTGCGACCACACGATTGGTCACGTTTCATCTTTGCCCTTTTAATTTCTACTGTACATGTCCTTAAGTGGTTATGGTAACTAGTCCCATTTTCTGTAGACTTGTAGGCTTTTGTTTCTTTTTAATGTTTCCTGATTTAGGTGTTAGATTGTGTTTTTTCCTTTTTTATTATGTTGCCTGACCAATGATATCTATTTATTCTCCAGGGTATTAATTTTATATTTAATTTATGTTTTCTTCTGCTCTGCTTCTTCACCCTTTCAGTGCCCTCTTCCAATCCCATTGTGAAAAGTCCTCTCTCATGGCATTACATTTTGCTCTGCTATAGCTACAATATCACATAGCCTCATGTTCTGAAGTCATCAATCTGGATAGCACTGTCTTTTATTGCTTTATCTTTTTAATATGTTTTATTGTTATATTTTGTACAGCGCTTTGACATTTTTTGAATTGCGCTATGTAAATAAATATATTATTATTATTAACATTAGTTTTAGACTAAGAACATCATGTTATGGTCAGTATTAGCTGGGGTTCTCTGACACTACATCCATCAGTGCTATTGCTCTGATAAGTTTGCACTGCATCTAGTATATTATTTCTCTCTGTCTCTGTCTCTGTAGTCTCTCTCTCTCTCTTGGTTTGGTCACAATCTGCTCAGGTACCCCCTCAGAGGATGCTTCAGAATTTCCTGCTGGTGCTATTATATGTTGTGTATGTATCCCAGTTAACATTGGCTCTGTGAAGATTCCGAATGAAAACCATCACACCAAGAGATTGTGCTTTACCAGCTTCCCACATTACAGCATTGTCCTATATCTTGTCATAGTTTGATGGCTTTATAACAGATACCTAACATGGTAGTACTGTTTCATCGATCTGTTACTGTCAGCCATTATGTATATGTATTCATAGATTCATAAATATGTGTCAGCAGAAACAGACCTTCTTGGCCCATTGAGTCTGCCCATTGCCTCCCTCTTTATTTGCTCCCCCTTCAGATTACTCCCTCCTTCCCCTTGACAACCCCTTGTGTTTGTCCCATGCCCTCTTGAATCCCTCCACTGTACTAGCCTCCACCACCTTCTCCGGCAGGCTGTTCTAGGGTGCCATCACTCTCTCAATGAAGTAATGCTTCCTAATGTTTCCCTTAAACCTACCCCCCTCCACCCTCAATCCATGCCCTCTAGTTTTTGCATCTACCTTCCCTGAGAATAAGCTCTCCCCCCACTTTATTGATCCCCTTCACATATCTGAATGTTTCTGTCAAGTCCGTCCTCTCCCTTCTGGTCTTTAGTAGATACAAATCCAACACCCTCAGTCTCTCCTCGTATGTCTTCCCACTTAGCCCATGTACCGTTTTAGTGGCCCTTCTCTGCACCTTTTCCATGCTATCTATGTCCTTGTGCAGAAGGGGTCTCCTGAACTGAACCCCATACACCAGGTGTGGCCTCACTATGGAACTGTAGAGTGGCATCGGCACCTCCCCTTTTCTACTAGTTGTCTCCCTCTCTATGCACGACAACATTCTGTTTGCTTTGCCCCACATCATTGCTGCATTGGGTCCCTACTGTAAGGCTGCCAGTGATTATAATTCCTAAATCCTTTTCCTACTCAAATGCAACCCTCTCCCCAGCATGTATGTGGTTTTTGGATTCTCCTTCCCCAAGTGCATCACTGTGCATTTTTTGGCATTGAAATTCAGCTGCCATGTTTCTGACCACCTCTCCAGCAACCTTAGATCTTTCTTCATAGTTTCCACTTCCCCGGGGTGTCCACTCTGTTGCAGATTTTTGTGTCATCTGCAAAAAGGCAGACCTTCCCCTATAGCACCACAGCTATGTCACTGATGTAGATGTTAAACAGAATGGGCCCCAGCACTGACCCCTAGGAGACCCCGCTCATCACCCCTACCTCCCCAGAATGCACCCCATTGACCACCACCCTCTGGCTTCTACCCATCAGCCAGTTCTCTACTCACCTTGTTATTTTCTGTCCCACCCCAAAACTTTCCAGCTTATTACCCAGTCTTCTGTGGGGCACAGTGTTGAAGGCCTTTCCAAAGTCCAGGTAGGCCACGTCCACTGCCCCGCCCGATCAACCACTCTTGTCACCCCATTGAAGAATTCAGTCAGATTCGTCTGACATGACCATCCCCAAGTGAAGCCATGCTGATGAATGTTTTGCAGCCCCCATCTTCCAAGTAGCTAACCACCCTTTCTTTTAATATCGCCTCCATCAACTTACCCACCACTGATGTGAGACTGACTGGGTGGTAATTGCCAGCCTCCTCCCTAACTACCACTTTTATGAAGTGGCACCACATCTGCCTTCTTCCAGTCCTCTTGCACCCACCCTGTATCTAGGGACAAGTTAAATAATCTCGCTAGTGGTGCTGCCAGTTCCTCCCTTAGCTCTCAGAGCACCCTATCGTGCAGGGCATCAGGACCCATAGCCTTGTCTACCCTCAACTTAGCCAATTCCCTCTTTACCCTACCCTCACAGATTGGACTAGGATTCACCCCCACATCCCCCCTTCCCTTTCCCCTTAGCACTGGTCCCCTCCCTTTACCCTCTATCATGAAGACAGAGCCAAAATATCTATTCAGCACCTCTGCCTTCTTGAAGTTCCCTTCCACTTGTAATCCCCCCTCCCTCTTTACCCTTACTATCCCCTGCCTTGCTTTTCTCCTTACCCCTATGCACCGAAAGAAAGTAGAGTCCCCCTTTTTGGCCTGCCTAGCAGTTCTCTCCTCCATTTCTAGTTTTGTCTTCCTAATACTTTGCCTTGACACCCTCAGTTTCTCCCTGTAAATTTCCCTTTTCTCTTTCCCCTGTGTCCTCTGAATGCCCTTTTCTTCTCCCCAGTTGTCCCCCCTCACTTCCCTATTGAGCCACAGCAGCCTCCTCCTTCTTTTGCTCTTTCTTACCTTCTGTATACAGCTCTCTGTGGACTTGGAAGGATTGCAGGGGTGGGGGAGTGGCCATCATATTTAGAGCCATCCTGGGCTTCATGGTACACCAAGTTGGTAACACCCTATAGTTTGAATGTGTTGCCATACATGGGGGTACTCTCCAACCAACTCTCCAACTTATTAACCAGTCTTCTGTGGGGCACAGTGTCAAAGGCCTTTTTAAAGTCCAGGTAGGCCACATCCACTGTACCCCCCTGATCAACCACCCTTGTCACCCCATCGAAGAACTGCAGGAAGGTTGCAGGATTCTCTTCATTTATCACCCACCTGGGTTGGTTAAGAAATCCTGCAGGAGGTGGTGGACTTAGTTGTTGACCAGGTATTGGAGTCCCCCAGTTGTTTAATCTTGGGGGACTTCAATGCCCAGATCAATGACAAATCCTTGTGTTTCAGTTACGACCACCTCCAATTGATGTCTTCACTGGGCCTAACACAAGTTGTTGCTTCTGCAACCCATCAGCACAGCTACACACTCAATCTGGTGTTCCAGCTGGGTCTTGGGATTGACAGCCTTGAGATTGATCTGGTCTCTTTGTCTGATCACAGCACCATGGGGTTCACATTTGGGGCCCCCCCAAAAGTCCATCCCCTATGGAAATAGTCAGCTAACACCCTTTAAGGGGCTTGCACCCAGAGGGACTACTGGCATTGGCTGACCTATGTAGAGTTGACCTGGCATGTGTGATTGGCACCAGAGTGGCAGTGGCCACCTTTAACAGGGTGGTTTTCGAAGCTCTGGATGTTGTTGCTCCAGTCCATATATGACCCAGATCCTCTCATGTGAGATCCCCTTGGTTTGATGAGGATCGCAAGGTGATGAAGATCAAGGGTTGGAAGTTGGAGCATTGCTGGCAGAAGACCTGGCTGGAAGTGGACAGGATGGCTCTGTGTGCCCACTATGGTGAATACCAGGGGACAATCTACTGTAAGAAGGTAGAATTCCTGTCCAAGGAGATTGCTGCAGGGGAGAACAGATCGTCTCAGCTTTTTTAGACTATGGACAGGCTTCTCCATCCTGCCTGTCTACAGCTGTAAAAGACTTTTTCATTCACCTTGTGTGAAGAGCTTGCCCTGTTTTTTTCTGACAGAGTGTTGACTATCCAATCGGGGATCCCATCTGCGAGGCAACAGCCTTACAGAGGTGGGGCCAAGAAGTTCAGGGGCACTCCATCTGTCTGGGAGGAGTTTAGGCTAGTGGAGGTGTCTGATATGGCTAAGGTGATCTTAGAGCTGAAGCACACTTATTGCAAACTGGACCCAGCCCGGACACGTTTCCTAATGGGATGCACCAAGGCCACTGGCCCAGTGTTCGTCAGGATTGCCAGGTGCTTGATGGTGGAGCAGGTGTTCCCTGTGGCTTTGAAAGAGGCAATGGTGAGACCTCCCCCCTTTAAGAAGCTTTCCCTCGAACCAGACGTCCTTGCGAATTACCGTCAGATCTCCAACCTGCCTTTTTTGAGCAAGGTTATTGAGAAATTAGTGGCTCAACAGCTCGAGGATTGCCAGGTGTCTTCAGACATCTATGAGCCATTTCAGTCAGATTTTTGGGCCAGACACAGCATAGAAACGGCTCTAGTCAGAGTGCAGGATGATCTGCTATGGGCTGAAGATAGAGGACACTGGTCACTTCTTGTGCTCCTCGATCTGTCTTCAGCATTTGACACTGTAGACCATGTTGTGCTTCTTGACCAGCTCAGTGAGTTTTGTGGACTCACCAGTACAGTCATCAGGTGGTTTGAGCCCTATCTCTTGGATAGGGTGCAGCGGGTATTGCTGGGGAGTTTCTCCTTCTCCCCAATGCCTCTTTCTTGTGGAGTACCACAGGGTTTGAGCTTGTCCGTGATGTTGTTCACAGTATACATGCTGCCCTGGTCAAGATCAATCGACAACACAGTGTGGAGTTTCACTGCTAAGAAGATGATACTGAGCTGTATCTGTCTTTTTCACCAGGCACACCTGGAGCTGTTGATGTGCTTAACAGTTGTTTGGCTAAAATCAATGACTGGATGGCTTCCAGCTGGCTGCAACTTAACCCAGGTAAGATGGAGGTATTAGTAATCGAGCCTGGTCACGGGCGTGATGGGTTGCCACCATGGGCTAATATGGACCTGGTCCTGGGATCTGCTCCACTGGTGGCTTCCCTGAGGGTGCAAAATCTAGGCATGATCCTGGACAGTAGACTGACCTTTGAAGATCAGGTGTCATCCATTGTTAAGTGATTTCTACCACTTGCAAAACATCACTAGGATCAAGCCCCTCGTTCCGCCCGAGGATCTGCCAACACTGGTATATGCCTTTTTCACCTCCAGGCTCGACTGCTGCAACCTTCTATACTTTGAGGTCATGGGAGGGATGCTCTGCAGACTGCAGCTAGTGCAGAACATGGTGACCCAGTTGCTGACGGGCCTTTAGTGGTCCAGTCACATAACCCCAGTCCTGCATGCCCTACACTGGCTGCCTGTCTGGTGGAAGGTTCTTTTCAAGGTGGGCTTGCTCACCTATAAGGCCTTATACAGACTGGTTCCTGGCTACCTGTCAGAGCTCCTGACACCAGTGACCTCTGCTCGCTCCCTCCGCTCCTCTTTGAGGGGCTTCCTTGATGTTCCCATGGTTCGGGTCTGGACAATCGGCAACCATGCATTCAGCATCGTGGGGCCTACCCTGTGGAACTTGCTTCTACCTGCAGTTTGGAAGGCTCCCTCAATTGAGGTGTTCAAGCTGAGGCTGAAAGCTCACCTCTTCAGCCAGGCCTTCGAAGCTTACTGATCTGTGTCCAGACTACCAGTGTGTTTCCCCGGCAACCTGAAGCACACTATAAAAGTGTTATGCTAACATAACATACTAAACTTTATTGTATGCATTTTTGTTGCATTTTAACACTTGTCTTTATGTATTTATGTTTTTTAGGTGCCCTATAAATAAAATTACCTTGCCTTGCTTTGCCTTAAGTAGCCTTCCCTTGATCTTATTCCATGTCCCCCCAACATCTCTGCCATCCCCTTCATTTCATTCTGGAATATCTCCCTCATTCTGGGAAAATCTGCCTGCCTGAAGTCCATGAACTTCTTGATGGTTTGACTAGCTTCATACCCTGCTCCTAACCCTAAAGCCCACTGTGTTATGGTCACTTTCTCCTAAGCTAACCCCCACCCCACTCCCTCCACACTATCCCAATTGGTGAGGGCCATGTCAAGTATGTTACCCATCCTTGTGGGCTGCCTAACCAGCTGCTGCAGGAAGGCTCCCTTGAGAGTCCCTAGGATCTCCTTGCTCCTAGCTGACCTTGCTGCTGGGATATCTCAGTCTATATCTGGGAGGTTAAGGTCACCCACCAGCAGAATCTCCTCCTTCCATGCCATCCAATGAACCTCCTGCAACATCTGCATGTCCATTTCCTTGTTCTGCATTGGGGGTCTGTACACCACCCCCAGCCTTATTGATACCCCAGCCTTTCTCTCTAGTGTAACCCACATGCTTTCTAGTTCCCCCAGCTCTTCCTGCACTTCTGTGACCTTAATGCCCTCCCTGATGTGCAGCACAACTCCCACCCCTTCCTACTAGTCATATCCCTCCTGAATAACCTATACCCCAGGACCCTACTTTCCAGGACTGGTGCTCAGACCACCAGGTCTCTTATGGCTACAATATCCAGCCCCTCCCCCTCCATTATTGCTTCTAAGTCTACCATATTATTCCCCAGGCTTTGTGCATTTATATCCTGACCTTTTATGCTCTCCTGTACTATACGGTTTATCTTTTATTTTATGTATAGGGCTACTCCCTCTCCTTTACGGTTTTGTCTGTTGCACTTAGAAGAGTCTATATCCTTCAATGGGGCCTATGCATGAAGGTGCGGAGTGCCTACATGCTGCGTATCCATGGCACATAGCCACTCTGCACTCATGGTGCTTCCCATGTGGAATGCACAAAATGGGGCATGCAGCCCCTATGCATCCAATTCCCCAGCCACATGGAGAGCAACGTGCTGGGAAAGGACTGGGGGAATGCCGGCACTAAGTAGCATGCACTAGATCATGTAGTGCCATGCACCAGTGGGTGAAGGAGGGGGCTGTTTATATCAGAGGAGACCCTGCCAGAGGCACCCTATGTGCCCGGACACACACACACACACACACACACACACACACACCGGAAACCCACACATGCCCCGGCGGGAGTTAGGCACCCCCCTCCGACATGACTGATCATCCACTCCCCCCATGGCAGGAGACACAGCCCACTCCACCACAAGGTGGTCCATCAAATGCACAGCCTAAACCCCCATCCCTGACATGTGGCTGCCAGGTCCACCATTGACAGGATTCATACCCCCGACGGATGTATTCCCATTCCTCGACAGTAGTACCACTCATACCCCAACCCCTTGAAAGTGTCAACATGTCCCCCTGCAGTGTATGCCACCTCCCCAATACACAGAGCTCTCCCTGTCCCGGTGATGTACACTCCCCCCCCCCCCGGTGCACACAGGTGCCCCATCCAAAACATTCCAAGACCAGTCTCCGGTACTCCCGCCCCCACATTGGTGGTCAGTGATCCTCTCACCCCCGTGGCATTGCTTACCTCCCCTGCCCCATACCTTCCTGTTGATGCTGCAGCCAGGAATGGCAAGTGGCACAGCCCTCCTCACACTGCTTCAGCTGCCAGATGTCCAACTGCTGCTGGGAGTGCACTGCCTATTTATAGGGGAACACTCCCAGCATCATTTGGATGGCCTGAGGCCAAGGAGGTTTGTGGAGGGCTGTGCCGCTGGCTGTCTGGGTCAGCAGCACCAACAGATGGGTACAGTGGGGGAGCTGATGCCGTGGGGGACCACTGACCACCAATGATGGGGCAGGGCATTTGGGACTGGGCCAGGGGTGGGTGGGTGGGTGACCAAGGCGTCACCCTGCTGCAGGGGGAGCATCACTGAAGATCATGATAGAGAGATTTGGGGAGGTCATTGTACTGCACTGGGGCTGGTGCCTGACATGTGTTGGGGTGGGGGGGCTGGCACTGCAGCACTGGGGTTGGGGCTGACCAGCGTTGTGGTGGGATAGGGGGGTGATTGGCAGGTTTGGGGATGGGACAAATCTGTGCAGGGGCAGGGGGTGCCCCATGCCATTTGGGTATCGGCCAGCCTTATGTTGGGGCAGATCTACAGCAGGGGTCATGGTGCCCATGACACTCAGCTCAGAGGACTGTGGTGCACGAGGCCATGTGGATCTGGGTGCCATGGGGGCTATTCATGCACCAGGACCTGTCTCCCCATGAAAGTGATCCACTGTGAGACTCAGGATGGGCATCCTAGTGGATGCCCACCTGAGTCTACAGCTCTGCCACCAGCCTCCCTGCAGAGTCCAGCATGCCAGGAGGGTGGTGCCATGGACAGGTTGTGGCTGTTTGGGAATAACTGCCTGTGTGCACCTGTCTGCTTGTGCAGAGCTATGTGGGTGGGATACGTGCCTCTGGCACATACTTCCCACCTGATCATGCATAGGGGCCAATATCCTTACCCAATAAGTTCTCATCTGACTATCAGATCCCAGTAATTCTTACTACATCTGGCATTTCACTAAGCAGCAAGACTTCCAACTCTGCCTTTTTAATGGTATTCAAACTACTTGCATTAGTTTGCAGTTATTTCTATGCTTTCCTAAAGGTTCTTGCTTTACATATTGTGTTATTTGGTCTATGGTTTGGATTAAGCCCCAAGTATTTATTCTTACAGAGAAACTGCATCCGCACATTGACTCACTAAGGGTAGGACAACTGAACAATTAACACCAGTGGTAATAGGCTTAGAGTTGCACTAATGCAGCTTGCACCTGTAAAACTGAGTAATCACTAAAAGTGCCATTTTAGAATTCAGATACCACGACTCTAACCTGTTTGCGAGCAAGCACTAATGACTGCCAGCACTATATGCAAATCATCAGTTTGTGCATTGCATATACTGTAGACACTGTGGCATTCTGGATGTTTTTTGGAAATATTAACTGGTGTTTACTGCTGAACTAGTTAATGCCTTCAAAAAGCATCTCTTAACATGATGCAAAGTGATGTGTCCACCGCCACCTTGCTGACAGCACTGGTGCTAGGAAGAAACTACACTCACAGGAAGTAACCCCAATTCCTTGATTCCCATGCCCAGATTAGTTTTCTCCGGTAGTCTACTGGACACCACCTTCTAACCCCATTGCCCAGAAACCCTGTTCCATCTCACTTCCAATAAGTTTTCATAAAAGAAGTGTTTGTACACAAAACATAAATAATAGGATTTTCTGGGTGGAAACACCCCATTCTGAAATCCTGACTACTCCCTTCCAACCATCCCCATGTCCAGTTTCAGACTCCCCACTCCCCGGTGGCCCTGGTATGGCAGCCAGCATTTACCATCCAACCAGCTCTGCAGTCTCCTGCTATCTGCACACACAGGTGCTCAAATACAACCTAAATTGTACATCAGTCATAGTGCACATGTGCATGGATGTAGGTTTTATGTTTTGTTTTAGCCATAGCTTTTATTATGTGTACAGTAATGTCACCACACTTGGGGGTGCATTAGTTACCTTTCCCCTTCATGAACATGTAAATGGGTACTTTTAACTATCACCTGATAATAAAACTATTAATGTTCAGTTACACTCATTTCATTGATCTGAGGATCACGTTTCAGCTTGGTAATTGTTCAGGCCTTACATTCCAGCAACTTGTTTTCAAACTTTCCTCACTCATTTACAATTAGCTCTCCATGCTCCTGGGTTCCCAGGCTGTATTCTGCCACAAGGCTGATTTTGATCTGGCTGACTTATGTTACAGCATGTTGCCATGATGCATGTTATAACCCTGTCTTGTACCCAATGCTTACCATTTCACTTGATTCCTCAGATGTTAACATAACTTTCTCTTCTGTTTCTCCACATGTATTCATATGCCATATGGATGGGTTTATGTATCTCTGCCTAAGTGTAGCTCAGCTATGGGATCCCTGCTTCCTCTGTCGTCACTATGATTGGTGATCTTCAATCTCTGCATGTCTCTGAAAATCCCAGATTTGGATACTGGTACAGTTCCCTTTGTGACTTTTATTCCTGTCTCTAGCAACTGCTCTCTCCTATGCTGTGAGATCTATTTAGTGATAACCACACCATAATGGTGCACATCTCTCGAGTGAGCTTAATGTCCACTAGGGGACATAATTTGGGGTCCGGTGCCTTCTCTTGCATGGTAGCCTTCCAATTCTCCTCCTGCCCTAATACAAATGAGGGCCACTTGATTAGAGCCACACATAGCAATAGGCGCATACTTGGTGGCTATGAAGCTGCCTGCGCAGATCCTCTCTTCTGTGGATGAGGTTAGCAGTGCCACTGCCAAGGGATTTGGATTTCTCCATCCCTCCTTATGCCCTGGAGATGAATCTCCAACCATAGGAGCTGGGTTTGTAGAATCTTTGGTGGGGCCTAGGGGTCAGGGGTCAAAGCCCTGCACAGGGGTCAGGGCTAAAGCCCCCCAGCAGTGGTCTATGGGAGCCCATCAGAGTCTATGGGGTCCCAGTGTTTCTGATTTACACACATTTGAAAACTACTATTTTAGATGTGAATGATGTACATTATGTCCCTTGCTCTGCTCTTTCATTGTTGGCACAATGCACTTGTGTTCTACTAAAGAACTCTGTGACTGGGATGCACATAAACTACATCATATAGTTCTAAATGACCACTTACCGGAGTGTAAATGAGAAATTCCCACTGTGGTTACTGGCAGGGTTATAAAGAGAAGATAATAACACAGTTGGAATTTGTTCCTAACAGCAAGTTCTACTGGGAACATTACTCGCAGATTCAGTGCAGTTCTCATTTAGTGTCTCAGTTTATAGCACTGGACACTCTCTGGGATTCTGTGTGAAGGCAGCACATTGTCTATGAGGAACAGAGCAGTTTGGAGGGGTAAAATTATTTATTTGAATTTTGGTTACTGGGTAGGCCCACTGAGACAGAACAGTCCCTTTTCAGGGGCAACCCGAGGGAATGGGGGATGTCTATCATGTCCTTCGTGATCAGGGACAGTTGAGAAGAATGTGCCTGGAAATTCACAGAGTGTCCGAGTGTGATGCAGTGGGCAGGGCCCAATGGGCATCCAACTGGAAAAATCAATGGAGTCTCTGAAGAGGGAGGGAGAAAGAGAGAGAGAGAGAGAGAGAGAGAGAGAGAGAGAGAGAGAGAGAGAGAGAGAGAGAGAGAGAGAGAGAGAGAGAGACACAACACAATACACTCACCTCAGCATTCCTCTTACAATTTGGAATACTTTGCATATTACTGTTTCTTCCAGAGAAAGCAAAGGTGATTTACACACACATTTCCATTCTTTTAAAGGTGGGCTTGTACCCGACTGAGTGGGCTCAGAATGCTGGAATTACAGTGGGCTTTCTAGGGTTCAGCACCTATATAGTTCTGATGAGCTCACAGCATCAGTGCCACACTGACATTGTCTTATGTAACCCCCCTACAAATGGGGTTTTCCCAAAAGTCTTCCTTGAGCTTGCCTAAATGCTTACTGCCAGGCTGGTGTCCGCATTTTAGTAGTTTAAATGTGATTACCAGAGCCTGTATAGCTTCTGTGTCTGTCTCTTTAAGAGCTGCCTGACTGCAGCATAAATAATCTGAGAAGGAGCTCTGTTGAAAGATGTAACTATTTGCTGAAAATCATTTAGAGTAATAATGATAATGTAGTTTGTCTAACATGCTTTCTTTGCAGCAAGGACTGTTTTGTTTGTCTCCACTATCTTGGTCCTGGACTGCTAATTGGACCAATCAGTTCTGGTGGGACCTAAATGTAGCCAGAATACAGGAGCTGTCTGAAGTCAAAATCTGTAGGAATTGTAGTTTTGAGCTTTTTGTGCCTTTTTTGCAACTGCTTTTTTGGAAAGCTCTTGCTTTGACTGACAGACAAATCAGCCAACCAAACCTTTTGGATCTGAGGGCATCCCCCAAGCTGCCTGCTGTTTAGGGCAGATCTAAGCTGAAAGCTGAAGAAGAAGGAGCTGAAGTGATTCTGAGCAACAATCCTGAGTGGATTTGCATGGGAGAACTTTGAAAAAGGCTGAGTTTGTGGCCTGCATGTCTGTCTGCTGCTCCTGAGAGGGAGAGAAGAGAATTATTTTGGACTAAATCCAAGTTTGTGTGACTAAAGTAAGGTACTGAAGTGGGCCAGGCTGAACCTAAAGAAGACCGAAGACTTTGCTGAATGCAATCGGTCTGTCAGGAGTTCCAGCTACTCCTAAACTCCCAGTGTGTGCAGAGACTTTGCGACTGTGACCAGGGAGCACTTTGCCTGGTGCAGTAGAATTCCCTTACATGTAAATGTGCTATGAGCTGCTAGTGGGTTGTGAGTTAGTTTCCTACTGTGTGAACTGTGTTCTGCTTGCTGGAAGCTGTATCCAGCCCAAAACAGATTGCATCTGAATTTGTCTTCATGCAGTCTGGGCCTTGCCAGACTGGCCCAGCCAGACAACCCAATGCACAGAGAAGCCATAGACGAGAGACCTGCCTGGGGATCAGCCCCCTGCTCCATGCTTGAACAGGAATGATGCCTCTGCAACTCGTGTGGGCCCTGCTTCTCCTGGCATTCCAGATCAACCACCTGCAGTCTTGATTTTCATCCAGCCTGTGTCCAGTCTTGAGTATCATGAGTAAATACCAGGATAGCTCCATGCAACAATAGCTTAATCTGAGTGTGTCATCCGATTGAGTTGTTTCGTTTCCTTTACGAACTGAGCCCTCTGGCTTTGGATTACAAATATTGTGTACTGTGCATGTTGTGTTTTCCATCACAGGGCCCCAACCAGCTGCGACACCAGCCAACCCCGGGCAACAGTCCTGGCTAGCCCATCTCTTCTCCACCTGGGTACCCAGAGGTGTGACTGTGTGGGGGGACTCAAAGCACATGCACAACTGCTTGATTGAAATAACCTTAAGCTAATTAACCTGATTTTGCCCCTCCTTGTTCCAGTCCCTGAATAAATCAGATTTAACTTTTCTGCATGTAATCTGACTGTGATTCCAGTTTGTGCTCAAAGTACTGTACTGTTGCTGTTTGCTGTGCATAACCTTGTTTTACAGGGGGTCCCCAGGGTCGAGCCAGAGGAACCAGCCTTGGTGGTAAGTGCAAACAGTGTGGGTACTTGTGTGGTGTACCAGGGGTATTGTGAAAGTGATTATTGTACAGTGTTCAGGCCACTAGAGGGTAAAGAGGGGGGTTACAGTGTCCCGGAGGGCTGTGCCCAGGTTAGCTTGACCACTACCAACCCTGAACTCTGGGTGGAGGCACCCGTTTCAGAATTCAGGCCCCTTAACCTGCTACTAGCCAAGCAGGCAGGGGTAGTAGCCCTTGGGATAGCGCCACCTAGGGGGTTACACTTATAATGGGATAGAGTGGGGGCCTAGTTTAAAAGTAAGACCCTCATGGAGTCATGTCCCCACCCCACACTCCCAAAGCTCATAAAGTATAATTCCATTTCCAACACTGGGCGAGTGCCCAATTCGGTCTGCTAAAATGCTCATGTCTCTCATGTGTCAACCTGTCCTGAATATAAGAAATGTAGTGCTGGACTGCACCATTCAGTGATGATTTTGCAAGACTGCAGTGATGACAATATGCCATATGGATACCAAATGTGCAAAATCAGGGCATCTGCCAATATGGATGGTCACCACTGGATCAGACCTCAGCCTACTGGGCCACAAATCAGAGTCATATCATTACCACACACACCTGTCACCCTTCCATACTAGAACTGATCCCCTGGATGCCCATTCAGGCAGTACATCAGAGCATTGCAAGCCCACACAAATTGCCTATCAGAACTTAAACACACACACTGACAAACATTTACTTTTTTCTTTCTGTGCAGCAGCACATCCTCATTACTGGTCTGGTCACCTATTCATTCCCAAACCCTCACCTCTGTTTCACTGTCTATTGATTTATTTATGTAGTGTACACACAGCACTGTCTACTAGTAGCCAATTCATTCATTAGTGTTTTTTCTTTATTAATCTGGAGTACCAGTATATTCCTTTTTGCCATCTTCATTCTCCTTATGTTGTACTTGTCTCCCTCAATAAATGCTTACACTCCTTTTCATGGGTGCATGCTCATTATTTCTAATCAGACTCCCAACTAATGAGAAATTGCTGGAAAAAAAAGATTCAGAGTCCTTCCTGAGTTCTACTACCCTGAAAATAATTTTCAGTGGCTCATACAACTTGTAGTTTCTGCCCTGTACATATATTTCCTTCCTCCCTTCCTATAGTTTGAAACAAACTACCACTACAGTGCAGCACAGTACAACACTACAGGACCTGCCCATCCAACACACTCCAAAATGCTTTCATACACAATTGCAGCTCTGGGTGAAGGTTGGGGGCCAGTTGGTCAGCAGTAGGGGTTGTGGCTCGACCGCATCCAAGATACAGTTCTAACAGATGGTGAGTGTCTAGTTTTTATAACATTCAGGACACTCAGTGCAGTTCACTGACTTTGGATTTGAATGGTGTTGCCTTGGAAACAATCCTGTTGAGGACCACAAGAGACTGGCAGTATAGCCTAGAGGTTAGAGTAACGAGCTGTGCATGAGCCTGTTACATCCAGCAGATCTGAGTTTGAGTCTCACAACCTCCACTTGCATAAGATGTGACTGATCAATCACTTAACCACCCTGGTGTCCCAGGGTTATCCCTGAAAAGAGGAACTTGGGCCTTACCAGGTTACAAAAAGAATACAAGTTTTCTAACAGTGAAAGACCATTGACTTGTTCTATGTCGTTCCTTCCCCAAGCCATAATCTTTCAATGTTTTTGTTTTGTTAGTTTAATCATGGTCACAGTTCCAAGTTACTTCATGCTGCTGCTAAACTTTTTTACAACATTCATTCACCATTAAGCCTGGACTGGTGACAGATCAGCAGGAAACTCTCCCAGTTTACCGCTCAGGGTCCCAACATGATAGCATTGCAGTAATTTTCATTTTATCCAGTTATGAGCATGTTTTTTTTTTTATATAACAGATACACTAATCTGAATCTTTTTGTGAATAACATGATCATATTCATAACATAACCAGCATATTGCATAAAAATATCTACCAAAGTAAAAAATATAATGCAGCACATTCTTACCAGCTGTCTCAGTGGCAAAACACACACACACACACACACACACACACACACACACACACACACACACACACGCCACGCACCTCATACAACTGAGTATTTGAGATCTGTGCCACTGGAGGCTAATTTTTAGCTTTAGATAACATAAAAAATAAAAGATTTTTCATGTTACTGCATGAACCTCAGCAGCATCAGTGCAGGATGTTTTGGTTTCCCCACAGGCATTTTGAAGACAAAACTTATACTTATATGACTATGACAGCCATCTCAACCCTGACAATAGATTTCAGTTAACTGCAAAGTGACAAGGCTGGCACACAGCACCAAATCCAAAAGGAAGAAGTTAAACCTATTTCAGTTTGCCCTTTGCTTGATCTAGGCAACCTGGTCACAGGGGTGATAGTGGAGATTATAGAATTAAGGCAGCACCTCCCCCTTTTAGCATAGAGAACCAATGTACATTGTGACATGACACTAATGCACATGTCTATCTTGTGCTCTGTCATTTTTTTTGTCTGTTTGAATTGGGGGACTTCACCCCTACACCCCTCATGTTAAAAAAACAAACAAAAACAAGAGGTGTGGGTGGCAGATTCCCCCCCCCCCCAACTCAAACAGGATGACAAACCCTAAATCAACAGCAAAGACATTCCACAAGTAGTGTAACACAGGAGCTGTAGTACACTGTAGCAAGCACATGGCAATTCTGTACTGTATTCACTATAGTCCTGTGCTACGTTACTTGCCCCCCCCCCAATTGTTTAACCAGGAGAGACACACTAAGCTGAAAGCTTGTTTATAGGTGCAACCTGGGAGCACAGGGAAGTTAAGTGACTTGTTCAGAGTCACACAGTAGGCAAGTGGGGGCTGTGGGATTCAAACCCAGGTCTCCAGATTTGTAGCTCAGAGCCTTAAACCACTGTGCTATACTGCCTCCCTTATTTGCCCTAGTCCAATAATCTTCATTATTGCTATTACGTGTACCTCCAGGGCTCTTACTGTCATCTTGTCATTTTTAGGCCAAATTCCATGGCATTCCCTGCTGTAGCAGGGTATGGGTATTACACTTAATAGACCACCTAAGTAGTACCCGGCGAGAGGAGGATGCATCCTCATGCTTCCCTCACTGTAACTCAGCATGGGATACAGCCTGGTAACATAGGTGCAGGAATGCACACACCAAATAAGTCTTGGTTTACAAGTTTATTGGAGGGGGGACAGCATGTTGGGCTTGGACCACTGATCCTGGTTACTGCATCAGTCTGATAGACACCATTACTGGGGTTTATAATATGACTGTGGTACTCAAATACATAAAACTTAGTGTTATAAGGTGTACAAGGGGTGTGGATGATAAATCTGTAATGAGAGGGGATGGCAAGAGGGGACCAAAGAGTTCTGGATTACAAATTCTATTTTCCTAGCTACACCCTGGCCAGGTAACCTGATAAAGTAGTAAGAGGTTCCCTAGCAGCCTCAGCATTTTTAATCAAAACTCTTTCCTTAGTTGCATGGAGGAATTGCAGCCAGTGAGCTCTGAGCTGGAAAGCATTTTGTACAGCAAAATGATCAATCCGAGTTAGTGGATTTAATTTCCTTTTGTTTTCCTCCTTTTATACCCCCTCCTTCTCAGAACCAGAAAATTCAGCCGTCACGTTCACAGCTGCATGCATTTCTCCTTCCTGTACTGAAGAGACTGTGCATGCCAGAACCCCAGCCCTCACAAATTACTGTTATGAGTGATCCTCATTGTCCTGGGCCTGCTTGACACTGCTGGCCTGGAATAGTCTGCTCTGTTTTCTCCCTCCTTTTGCCAGGCCTCAGCTTCCCTTGCATCCCCACCCTTAACTGGCTACCGCTGGCACTAGCTCTACAGCTCTTCTTGGTATGGATGCCTTTGGGGGTTATATGTTACCTGTACAAAAGCTGCTGCTGTCCCTCTCCTAGCAGACTGATGATGGTCCTCTCTCTCCCTATGGCCCCTCCGATCTCTGACTCCAATCTCATGTCACCGTGTGTCCTCTTCTAGCAGCTAGCTGACAGCTAACTGCCTGACCACCAGCGCAACCCACCTTGCCACTCACAGCCTTGGCCTTCATGGACTACACGTCCGCCGCCTGCACGCCACAGACACACATAAACACTTCCTGACTAGACGCAGGACCCCGGCACTCAGGACTAATGCTGCTTCTGGGCCTGGCTCTTTGTTGCTCGCTTGCACCGCCGTCATTCTGCCTGGTGCCTGTGTATTTCCTGGACGTCCCTTCTACACCTGCTGCCTAGCACTACCTCCAGTCCTCACACCGAACTGCCTCTTGCATCACCATGTCTCTCCTCTGGCTCCCCATCACTCACTTTGCTGACCCAACTCACCCACCTCAAGTTAAAGTCATCCAGCCGGCCACCCAATCATATTACCCACTCTCTTGTTTGAGCGCATGCACATGAAATGATTTGGCACCAATTAAAAAAAAAAATTCCCCTGAACCATCAATAACTTATATGAATTTGAACGGGGCTGGGTTGTGATCGCTTGGGGGAGGGGGACTACAGAAAGTTATGTGACTTTGAGCTGTGTCCATGCACTTGAAATGGTGCAATGCAAAAAAAAAAAAAAAATGCCATAACCAGCCCATCAAAAAATTATCGAGTTGGACAGAGTCGGAGCCTCGGAGGGCACTCCTGCTCGCAACAAGTGTCACAGAAAGCACTCGCAGCAGGTCACTCAACCAGAATATAAAAAAAAAAAAAGACAAAACCATTTTTAACTTTAAAAATTATTGGTGGGGCTGAGCCCATTTCAAAAAAATATTGCTGGGGCTTATGCCCCATGGGCCCATATAACCCCGCGCCTATGTCTCCAATCTTGTCCTGCTAACATTCAGATCTGACGCATCTTCTTACACCATTCCAGGCAGTTGACCTGGGTTTATTCATGGCCAAAGCAGCAGTAATGCTATGATGACATTTGGAAATGTGTAAGAAGATTTAAAAAAGTGAGACTGATAGTGTTTCACATTTCCTAGTTTTTGGCAAAAGAATCCTGTGGCTCACTAGGGCAGCAGAATGGGAGGGAGTGCTGGATGCCATTGTCCATCTGGGGACTAATGACCTGGCTAGGAATGGGGCTGGTATAGTGCAGGGGGAGCTTAGGGAGCTGGGGTGGGGTCTTAGGTAGCTCGCTAAGTGGCTTTTGCTGAGGTCCAGCCTTTCTGTGACAGGGGAGAGGAGAAGAAATGCAGCACCAGGAGCTTCAACTCATGGCTGAAGGAATGGTGCAGATGGGAAAGGTTCGGCTACACTGGGGACTTCGGATCCACCTGGAAGGATAAGGTCTACACAGGGGTGATGGCCTGCATCCATCCAGGAGGGGAACTGCAGTCTTCAGTGGACAGTTTAAATGTTACTGTAAACATTTAAACTAGTCAAGGTGGTAGCAGAAGGAATTGGGGAGTCAGAAAGTGCCTCCCCCCACAGGCTGAAGTAGAGAGTAAGGAGAACACGAGGGGCGAGGAACCCCCAGCATGCAGATTAATAAAGGGCGGTAGAGATAAAGTGGGAAAGGAACAGGAGCATTACAAAGAGATGTGGGAAGGAGGGAGGGCAAAAAGGAAAAAAAGGGGGCAACAAGCAGAGTGGAATCAAAATCTGGAAGGCCATGTGTGTGTTAATACTAGAAGTCTAGGAAATAAGATTCTGGACCTAGAGTCCATCATGGCAGAGGCCAGCCTGGATATTGTGGCCATTACTGAGACATGGTGCACTGAAAACCATGACAGGGACATGGCCACTCCAGGCTATGCGGTATGGTGCTATATGTGAGGGAAAGCATAAAGGCCACTGAGATAGAGGGAAAATAGGGGGAGGCAGAGGTACTGTGGGTCTCCCTGGAGACAGGGAATAGAGCCGCTATTAGCACTGGAGTGATTTACAGACCTCCAGCACAGAGGGAGAACTTAGATAAGATACTGGTGGAAGCCATTGGCAGGATGGCAGAAAAGGGGGAGGTGCTGCTTTTGGGGGACTTCAACCTGACAGATGTGGATTGGAGCCTGCCAGCAGCAGCCACTTAAGCTAGAAGCAGGAACATCCTGGATGCTCTGCTGGGGCATTCCTAAGGCAACTAGTTAGTGAACTCACTCATGATGGGGCAGTACTGGATGTAGTACTCACTAACAGGGACAGTGTTGCAGATGTCAAGGTGGGATGCCACTTGGGGACCAGTGATCACCATACGGCTAGTTCAGTATGAGGATGGCTGCAGAATCGAACTATACAAACTATACAAAGATGAGGGTCCTGGACTTCAGGAGGGCAGCTTTTAAAAAGATGGGTGAATGCCTCAGGGATGACATAGCAGGGGTGGGTGATATGGGTTGGGTGGAAGAACAGTGGGTGAAGATAAAAGAGAGCATAGTAACGGAAACAAACCTCTGTGTCAAACAAGTGAGCAAAAGCAAGAGGAAAAAGAGTCTACTGTGGTTCTCTATAGAGGTGGCTGAAAAGGTGAACACTAAAAGGGTAGCATTCAGAAGGTAGAAGGAGACACAGAGGGATGAGGATAGAGAGGTGTACTGGGGGAAACAGAGGGAAGCTGGGACAGCACTAAGGAGTGCAAAGGCACAACCTGAAGAGAGAATAGCTCAGGAGGTAACAAAAGGGGAAAAGACATTTTTTAAACATGTAAGTGAAAAGAGGAAGACCAGGGGTGGGTTTGTAAGACTAAAAAGGGAAGGGAGGACTGTGCAGAGGGGGACCAGAAAAAGGCAGACATACTGAACAAATACTTTTGTTCAGTATTCACAGAGGAGGGAGAAGGAAAGAGGCCACAAGAATGTAATAAAAGCTTTAGAGGGAGGGAGGTGAACAATAGTCCTTTTATGGAGGAGAGAGTCCTGAAGGGACTTGCTAATCTGAAGGTGGACAAAGCAATGGGGCTAGATGGGGTATATCCAAGGGTACTAAGGAAGCCCAGGGAAATACTGACAGCACCTTTAACTGCTCTATTTAACAGCTCACTGAAAACAGGAGTGGTTCTGGAGGACTGGAGGAGGGAAGATGTAGTCCCACTACACAATGGTGGTAGCGGGGAGGAAACTGGCAATTATAAGCCAGTCAGCCCGACATCAGTGGTACTGCAAGAAAGTTAATGCAATCACTGCTGAAGGAGGATTGTGGAATACTGTGAATTCAGTGGATTACAAGATCCATGGCAGCATGGTTTCACAAGGGGAAGGTTATGTCAAATGAATCTAATAGATTTCTTTGGGTGACCAAGGAACTAGATCAGGGTGGAATGGTGGGCGTGGCCTACCTAGATTTCAGTAAGGCATTCAACACTGTTCCACATAGGTGACTAATAAGCACGTGGAAGACTAGGTTTGCTGGCAAATGCACCTAGCTTCACCTGAGCTCTTTTCTTTTAGGTTTGCTTGTAAGGATAGAGCAAGGAACAACATTATCAGAGCAAGGAAAAAAATTAAGGCTTCTTTTGGCTAGGCAGATTTACTGTGTGTTACTATTTTCTTTCGTGCTTAAAGGATTTGTTACTGTTTTTTGCTTACATTTTACTGCTTTATTGTTCTGTGTTCTATGTACTGTTCCGAAGACACTGAGGTGCAAAAAGGAGGGGAATGGCCCTTTATGTCAATGAAAATATCAAAGCTACAGAAATTCAGAATACACTTAAGGAGCCAGAAGAACTGTGAGTCACCCTGGAAACAGGAAATGAGACAGACATACAAACTGGGGTTCTCTACAGGCCTCCAGACCAGGGGGAGGACGTAGACACATTACTGTTAGAAGATATACAAAGCATGACAGCTAAAGGGGAGGTTCTGGTAATGGGAGACTTCAACATGCCAGATACAGATTGGTCAATACCAGCAGGAACATTCACCAGAACTAGACACATACTGGATTCCCTGCAGGAGGAGGGCCTCAAACAATTGGTACAACAACCCACAAGAAACAAGACTATCCTGAATCTAGTATTGACTAACAGGGAAAGGATCACAGATCTCCAGGTAGAAGGTCACCTGGGGTCCAATGACAATCACATGGTATGGTTCAATTTGGCAACTAGAACTAAATCATCCCATTCCAAGGCAAAAATATGGGACTTCAGAGGAGCTGACTTTGATAAGATGGCCAACAGAGTTAAGCTAGCTCTGGCAAGAAGAAATCCGGGTGAGGGAGGTACAGGTAAAGTGAGCAAGCATTAAGGATACAATACTTGAAGCAACATCACATTGTATTAGGGAGAAAGCAAGAGTAAAAGAAGGAGGAACCACTTTAGTTTTCAAAAACAGTAGCAAAAACTATCAGAGCCAAAAGGCTGGTCTTCAGGAAATATATGGCAACGCAGTGGGATGAAGATAGGGAAGCATGCCAAACTTCCCTAAGGGAAGCAGGGAAGGCAGTAAGGCAGGCAAAGGCCCAAACCGAGGAAACATTAGCACGAACAGTAAAAGAAGGGGACAAGACTGTCTATAGATACATTAGTGAAAGGAGAAAGTCCAGAGGGGGTATTGCTAAGATCAAAAGTGATAAGGGGAGTGTGTGGAAGAGGACCAAGGAAAAGCTTCTATCCTAAATAGATACTTATGCTCAGTATTTACTGAGGAAAAGGTAGGTCAGAGCCCACAGCTCAGCACCATGGACACCAAGGGAGTAGGGAGGTGTGCATGACTCTCTTCATAAAAGAAAGGGTCCTACAAGAGCTTGCTAAGCTCAGGGTTGACGAGGCAATAGGACCTGATGGCATACATACCAGGGTACTAAAGAAGCTAAGGTGGTACTGGCAGAGCCATTAGCAGAACTGTTTAGTGAATCTCTGAGCACAGGAGAGGTCCCAGAAGACTGGAGAAGGGCTCATGTGATCCTGTTCCACAAGAGTGGCAGCAGTGAGGAGGCAGGGAACTACAGACAAGTCAGTCTTACCTCAGTAGTGGGCAAGATGATGGAAGCACTCCTTAAGAAAAAGGATAGTGCAACACCTGGAATCCATAGGAGCACAGAATCCAAGACAGCATGAGTTTACAACAGGAAGGTCCTGTCAAACTAATCTCATAGATTTCTTTGACTGGGTAACCACAGTAGTGTACCAAGGGGGTGCAGTTGTTGTCGCCTACCTTGATTTCAGCAAAGCTTTTGATGCTGTTCCACATAGAAGGTTGATTAATAAGTTGGGTAGGCTTGGGGTGAGTCAGAAGTTGGTCAGCTGGGTGGCAAACTGGTTGGCAGGCAGAACACAGAGTGGTGGTAAATGGTATAGTCAGTAGAGATGCAAGTCACAAGTGGGGTACATCAGGGATCAGTCCTGGGGCTAGTCCTCATCAATATGTTCATCACTGACTTTGCAGATGGACTGGAGGGTAAGGTTTGCATGTTTGCAGATAACACCAAGATCTGCAACAGAGTAGATGATCCAGATGGGATGGGTAGAATAAGAAGTGATCTGGAAAAACTGGCAAAATTGCCTGAAGAGCGACAACTGGGGTTTAACACAAAGAAGTGCAAGATCATGCACATAGGGAAGAGAAATCCCGAGGCTACATATAGGTTAGAAGGGGAGTTGCTGGCAACCACAAGGGAAGAAAGAGACTTGGGCATCATCATCATCATCATCATCATCATCATCATCATCATCATCATCATCATCATCATCATCATCATCACAGATGACCTGAAATCACCCAAGCAGACCACTAAAGCAGTAGGTAAGGCTGGAGGGATGTTGAGGTGTATTAGTAAGAGAATCACAATTCATAAGAGGGAGATAATAATCTTTCTTTATAAGACACTGGTTAAGCTCCATCTGGAGTACTGCGTGCAGTACTGGAGGCCACACCTGCACAAGGGCATTAACAAAATGGAGGCAATCCAGAGAAGGGCAACCACAATGGTGCAGGGACTGCATCAGAAAACATACGAGGACAGATTAACGGAGCTCAGTATGTATACCCTAGAGCAAAGGAGGGAGAGAGGTGATATGATCGAAACATTCAAACATCTTAAGATCATTAACAAGGCGAAAGCATCTAACATGTTTCAACATAAGAAAAACAGCAGGACAAGAGGACACAGCATGAGATTAGAGGGAGGCTGATTAAGAGGTAATGTGAGGAAGTTCTTTTTCACAGAAAGGGTGGTGGATGCATGGAATCACCTACCTCAGGAAGTGGTGGATATGAACACAGTGCTGGGCTTCAAACAGGCATGGGATAGGCATAAGGGAGCAATACAGATGAATATGAATAAATAGGCCATGGACAGAGTAAAGGCCTATGGCACATTCATAAGGTAGAAAAATGTGCAGACTAGATGGGCCTTGCAGTCCTTATCTGCCATCAACTTCTATGTTTCTATGTTCAATCTGTAGCTTAGGAGTGGGTCCAAAGATAGTCAACTGGATAAGAAATTGGTTGAAGGACAGTCAGAGGGTGGTGGTAAATGGAGTATTCTCCAAGGAAGGGCCGGTGACCAGTAGGGTGCCTCAGGGATTAGTGTGGGACTGGTCCTCTTTAATATTTTTATAAGTGACATAGCAGAGGAGCTGGAAGGGAATGTATGCCTCTTTGCAGATGACACCAAAATCTGCAATAGAGTGGACACTTTAGGGGGGTAGAAAGAATGTGCAGAGACCTGAGAAAACTAGAGGACTGGTTAAGAGTATGACAGCTGGGTTTCAATGCAAAAAAGTGCAAAATTTGCGCTTAGGGCACAGAAACCCAGGAGCAGAGTAAAAAATGGGCTGAGCGTTATTGATGATCACCAAGCAGGAAAGAGACCAGGGGTAATCATATCAGATGACCTAAAGGTGGCCAGGCAGTGCATAAAGGCAGCAGTGAGGGCAAGTGAGATGCTGGAGTACATAGGGAGCTGTATCTCTAGCAGAAAGAGGGAGGTGGTGTTGCCTCTGTATAGATTGCTAGTAAGACCCAACCTAGAGTATTGTGTCCAGTTCTGGAGGCCACATCTCCAGAAAGGCATAGACAGAGTGGAGGCAGTCCAGAGGAGGGCAACAAAAATGGTGCAGGTACTGCATCAAAAGCCCTATGAGGAGAGACTAAAAGATCTCAATATGTACTCCCCGGAACAGAGAAGGAAGAGGGGAGATATGATAGAGACCTTTAAATACTGTATCTCATTGGTGTAAATAAGGGGTAATGGGGAGTATTTTTTTAGAAGAAAAGGTTCTCAATAAAGAAGAGGACATCCTATGAAGCTGGAAGGGGGTAGATTCAGGAACGATGTGAGGAAGTACTACTTCAAAGAAAGGCAAGGCAAAGTTTATTTGTAGGGCGCCCAATCCTGGAGACTCTGGGCACCTAACACATACAAAAGCAGGTAAAATAACATCAAATACAGTAAAAACAAAAGAATAATAAATATCAGCAGAATTATTAAAACAGCAGATACAGGTAAAAGCTGGTCAAATTACAACATCCAGGAAGGCCAAAGAGAATAGCTGAGCCTTGAGGCCACTCTTAAAACACTCAACCTACGGAGCCTCCCTAATATAAGGAGGAAGAGCATTCCACAAGACTGGGCCAGTGATGTTAAAAGCCTTATCGCCGGCAGTTTTAAGTTGGTCCTGGGAACCTCAAGGAGTCCCCAGGTTGAGGAGTGAAGGATTGGACTGAGACAGGTAGTGTCAGAAGGTCATCAAGACTGCCAGATCCTAGTCTGGTGTAGGGACTTATAAGTGAGTAAACTCACCTTGAAGATAACCTTCCACCTGACCATCAGCCAGTGTGGAGTCTGCAAAACTGGCATCACGATTGGACCTAGAAAGGCCAGTCAGTAACCTGGCAGCAGCATTCTGCACCAGTTGCAGTTGAAGGAGAGTACCTCCAGAGACCCTGGAGTAAAGAGCATTACAGTAATCAAGCCTGGATGTCACAAAGGCATGAACTAGTGTGGGTGGGCCTTCAGGCAGAACAAGGGGTTTGATCCTGGTGATATTCCTCAAGTGGTAAAAACCACTTTGGGCAACAGATGACACCCGAGTTTCAAATGTCAACCTGTCATCCAGGATCATGCCAAGATCTCGCACCCTAGAGGAGGCTGTAAATGGCATAGATCGCAGGAAAAGACCTGAGGCCCCGCCGGAAGCACTCCCATCACACCCTTGACCTGACTTGACCACCAGCACCTCCGTCTTATCAGGGTTCAGTTGCAACCAGCTGGAGGACATCCAGTCATTGATCTCGGCTAGGCAGATGTTAAGCACTTCAACAGCATCTGAATTTCCAGGGGCAAAGGACAGATACAGTTAGGTATCATCTGCATAACAGTGAAAACCCACATTGAATCACCTAATGAGCTCTCCCGGGGCACCATATACACTGCAAATAACATTGGCAAGAAGATTGACCCTTGAGGTGCTCCACATGGCAGGAACCTCGGGAAGGAGGAGAAATTCTCCATCACTACCCTTTGCTTTCTGCCAGTGAGATAGGACTCAAACCAGCTGATGATGGTACCGGTGAGTCCACAGTACTCTCTGAGGCGATCAAGAAACACAATGTGGTCTACAGTGTCAAAACCTGAAGAGAGATCGAGGAGCTCACAAGTATCACAAGTCATAAGAGGGAGGTAATAATCCCTCTTTACAAGACACTGGTTAGGCCCCATCTGAAGTACTGCATGCAGTACTGGAGGCCACACCTTCACAAGAACATTAACCAAATTGAGGCAGTCCAGAGAAGAGCAACCAAAATGGTGCAGGGACTGCATCAGAAGACATATGAGCACAGATTGACGGAGCTCAATATGTACTGTATACCCTTGATAAAGGAGGGAGAGAGAAGTGATATGATCAAAACATTCAAACACCTTAAGGGCATTAACAAGGTGACAGAGTCTAACATGTTTAAATATAAGAAAAATAGCAGGACAAGAGGACAAAGCATGAGATTAGAGGGAGGCCGATTAAGGGAGAATGTGAGGAAATTCTTTTTCACAGAAAGAGTGGTGGATGCATGGAACGGCCTACCTCAGGAAATGGTGGCTATGAATACAGTGCAGAGCTTCAAACAGGCATGGGATAGGCATAAGAGAGCAATACAGATGAGTATGAATAGATAGGCCCCAGACAGAGCAAAGGCTGATGGCACATTTATAAGGTAGAAAAAGAAATGGGCAGACTGGATGGGCCTTGCGGTCCTTATCTGCCATCAACCTCTATGAGATAAGAACTGTCCTGTCTCTTCTATCCCTAGCTCTGAGGAGGCCATTGTGCACCCTTACTAATGCCATTTCGGTGCTATGCCTGGCTCTGAAACCCAACCGGAGTGGCTCATAGATGCCAACAGAGGGTTGAGGTTAATGGCACTTACTCTAATAAGGGGAGAGTGACCAATGGGGTGTCGCAGGGCTCAGTACGGGGACTGGTCCTCCTCAGTGTCTTCACGAATGACATTGCAGAAGAATTGGAAGGCAAGTTATGCCTTTTTTCAGACTACACCAAAATCTGTAAAAGGGTGGACACTCAGGAGGGGGGAAGAGAGAATGCGGAGGGACCTTGATAAACTTGAGGAGTGGTCAAGGGCATGGCAGCTGGGGCAGCAGGACACAGAGGGTGGTGGTAAATGGCTGTCGCTCCACAGAGGGAAGAGTGACCACTGGGGTACCACAGGGATCAGTGCTGGGACCGGTCCTATTCAACGTCTTCATCAGTGACATTGTGCAGGACCGAGAAGGCAGAATCTCCCTGTTCACCGATGACACAAAGCTCTGTAACAGAGTGGAAATGCAAGAGGGTGTAGACAGAATGAGTAGGGACCTGCAGAAATTTGAAGAATGGTCAGGGGTTTGGCAGTTGAAATTCACAAAAACCCTGGAACAATATATCAGTTGGGGGGTAGCAGGAAAGAGATCTTGAGGTTATCATCTCTGATGACCTCAAGGTAGGGAAACAGTGTGACAAGGCAGCAGGTAAATCAAATAGGATTCTGGGCTGCATAGGCAGGGGCATCACCAGCAGGAAAAGGGAGGTCATAGTTCCACTATACAAGACACTAGTGAGGCCCCACCTGGGGTACAGTGTACAGTTCTGGAGACCTTACCTACATAAGGACATAGACAGGGTAGAGAAGGTTCAGAGGAGGGCAACAAAGATGGTACATGGATTGCTTCACAAGTCCTATGAGGACAGGTTGAAGGACTTGAATATGTACTCCCTGGAGGAAAGGAGGGAGAGATGGGATATGATAGAGACATACAAGTATCTTACAGAGAGGAACATGGTGCAGGAATACACTGTCCTCTATACTATTGTCCACCCCCCTCCCTCACCCCTAAGTGACTTGCCATTATACTTCATTCTCCCTTCTTCCTCTCCCCTTCCCCTCTCCATGTTACACTACCATCACCACTCGATCTACCCCTAGTCTGTATCCCACACTGTTGTCACTCAACAGTCCCTGCCCTTATCTACCAGCTATCCTTTCTTTACCTTCTACCTCCTCTCCCCGTCACCTCCATAGTGCCCTTGCCCCAGCCAACATAGACACCCTCTTATATTCACTTTTCCCTGCATCCCTATCTAGCTTGCTTCCTTGCCCCATCAAGATTTTGAAATGCCACCAGATTGCAACTGTGGAATGCAGCATACTGTTATATTCACTTTTCCCAGCCCTTCCACCTTGTTGTCTGCCCCCTCCTACCTCTGTCTTACTATCCTCTGCCCCCCCTTCCCTCTGACCTTATCCCACCCCACCTGTGCCACTATCTTTACTTTCCTTGCTGGCTTTGTAATTCTACTTCCCTCACATGGCACTATCATGCTACCCAGAGCTAACCATTTATTTAACTCCTAGCTTTAGTGTGCCTAGATATATATGATGTAAAAATATTATTGTCCTAATTTGTACGTCCTAGGTATTGATGATGTAAATATTATTATCCTATTTTCTTCTCATGGATTATTCATGTGTTTAATGCATATTACTTTGTATATGCTTGTGTAATGTCCCTGTTGTTAATCAGGACCTCCTTGTAAATGAGCCTGCTCAACTGAGTTTTTTTTCTGCAAATAAACTTGAACTTGAACGTGAACTATTTTTCAATGAAAAAGATGTTCCAGGACTAGAGGGCATGGGATGAAATTGGAGGGAGGGTGATTCAGAAGAAACGTGAGGAAGAATTTCTCTACAGAATGGGTGGTGGACAAGTGGAGCACCCTGCCAGAGGAAGTAGTGGGGGCTGAAACAATCATTGCATTTAAGAATGTATGGGATAGACATAAGGGAATTCTGAAAGTCAGGGGTATGGAGCAACAGACTTATAGGAAAACATAAAGTGAACTTACAAGCTCAAATGGGCAGACTGGGTGGGCCGTAGGCCCTTATCTGCCGACATTGCCTATATGTCTATGTATCTATGTAAAAAGTGAAAAAACATGCACCTAGGGAATAGAAACCCAGGAGCTGAGTACGAGATTGAGAAGGTACTGACAGTCACCAAGTAGGAAAGGGACTTTGTGGTTGTCATATCTGATGACTTCAAAGTGGCAGGGCAGTGTGTTAAAGTAGTAGCTAGGGCCTGTGGGATGCATAGGGAGAGGTATTTCATTTTCATGTATTTATTTCACCAGGAAAAGACTCCATTTAGCAAGCTCATTTGCAAGGAGGTCCTAGGTAGGACAGCATACAGAATTTAAGACAATGAATTACAGAGCATGGAGGTATAAATACATAGTTTAACTCACAAAGACTACATCTCATGAAAGAATGAATACAATTTACATTCAGTTGCCTGTATATCTTATCCATTTAGGAAAGATATAGTAGACAGAAAAATAGCACATTCTATCATTCTATGAGTTACAGAGTATGGCGGAATAAAGACAGTTCACTCAAAAAATAATTTTAATTTACATTCAGTGCTTGTTTGTCATAACTATTTTACCCAAACTATATGAAAAGCAAATAGCAGATACTAAGTAGCTCTTTTAATACTACTTCCTATGCAACTGTATAATTGCAAATACAGTGGGTTTGAGGAACTCATCATATAATCAGACACAATTCAAGTAAGGACTAGGCACACATACAGGTTTCAGTGTATGCAGTACTTTTCTGATTTTTTTTTTTTTTTGATACATATTTTTATATTCTCTGAGGCTGGGGGGGTGTTACCTATGGTTCCCCCCCAGTCCAGCCCAACCTCCCAGCCCCTGCACTGCCCCCACATCCCAAGCTCTATCCCTTACCTCTGGTCCTGCTCAGCGATCTGCCATGGTGGGGACGTAACCACTGCCATGGGATCGGGGGGGGGGGGCGCCAGATCAAGAGGAGCATCCAGGATTGAAGCCCAGCCCAGTGGCACTGCTTGACCAGCCATCATTTTAGCACACCGAGGTTATTTTCTTCCCCTTTTTCTTCCCCATATGTGGCGTGCAATTACACCAAGGGACAGGAGCGTGCACGTTACCGCACACGACCCTTCCCAGCGTCTGCCACAATACATCCCTCCAAGTCTGCCCATGGCCTGACCTAACCCCCAGCCACTGCTAGAGGCCACTAGGCCACCGAGACATTCCACCCCCCCTCCCCAGAGAAGGAGAGCAGTCCTATGGACGCTCGATTCTTCTCCTCCCCTGCCAACCCCCAACAACCCAGGCTCGTTCCCGAACATGGGACGCCGGCGTAGCACGAGGTGTGGCGTCCAGCACCTCAACCCTCAGTGCCTCCGGGCCAGCCAGCACTTTTCTGATTAGCGTTTAAAGGTATCTGAGCTTACCAGTACTGAGAGTTTTAGGGTGGACTGCAGCGAATTCCAGAGGGTGGGAATAGAGCAACTATGGGCCGGCTTTTCTATCTGTGTGGTGCATGCAGGCATGTTTAGGAGCATGTAACTGTTTTTCTGAAGGGTGTAGCTGCAATGGGAAGCTTGGAATAGATTACAGTAGTTATGTAGCCCCTCTCTGGTGCCGTCCTGGAGAGAGCCACAACCCCTACTTTGCCAGTCAATACAAGGTTAAGGGGCCTGGGTTCCTAAAGCTGTCATAAAAGGGGTCCTTTCCCAAAAGCTAAAATAAAATGGTGCTGCCTCCACCCAGCGTACATAGCAGTGTGTCTGATTACCTGCAGTACAACCCCCTGGGATGTCATATCAACCCACCTCCCCAACTGTTACCCTAGACATGGACTTATCAGGAATCGAACCGCCCCACATCCAATTAAACCATTTACATTTCCCATCTCAGCCAATATCATGCTCACTAAAATTAGGCTCTGGATTCAGTTCTGCTGCAAAATGATGACATCACAATTTATTTACATGGGGAGGGTTAGGATGGAGTAAGTGGAATAGAGTTTAAGCAGACATTTAGTGATTACATTTTTAAAGATTCACATCTCCCAAAATCACATTTCCCTTTTGATTCAAACCCCACATATCAATCTACATAGCCACCAGATCTATCTTGCTAGCTAATTGCTACAGATGTACTCCAAACCCAGACCCACAGGTCCCAGTTCAGTTGAATCCCCCAAGTCCTATACCCGAGTATCCAGATTTTAAGTTGCAGGCCTGAGGTACAGCTGGTAGTTGGCGTTGGCGTGCTTTGAAGAGCTAAACTAACTTTTTACATGTTCCTTTGGTCAGAGCTAAACCTTTATTTTTTCTCTCTAAGCTTTGGCTCTACCTCCTGCCCTGGGTGGGCATGTGAACTATTTACAGCCCCCAAGTGCAGGGTAATTCGTGCAGTTTACTCACCTTTCTGCAGAATCAGTCCTTCAATGGCAGAGTTCGCTGAAGTCCTGAGAGTGGATGGAAACACTTGAAGAACTGGGCACAATGCTTGAAACAGGGGACACAGAGGCTGTAGATTGCTCTTTCCTTTCCTTGTTTGCAGATCTTGCAGCTTGTCCCCTTCAGTCCATTACAGGCCCATGTAGGGCATGTGCACAAGGCCTGCCAACTACAGAGGACCCAGACCCAGGTGTGGCCCCACGGCCTGGCTCCCTCCGATCAGAGCAACCAAGCACTCGGGTACAAGGCCTGTGAAGTATGTAACTGCTTCACCCACTCAGACCCAGTACCGGTGTCTGCACTGGTATATAGCCACGCCTAGACCCAATTTTAAGTACTGACCCCCCCAGCTTGCTCCTCACCAGCCTAATTGTTCTCTCTCTTATCCCCCTGTCTTATCAACACTAGGCCCATCCATCCCCTTATTCTTCCTTTCCCAACCTCGGATAGGAGCTCACTACCCTGGGTTGTGACATCCTACCATGCCCCATGCTTTATAGCATTCAATCCTGGGGCTCACACATACTCCTTTTCTCCATCCACCTTCTCTACATCCAGCTTTACCAACTCCTTTCTGTGCACCGTGCCCTCCTAGCCTTTCTCCCCTACTTCCTCCCTCTTCCCCTACCTGGTGTATATTTTTATTTTATTTTTCTTCAGATTTCCTCCCGCAACCTTAGATAACCTGCTTTATCTTCCTATAGACACTTCTATGTATGTAAATACCATGTAATCTGTACAATATCTGTATAATTCTATGTACATATGAACTTCTTTTTCTTCCTCTCTGTAAAGAGTATTATCTGTATTGCCTTGTAAATACCTGTGTTGACCTGTATATACAATTGTTCATGCTCTACCCAGGTCCATCTTGCAAATGAGCTTCTGCTCAACAATGAAGGCCTGGTTAAATAAAGACTTGATTGATTGATTGATTGATTGATCCTCTGCAGTGGCAGATCCCACTTGATGGGGGTTAGTGAGTTCCCCACCTGGCCCTGGGTGTCAGCAGAAACATCCAGCACATTCTCTTCTCCTCTGTCTTTCCTGCCACGGTGTGTAGCCAAAGCAATCTGTTTCTTTTCCTGAACATCAGGCTTTGGAAAGCTGGTCAGAGTCTGAGGATTCAGGATCTACCACAACAGTCTCTTTTTCTTGCTGTATCTCAGGAGCAGACAACATGCACACAAAGCCCTGAAAGGCACCTGTCCATCCTTCTGCTTTCACAGTCTCTCCACTTTAACACAACCACTTTTATGCTCTGGCTGCATTCAAAGTCCCTTTTCTCACTGTGCAGGTGCATAGCAATTCTCTGAATCAAAGAGGCTCACTCTTCCTTTTCTTCTCTCAGCACATTTATTCTCCTGTTTCTCATTATTTCTCTGTATTCTGTCTTTTCCCAGGCTTAGATGCAACCTTTGTCCTTTTACCAGGCTCAGGACACAACCTTTGTCTTTTTCCAGGATCAAGACACAACCTTTGTTCTTTTTCCAGGTTCAGGACACAACCTCTTTTCTCCTCTTCTCACCACTCTGGTGCATTTTCAATTCAACACAGATTCTTGTAACCTACAGTTCTTCCCTTTGTCATCTGCACTGCCTTTATCTCACCACTGTGGTGCAACTTTAAAGAGCAGCTGATGACATTAGGTCAGCTTTAACAAAACATAATTTTTAGACACAACTCAGCTTGTATTTCACATCAGTTCTGTATTCTTGCTCCCCATTATTTATTACTGAGGCCATTTGCATGAAAATGGGATCTTTGCTCCTGAAGAGTTCATCTATTCATATTGATTTCTCCCTACCTCAGGTCATAATGCTCTACTTGTGAAATCACAATTACTCCTGTGGCAACAGACTGTGATGTCACAACAGAGAACCATGACATGAAGTAAGGAGTGAGATAAAAGGGCAGATGAACCATAGGTGCTATAGAGCACATTTCCATGCAAATTTCTCAGTGATAAGAAACAGGAAGGAGAAGTCTATTGAATACATATAGAATGCAAGCTGAATTGTACCTAAATATTATGTTTTCACATTTTTCTTTGAGGCGTCAACAGCTCTTTAAACAGCACAGATTCCATCATCCTGCAGCTTTTCTCCTTTCTCTTTAAAGCTGCTTCTCAATAAACCTTTTTCCTTGCTTCTTCTTTCCCTTTCCTTTTTCCTGGTGGGGCAGGCACTACCTGCCCTGGGGGACAAATTTCTGGCAGCCCCCAGGCAGGCAAATCTTGTAGACCCATTCTCTGTAGGGACACAAGCCCCTCTCCTTCTCTAAGGGCTCTCACTGAACTGACTCAAACTCCAAAAAGTTCTTAGCTTTCAGGAACTCTTTGGCAATGCTCCACTGGCTGGAGCCACTGTCCTTAGACAAAAATGAATATTTATGAGGCTCCCTCGATGCCTCATTGGTGCAGAAAAAGACACATAGATTTTCCCTGGTATTTTTCTCCAGGAGTCCTTTCACAAGCCCCAGAAGCCACTTGGTAAATCCTGACTCCATGGTTGGTTGTCTGATGTCACATGCCTGTAGACATGACTTCTGGCAAAACAATCCCACACAGTTAATGATGAGTACTAAGATTAAACAGTTCCTGCAGCCAAACCATTCACTTTTATTTAAATATCCCCCCACATACTGGTAGCCACCCTGGTGCACTGTTCAGGAGTGTAGCCAGAAATTTCCATTTTGTACACACTCTTTCCAACTGCTGCCCTCCCATTTAAAAAAATGTATACATCCTGTTCAACTGTTGCACCCCCCACCCCACAACAGGTGACTCATCTAAACAGGTTGTACACATACCTATGTCATAAACAATACAGGTTTAATCAGATACAGACACTACTCAATAGCCCACACTAACTATAATACAGCACATTAGAATGATAACGGTAACAAAAAAGGCACATGGTTTGGGACAAGTACTCAAAAAAAAGGTACACAAATGTGTACTGTGAGTATGCCTGCCTACACCCTTGGCCCTGTTAAGTGACAACACATTTTAATATATTTATTTAGCCCTCTGTCAGTCACTGCTGCCATTTTAGATTGTCCCCAGGCAGCTCACTCAGTCCCATTATGTCTCAAAACAGATTCCCCCTTTTCACTATCTTGACTGCCCACATGAACATTTTTATTACTTCAATTCCCTACTGTTAGATAGCCACCACTTTCCTCAGTTGGCCCATTACAATTTTTAAACTTTTTATTCCTCTTTCTTCCTGTCGCTAATGCCAATATTTATAGCCCCCTTGGAGCTAGACAGGGATTGGCTGTTTAATATTCAGATGGCCTCACAAATACTAATGAGGATGCCTGAGAATCCTCGCGAGTGATTAGCACTCACTAAAGTCCATTTCTTTCTCCTCCCGCTGCCTCTCCGGACCTGCTGATGGTCTCAGTCCACATACACAGTAAGACCGGCTACCGGACCAATCAACTGAGCTGCACAGTGTTAAAAAACACAAAGTACATGAAAGAAAATGGAGCTCTGGTAGCCTTGGTAATAGAAATCCCAACGCTAGGATGTCAGGTACAAAACTGTATTTAATGTTAAAAACACCAACAAGCCTGGAACTGCTGAACATTTTTGAGTCACACTTGACTATTTCTCAAGGCAATGGCCTCAGTCTCCCTCTTGCTTAGCCCTGGAACCAGGACCACAGGGGATACAACCAGAACGGCCCCCGAAACAGCCGATCAAAGATGCTCCTTATGTGCATGCGCGGAGTTCGCCCGGCACCACAGTGCCATTTCTAGAACCAGTGGCTCCATGAACCAGTTCCTCCAGCCCTGCTGTCCCAGAAAAACATGTGGGGCTGGCAGGAGAGGACCAGGACACAGGGTGAGCACAGGGAAACCCAGGGGACACAAAGAGAGATTGGGACCCAGACAAAAAAAGAATGGGGATGCACCAAAACCCCTGGGGAAAATGGAGCTTTTATGGGTGCTCACAATTAAGCCCCCAACAGGGGGGTTACAGTTATATAACCAGGCAGGTAATTTAAGAAAATCTTGTATGCCCATGTGCCAAATTTATTAGTCTCCTGGTTGCTAGTGAAGGGCAACCCGCTTCTTCATGCAACTTGCATCTATAGGTCTATTATGAATCTAAGTGCTCTGTTGTAGAGTACATTAAGCTTTGCTAGACAGATGACTGAACAGTGCCAATAAATAAGATTGGCGTAGTCTAAAATTGGTAAAATGGTTGCCTGGACCAAGCGCTTTTGAGTGTTGTATGGGAAACAGAGCTAATTTTTGTAGTAAAAGCCAAATCCAACCCTCAGCTTTCTACATAGTGCACCTATATGGCAGTGAAGGACAGTTTAATATCAGTCCAGACCCCAAGATATTCTTATTGATTAACTACTTTCAGGGTCTCACCTAATAAGGTAGTGATGGTTGGGATGTGCCATTGCACTGTGTTTTGCAAAGTAATAAACATGACCTTTGTTTTGGTGGAATTTAATAGAGGTTTGGAATGGTATAGATGTAACTGCTGCAAATTGAATGCTTTCTGGATGATGTTAGATCTAGGTACATATAATGCAGAGTAATCTGCATATAAATGTAACTTGGCATTGGTTACTGATTCTCCAAGGTCATTAGTGTATAACATAAACAATAGTGGCCTGAGTAACAAGCCTTGGGGAACATATCTAAGTAGGGGGTTACAGGTGGAATATAGACCTTCTTCTTTGATATATTGAACTCTGGCAGTTAGGTAGTTGGTAAACTGGATCAGTGAGGCAGTGCCAAAACCAAGCTTGGGTAACTTATGTATCAGCAAGTTATGGTCTATGGTGTCAAATGCCTTGCTTAGGTCAAGAAAGATAGCAACTGTTATTTGTTTACTGTCGATTGCCTGTATCCAGTCATTTGTAACCTTGGTTAGGGCAGATACTGTGTTATTTTTTATTTTATTTTTTTTTTATTTTAGTCTTTGGTAACCAGGTAAGACCCATTAGGCACAGGTGCCTGTTTTCACGGGCGACCTGGGAGCACTGGGCGGTTAAGTGACTTGCTCAGAGTCACACAGTATGCAAGTGGAGGTTGTGAGAATCAAACTCAGGTCTGGTCTGCTGGATGTATCAGGCTTGTTCACACCTTGTTCGTCTAACCTCTAGGCTATACTGCCAGCTTTGGTTGAAAACCTGACTGTAGAAGAGTTATACCATTTGATTTTTCAAGGAAATCCCTCACCTGATTATTAATAAGTTTTTCTAGAAGCTTTGCCATCACATGGAGAATTGATATTGATCTATAATTACTGAGCTGTGTGGTATTGTCTGATTTTAAGAGGGGGATGATAAGTGCAGTTTTCCGTAACACAGAGATTTCATTACTCCAAACTGACAGATTAAAAAGATGTATTATGGGCACCGTAAGGTATCTGTAGATAGCTCTGATGAAAAAAGGTCCAGACCATTGGCACCTGCACTTTTGTGATGTCCAGCCCTAGCAGGAGTTGTTCTACTTGCTTATAGGTGATGGGTTGGAAAGCAAAAGTAGCTCTGATAGAAGTATTGGAGTGTTCTGTGTCTAGAATAAGTGGTTGGTCAGATGCTGCTAGGGATTTATCAAAGGCTAGTGCAGCAGATGCTAAGTTGGAGTTTAGTTCTTCTAATACAGTATGTTTTTCAGTTATAAGGTTGCCCTTTACAGTAATTTTCTATGGAAGGGTGGGAACAGAAGTGTCTCCTTCAACTGATTTTATAAGCTTTCAGAATTTCACATTATCATATTTGCTGATGCCTAGTGAGTTTAAGTAGAAAGCCGCCTTGACATCCCATACTAATTTGGTGCAGTAATTTCTTTGATCTTTTAAGATGTGCCCTGTATCTTGTGGTAGCCCAGGGTAAGTCTCTGTTTCTCAGAGCTGATTTCAGTTGTGTTGTGAACCAAGGGCAGGTCACTTTATTTACCCTTCGCTTAACCAGAAGGGCGTGATTGTTTGTAGCGTCCAGCAGTAAATAATTAAAAGTGTCTGTTGCCTTGTACACCGTGGGGCAATGTAAAATGCTTACCATTTAGCAGATGCAAGTTCTTTTGAGGAGGTTTTCAATATGAATTTAGGTGCATTTGTTAGAGATTTTGTAACTTTGGAGCATGCTGTTACATAGTGGTCACTTGTATCATTGTGGAACACTGCAGAATGTGTGTATTTGTGTGGTCTATTTGTTAACATCAGGTCTAATAATGAGCTGTTTGCAGGGTTGTTGTGATTAGGTCTGGTGAGTTCAGTAATAAGCTGCATGAGACCAAATTCATCACACAAATTTTTTAATTCATTTGATTTGTTGGAGAATCAGTCCAGGTTTAGATTGGTTATGATTATGCATTCATTTGGGAGTTGCTCATTAGTTCATTTATATAGTTCAGAAGCTCTGAAGCCCTAGGGGGATAGTAGCAGCCTATTACATTCAGGGATTCATTAATGGATAGAGCAATCTTTACCGATATGCATTTGAATTTTGGGGGAGCTAATAATGTTAGCTTGAAACCGATCAGTGATGTAAAGTGCTATACCACATCCCCTAGTGAGTCCATCTAGTCTGTGGAGCTTGAAGTAGAGAATAGACAGTCCCTGTGATGGTGTGGCGTCATTTAACCATGTTTCCGTAAGTAGGAAGATGTTGGGTTTAGCTTGGAGTACCCAGGTTTTTCCATCATCTAGTTTGTTCAGCAGACGTCTTACCTTGACAGATATGATTTTTAGACCTTTTAATGTGGCAAATTATGTGGGGGAGTTTACTTGAAGGGGGGACCTGGGTTAATTTCCACATTTCCAGAACAAAGTTGTAAGATAAGAATGCAACGCCTACATATGTAAAGGATGATAGTCAAAGGGCTAAGGAGGTGGGACTTAACCTTGACCTTGATGTAGGTTGTGTGGGTATTGAAGGGAAAGATAGTTTCATTTGATAGAGCCGTATTGTCAAGAAAATAGCCCTACATAACATGGATGTTAAGAGATTAGAGGCGCGTTCAAGTATGCAACATGTTGGCTCCTTGATGAGCCAACAGGATTGATGAGAATTCAGTGGGCTGGTGTTCTAGGTTTGGAAGAGTTGCATTCTATCAGTAATTGTTGCAGTAAACAGCTAAGGAAAGTTCAGACTCCTAGGAACCACATTTAAGTGTTTATGGGATTAGTATTTGGAGAAGACTGACAATATATAGTATATTAAGGCAAAATTTAGCAGACAGTCAAGCAGATAAAAGAGTAAGGTCACTTCTTATATGTGTACTACCTACAGAGATTCAGGTCTACAAAGACATTGGATCCAGCAGGGTTTCAGTGGGAGATGTTATAATATCTTGTTGGTTAAAATTAGAAGGTGGGCCCACCCTATAAAGGGTGTTGGCTGTATTAGTAATATAGTTGATTCTACAATGAACCACAGAAGAATACTATGTGGGGAAGAGGATTTCCATAGCTCACCAGACTAAAATGCAATATAGCAAGAGGCAATAGTACAATTAACTTCAAACATAGAGGATAATGCCTGATGTACAGGTGATAACCATGGTGTAATCACCTCAAGTGGTTGCTAGGGTATCAGTAAATCTCAAGAGCACAGGTTGAGAAGTTTACAATTGCTCTAACAACCATAAGAGATGATTACACTATGGTTATCACCTGTACATCATTTACAGTGTATGGGACTCAACATGAGAAGTTACCTCCCCCCCAACACAAGTAATTTAGCCTTACCTTATTAGTGAATCTGCACTACAGCCACATGATTGTGTAGGAAAACAATTTATTAGGATACAAGGACTTAATGACAATAGGCCAAAATAGCACCAGTGTTAAAATCTATATCAGACACAGAGATTGCTAGACTCAGTAACAGTAAACCGAGACAACTGGAATGTTATTTGAATTCTGTACTGAGGCTAATAATCACATTCTGGGTGTGTAGAATACTAAATTACACTGTCATTCCATTTTGTAAGCCTACTGCTATGACATAGATGAAATAGGTTTATAAGGTTCTGACATCACAACAGTGGGATGACAATGTTGTAATCTGCTTGATTTCAGTGGGTAATAAGGGCTACCCATACATTATATAGAGGATAATGTATGGTCCTCTATCAGTAACCGGTCAGTTAACTGTCAAGACGTTGCCAGGGCGACTGTGTAAACCTCGTGAGCGAAGCTCGAGAGGTTTACGTCGCCATGGCAACCTTGAGACAGTTAACATTGACCGGTTGCTGATAGAGGGACCATACATTATTTTTTATAGTGTATGGTCCCACGTACAAAGGCTGCTTACTTTTGCTAACTAGTCACCGCCATGGCGTTCAGTCCTTCCTAACGCTGCTGTTCATCCATCGGTTCCCCGCTGAAAAAAAGCACGCACATGCGCAGACCAATCGCTGTTGTTAACCTATCGATGTGACGTAGCATTGATAGGTTAACAACATGTCTACGTCACATCGATAGGTTAACAACCTTAGGAAATGATGATTTCCTAAGGTTAACAGCGTTCTACCATACATTATAATCTGATTTCAAACTTGCATCATGGGCATTACCAGTTGTAACCATCCAGTCTCCTAGGTTACTAGAATCCTATCAGTGATAGTGTGAGGCAGGCAGAACAGGCATCTGGTATGGAGCTCATTAGGGGCGTCTTACATAATGACATAATTATTCACTCCTCTAGCTTGAGGGAAGAATAATTATGTAATTTGGAACTCCCGCAGTATCATAACCTTTTTCTGTGTACAGCTGCTCTGGGGAGTGTTTGAATGTTCAGTTAGTTCTTAGTGTGATAGTGATAGTGGCAGGAGCTCTGCCAGTGGGTTCTGTGTCTAGGGCCCTGGATTTCTCACCCTAGTTTTGGATAACAATCACCAACCCCCAGTGAAGTGGTGGAGACCTTTCTTCGGCAGAATTTTCTGATTTTCACTCCAGGAGAAGTGAAAGGGATTGCTAGTCAGTGGATCCAAGGGGCAGTTCCCTGAAGGTCCTTGTCTGTTACAGCTGCCTTTGAAAAGGACTTTGTGAGAGACTACTTCTGACAAGCTACCAAGAGAAAGGTGCCTTCTAGTTGTTCACCATGCTTAGAGGAAGGAGCAACTGCCGTGTGAGTACTGCTTTGGGAGACAAGTTCTCCAATTAGGGGTTTATTCTGGGGTATGTGCGCCCATAGATAAGGTTAGATCACACCTGTCAGTGCCCCGTGTTCACCTAAGTGAGTGAAGTAAAGTGTTCACCCAAGTGAGTGAAATAAAGTGTTCACCCAAGTGAGTGAAGTACAGTAAAGTTGGAGTCTTTAGTATTTCAGTGTGGAATGGAGGCTTCATCGACCTCACCAAAGCCTTCGATACCATCAACCACCCTCTACTGATATCCCAGCTCCAAAGAATGGGAGTGGCACCAAATGCCCTAAATTGGTTCAATGATTACCTATCACAAAGGAGTCAGCGAGTCAAAATCAGACAGACACTATCCAGCTCCAGAGAGGTACTCCTAGGAGTTCCTCAGGGATCAATCCTTGGCCTCTTGCTTTTGAGCCTCTTTATTAATGAACTGCCCATGGCCTGTGACACCAATCTCATCCTGTATGCGGATGATGCTGTGCTGCTAAGCAGTGGCACCTCTCAGGCAGCACTACAAACAGAACTACAAACCTCCTTCAACAAACTTGAGGACTGGTTTTGTAGGAAGAGGCTGCTACTGAAGTACAAGAAAACCAAGGCTGTGCTCCACTCCAGCCATTACAATAAGCGCAGCCCCCCCCCCCAATATCATCAATAATGCAAGTGAGCAGATTGAGCAGGTACAATTATTTAAGTACCTTGGGGGTCACCCTTGATGACACTTTCACATATACAAACCATATTGACTCCCTTGTCAGGTCAGTTAACACAAAGTTTGGGGTCCTCTACAGACATAAGAAATCCCTCACTCTGGAAGCACTCCGACTCTCAGTCTCCAGCTCAATACTTCCCAGGATAGACTACGGGCTTGTGGTCTATGGAGCTGCCACTGACACTGCACTCAACAGGGTCCAAATTGCATTAAAGAAGGCATGCCACCTAACCCTGAGCGCGGACCATTACACCCATACTTGCACTCTTTATAAGAGCACTAACTGGCTGAGCCTAAAAGACAGGCTCAAATACCAAACCTGTCTATTGGGTAAAAAGGCACTCCTCAGAAAAACACCACCCTGCATAGTAAACCTGCTCGAGGCCTCTCCCTCATCACATATCACCAGAGGAAAGAAAAATGGAGCACTGTCCATCCCATTCCGGTGAACCTCACTTGGTCAGTGTACCTTCACCTACCGAGCCCCCCTCTGGCTAAATGAACTCCCGCAGAAACTACATACACACAGCCTGCCTCAGTTTAAAACTGGCCTCAAACAGCACCTACAGTCTATCTCACAATGCACATGCCCCCCCAGGTTAAACCTGATAGACTCACCCACTACCACCGTTAAACCCAGCACTGAAACTGTGACTATTAAACTGCCTAATGCGCTGAACCTGTACGACTACATCTTTCTGTATTCTGTAACCACTGTATTTGTGCTAATCCTGTAACAACTGTATTTGCTCTGAAATCTGTATTTACTGTATTGGTGTTTCTGTATCATTTGTCCTCCCTGACATGGAACCTTTGTAACTGAACTTGTTCCGAAACCTGTAACCACTGTATTTGTGTTTTGCAATATTTGTCCACCCTGACGTGGAACCTCTGTAAAAGAGCTCGTGCTCAAAGGCTTTTCCTAAAATTCATAAATAAATAAATAAAAATTATTCTGTGGCGTAACCCTGAAGAAATGGCAGAGACTGTTGGTTGGGGCAAAGGGTGGGAGGAACGCCATCTGGAAGCTTACAAGGCAGGGCTAGCTGGTTCATGGAAGGGTGCCAGTTTTACCTGAGCAATGGGACAATGCTGCAGGTTCAGGTGTGTGTGGTATGGATCCACAAGTATACATCTATGGAAATGAAGATGTTCTGAGTGTGTGGCCCAGTCCCACAAAAATACACTCTGGAAAAACTGAAATGTGTTTGGATGTGTGGCACAGTCCAAGTGCATACACCATGGGAAGAGAAAGGAATTGTTGTTTCTTTGGAAAACTGCACTACCTAACAAGGAGAGTTTTGAAACTTTGTAATTGTTTTCCATGACCGACCCATAGGGGTCCATTGATGCTTTAGTAACATCTGTTGAGTAAAGCCACACTGCAAAATCCCATTTGCTGCTCTGGACATTTAGATCCTTGCTTCTGTATGGAATTACCGGGGCCCCCTCAGCAGTTTAGGTCTAGCATGCACCTAGCATCCTCTACCCTGGATCTGGTTGTAGTTACAAAGGTTCATGTTTTGTTCTTGCACCCCCACCCCCTTCCTCTAGATAATGAGCCTGGTATACATCCTAATGCCAAGGGTGGTACCAACCTTGTAATTTCTGCTCAATGTTAACGGTATGCCATATGTGGGTACTAGTCCTGTTTTTATCGGGGTGTCCAACTTACTAAAAGTGGCATGGGGTTTACACAGTATTACAGTACTAGAAAGCAATGCACAATAGTACAATCAGCTTTCAAAGTGTACCATGGGCAGTACCAGTATTTCATGGTACAACTGTACCAGCAGCTTTTCTAGAACAGGCAGAACCTGTAGTAGGGAGACTAGGCAGTGGTGGCTAGGAGACACCCAGCTAGCTAATGATAAACTGACCCTGCCCTAGCTAAAGAATTGACCATGTTCAGTATGAACTGTTGCTGGTATATAAAACGTAGGGGACCCTATATAGGGAGTTGGAGCAACAACCTGGGAATGCTGTTTTGGCAGTAAATTGTAGGGGGCCCCTATATAGGGAGTTGGAGCAACAAACTAAGAACGTTGTTTTAAAAGCACAATATAGGGGACCCTTTATGGGAATTTGGGGCAACAGCCTGGGAAGCTGCTATGTTGGGAAATAATATGGGGACCTTGGGTAGGCACTATGAAATAGCCCCCCTTATAAATAGGGGCAAAAAGGGGAGGTGAAGTACAAGGATAAGGGGACTGTGACAGGATGACATTAGTCAGGAAGGGTAAGAAATTATTTGAGAAGTGAAAGATACATTTGCTTGCAGTGCAGTAACGGTTGTTGCAAACAACCAGGATGAACAACAGTTTCACAGAATGTTATGCAAGGTCTACAAACTGTAACTCGTATCATGCAGATCAGCAATGTTATCTGTTATTTCCAACGGCTTTTATTAGGTAGGCAAAATACAATATATAGCTTTACAGTATAGACTTTAGCTGTGTAAGGTCACTTATATAATGGTAGCAGTTTTGTTCTGTTCTACGAGGTGTGGAGTAGCCGGCAGACCGGCTTCCTACCGATTGACTCTGGCAAACTAGAGGCAAACAATAGCGTTAATCCTTGGTACATTGTTCTTCACGTGGGGGCTGCTTGTTGTACCCCACTGAAATACAGAGGGAGAGCAACTCCCCTATCATTCTCAGCTGCCTCCTGATAGGCTGGAAGATCGAGGGAGGAATTGGCACCAAAAATTCAAAAGTCCCAGTTGATCTGTTTTGTTCTTTCTGGTGGGGTTCTCTGGTGGCCATTGGTGGTGAGGCCAACTTTAAACAGCTCCTGCTGTTAAGTGAGCCCTTGCTGCTTCTTGAACACTGTTGGTGAACTGACTCAGATTGCTGACTCATGGAGCACAAAGAGGCAGCTAAATGATTCAGATTCCTTTCCTGTCTTTGTCAGCTGCCTCCTAGTAGGCTGGAGGCTCAGGGGTAGAAATTAGTTTCAAAATGTCAAAAGTACCCATTGGTCTGTGTTGTTCTCTCTGATAGGAACTCTGGTGGCCATTGGGGGGAAGGTGACTTTAAACAGCTCCCCCCCGATGACCCCTTGCTGCTCCTTGAACACTGCTGATGAACAGAGTTGGACTGCTGACTCACAGAGCACAAAGAGGCAGCTGAATGATTCAGATTCCTCCCGTCTTTGACAGCTGCCTCTTGATAGGCTGGAGACTCGGGGACAAATTGGTGCCAAAAATTCAAAATTCCCAGTTGATCTGTATTGTTCTTTCTGGTGGGGAGTCTCCGGCAGCCATTGAGGGGTGACTTTAAACAGCTCCTGCCCTTGCAATCTGAGCTGCTCCTTGAACACTGCTGGTATCATCTGCAGGAGAAGTGAGTAGGTGTCATCAGTGTATCGCTTGCTGGTGAGACCCCCCCACCTGGAATATTGTGTCCGGCTGTGGAGGCCACTACACAGAAAGGACATAGGCAGGGTGGAGGTAGTCCAGAGGAGGCAACTAAGATGGTGCAGGGGTTGCATCAGAAGCCCTATGAGGAGAGACTGAGGGATCCAACCATGTACACCCTAGAATGGAGGAGGGCAAGAAGGGACACAATAGAGACCTTAGAGTGCCTCACAGGGGTGAATAAGGTACAGGAGAGGAGTCTCTTTCAAATGAGAAATAACACCAGGACAAGAGGGCATGCGATGAAGCTGGAAGGGGGTAAGTTTAGGAGGAATGTGAAGAAGTACTAATTCACTGAAAGGGTGGTGGATGCGTAAAACAGACTACCAGCAGGTGGTGGAGGTGAAAGCAATGGGGGGCTTTAAGCATGCTTATGATAGACATAGGGGAATATTAGTAAACAGGCAAGGAGGAGGGAGGGTCATGAAAGACCAGTTAGAGTCTGTGGAAAAATACTAGACAGAGACCATCTGGGCAGACTGGATGGGTCAAGTTGTCCTTTTCTGCTGATAAATTCTGTGCTTCTGTGTTTCTTTTTTTCTGTTATCATTTTATCCCCTCCTGGGAGCCTGGTAGGCAACTCCGGCCCCTCCCTCAGAAGGGACTCAGTCTACAGCCCTACCATTCCTGGATGACATCCCATACAATCACCCACAGGTTCTCTCCCCCATGACAGGGCTGAAGTCAAGGAATGCTGGCTTTTCCTCCCCCCCTGGAGAGAAATCCAGATGTCGGGGGAGCCACAACTGGCACTGGTATGGCCATCACAGAGCCTGCCAGCTCCATTTTCTTCCTGCCCCCTCCCCACCATCGTCGTACATCGGCAACATGCCTCCTAACTCACATCTCCCTCCAATCATTGCTACAGGGTAATCGACAAGTGGGATGGCAACCCCTTCCTCCCCGAGAGAGGTGAGCAGTCCTCTGGATCCTCTCTTTCTCCTGCTGACCCTCAGTTGCTCAGGGTCATTCTGAAACCTGGGTCACTGGCATGGCATGAGGTGTGGTATCCAGTGCCTCAACCCTCAGCACCACTGGGCCAGCGCTGCTTCTGTGTTTCTATGGAATGACTGCAGCTATGCACACTTAAATAGGCCTTTGAGAATGAAGATGGAATAATTATATGTAACATTATGAGCATTTTTAATGCTCAGACAAACAGTTTGCAAAACTGCATTACAACAGCCTGGTTGTAATTATGTTACAACCGGGTGGTTGTAATTGCTCCCTTTTGATCAGGTTCATGCTGTGAGTGGTGGGAGCACTAGTTACACAACTGCCACAGTGGATAAACATGCTCACTAGTATCTAGAAAAAAGAAGACATGCATGGGTGTAAACCAGAATTTTACACATATTCTTGGTGTGCGCTGCTTTAGAAACCCCTCAAACTACACTTTTGGGGTTTATGTAGCATTCCACACCTCAGGTATGTGTACAATTTTGGTTACACCCACCTACCCACCAATGTATCATTCTTTGTATTATTTGTTATTATTATTTAGTAGAAGTAGTAGTAGTTGTAGTTGTAGTAGTAATGTATTGCACTAAAGAAAAGACAATGATGAAAGATAAGATTTTGAGTGACTAAACCTAGGCACACTTGAGTATTCCTCTGAGGAGGAAGAGAGGCAGAATGTGTAAATAGACTAAAGTATAGTATGAAGAGAAAACTGTATTCCATCAAATGATAAAGAAAAAATCAAATTTCTTATTTACTATTGATGTATTCTATCAAACGATAATGAAAACAAGCAAATCTCTTATTTTATTATTGATTTTTTTAAAACAGCACCATGACCTGAATGATGAAGATGATTCCATGACTCAATGGAGAAAGGCTGACCAAACAAAAGTACATGGCACAAACTTAAATACGTCACCCAGGAAAAATGTCATAAAATCTAACACTGGTTCTATTTTGTTGGTTTTCTAGGCTAATGATTAAAACACATGGAATGAATCCTGGCTTGGAGTTATTTTTGTCAGTACTGATTAGTGCAAGAAGTGTTATGGGCAAGGAAGAAGTGGTATTTAAAACTGTATCATTTCATTTTGTTCATTTTTGTACATTTCTGGACAAGTGCCAAGAACAAAAGTGAAACAAATATATTATTAAATGTTTATTACAATTAGTATTGTATTACTTCATTGTATTTACTTGATTATATTGAAATTGTTAATACTATATTATGATTTATCAATTATTAAGTCAAAAGTGAAAGAGTGTATTTAGTGGTTTTGTAATGTGGCACTAGGTGTGAAACTCATGGACAGTGTACGAAGTGTTCATTTCAAATTATTTAAAATCATATGAAGTTAATAGTAGACCTGATGATACCTCAAAAATTGAATTATTATGGACTAAAGTCATCTTTCCAAACAGACATAGCATACCTATAGGCTTAGGATATAGATCACCAAACTTAGCAATGAGAATAATGTGTTTATGACTAAAATCAAAACCATGGAAATCGAGGGTGACTATATTCTAATGTGAGATTTTAACCTCCCCAATATCAGCTGGGAATCCTGGAAGGGTTCATCCACACTGGACAATAGATTTATTGACTTAATAACCTTATACAACATGGAACAATTAATTAAAGTCCCAACTAGGAATCAGAATGTTTTATATTTATTCCTAACAAATTGGGAGGAAGAAATAAACAAAGTAGATGTAATACATCCCCTTGCAAACAGTGACCACAACATGGTTCTTATAAAAATAAATATCAATCAAACGTTAGGGACACATGGTTGCACCTTGGTCAAATATTTCTTTAAAGCAGATTATAAGTCAATTAATGAATTCCTTAAAGAATGGGACTGGGACACATAACTTACTAATTGTGACCTTAATGATATATGGCTTAAAATACAGGAAAAATTGCAATACTGTGTAAATCTTTGGGTACCCACCGGAACAAAATATAATAAAAATAAGAGAGTACCACTATGGTGGAACAAATGTATTAAATGTAACCTAATCAAAAAAATAGAAATCATATAAAAATATAAAAAACACCCATCAGCAAGTAGTTGGACAGCCTATAAAAAAATATGTAAATAAAATAGAAGCCTAATTAGAAAATCAAAAAATCAACTAGAGGAAAAAACTTGCCACTTTGGTTTAAAGACAACAAAAATACATTTTTTAACTACATTGGAACCATGAAAAAAAGAAGTCCAACAACAGAATCCTTGCAGACAACTAAAGGATTAATAATAGATGAGGTGAAATGGCCACAGAACTAAATGAATATTTAATTAGCATTTTTAGTCCTAAAGATTCTATGCCCACTATTTTCACAGAAATATCTAATACAGTGAAACAAATTAACATAAAAGAAGTGTTAGATGGCATTGGCTCGATCAAAACTAATAGTTCTGCTGGCCCTGATGGAATTCCTCTGAAATGTATTAAAGAAATAGCACAACAGATAGCAGGTCCTTTAACTACATTGTTTAATGCCTCACTTAACATGGGCACTACCATTCAAATATGGAATCAGGCTACAGTTATCCCACTGTATAAAAGTGGTAGCAAAAATAAGGTAATAAATTATAGATCTGTAAGTTTAACAACAGTCTTCTGTAAATTAATGGAAACATTATGAAAAGAAAGAATAATGACACATCTGGCAGAATTATGGCATACTGATATAACACAGAGTGGTTTTGTCCAGGGCAGATCATGTCAAACTAACCTTCTAATTTTTTTAAGTCAGTAAGTGAAGCTTTGGATAATGGGTTATCTGTTGATGTGATCTTTCTGGACTATTCAAAGGTCTTTGACTCAGTATTGCACAAAATACTAATAGAACATATGATATATTTAAATATCCGTCTTTTAATTATATGCTGGGTTGAATCATGGCTTTTAAATCGAAAACAGAGAGTCTCATTAAATAGTTACCTATCTCCTTGGGGCTCAGTTACAAGTAGTGTTCCTCAGGGCTCAGTTCTGGGACCAGCTCTTTTTAATATATTGGTATACTCCATGTTTCCCCTTAATAAAAGCTGTTGGATGGGAAAATATGCTGATGACTGTAAACTTGGAGGTATTATAACAGATTATACATCAGTATTAGAAATTCAAAAAAATCTTACTCATCTTGAAAAATGGTCAAATGACAATAAACTATTATTTAATGAACCCAAATGTAAGATGATGCATCTGGGAAAAAACATTTGTTATAATTATAAACTGAATAACATAATTTTACAAACATATAATTTTACAAACATCTGAAAATAGAAAATACCTTGGTGTTACCTTTTCCATAAATCAAACATTTGACATGCACACAAAAAATATTGTAAAAAAGGATAATCAGATATTGTGCTGCATACTAAAAAATATTAAAAGCAGAAATGAAAATGTCCTGGTCCCCCTTTACTCAAGCCGTATAAGACTGCATGTAGAATATTGTTCATCTGTATGTGCCCCATAATTGGTCAAAGGGAACAAATTAATAGAAGAAGTTCAATGTAAGGCAACTAAAAAAATCTTCTCAGTAAGTAGTCTGGACAATAGTAAAAGATTAAAAAAATTAGGCCTTTGTTTGATGCAGTACAGGAGAATGAGGGGAGATCTGTGCTTAACATATAAAGTAATAAGAGATGAGTCAATGTTGGAAACCATTGGTTTAATTAAAAATAACTCAAACATAAATACCAGAATGCATGATATGAAATTAAAAGGAAGCCATAATAAAACAAATAAGAGGAACCACTAGTACACCCAAAGGATTACTGTTACATGAAATGCCTTACCTAAAAGCGTAGTGGAGAGTAGTACAATCAACATTTTAAAAAAAGATTGGACATACATATGGGAGACAAAAAATTTGATTTCCACCGTTAATAATGGTGGCGAGTTCATAAAAGACAACTCTACCTACTGAATTTGTAAATTACCTATGATCCTATAATTTGCTTTAGGCCAACAGGTCTAGGTAATTCACTAAAACCCATTCCTAAAGGGACTGTGGATTATGGTTATTCAGCTGACAGATAGGCTGAGTCTCATGGTGGCTGGTATGAAGCAATAAAAGAATATTTTATATATTCCAGTGATTAAGTGGTATCCAATTTTACACATCCTGCATTTGTTCCCTTTGAGGGAGGACACACACATGTAAAGTGAGTGAAAGAGTGTGTAATCAAGTTGCGGCAAACATTCTGAAGAAAAATATTCCTTTGGCTAGGAAACAAGCTGCAGTACTGTAGTTCTCAACTCTAAAAAATCTCCTACAGTTCAGGACAAAACCAGTAACCTGAGATTATTACACTTACCTCAGTGACTAGTAAGATTGATAAGGGGTTTATGTTCAATGTGATACTGGAGCAAATTAAAGGAAAAAACAATGTTGATCAGTATGGGAATTTGCAGTACTGTTCTACTAAATATTTATTGGTCTAATTGCTGAATTGTTTCCATATTATTTTAGAGTTTAGACAGATGGACAGAGTATATATGGATTTATAGCATAGCTTTGGACTTCACCAAGTATCATTTGTTAGTAAATAAGGTGCTTGCTTTGGGAATACAACATCTGTCCCTTGTGAGGTGGATGTGTGCCTTTTTAAATAAAAGATCCTAAAGAATAAAGACTAGTGGATACCAAATCAAAATAGAGGGAAGTTGTTGGTGGGCCCCCAAGGAACAAAATTAGGGCCTTGCCCCTTTTAATTAGGTGTCAACATGGCTCAATTAGTAGCAAATCCACCACTAGGCCAAACAGTCATGGGTCCTAATCCCACACCAGGTTTGGGCTCATACCATAAAACATTGACTCCCAAATGCAGTACTATGGGTGTGCTGTCCCCGGGATGAAATGTTAAATCAAGGTTCTGTCTGCCTTTTCTGGTGGTTGTTCAATTAGACATTAAAGTTCCCATGGCACTTCTTGAAAATAGTAATGGAATTTCCTGAACAAATTTCCCCAGTTGACTAAAACACCCCCAACAACTTAATCTGGGTTACAGTAATTTCAGTTGCTTTAGATCTGTGCCCCCCCCCACCCCACCAATGAGGCTGAAATAAGCAATATTGCCTAGCCATTCTTTCACAGTAAAAAAAAAAAAAAAACTAAATACAAATTATGATCAATTATTTAGAAGCTTCAGGAGAGAAGGCCATTTATGTGAATGATACAACTCTATACTCTGGATATCAGACAAATTTTGAAGGTGAGTTGCAAAAAGGTCAAAATAAATTGGTGAAATGGACAGTGTTGAATAAAAGGAAAATCAGCAGCTAAAAAATGCAGGTGATGAGCTTGAGGAGTCAGGTAATGGGAATAAATAAATGGACCCAGTCCCCAAATTAAATATAGAAAACATGTTGACCATATTTGTGCAAAAGCCAATAGAAATGTATAATTCTTAAATGTTTTAAAAAAGGCAAGGCTTAGAGGTTATGAGTTGCTGTTAATACGTTAGACCCCTTATAAGACCCATGCTGGAGTAAGGATGCCCTGTTATGAATCCTGATTTAGGGGTGAGTAATAGAATGCTCCTGGAATCTTTTCAGAAGAGAGTACCAAGCATTACTGATAGCAACATTTTGCATGATGCTGCCTTGGAAGTTTGAAAGAACACTAAAACAGTTTTTTTTTTTTTTTTTGCCACTGTTTCTCTACGGATGTGAGCCTGACTGTTTAGTAAATATTATTAGCAGACACATGTGACTTATGTGGATTTTGTACCTGGAGTACATGTAATACTTGTGCTTGTGCCTTGGCATTTTGAGGTCTAGGCATCTTGGAGAATAGACTGAACAATGTGTACAGAAAGTTTTCTGAAAAATATAATCAAGACAGAGGAAAGTTCCAGCTCATCAATCAATCAATCTACAGACAAAACACATAATGAGAAATTCTTTTTGACCAATTTTGGGGGAACTAATCTTTTTAAAACCAATTTATACCTTGGACCATAAAAAATATAGTTGCTGGGTGCTGCCCTTCAAACATTCATACTTTACACTGTTTTATCCTGCAGCATCTCACAAGGGTCTGACAGATTCAATAGCTGTGTTCCATAGATTGCTAGCAATAGATTAACCTGCATTAGTTCCTGGAAAATTATTGTAGATATGTTTCACATATATCCATCATTTATGGGCCTTATATTTGAAAGTGGAAGTTTGCTCTGTACAAAGCCCCAACTTTGTAGCACAAATTAGTGTATGGCCCAAAGTTTGCTATATTCAAATAAGATCTGGGCACAGTGTGAGGGCCCAAAGCTTGTTCAAATATACCCATCTAGAGTGCAGCACAAACGCATTAACAAGTGCGCTCAGCAGTAAGCACATCCCGTTGCTGGCCACAGAGAGGTATGTATATATGATCCAGTATGTGTCTATGCAGGTGAGTGGAGGATTCTGTTGGTCACCATAGTAGGGAGAATCAGGGGAAGGGGCTCTGTATAATACAATGTTTCTATCACCAGTACAAGGAGTGGGAGGGATTATCTTTATTATATTGCTATCAAAAGGACTGGGATGGGGGAACACTGGATGCTAGAGATACATTTGCACTGACACTGCTTGGAGGGGCGATGCAGTTTGCTTGCCTGTAAAAGTAGGTTTTGGAAGCATTAACTAGTGCTGCAAAGGCAGCCAAGTAGTGCTCCCCATAACCTTCTAATACACCAGTATGTACTGTATGCCTGATCTGGCCCTCATTTCCATACTGGTCGATGAGGACTCCTTAGTGCTTAAAGAAGTAGTCCACCCAGAATTTAAAAAAAAACATATGTAGAGTGTTTTGATATGTATGTTAAATCCTAGTGTGTTCTTCCCTCTGTCTGCTATTTGGAGTTTTTCCTAAATTGCCTGCTAGCTGTATGGTAGTTTTACGACCCCTTGGGATCTCCATAACAAATAGTTTTGTTGGCTTTCTTTCTCCCAGGATTCCCCATGTCTCATGTGACAGTGATGTAGCCATGCCCTTGGATTTAGCATGTGTATTGCTTTAAAATTAGTTTAGCAACAGCAGAGCCTTGTAACTTCTTATCCAGGGAGCACAAATGGCAACAGTTAGTTTATCAGGTACATGAGAGCCAGCTAACTGGGGTTTCTGTAAGACAACAGCTACTAAATAGCTCTAATTCACTATTTTTTTTCTCTGTTCATCAGGTCTAGCTAGCAGGAGTGCTGTAAGATCAAAAACACAAATAATGAATTAGGGCTATTTAGCAGCTGTTGTCTTACAGAAACCCCAACTAGCCTGCTTTCATTTATTTAAAAAAGAAATGGCAGGTTTTTAATTCAACATGTATTTCTTAAAAACAAGAAGATGTGCTGCTGAAGGATTGAGGTGCCCAGGACTGTTGCTTCACAGTGCTGAACAAATAACTCTTACTACCACCTCCCATAGATAAAACAACTATTTTTAAGTATTAAAACATGATGGTTGACCCATAGACAAAAAACTATTTTTTTTAAGTATTAAAACATCATGGTTGTCTCCCATAGTTGAAAAAAAAAATAAGTATCAAAGCATGGGCACAGGGTGAGGTACTGTCTGTTAATCTAACCTTAGAGGAATGATGAGGTACATGCCCCTAGGGTTAGCTTTACAAAGGTAACACAACCTCTGGAGAGCCTTAATACTATGATTAAATGAAACTGTTTATTTTATAATTATTTTTTTAAGCTAACAGTGCAATACAGTAGTTCTATTGTACATGACGGTTTTTAACCATTAATATAACCTTTAGAGTATGTTGCCAGCCAATCAGAATGCTCAGTTTCTAGACATATGTGTTATGACAACATTTATTACTTTTATTAATTTAAACAAAAAAGTTTACTGCCCTGCACAAATAATGCTGGCCATTCTCTGGCACAGAAAACATTTTTTATGTAGTCTTGTGTTCAGCTTGGTGGTTTAAATTAGTTCCTAAAGTAGTGCCTTCAAGTTCTATGACTGGGTGACGAGTGCCTTGGACCTGGGTAGACCAGTGGACGTCCTCTTTCTAGACTTCAGCAAGGCATTTGACTCTGTTCTTCACGTGGACCTGTTGGATAAGCTGGGAGAAATGGGGGTTGGGAACCAGATGATCAGATGGATAGGCAATTGGCTCCAGGACCGGACCCAGAGGGTCGTAGTTGGTGGGATAGTCTCATCCTCAAGGAGAGTCACTAGTGGGGTCCCACAGGGATCAGTCCTTGTGTCCCTCCTGTTCAACGCCTACGTCTCTGACATAAGGACAGGTATCAAGAGTGAGATGAGTCTCTTTGCGGATGACTCAAAACTGGGGGCAGTGGTGGATGGGGAGAGGGGAGGGTGGCCCTACAGGGGGACCTGGATGCTCTGGAAAGATGGTCTAGAAAGTGGAAGCTGAGGTTCAATGCAGGAAATGCAAGGTACTCCACCTGGGGCCGAAACCCGGCCAAGTGGCATACACCCGGGGAAATGCTACAAGTCTCAATGGCTAAGAGGGACCTGGGGGTGGTGGTGGACGTCAAGATGAACAACTCTGAGACTTGTTAGGAGGGCAGCAGCCAAGGCCAACAGGATGCTGGGATGCATCGTTAGGGGGATCACCTCCAGAAGGAGGGAAGTGATACTCCCTCTGTATAACTGCTTGGTGAGGCCGCACCTTGAGTACTGCGTGCAGTTTTGGAGGCCACACTTAAAGAAGGACATTAAACTCCTGGAGAGGGTCCAGAGGAGGGCAACCAAAATGATTTGGGGCTTGGGGGACAGGACCTATGAGGAGAGGCTCAAAGAGCTAAATATGTACACATTGGAAGGGAGAAGGGACCGGGGGGACATGATAGAGGTCTTCAGGTACATGAAGAGGGTAAAAAGGGGAGGAACAGTCAGGGTGCTTCGAAGGAAGGAAGAGGATGCCACTAGAGAGCATGGGTGGAAGCTGGAGGGAGGAAGATTCAGGGGAGAAAGGAGGAGGTGCTACTTCACTGAGAGGGTGGTGGAGCCATGGAATGCGCTGCCTAGGGGGCTGGTGGAGGCAGAGATGGTGGAGGGGTTCAAGAGGGGGTGGGACAGGTACAGGGGAAGGGTTCTGGAAGCAAAATCCAATGCAGCAAGAATATCCGGAACTGGGAAGGGAGAAGCCAGAGAAGGCGAGGGGGGCAGCAAGGTCAGCTCCCAGGGTGGGGGCTGACCAAACGAGCAGACACGAAAGACCATTAGGCCTATTCTGCTGGCATTTTAGTATGTTGGTGTAACCCCCCTGCAAATGGGGGTTCCCAAAAGACTTCCAGGAGCTTGCTTGAATGCTCCAAGCCTGAATGGTGTTTGGCATTTAAGCCATTTATCAGTGAGTGTTTTAGAACCTCTGGTACTGTCTCTTTAAGAGCTGTCTGCTTGCAGACATAATTAGCTATATGGGGGACTGTGTGTTTCTTTGATTGAGTACCACTCAAGCTGCTGCAATTCACTTCATTTTGCAGTCACTAGGGAGTGCAAAGGGAACCTATCTGAAAGATGTAACTGTTTGCCAGAAATCATTTACAGTAATAATGAAATTACAGTTTGTCTAACCTGATTTCTTTTGCAGTCAGAACAGTGTCTGCCTAGTTCCCCATTCTGGTTTTGAACTGCTGAACTGGACCAATCAGTGTGGGGTAAGCTAGCTCTAAAATGGTGCCTTGGACGAATCAGAACTTGGACTCATAATCTGAGCCAGCCACAAGAGGATTGTATGGGCAGTGACTCTGGGAGATGTAGTTTAGACTTCAGTGCCTTTTTGGACCAACAGCAGCAGTCTATTGTGGTGACAGCCAATCCAGTCAAGAACTGGGAGGAACTCAAAGGAAGTGCCGGTTTTGTCGGTTGGAGTTTCAGTTGAGCTTTGGCAGTGAAGAAGGAAGGAGCCCTGTGCTTTTCAGTGTGCCGTTTAGTCAAAAACGTGTAAGGCCCAGAGTTCCGGTCTGCAGCTTGTGTAACAGCTTGTTAGGACTGAATCCGTCCTGTGAAAAGAATCAAAGGATCTCTGAAGAGTAGAAACCAGGCTCACCCTGTAGAAGACTGGAAGAATTGCTGAAAATTGCCTCGGTCTGTCAGGAACTGAATCTGCTGTGTGTTCTCCGGGTATTGTGCAGTAATTGCGATCGGGATACAGATGCAGCCTGCCTGGTATAGTGCGTTCTTTTATATGGATGTGTGAAGAGGTTTGTGTACCTCAAGTGAGCCCTGCTGACATTGAAGGACCCTATCTTATTTGGAGGTCGTGAGTACTAATTCAGGGTCGCTCCCTGTTGAATTGCCACATTAAATCCAAATGGAATTACTGTACTGCTGACTGTTTAATTCTCCTTTTCTCTGTGTGAAAGGGCCCTACCAGCTGCCACGGTTTGGACTAGCCACTGAGGGCTTGGGTACCCAGGGACAGTAACTGATAGGGATAGGCCTGTGCACAGAGCCATAGAATGAATTATTGAGGTGATAAGCTAATTAACCTGATTTCCCCTGTCCTTGTTATATCCCCTAAATAAATCAGAGCTGCTTGTTTCATTAAGTTATACTGCCTAGGTGTTGTCTATGTTAAAGTACTGTACTGTGATTGTTGCACTGTATCATATTTCACAGGAGGTCCCAGTGCGGAACCAGACCTGGGGGTAAGTGTATACTGGTAATTCTGATATATTGTGTGGGCCACTAGTGGGAAGAAGGGGGTTGCAGTGTCCCAGAGGGCTGTGACCAAGTTAGTTTAACTATTGCAAACCCTGACCTCTGGGTGGAGGCACCGCCATTGGATCCAGGCCCCTCAACCTGTTAGTGGCAAATCAGGCAGGGTAGTAGCCCCTGGGATAGCGCCATCTAGGGTTACATCTTGGAGGCTCACCGCTGGGATTGTGTGTCCTCTAGTGGCCATATTCTGAACCACTGTTAAGAAAAAAATGGGTACTTGACAGAAGTGGCTGTGCACCGGCTGGTGGAGTGTGTACTGGGAGGAGATCGACCCCAAATGCTATGCTTATCCTGGACATCCCCTGGTATCAATACGGACACTGTGCAGGAGTACTTTCCAAGGTGGAAGGTTTACAAAACCCTGTGGTGGTGGGTCGGCATGCTAATCTGCTCACCCACACTTTCCTGGCCCTAGTAGAGTTTAAGGATCCATAGATAGCTCCAAAGTGCCACAGACTATTACCCCAGAGGAGCCCTCACTGCTTGGAGAGTGATAACTAAGGACAGTAAAGACCGGGGAATCAGCCCCACCATCTGAAACCTTTGAGGAGAAATTTGCTGAATGGTTGCTGGGAGAGGGAAACTGTGGAGGACTTGAAGAAACTATTCTTGCCACCTAGGGTGTTCCTCCCCAACACCCTCTCCTGCTCCAGTGCCCGTAATGGTGGCTGAACCAATGCAGACTCCTATTTCTGCACCTGCCATTAGTCACGACTCTTACGAAGGTTGAGGATCTTCTCTGGCACCCTCCCACCCCAAGGGGAGGATGACTGGGAGACTTGGATAGACTATGTTGCCCCAAGTGCTAGAATGGCAATGCTCGGAAGGAAAAGCGAAAGAGGGTTAGTGAGCCTCAGGGTCCTGCCCTGGCTACCATCCATGCTAAGCGGGCCAGTAACCCTGGAGCGACTGCACAGCCTATCTTGAGGCCTTGGAGAATGTGTATGGAGCCCAGATTCTGATGAGGACCTATGGTGGAGAGTAAGAAATGCACAACAGTACCAAGGGAGTTGTTGTCTGTGTATGTCTCTCGGCTGGAAAAATTGTTGCAAGAATGCCTCAGAAAGGGTAGTTTGCCAGCGATTGAACTGGACCGAACCAGACTGGACAGAATCCTTAAGTCTGCCCCTTCTCAGAACGCTGCTGTTGCTTCAGTTACGCCTGGCAAATCGACTGGAATCCCCACCTCCTATGATGAGTTAATGAGAGAAATTCGAGGAGTTGAGAAAAGGCGACCTCGGGAGGTACCTGCACCAACAGCTGTGGCTACGACCCGAGTGACTGAGGGTGACCCATCAAGTGAAGTTCAGGGGCAGAGGTTGACAGTCAATGAGTGCTCTGACAAGGAAAAGATATGCCACAATGGGGCGAACTGTTGAGAGATCCGGAAATTCAAAAACAGTCCCTTTATGAAAGCCACGCCTGCAATACGGCCCTGACCTATATCCGACTGCATCTGCTATGGGGTGGGGGTACCCACCATGTATCTCCTGCTGATAACAGCTCCAAACTCAATTCCTTGACCATGGAAGTGGAGAAACTGACGAGATGTCTCCAAATGCTTATCACGCCGCAGACAGAGATGGCACCCAGGTTTCCAGTTAGTAATACCCCGCCCTGGCTCCCAGTGGCGCCTCGGCCAGCTCAAACTCCAGAAAGTATGTTTTGCTATAATTGTGGGAAAGATGGGCACATGAAAGGAATGCCAGTCCCAAAAGACACTGACAAAGTTGCATATAGGCTGCAAGGAGAGCTTCGGAGAAGAAATCAGTGGTTAAGAGGTGCACGACATGATCCCAGTGAGGGCACCAAAATGCTAATTCACGTCCTTTGTGGCAAGGTCAGTTGCCCAGGCCCCCACTACCGCCTCTCAGACTGGTCCAGAATAGTGGGTCCTCCATGGAGACCACTGTAAAGGTGAATGGAGTGTCTACAAGAGCTGTATTAGACAGTGGCTCCCAAGTGACAATTATGTTCCAGGATTGGTATCAGAAGCATTTGTCAGACGTACCCTTACAACCATTAGAAGGACTGCATGTATGGGGGTTAAGTGAGAAGGCCTACCCTATTCGGTATATCGAATTTGGCTGTCTTTCCCACCTCCGTGGCTGGAGTGGCCGAACAAGTAGAGACCCTAGCCTTAGTGTGTCCCCACTGGACTGTATGATGGTGTCCCTTTGCTGATTGGAACAAATGCTCATATGTTCGGAAGGCTGGCACAGTTGTGTTATGAAAACAGGGGTCAAAGACTAGTAGAGCTTTAAGAGTTCGGCTTTAATTAAGAAGGCCTATGAGGCACAGAGAGATGCTGAAAAACAGAACCAGAGGAACCGGTCGGGAATTGTATGGAAGAAGGATCCTGAGTCTCTGATCCTGGCGCCAAATGCCCAGTGTACCTTACAGGGAGAGGTCCGTATCAGAAAGGATGTTAAGAATAAAATATTAATGTTGGATGCACCAGGCGATGGAAAATTGCCAGAGGACTGCTGGTCAAGCCTAGTATTTTGCCCGCTAGAGCCCATGCTTATGCCAGAAGGGTAATGGTCCAAGTTCATAATGTGTCTGAAAGAGACATTCGGTAAACAGAGGTTGCATCCTGGCTAATGTGCATTGTGCAGACACTGCAGTGCTACCCAGCAGCAAGAGTTCAAGGAAGAATGACAGAGTAACGCCTGACTTGTTTGATTTGGCGACTCCCGCTGCCAGCTGAATGGAAAGTTAGGATCAGTGAGAGCTTGCCCGAGAGACCAGGTGTTTTCTTTAAAGGAATGGGATGTAGGATGCGTGCAGGAGCTGAGCACAATATCCGGCTGCATGACGAAAGACCATTTCGTGAGAGGTCTCGACGCCTGGCACCTGCTGACATAGATGATGTGAGACGGCATCTGCAAGAGATGTTAGCTGCTGGTGTAATACAAGAATCCAGAAGCCCTTATGCTTCCCCATTGTGGTAGTGAGGAAAAAGAATGGAACAGTAAGGATGTGTGTGGATTATCGCCTTAAACCGGCGGACTATCCCTGATCAGTACACAATGCCCGCATTCAGGATGCTTTGGACTGCCTAAGCGGGAGCAAGTGGTTCTCTGTGCTGGATCTCCGAGTGGGTACTACCAGACCTGATGGCCCCAGAGGACCGTGAGAAGACGGCCTTATCTGTCGCTGCTGGCTTCTATGAATTCATGAGGATGCCTCAAGGGATTTCAGGTGCCCCAGCCACTTTTCAACGATTGATGGAGCGTGCAGTGGGGACATGAACTTACTAGAGTGCCTGGTATACCTAGATGATGTTATTGTGTTTGGCAGCTCACTGGAGGAACATGAGAGCAGATTATTTGAGGTATTGGACCGACTGGAGGACTTTGGCCTTAAACTGTCCATTGATAAGTGTCAATTCTTTCAAACATCAGTAAAGTATGTGGGACACATAGTATCCACCGAGGAATAGAGACCGACCCAAGTAAAGTTGAGGCCTTGACCACCTGGCCACAGCCAAAAATCTAAAGAACTGCAAAGATTCCTGGGATTCTGTGGTTATTATCGGCGCTTCATCAAGGACTATTCAAGAGTGATCCGCCCTTTACTTAACCTTACTCAAGGGTATCCCCAACCCACAAAAATACCAAAGTCAGCGTCCTCAAGACTGAAAGAGTGTATTTTCATCCGAGTGAAGTATTTGGGGCCCGCTGGACTCTGATTGTGAGACTGCTTTTCATGAGATCATATATCAACACCCATGCTCCAGTGCTGGCCTATGCCGATCCAAGAAAACCTTACGTCCTGCACACTGATGCTAGCTTGCAAGGGTTGGGGGCTGTGTTGTACCAAGAGCACGAGAATGGCCTGAGACCAGTGGCCTTTGCCAGTAGAAGCCTGACCCCATCCGAAAAGAACTATCCTGTACATAAGTTAGGTTCCTAGCTTTGAAGTGGGCTATGTGACCAATTCCATGAGTACTTGTATGGGGCTAAAATACTGTAAAACTGCAATAATCCTTTGACCTATGTGCAGACCTCAGCTAAGTTGGATGCCACTGGCCATAGGTGGCTTTCTGCATTATCTACATATGACTATGCTCTCGAATACCGAGCAGGTCTGAACCACATAGATGCTGATGCTCTCTCCGGAGGCCTGTTCCCCAGAATGATTGGGTCCGATTGGCAGAACCTGACATTCGGGCACTCTGCCGAAGTTTGACAGGGAGGAACAATGTCCACGGACGCAGTGGACTGCATGGTGGATTGCTTGGGAGCCTCTGAGAATTGCATACCTGCTGCTTATTGCCACTTTTCTGCAATAGACATTGGTGCACTGCCTCAGCTGGACAATGACAGTATTCGGCGGGCTCAATCCCACGATCCCATGATCAAAGCAGCTTTAGAAGCCCTCTATGCAGGAAAAGATGTGTCCAAATCGCTCCACTGATTTGAGAACTGCACTGTTATACAAAGAAGGTCCTAAGTTGAAACTGATCAATAAACTGTTATACAGAGAACAGTAGACAGAGGGGACAAGTAGACAAACAACAACTAGTGCTGCCCACTGCCTTTCGGGACTCAGTACTGAGGTCCTTGCACAACCACATGGGGCACCTTGGTATAGACAGAACACTTGACTTGGTGAGATCCAGATTCTATTGGCCTAAGATGGGGCTGATGTGGAGCAACACATTCGAACTTGTAGTCGCTGCTTACAGAGAAAGCTTTGCCCCAGAGGCTGCCCTTGTTAACATCACCACCAGTGCACCCATGGAGCTGGTCTGTATTGATTTTCTGAGTTTGGAGTCAGATCAAAGAAATATCAGTAATGTGCTGGTGGTCACTGACCATTTCACGAGATATGCCCAAGCTTTCCCACCAAAGACCAGAAAGCATCCACTGTGGCCAAAGTACTTGTAGAAAACTTTTTGTTCACTATGGGGCTCCACAAAGAATCCATTCTGATCAGGGAGAGACTTTGAGAGTCGTCTGATCAAAGAGATGCTTTCTCTGTGGGGAGTCGAAGTCCAGAACCACTCCTTACCACCCAGGGGACCCACAGCCTGAGCGTTTCAACCGCACTTTGCTAGATATGCTAGGCACCTGCACCCAAGGACAAGCCTAGATGGAGCCAACAAATTAGCACCCTGGTACATGCTTATAACTGCACCAAAAGTGATGCCACTGGATTCTCCCCTACACGCTGATGTTTGGAAGAAGCTCGACTACCAGTAGATGTGTGTTTTGGGGTCTCTCCTGATGGGGTTCAAGCTGACAACTATTTACAGTATGTGCAAAGTTAAAGGCCCAGCTAACTCATGCGTACCAACTGGCTCAAACCATGGCTGCCAAAAGAAATCTGGCCAACAAAGAAAGGTATGATAAAAGGTGAAAGCACAGGAACTCCAGGAGGGAGATCGGTATTGCTAAGAAATCTGGGACTGCATGGCAAGCACAAGATTGCTGACAGATGGCACCATCTCCTCACATTGTAGTGGGCAAACTAGATGATCTGCCAGTGTACAAAGTAAGGCCTGAGAATAATTCAAAGATGTAAAAACAATGCATAGAAATCATTTACTGCCCATTGGACAAATCTTAATTGAGTCTGAGCCAAGAAGATGCCCCCTCTGGACCAGTGACTAGAGCTGCTGCTAAGAAAACATCAAGAAAGTCTGCACCTACAGAAGCAAAGTTAAAGTGTTCCCTCCACAAGTCCCAGTTGAGCATGACTGTCAGTCCATATCGGAAGAAAGTGAGAGTGACTTTAGTACTATCCTTCTTACGAACTGAGTCAATTGTTTCGGGCAATCCCTAGTCAATACTGGAGATGAAGCTGGGCCTTCTGGACTGTCTAAGCCCCCAGCTTCATCCCTGGAGCAATGCTCCCAGAAGGTGAAGTGCAAGCATCAGATCAGATGAAATGGAATCATTGTGCATGGTTGAACTGTTTGAGCTTTCAGGGAGGAAAATGATAGATTGGGGCAGACTGGTGATACACCCAAACAAGAAGAGTATTTTGAGTGCCCTGACAGTCCACTGCCAGTGTCCGAAAGCTCTCCATCGAGCCAAATGTTGTGGACTCAGAAACTGTAACTCCTGGAGCTGAAAGTGCCCCAAGTTCTAGCCTCTCTACCCCCATGGAGACTCCCTGACAAGTGAGGACAATGCTGAAAATGAGGCTCAGAGTGCAGAGACTATAACAGTTCCCCTAGAAAGACTGGTCGAGCTGTAAAGCCTGTGGTGCACCTCGTTATGATTCACTTGGGAGGCCTGTGGACTTGCCTCTCAATGTTGTCCATAAAGGGTGTATGTGTCCCGGCTCATTGCCCAAACTGAGCATCAGTGCTAACTCAAGTTACTTGTGTTGCCCTCTAAGTATGGTGCCCTTGCCCCATCCAGCCCCAAGGTAACTGATAGGGAAGGGCCCCTCTCTTCAGGTTTCATGTACAAGAGGTAATAACATGAGTTATGGTACAATGTGTATGTAATACTGTGTAAAGTGACGTACTGCAATGTTTCAGAAATGTGTTCTTGGTAAAATGATATATTGACTGATGATTACATATGCGACCTAATGCAAATGTATGGTTGCAGTTGAAACTTATGGGGTACCTTGTGTGGACGTCAAACTTTCCCAACCAGGAAGGTGTAACCCCCTGCAAATGGGGGTTCCCAAAAGACTTCCAGGAGCTTGCTTGAATGCTCCAAGCCTGAATGGTGTTTGGCATTTAAGCCATTTATCAGTGAGTGTTTTAGAACCTCTGGTACTGTCTCTTTAAGAGCTGTCTGCTTGCAGACATAATTAGCTGTATGGGGACTGTGTGTTTCTTTGATTGAGTACCACTCAAGCTGCTGCCAATTCACTTCATTTTGCAGTCACTAGGGTGCAAAGGGAACCTATCTGAAAGATGTAACTGTTTGCCAGAAATCATTTACAGTAATAATGAAATTACAGTTTGTCTAACCTGATTTCTTTTGCAGTCAGAACAGTGTCTGCCTAGTTCCCATTCTGGTTTTGAACTGCTGAACTGGACCAATCAGTGTGGGGTAAGCTAGCTCTAAAATGGTGCCTTGGACGAATCAGAACTTGGACTCATAATCTGAGCCAGCCACAAGAGGATTGTATGGGCAGTGACTCTGGGAGATGTAGTTTAGACTTCAGTGCCTTTTTGGACCAACAGCAGCAGTCTATTGTGATGACAGCCAATCCAGTCAAGAACTGGGAGGAACTCAAAGGAAGTGCCAGTTTTGTCGGTTGGAGTTTCAGTTGAGCTTTGGCAGTGAAGAAGGAAGGAGCCCTGTGCTTTTTCAGTGTGCCGTTTAGTCAAAACGTGTAAGGCCCAGAGTTCCGGTCTGCAGCTTGTGTAACAGCTTGTTAGGACTGAATCCGTCCTGTGAAAAGAATCAAAGGATCTCTGAAGAGTAGAAACCAGGCTCACCCTGTAGAAGACTGGAAGAATTGCTGAAAATTGCACTCGGTCTGTCAGGAACTGAATCTGCTGTGTGTTCTCCCGGTATTGTGCAGTAATTGCGATCGGGATACAGATGCAGCCTGCCTGGTATAGTCGTTCTTTTATGGATGTGTGAAGAGGTTTGTGTACCTCAAGTGAGCCCTGCTGACATTGAAGGACCCTATCTTATTTGGAGGTCGTGAGTACTAATTCAGGGTCGCTCCCTGTTGAATTGCCACATTAAATCCAAATGGAATTACTGTACTGCTGACTGTTTAATTCTCCTTTCTCTGTGTGAAAGGGCCCCTACCAGCTGCCACGGTTTGGACTAGCCACTAGGGCTTGGGTACCCAGGGACAGTAACTGATAGGGATAGGCCTGTGCACAGAGCCATAGGTAGATTATTAGAGTGATAAGCTAATTAACCTGATTTCCCTGTCCTTGTTATATCCCCTAAATAAATCAGAGCTGCTTGTTTCAGCAAAGTTATACTGCCTGAGGTATTTGTCTATGTTAAAGTACTGTACTGTGATTGTTGCACTGTATCATATTTCACAGGAGGTCCCAGTGCCGGAACCAGACCTGGGGTAAGTGTATACTGTGAAAGTAATTCTGATATATTGTGTGGGCCACTAGTGGGAAGAAAGGGGGGTTGCAGTGTCCCAGAGGGCTGTGACCAAGTTAGTTTAACTATTGCAAACCCTGACCTCTGGGTGGAGGCACCCGCCATTGGATCCAGGCCCCTCAACCTGTTAGTGGCAAATCAGGCAGGGGTAGTAGCCCCTGGGATAGCGCCATCTAGGGGTTACATTAGTATGTAAGTTATGTACATAGAAGAGTTCCAAACAGAGGCTGTAATCAGTTTTGGGTACGAAGGGTTTCATCTCAACCTCAGACTGACCTATAAGGAACATTTGGGTCATTTGACAGTAAATTAAAAAAGAAACGTGGACTTCTTTACAGACTCGGGGGACGAACTGCTGAGACCCCCTCAAAGGGGAACTGCAGTCAGACTTTACAAATAAACAAGTTATATAGAGTGTTTTCATTTGTGGGTGAGGTCTCAGTGTGTCCTTTCCATTGTTTACTGTTAGGAATTTATTTAAATGTTCCTACTAGGATTATGGCCCCTGCTGATCTCCATATTTGAATTTGTTGTTACTTTTCTAGTTCTTGTAATGCCTTCGGTCCCATGCAGTTTCGCTCACTTCCTTTATCTGACAAAGGAATGACTAGATCCAGAATACTTTGCAATTAAATTTGTCACTTCTCTGCTGAGTGTGTGTATATTTCATTCCTCCTCATGAGACCCCTCTTCTTCTCCACCAGACTGTTGGTGCTGCTGCAGAGTGCTCACCACCACTGTAAGTCTTCTTATCACTGAAAGTATCAAGTTAACCAGGTGAAGGAGTTGCCCTGTAGGTATTTTGAGAGATAATTATACTGTTTGTGTCTGCTCTGTGTACATTTCCCATTATTCCCTTGTAAGAATTAAATCTGTTGGACTGTGCAAGCCACCATATTCCATCTATAGTATGTACCACTAGATCAGGGTGGGCGGGATGCAACAGGTGGGGGAAAAATATACCCACTAATTGACACAGGCCTTTTCAGTGCAGCAGAGCCAGAGGTGCTATGCAACATCGTTTTTTTTAACTGAGTGCACCTTTTCCATGAAAGAGCACCTTTTCTGGTGCTCACTGTGGCACCCTGGAATCACCGTTATGCCCTTCTAAGTTGCAGGCTGCATTAGAAAACATTTTTAATTATTTGGCTTTGGGGTGGAAGAGATAATATTTTGGCTGCGTGGAGTTGAAACCCTGATCCCTTCCACTTCCCAATTTGGAGACACTCTCCCGTGCTCTCACATTTTGTTATGAAGTAGTCAGGACAATGCAGGTGTGCACTCCATTGACTTGAATAGGGCTTCTTTTTCAGTCATGGTTTTCAAAATTCTAATTGTCCAATTTGCACAAATTAAGGCCTCCACCTAACTAAGCATACCCTTCTTAGTTGAACAGTGGCCTTGAGTTGTACAAATCAGGCATTTAGAATGTTGAAAACCGAGACTGAAAATCTATTCAGAATCAATGATATACCGCTAACTCTCACGATGACTGCATCACAAAATGTGAGAACGCAGTAGTGAGTCTCCAAATAGGGAAGTTGAAGAGATCAAGCTGTCTGCTCCAAAAGCCAAAATATAATCCCTTCCACTCCTAAAGCCAGCTACTTTCAACATTTTTCTAATGCAGCATGCAACTCAGAGAGGCATAAAGGTGATTCTGTGACTTGGGGGGGATTTGAGAAAGAGCATGAAAGGTGCTATTTAACATCTGTTTATATTACATTATAAAATGGGTAGGCTAAATGCAACAATATGATTGGCTAGTTACCCATGCATGAAATATATTCCATGCATGGGTAAAAAAGGGACTGGCAGTAAAAAGGCCAATATCCATAAGCCATGGAACGTTGGCATTTTTACTGTCTGCCATCTTTATATTTGCCAAGCAGGACAAAAAGCTACCGTACTTGGATTATTGCAACAAAAAGCGAGACGTAGTGTAAAAAAAAAGAAAGAAACCAACAAGCCGTTTAAATGTTCCTTATGCAAATGCTGCTTTTTTTTTTTTTATACATTCCATAATGTTTCTCATCAAACGCTCGCCAACTGATCGGGGAAACTCTGGTACCTCTCACTCATGCTTCACAGGTTAAAATGAACGTCCCCGATAATGGTTTTAAAAAAATCTACTGACTTTTAGATTTGTGCCATGGTTTCGCCAACCGATCGAGTAACCTCTGTTGCAACTCACTCTCCCACTTCACAGGCTGTTTGACAGTCCCAGATGACGATTTAAAAAACAATCTACTGACTTGTCCTGTGGTCTTATTTGTTGCAGTCCCGTTGCCATTTAGCATGCTTCTGCTGGTAAAGGAGTGGAGGGTTGGGTGGGCAGCAGGAGGGAAAGACACGAGCAATGCTGAGGAGTTAATAAAAAAAAAACAAAAAAAAAACACTTTCCATGAGCTGCCCATTGGTTCCTCATTTTACCTGTACAGTGCAGATAATTGAAGAGCGACATGTAGTCACGATGGAGGAACTGGGGAAAAACAGGACGCTTGATCAAGTGAAGCAGGCAAAGAAATTAAGGTAGAAAATAAAAAAAAAAGAAAACTGCTTAGTAAGTAACAGACCCACTAGTAAAAAAAAAATAAAATAATAAAGTGTGTGTGTGTGGGGTGAACTTTTTCAGAAGTATGGATGCCACAGAAGGACAGAAATGCCTAGTGGCAAAATACAATAGCATCATCAGGTAGCAGGCGGAAGGACTATTTTATCTCAAATTATCACAAAGATTTCTGTTTTTAGATATTTAAATATAGTTTTTTAGGGTGAGAAAAATATTTTTTAAAATGTAGCCCATTTTATAAGCGCAATAAGACACTCCAGGTGTGTGCATGGAACATATTTTACCACACACCAGGGGCTAAAGGCACTTGGCCAAGGCCTTGTGCCTTATTACGCCCCTGGCCGTGTGGTAAAATATGTTCCATGCACACCCTGTCATGTCTTATTGCTTACATTTTAATTCTGGATCTTTATATTAGATTGGATTAGATTAGATAATTACCAGGTTAAGGCAACTGGCACCACAGCACATTTTTCAGGTTTGAACCAGAGGCTATCTGAAATCTGAAAACAGCTGTATTCAGATTTGCCTGATCTAACCTGGCCAGGTCCATTAGAACCAGAAAAGCTGATTGCTACATCCCTAGTCATCACTTCTTTGATTAAAATTCAGATTACTTCTATAGCCAAAAAAATAATGTTATCTAAACATTTAGTATCACTTGGGAGCATGTGAGTCAGAAAATGTAAGTTTTACTGCTATGAGTATCAAAATCTTGGACAGGGATGTTTATTAACCATTATGAACTGGAGATCGTAAATAGAGAAAGCTGATTGGCTGAGAGGTTTTTGAAGACGCGATGATATCGGGCTACATCATCACGGCTTAAAAAAAGCTCCGGCCACCAGCCTTCTTACACTAAACGCAATGTTTCCCATTTCCCACAGTTCACAGTCACCCATTATTGAAAACAAAACATGAAACTTTGACAACTATCTCCCCTCCACAATTTACCCACAGTACCTGCTCTCCACAGGAAAAAGAAAACTCTCGCTCTCCTTCAGAGCGCCATGTACTGCAGTACAGAAACAACAGCTCCTCACGCACTGCCACTAATCCTGTCTCCTGCTGATGGAAAGAAACTGCTGCTGAGTACCACGCTAACACCATCTCAACCCACCCGCTCCACTCGCAGACTACGCAATGACAGATTCCAGTCACTTGTAGCAAGTGCCAGCTCCTCCGGTTTATTCAGCAAACGGCTGCTCCCCTTCACTTTATGCCACGGCTCAACCGCTACTACTTTTAGCTGCATTTACTGGCACTCAGTTTGTAAGGAGGGTGCTCCAGAACAGCGCTCTGATGTTTAACCAGCATATTTTACATTTTTCAGACCACCAGCTCTTGCTAGACTTACCAGATTACTCCTTCCTTCTTTCCAAAGCCCTGAAATCCAAAATAAACTCAGCGATTGGGGGAAGGAGACTAACTGTGTGGAAAAGTACACAACAATGGATGGTACCAAACAGCAGCACAACATGCTGATAGGTAGCAACAAATGGAAACAGCACCACCTACTGCCCAAAACATGACATACATTAACTTTTTTTTAAATGTCTACCTACATTCATATAAAAACAGTATTAAAATATTTTAAAACTTTATTTTTTTACATTAAATGCATAAAGTATCAATTGATGCAGTTCATAATAGCAATAAGGCACTCCAGGGTGTGGTATATCATGGGATATCGTCACTTCTTGGATGATTGGATGCACTCGGCCTGCAGCCTCATGCCCAACCACCCGAGGCGTGACGATATCCCATGATATACCACACCCTGTCGTGCCTTATTGCTTAATTATGAACTGGCGATCATAAATGGAGAAAGCTGATTGGCTGAGAGGTTTTTGAAGTCATGATGATATCGGGCTACATCATCAATGGCTTCAAAAAAGTTCCGGCCACCAGCCTTCTTACACTAAGCGCAATGTTTCCCATCTCCCACAGTTCGCATTCACCCACTATTGAAAACAAAAAACAAAATGTAACAACTATCTCCCCTCCACAATGTACCCACAGTACCTGGTCTCCACAGGAAAAAGAAAACTCTCGCTCTCCTTCAGAGCGCCATGTACTGCAGTACAGAAACAACAGCTCCTCATGCGCTGCCACTAACCCTGTCTCCTGCAGATGGAGAGAAACCACTGCTGACTACCACGCTAACACCACCTCAACCCACCCGCTCCTCTCACAGACTACGGAATGACAGATTCCAGTCGCTTGTAGCAAGTGCCAGCTCCTCCGGTTTATTCAGCGAACAGCTGCTCCCCTTCACTTTTACCCACGGCTCAAACACTACTACTTTTAGCTGCATTTACTGACACTCAGTTTGTAAGGAGGGTGCTCCAGAACAGCGCTCCAATGTTTAACCAGCATATTTTACATTTTGCAGACCACCAGCTCTTGTTAGACTTACCAGATTACTCCTTCCTTCTTTCCAAAGCCCTGAAATCCAAAATAAACTCAGCGATTGGGGGAGGGAGACTAACTGTGTGGAACAGCACACAACAATGGATGGTACCAAACAGCAGCACACCATGCTGATAGGTAGCAACAAATGAAAACAGCACCCCCTACTGCCCAAAACATGACATACACAAACTTTTTTTTAAAATGTCTTCCTACACTCATATAAAACAGTATTAAAATATTTTAAAACTTTATTTTTTTACATTAAATGCATAAAATGTCAATTGATCCAGTTCAAAATAGCAATAAGGCACTTCTGGGTGTGGTATATCATGGGATATGGTCACTTCTCGGACGGTTGGATGCACTTGGCCTGCGGCCTCATGCTCAACCACCCGAGGCATGACGATATCCCATGATATACCATACCCTGTCATCTCTTATTGCTTAATTATACATTGGTGCTTCAAAATCAAGAGATCTGAGTGGCTGACTGGCATCTTTACAGTGTTGTAAAGTTCAGCATTACCATTGCAAAAAGTGCCAGTCAGTCGCATCTCAGTAACTTCAAAAAAAATTTTAAAATCATTCCGAGTTGCCATCTTATTTTCCTCGCTAAACGTTGCTATACCAATTGACACTCTACTTCTCCAAGCACAACAAAAAAAAGTTGAGCGGCGTGTGCCCACAACTAACACTGCAGAGCAGCAACCCTAACTGCCGACAGAAAGAGCGACACGAAGAGGCTGAATTACCAGCACCATTATCATACCACCATTGTATCTCCCAAACCGCTCAAACCCTCCCTGAAAACCATCAGCAGGTACATGACAACTACATTCCTGATCTCTCACTCCACTTCCACTTGCGCCATTCCCCCGGTCTGTCACTCCATTGCCACTTCATTCCTGGTCTGTTGTCTAGCTGAACTCCTGCTGCCACCTTGCGAATACTTTAAATAAAAAAAAAGTAAATGGAAAAAAGGAAGTGGAAAAGAAATTCTCCTGAGGTACACAGTTACTTTCTCCTTCCTGAACAGTTGAACCCGGAAGCACACAGTCTCCGGTGGCACCTGTTATCGCTTTCAGCAGTGACACTCACTTATCTGTCCCATGCTGTCTCTTTAAAAAAAAAAAAAAAAAAGTAGCCCACAACTGCAGTCCTCTCTTCGACGGCAAAAGAAAAAAACACCCAAACAAAACAGCACTTCTCTATTTCGTTGTATTATGATGAACAGGAAACTATTTTTTATGATGGAATGACAAATCTTATAAAAATCATTAAAACTGGAAAAAAATCTATTTTTTTTCATCTTTGATCCAAAAAAATGAAGGGGAACATTGTATAATCACAATAAACCACTCCAGGGTGTGGTTGATACTGGGATTACCTACGCCTACGGTTTGGCTACCCAGCTCATGACCTTGATTGAATCCATTTGGTATGCGGTAAACCCAGCATCACCTACTCCTCGTCGCAGTTTATTGCTTAAATATACAGTATGTTGCAATAGCTCAGATCAGCTGACCAGGATTTTAGACCAGGATCCCTGCCTTGGTTCTCTAAATTGGCAGTAACAATCTACTGAATAAACCCTCCCCCCACCATGTTCCTTATCTTCTCAGAGCAGAATATTAATATAATGCTTTCAGAAGTACTAAAGGTTTCAAACAGTAATCTGCTATAGACTGGGCCCATTTAATTTCTGCATAACTGTTCTACCTCAGCAGGGGGTGCTCTGTTTATTTGATTACCACAGAAACCTCTGCCTCCAGGCCTCAAAACACATGCATATTGATTAAGACTACCAATAATTCTGTATACAACATGAGGTTGGGGAATGCCTGCAGGTAAATTTGTGACAGACTTTGATATTTATAATATTTATAATCTAAGAACATTTCATTATACTTTCTGTAGGAGCAAGGACGCAGGCTCAGCAAACAGCTGACAATAAAACTATATATTTAATCAAACAATTGATTAAACCTTTATTGGTTCAGCTATAATAACAATAAGAAATGCCTGTGCAATATTATTTTAGTTTGTAATTCTGTATTTAGTAGTAAATTACACAAAAAATCTGTACAAATTATTTGACACACTTAATAGACCAAATTTTAATGTGCCAAATATTCCTTGTTTGTTTGCAAATTATTAAGATTTTCAGTGAACTGAGTAGCAAAGAGAAGAAAACATGCTTTCCCCATGCACTTAATTTAAGCACGGTTCTGTGGAGTTAAACAAAATAATCTTATTCTACCTTTCTGATCCAACCTGTCCCAGCCCGTCAGAACCAGAAAAGCTGAGCTGTACATCCCTAGTAATTATTTCTTCGCTTAAAGTTGAGATTATTCCTATAGACAAAAATAAAGTTATCTAAAAGTCTAGTATCCCCTGGGAGCATATGAGTCAGGAAATTAGTTTTAATGCTATTATGTCAAAAACTTGGACATGTATGTTTATTAACCTCTACAGGCTGCAACAGCTCAGATCAGTTGCTTTTTAGAGCAGGTTCACTGCCTCTGTTCTTTAAATTGGCAGCAACATTCTATTGAACAAAGCTTTTTTCCCCCCAAGTTTCCTTACCTTCTCAGAGTAGAATATTAATATAATGATTTTAGAAGTGCTAAAGGTTTCAAACAGTAATCTGCTTTAGACAGGGCCCCATTTCATTTCTGCATAACTGTTCTACTCCAGCAGAGGGTGCTCTGTTTATTTGATCACCACAGAAACCTCTGCCTTTAGGCCTCAAAAGACAAGCATGTTGATTAAGACTGCCAATATCTCTGTTTACAACAGGGGCTTGGGGACTGCCTGAGGGTAAATTTATGACAGACTCTGAAATTCATAATATAAGAAAACTTTCGTAATACTTGTTGGACTAAGGATACTAACCCAGTAAATGTCTGACATTAAAATGGTATATTTAATCAAACAATTGATTAAACCTTTATTGATGCAGCTACAATAATAATAAGAAACACTTGTGCAATATAATTTTAGTTTATAACGCTGTATTTATAGTAAAATTACATGAAAGAATCTTACACTTTATTTAACTAAAGCCCTGTTAAGTGTTATAACAGGTTAAATTTTAATGTATAGAATATTCCTTTTTTCTTTCTGAACAAATCATTAAGGTTTTCAGTGAACTGAGCAGCAAAGAGAAGAAAAACATTTTTTCTCATGCCCCTGACTTAAATACTGTTCTATGGTGACATTAAATATTGGCAGTAGTCAATGTTGTGGCTCAGAAGGAAAATAAAGAGGGAAAAATTAAGCAACGATACACTGTTCCAAATATGTACTGTGCTGTATACAGTAGCCTACTGAAACATAGGGGAAAGATTTGTGGTCAGAGCAGGCCATGACAGCAAGCACGACCTAGACACAGCTCACTGAAATTGATTTCCTCCGGGTCCAGATGCTGCATTGTGGAACCCCAAGAGGCTCCTGTACATGGCTGTAGATGATCATGGGGTATAAATGTTTGGAGCCCTTAGAGTGCATTTGTTGTTTCACAAATATCATTTTGTGCCACTGAGGCAATCTGAGTTTTAATTTCTGTCTTGTAACTTTTTTGCTCCTGTAGTTTTTTCTACCCCTTCCCCTTACTAACCCAACAAAACATTATCCTGGTTTAATCTCCATCATGTTGCATCTGTCAGAATAATTGAAATAGGCTGAGTAGTGCACTGGTGTGCAATAGCTTCTGCACATTTTCCCAGAGCTGAGAGGATTTCAGCAATTGTTTTGCACTGAGTTGTGTGTTGTCAATTTTTTTTAGATGCCCTCACAAATGTCACTATGTAAATGCAAATAGTATGGCACTGTTAAAGCAATTTCTGATGAAAAATGATTAGTTAGCATTCAGACAAACATATGTGGATAGCCAGTGGCAACTGCACATATATTACTGTAACCCCTAGGTGGCGCTATCACAAGGGCTACTACCCCTGCCTGTTTGACTACGGGCAGGTTGAGGGGCCTAGGTCCTATGGCGTGTACCTCCACCCAGAGGTCAGGGTTTGTAGCGGTTAGACTAGCTTGATCACAGCCCTCTGGGACACTGAGACCCCTTTTTATTCCCTCTATTGGCTCACACAGTACACCGGAGTTACAGCCCCTATGCCCTACGTATACACACTGTTCCTTCATATAGATACCAATTACCCTCGAGGCTGATTCTGCAGCATGTCTCTGAGGACCACCTGTAAAGTAAGGCTAAACAACATACACAGCAAAACACAATACTGTTTCCATAAGTACCAACACCACAGACAGTATATAGTATAACAACAACAAATCTGATTTATTTAGGGGACAGTAGCACAGGAGGGGGAAATCAGGTTAATTGGTGGCATTAAATCACAGTACTGTGCACACATACAGGGTCTGAAAAGTCACATTTTGGGTACCCAGGTTGGGGGGGGGGCTAGCCAGGTCCATTGCCCGGGGCTGGCTGGCAGGTGCAGATGGATAGGGTCCTGTAGAAGAAAATATGTGCACAACCCCCAATTGTAATCTGAAGGCGAATGGCTCAGTCCATAAAGCAGTGAAACAAGAATTAGATGACACACTTGTGATTGAAAACAGGCTGCAGAGGAATACCCTGACTTGTACTCACAATACCCAAGCTGAAAACTGGATGATGGATGTTCTTCTGGATTGCCTGAACAACAAGGCATGGAGACAAAGACCCTTGTGACTGGACCCCACTGCAGTTAATAGTAAACAGATTTAGTCCGAGACAAGCTGGGGTTTGCTTCCAGCTTCAACACACAGCACAGGGGATTGGAAACAGCAGTTCCCCACAAGCACTATGCTCATTCATATGTAAAAGGAAGGTACTATACCAGACAGGCTGCTGCTTGATCCCGATCGCAATTACTGCAAAATACCCGGGAGCACACACAGCAGCTTCAGTTCCTGATAGACCAAGTGTGATTCAGCAATTTCTCCAGTCTTCTACAGGGTGAGTCTGGTTTCCACACTTCTAGTGCTTCTTTCTCCTCACAACTCGTATTCAGTCCAAACTGGCACTCACAAAGGCTGCAGACTGAAACTCAGGGCCTCACACGTGCTTCCCACACGAAACTATATACCGCAGAAGCACAGAGCTCCTTCTCTATTCACAGTCACCACTGATCTAATCTTTCCAGTCACAGAGCAGGGCATTTCCTTTAGCTCCACACCATTCTGTTGGCTGGTTTGGCTGTTACTCATAATAAGAATCCCTCTGTTGGTAGAAAAAAGGCGTCAAAGTTAAAACTACATTTCCCAGATTCACTGCCTATACAATCCCCTTGTGGCTGGCTCAAAATTGAGAGTCCAAGCTCCGATTCGTCCACAGGCTCAATTTTCAGGTCTCCCTATCATCCTGATTGGTCCAAGTCAGATATTCAGAACCAAATTGAAAGAGCTACACTGAAACAGTTCATGCTAAAAGGAAGACAGGTTAGACAAACTACATTTTCTCAGTCACTCTAAATGATTTCTGGCAAACAGTTATATCTTTCAACAAGGCACCCTCTGCACATGTAGCAACGGCAGAAACAGAGAGAATTGACAGCAGCTTAGGTGGGACTCGAGCATTAAATACACAGTCCCCCCATACAAACGAATTAAGTCTGCAAGCAGACAGCTCTTAAAGAGACAGTACGTGGAGGCTCAAATAGAACTCACTTGGAACCACATTTAAACAGCTTAAACGCTGAACACCGCCCAGACTTGGAGCATTCAGGCAAGCTCCTGGAAGACTTTTGGGAACCCCCATTTGCAGGGGGGTTACAACACAATATTTCTGGAAGCTAATTAAAGAGTAATAGATTGTTCAATAAAGTAAGATAACTTCCTTAATTAAGCACTATGGTATAACCAGAGGTTGAATTAACAGTTGGTTAATCATCCCCCTGTGCCTTGGACCACATGCCCCTAGGGGGTGGTTAATTGTAAAGGCAACCCCTGCTCACACTTTAATTGCAATTATAACAAGCATTTGTCAGTGCTGAATGTTAATTGCGTTGGTCTGTTGAGCTCGCTTACTGCCCCTCCGTCACTCGCTCATTCTGTTTCTCCCGGTGCTGCAGGCTGCTCTTTTGTACTGGGCTCTTGCCTGCGTTGGAACCTTTTTCTGCTAACAAAGAAATCCGCACCTGTCCCAACAAATCTCCGTTGAGGTGGTTCACTCCCCCTCTCTCACTCACTCATTCTGTTTCTCCTGGCACTGCAGGCTGCCCTTTTGTACTGGGCTCTTGCCTTTGTTGGCGTCTTTTTCTGCCCACAAAGAAATCTACAGCAGTCCCGACACAGGTCTGTTGAGCTTGCTCACTCCCCTTCTCTCTTTCTCTCTCTCTCACTCACTCATTCTGTTTCTCCCGCTGCTGCAGGCTGCCCTTTTGTACTGGGCACCTGAGTGCATTGCTACCATTTTCTGCCCACAAAGAAATCTGCAGCAGTCCCAACAGAGCTCCGTTGAGCTCACTCACTCCCCCTCTCTCACTCTTTCTGTGTCTTCCAGCGCTGCAGGCTGCCCTTTTGTACTGGGCTCCTGGCTGCATTTGTGGCTTTTTCTGCCCACAAAGACATCTGCAGCAGTTCCGACCCAGCTCCACTGAGCTTGCTCACTCCCCCTCTTTCACTCGCTCATTGTGTTTCTCCCAGTGCTAGAGGCTGCCCTTTTGTACTGGACTCTTGCGTGCATTGGCACCTTTTTCTGCCCACAAAGAAATCCACAGCTGTCCTGACAGAGCTCCAGTGAGGTCACTCACTTCCCCTGTCTCACTCACACATTCTGTTTTTTCCTGGTGCTGCAGGATGACTTTTGTACTGGGCTCCTGCTTCTGTTGGCAACTTTTTCTGCCCGCAAAGAAATTTGCAGCAGTCCTGTCAGAGCTCTGTTGACCTCGCTCACTCCCCCTCTCTCACTCGCTTGTTCCGTTTCTGCTGGCACTGCTGGCTGCTGTTTTGTACTGGGATCCTGCCTGCATTGCCACCCTTTTCTGCCCACAAAGAAATCCGCAGCAGTCATGACAGAGCTCTGTTGAGCTCTCTCACTCCACCTCTCACATTCGCTCGTTCTGTTTCTCCCACCACTGCAGGCTGCCCTTTTGTGCTGGGCCCCTGCTTGCATTGCTGCCTTTTTCTGCCCACAAAGAAATCGCAGCAGTCCCAACAGAGTTCTGTTGAGCTCACTTACTCCCCCTCCCTCATTCACTCGTTCTGTGTCTCCCAGAACTGCAGGCTGCCCTTTTGTACTGTGCTTCTCCCTGCATTGTTGCCTTTTCCTGCCCACACAAAAATCTGCAGCAGTCCTGACAGAGCTCAGTTGTGCTCGGTCACTCCCCCTCTCTCAATCGCTTGATCCTAATCTGTCCTAAACATTGATTTTCAACAGTGACTGCAGTATTCTGCACGAGAAGCGAGAAAACACATTTCGGCCAGGATGTGAAAAATGACAGCTGTACTGTTCATAAGGAGATGTGAAAAAATGCCAGTGTTGAAAATCTGGCGTGAAAATATAACTAATTTGTGAAGTTACAAGGGTGCGTGGAAACTGCACAATGCACGCACGTAACATAGTCATTTTATGGAGTTTCATCACAAAATTTTCAACATAGGCATTTTAGGACCTCTGCTCATGAACAGTGTCAGTGTGATTTTCTTAATGTGTCCCGAACACTGATTTTCCACAGCGACCGGTCTATTGTGTGCTGGAAGAGCAAAAACACATTTCAGTCAGGATGTGAAAAATGACAGCTAAACTGTTCATAAGGAGGTGTGGAAAAATGGCAATGTTGAAAATCTGGAGTGAAAATATTGGAAAGTTGCAAAGGTATGAGTGTGTGTGGAAACTGCACAATGCACGCTCGTAACACACTTATTTTATGGACTTTTGTCACCAAATTTTCAACATAGGCATTTTAGGACCTCTGCTAGTGAACAGTGTCACTGTCATTTTCATAATGTGTCCCAAACATAGATTTCCCACAGCAACTGTGCTATTCTGCGTCAGAACTGCAAAAACACATTTCAGCCAGGATATTAAAATATGACAGCTATACTGTTCATAAGGAGATACAGAACAATGGCAATGTTGAAAATGTGGAGTGAAAATATTGCAAATTTGCAAAGTTACGAGCGTGCATAGCAACTGCAGAACACACACTCGTAAAACAGTCATTTCTCGAATTTTTTCCACCAAATTTGCAACATAGACTTTTGGAGAGCCCACCTCATGAACACTGGCACTGTCATTTCGATACTCAGTCCCAAAAGGTGCTTCCTCACAGTGACCGTGAAATCACCTTTCAGGACAGATTAATGCCATGACAGTGGTTGAATTCATGAGGAGGGGTCCAAAAACCCCATGTTGAAAATTTGGTGCCAAAATTCCAAAAAATGCCTGAGATACGCACCAAAGTTTAAAAATCTCTATTTATGCATTATACAGTTTACCGGTATTTCTTTAGTTCGCGGTCGGCTTTGAAGAGTTCAGATGTGTTCCCAGTCCACCAAAGATCATCACACCAGACTCCTCAGGTAAGTATAGGGTAAGGGAGGGTGTGGGGAGGCAGAGTGCGCAGTGGGTGTTCGCGGGTTGTGGGAGGGGGCAGGGAGACTGCGAGGGACCATTTTCTTTTCTGTACAGGTAAAAAACAAAAAAAAATTTGCAGGACTTTTTTTTCTTTAGAGGGGCATGTGGCACACTGGCGTGGGCTCCCAGCATGCCAACATAGTGTTTTTTTGGGGGGCAGCTGTAGCCAACAGGGGATTGGGCACCCCCATCAGCACAAAAGGAGGGGCACAAGAGCCAATGGGGATTGGTAACCCCCTTGGCACAAATCTAGTGGTTTATTGTGGGGGGGGGACGTTATGCCAACAGGGAGTAGACTCCTCCATGGGCAAATCAAACTGGGAGGGTACATAAGCCAATGGGAAGTGGGCTCCCCTGGCAACTTAAACTCAGGTGGGACTGAAGCCCACGGGCATTGGGGCCCCTTGCGGCAAACAAAAACTGTTCTGGGGGGACGCACACTGCTGAGGGGGATTGGGCACCCCCTTGGCAGTGGGGGTTAATTAATATTGTTTGTGAACATGGCAGCAAAACAAACAATATTACACTTGGCAGCATTCTGCCCAGTAATAATGGGTCATCCTCATTGCAGTGGGATGCTGAGGCAACCCCAGATTGCAACAGCTGAAATGTTTCAAGATGGTGGCAGGCTGGCTGAACTAGTGTCAGCAGCATGCCACAGCTTTGGGAAAAGTGGTCCAAGCCTTTAAAGGCTGTGGGGGCATTGGCCACAACAGGCAGCAAGCCGCTGCCATGTTTACAAACAATATTACACTTGGCAGCATTCCGCCCAGTAATAATGGGTCGCTCCTCATTGCAGTGGAATGCTGAGGCAGCCCCTGATTGCAATGGCTGAAATGTTTCAAGGTGGTGGCAGGCTGGGTGAACTAGAGTCAGCAGCATGCCATGGCTTTGGGAAAGTGGTCCAAGCCTTTAAAACCTGTGGGGGCATTGGCCACAACAGTGCCGCTCCTCCACAACCTGCTTCTGGCAAGCTGCCGCAATATGTTTCTTTTGCATGCGCGCAATCAACATAAAAATGTATACCAAATAAAAACTGTACCTTGTGAGCTGCTGTTTTTTTTGTTTGTTTTGTGGAGTCAGCATAGCATTTTAGTGTAAAATAGTCCATTTGTCATTTTTCTTGTGGTGCCATCTGTGTGTTTCACTTGTTCTTTGTTGTACATGCCAGTCACATGGATAATCATACAAACGCACCTGTGAACACAGTCAGTGTTTGATGCATGTGTGAACGTGCTCAGTTTGAGTGTGGAGCATTGTTTGTAATATAAGATGCTGATGGCAGAAAGAGGCTCTGTGGCTCATCTATTCTGCCCCAGTTCTACCTACAGATGGATGTGATGCACAGGTGTGCCCAACCACAATTTATGTGATTTGCTTTAGTGATACAGTAGAAACATAGGATTTGAAGGGCAGATAAGGACTGCTTGGCACATTCGGTCTGCCAATTTATCCCTACCTACATGATTCCACAGACTTTACCAGATCTGCAGCTCTTTCTCCCTTCCTCCTTCCATTCCACTGTGGTTCCCTTGTACTTATACTATGCATTCTTGAATCCTGCCATTGTTTTCACCCCAGTACCTCTGCTGGAGGGCTGCTCCAGGAATCTTCCATTCTTTCTGTGAAGAAGTACTTCCTCACAGCTCTCCTGAAACAGCTGGGGTCTGGCCGTGGTTGTCTGAACCTTCTTTGCTGAGCAGTTGGGGAAATATTTTAGTTGCTGGATAAGTTTTAAATTCTTTTTCAGTTTGTAGACTTTAGGGCAGGAGTGCTAACTTGTTTAATAGTGTTGTGTGGTGTGAGGGATCCATAGTGGAAGCTGGATATTCATTTATCTTTTCTACAGGCATTGTGAGCAGCTTTCTGGAAGTTTCTGTCCTTCTCAGCCAGGAGCAATGTACAGTTTATTGGGTCTTAAATACTAGGGCTTCTCATGCAGCAGTACTGCAGAAACAGTTGGGGTCTGGCAGAGGTTGTGTGAACCTTCTTTTGCTGAGCAGTTGGGGCAAGGATTTTAGTTGCTGGATAAGGTTAAATTCTTTGTCAGTCTGTGGACTTTAGAGTAGGAATGCTGACTTGTTTAATAGTGTTGTGTGGAATTGGGGATCCATAGTGGAAGCTGGATATTCATTTTTCATTTCTTTTCTATAGGCATTGTGAGCAGCTTTCTGAAAGTTTCTGTCCTTCTCAGCCAGGATCAATTTACAGCTCACTGGGACTTAAATACCAGGGCTTCTCACATAGCCATACTGCAGAAACAGTTGGGGTCTGGCAGAGGTTGTCTGAACCTTCTTCTGCTGTGCAGTTGGGGAAAAGATTTTAGTTGCTGGATAAGCTTTAAATTCTTTTTCAGTTTGTGGAATTTAGGGCAGGATTGCTGACATGTTTAATACAGTGTTTGTGTGTGTGGGGGACCTTTCTCCAGAGGAGGTTGCAGTGTTTGGAGGTGCAGTGAGGGGAAGGCACAGGGCTGATACGCTCTCATGAAAGTCGGGTGTGGGCCCTAATCCCAACCCCTCACCCTCCCTCCCCATTCCCCATAGCACAGCTCATTTATAGAAGAACACCTGTCCTGCAATTGGAGGAAGGGGCTTCAGGTGCAGCTCATGTAGTTCTATCCACTAATGCAGCCACGAGGCAGGGAAAAAGCATAGGTAGGTCTCAGATAGGAGTACAGCATCCACAATGAATTGCTGATTAGTGTGATAGTTGGATATTGTGGAGGGCCTTCAACTGGAATATATCATGTAAAATTTCTGTTAGAGGCTGGGCTAGCATCGGTTAATTCTACTTGTTGTAGGGATAGTTAGTATGGAGAGGCTGTATAGGTAGTGTGACCCATGGGTAGGATTGTTGGGTGCAATGGTTGTGGGACAGCAATGAGGATGAATATATTGTGGAGGCTGGGAGGGTGCCCAATATGCCACAGGCTAAGGAGGCTTGAGGAAGAGGTTCAATGGCTTGGCAGGGGGCTGGGGATGTTGAGGGATGAGGGGAGGATTGTGGTAGTAGGAGGCTGACATCTGAGAGTATTATGGGGCACCATAGGGAAGGAACAGTGGGTCAAGGAAGGGGAGAGGGGGAAAACTGGATAGTAAGCCAGCTGATGAAGGGTGGACTCTAGTAGGACCTAGAAAAAGAGGAGCAGCAGTATGCAGGAGGAAGGAGAAAGCACATAGTAAGGCAAATTGTATAGGAAACATGTTTACTTTACTAGCAACACATGGGAAACAGGATGCAGGAGGCGATTGCACAAGGGATAGCACTCACAAAGAAGAGGGAGTGAGGGGCATTACTAGCGGAGAGATTGAGCATGGTGCGGTAGAGGCAGGGATAATACTTGGAGAGGTGAGGAGGGGGAAGGAGGTTGGCAGTCAAACAGGAGGAGGGGGGAAGGGTCTTAATTTGGAGGGACAGAGGGGAAGACACTGGGGCATATGGTAAAAACACAGTCTTGAGTGGCTCCAAAAATGAGAACCTGGGTGGGTGAGGGTGGCGATGGGCACAAGGAAAGAGGAGGGGTGTGTACTGGTGTTGGGGACTCCATACTCAAGGGGATCAGATGGGGCAGGAAGGGGGACAGGCACAGTCAGATATGGGTGGAGTCTAAGGCAGACATGGCAGGACAGGCAATCCTAAGGTGCGTAAAGAGGGGTTGGAGGAAACCACACATTGTGGTACATGTGGGGACAAAAGACCTAGCAGGGGAAACAGTGGAGGTAACAAGGGAGAGGACTGAGGATGTGGGAAGGTTGTGTGAAGAGACTAGAGAGTTTGTGGCCTTCTCCGAAGTGCTCCCAGTACCCTGCACAAGCACAGTGAGAAAGGAAAGGATTAGAGAGTTGAACACATGGTTGGTAGAATGGTGTCGAACTAAGGGCTATGAGGTTGTGGGCAGCTGGGGCAGTACCTGGGATAATAACAACCTGTTTGCAAGGGATAGGCTGCACCTGAGTGAGGAGGGGAGGGAGGTATTAAAGCAAGGACTGGAGAGGTATATTGCGACAAGGGTGGATTTATACTAGGTTGGGGGGTGGCAAGTGGGCAGCAGGTAGGCAGGTATCCAATAGAGTGGAGGCACAGCCTACCACCCAGGCTAGCAGGGAAGGACTCGGTGCAGCCATAAAATGAGAGAGTAGAAGGGAGGAGATGGAGGCTAGTGAAGGGAAGGGGGCGTTATGGAGGGTGGTCTCATTGAATGCAAGATGCCTAGGAAACAAATCTGCCGAGCTACAGGCACTCTTAGCAGTGCGGAGGGTAGATATTGCAGCTGTCACAGAAATGTGGGCAACTGAGCAGCAGGACTGGGATCTGCAATCCCAGAATACAAAATAAACAGGAAGGACCGTAAGGAGGGAGGGGTGGGTTGGCAGTCTATGCGAGGGACGGGATCAAATGCACAAGGGATGAGGGAGAAGAAAGGAGAACAGAGGCAATCTGGCTGCAGCTCCTAGATTCACGGGTAGGAAATTGAGGTTTGGGGTGGTATACAGGCCACTGTTCCAGTCTGAGGAGCTTGGCAGGGAGTTAGCGGGACAAATCAAAAAGGTATGTAGAAAAGGGAAGGTGGTTATCGTGAGGGATTTCAACTTGCCAGGGGTTGAATGGAGCATTCTGGTCACCTCCAATGCTAGGGAGCAAGTGCTCCTGGATATGATCCAGGAGGGTCTCCTGACATAGTTAGTTACTCTACCTTTTAGGCTAAAGAACACTTTAGGTCTGGTATTGTTGAATGGGGAGGCAGTGAGGGAAATAAAGGTAGAGGACCCACTAGCTGACAGCAATCACCAAATGGTGTGGCTTAATATCATGATGTGCAGGGAGCCAGAGAAATCAGTTACTTGGATGGTAAACTTCAGGGGGGTGGACTTTGGGAGGATGTAGAAGAAGAAGAAGAATCAGCATTTATGTAGCGCTTTTCATACACAGTGTATCCCAAAGTGCTTTACAAGCAATGCTAGACTGGTAGTGAAGTGACTGAATGTGTAGTGGTACCCACACACAGCCTGGATAATTGCATGAACTGGTTTATGGGTAGGGGAATGCTGTCCAGGACACCGGGTATGTCCCCTACTCTTTGCAGTGAGTGCCCTGGGTTCTTTTACTTCCACCTGCATACCCACCAGGACAACACCAGGATGGGTAGAAGGGACCTCAGTTTAACATCTCATCCGAAGGATGGCACATCCCAGCAGTACAGCACCCCCCCCAATACTGCACTTGGATGCCAGCGTTTTAGGTGCAAGTTCAATCCCGGTGTGGGACGAGAACCCACAACCTTCTGATCCAGAGGTGGATGTGCTACCAACTGAGCCATGCTGTCACCTGCAGGAAGTACTGGATGCAGGAAGTACTGAAAGAGAAACCGGAGGGCATAAGGCAGGAGGGACCTACACAAGCTAGAGGAGTGGTCAGAGAGGTGGCAGCTGGGGTTCAATGCAAAGCAGTGTAAGGTTATGCACTCTGGGGTGAAGAACCCAAGGAGAGAATACTGGCTGGGGTGGGGGGTTAAGCTGGGGATCACTTTGGAGGAGAAGGGCCTGGGGTAATGATAACAGGGACCATGAACAACACTGCCCAGTGCATGAGAGCAACTGCAGAAGTGAACAAAATGCTGGGGTGCATAGTGAGGGTTTTTTCGTTCAGGCGAAGAGAGGTGATCGTGCCCCTCTACAGGTCACTGGTAAGACGGCACTTAGAGTATTGTGTGCAGTTTTGGAGGCCATACCTAAAGCATGATATCAGGCTACTGGAGGGGGTGCAGAGGAGGGCAACAAAGATGATATGTGGAATGGAGAGGAGAGACTATAACAGCAGGCTGGGAGACCTGAATATGTACAGCCTGGAGATAGAAAGGACAGGGGGACATGATAGAGACATTCAAGTATCTGAGGGGAATCAATAAGGATGGGGAAGATGGGGTCTTTAAGTTAAGGAAGGGGAGGTTCACCGGGGGAATGGGCTAAGAGTAGAAGGGGGAAGATATAGGAAGGAAATGAGGAAACTGTATGTCACAGAGAGGGTGGTAGCAAAATGGAATGCCCTACCAGAATGGATGGCATCATGTAAATCTGTGAACAGCTTCAAATGGGCATGGGACAGGGAACAGGGAAGAGTGAGGGTGGGGGTGGGGGGAGGCAGTGGGATGGCAAAGGGGAGTGGGGTGGGGAAGCTGCAAACTAGGGGTGTTGGCTGCACACTCGAGCAGACTTAGATAGACTGTGTGGTCTGTTTGTGCTGGTATTCGTATGTTCATATGTTCGTATGAATCTACCCCCTCCAGCTTCATAGCATGTCCCCTTGTTCTTGAACACCTTTTCTTCTGAAAAATACTCCCCACCTTAACCTTATTTACCCCTGTGAGTTTCTTAAACATCTCTATCATACCTCCTCTCTCCCTCTTCTGTTCTATGATGTACATATTGAGATCCTTTAGACTCTCTCCTCGTAGGGCTTTTGATGCAGGCCCTATACCATTTCAGTTGCCTTCCTCTAGACCACCTCCACTCTGTCTCTGTCCTTCTAGAGTGGTGGTCTTCAGAAAATAACACAGTACTCTAGGAGGGGTCTTACTAGTGATCTATATAGAGGGAGCACCATCTCCCTCTTTCTGCTGGTGATACCCCTCCTTATCCACCCCAGCATCCCACTCGTCCTCTCTACTTCCTTGTTGCACTGCCTGGCAACCTTTAGGTCTTCTTATATGCTTACCCCATTTCTCTTTCCTGCTTGGTGGTCGCAAGTACCACTCCACCCATGTTGTACTCCGTTCCTGGGTTTCTATGCTCCAAATGCATTTTTTTGCATTAAAACCCAGCTGCCATACCCTTGACCACTCATCTAGTTTTCCTCAGATCTCGGCTTATCCCTCTGCACCCCCCCACCTGGAGTGTCTACCTTATTGCAGATTTTGGTGTCATCTGCAAAGAGGCAGACCTTCCCTTCCAGCTCCTCCACAATGTCACTTATAAAGATATTAAAGAGGACTGGTCCCAGCACAGATCCCTGAGGCACCCAGCTGGTCACCCTCCCTTCCCTGAAATGAACTCTGTTTACCACCACCCTCTGTTACCTATCCCCTAATCGATTTCTTATCCAGTTTACCATCTTTGGACCCACTCCTAAGCTAAGGTTGGTTTGACAAGACTTCTCTGAAACAAACCCATGCTGCCTCATATCCTGGAGGCACTGTCCTCCAGGTACAACACCAGTCTTTCCTTTAGTATCATTTCCATGAGTTTGCACACTGTGGAGGTGAGACTTACCAGATGATAATTACCCAATTCATCCCTTGGCCCTCTTTTGTGTAATGGTACTACATGTGCCATCTTCAGTCCAGTGGCACACATCCCGACTCCAGTGAGGTGCTGTACAGATCCACCAGCGGCTCCGCTCCGCCAACACCTCTGCCATCTCCCTCAGCACCCTGGGGTGGATACCATCTGGCCCCGGTGCCTTGTCCACTTTCAGTGCCCTCAGTCCCTCTAGGACTCTACTTGCCTCTATTCTTCCATCTGTCACCTCCTCTACCCCTGTCCCCACCATCCCAGCCCATGCTGGTAGCGGTCACCACCTTTTCTTCCGTGAACACTGAGCAAAAGTATTCATTCGGTGCTTCTGCCTGCTCTGACCCCTTTTATGTCCACTCTCCACCCCTTTTTATCCTTACTATTGTCTCCTTGCACTTCCTTTTCTCCCTGATGTATCTGAAAAAGTCTCCCCCCCCCATTAATTCCCTGTGCTAATCTCAGCTCCCTCTGGGCCTTGGCTTCTCTCACTTTTCTGGTCAACTCCCTGGACCATCTTGTATATTCCTCCCTGTCCACTTCCTCACTGTCCTCCTAAACTTCTGGTGCACCACTCGTTTTGTCCCCACCACCTCCACAACCTCGCTGTTCAACCAACATGGTTTTCTTGCTCTGCTCCTCTTACTCTGTGCCTTGGTGCAGGCTTCTGTTGCATCTGTAACCCCCCTGTTTGATAATATCTCATTTCTGCTCCATGTCCATACCCAGCTTGCATACTAGTCTCCTATGTGGAACGGTGTTGAACACCTTACTGAAATCTAGATAGGCCACATCAACCATTCCACCCTGACCTAGCTCCTTGGTCACCAATCCAAATAAATCTATCAGATTCATTTGACATGACCCCCATGAAATCATGCTGCCATGTGTCTCATAACCTACTACATTCAAAATATTCCTGATCTAGCTTTGGTCACTGATCCAAAGAAATCTATCAGATTCATTTGACATGACCTCCCCCCTGTGAAATCATACTGCGTTGGGTCTTGTAGTCCACTGCATTCAAGACATTCCACAATTCTTTCCTTCAGCAGTGATTCCATTAACTTTCCCACCACCAATGCCAGGCTGGCTAGCTTATAATTGCCAGCCTCCTGCCTGCTAACACTTTGGGTAGTGGGACTACATCCACCCTCCACCAGTCCTCTGGAACCACTCCTGTTTCCAGTGAGCTCTTAAATAGAACTGTCAGAGGTTCAGCCAGTATTTTCCTGAGCTCCCTCAATACCCTTGGATGCACCCCATATGGTGCCATTGCTTTGCCCACCTTCAGAGCTCTCACCTCCAAAAAGGACTAGAATCCATCTCCCTCCCTCCAGTCCTCCTGTTACTTTTTTCTGGTCGTTCCCCTTCTCCTTCCACTACGAACACTGAACAAAAGTATTTATTCAGGATGCTTGCCTTTTCCTGGTCCCCCTTCTCTTGTTAACCTTACAATCCCACCCTTGTTCTTCCCCCTTTCACTTACCTGCCTAAAAAATGTTTTGTTTCCTGCAGTGAGTTGTGCAGATACCAACACCACAGCTGTGCATCTCCAATAAACAGAATATAAAACACAAATCTTGTAAAACATGAACATAAATTTGTTTTTTTGTTTTATATTCACAAATGTATAAATGGTAGCATTAGTGGCAACTGTGGCTCATTTGATGTTTGGAGACTGCTTCCCCAAGACCAGCAGCAGTAAACGGAAGCAGATTTGAAAATTGCTGGAAGTTTAAAAAAATGTTTATTTTTTCAAATATGTGGCATTTGTATTACAGTAAAATCGTAGTGTTATGAACAATGGCAATGCTAGCTCTTTTGAAGTGAGAAGACAGCAGCCAAGGGTGTTGGAACACTGCAAAATGTGGAGGAGATGAAGTCTGAAAGGCACCTAGGGCTTGTAATGGAGGTCTGAATTTTGAAAATGCAGTTAATGCTTGGAAGGCACATCTGAGACACATAAGAGTTTCTCTGGTAGTGCCAGCAAGATTGGATGTGGTTATGCAGGGCTACGTAGAGAGATTGAAACAAGGCAGGCAGTTTTTTTTCTAAATGGCACAGTCTGGATTATATGTTAGTTTAAGAGTAGTTCTAACAGGACTGGGAGATGACCATGAAACACCACTTTGAAAATTTTGGAAATGCAACATAGGCTCATAACTTTGTTAAGTTTTTACAATTTTTACACCAAATTTCCAACGTGGCCTTCTTATGGCCCCACCTCATAAACAAGGGCAGAGAGAATGTTCAACTCCTGCCCAAAAGGTGATTTTTCGCAGGGACCATGAAATCACCTTTCGGGATGTAAAAAAACATTTTGGTCAGGATTTGAAAATTGACAGCTGCTGCATTCATGAGGTGCTGGAAGGATATAGCTGTTGTAAATTTGGGGTAAAATTATTGAAAATGATCAAAGTTATGAGGCTACATTCACAAAATCCAATGTAAGTTTATAACTTTGTTGTTTTTTAATATTTTTACTCCAAATTTTCAACATACCCTTCTTATGACCCTGCCTCATGAACAAGGGCAAAGTAAATTGTTAATTCCTGCCCAAAAGGTGATTTCACATGGGGATCGTGAAAAATTACCTTTTGGCACAGATTTGCCTAATTACAGTGACATTGTTCATGAGGTGGTGTCCCCAAGAAGGCATGTTGAAAATTTGGGCCATAAATATGCAAAAATGCCCAATTTATGCATCTAAGTTCAAAACCCCATTGAAATACATTGAATGACATACCTGTTTCTTCAGTTCACAGTCCAGCTTTGAAGAGTGAAGACGTGTCTGTGGTTCAGAGAGGATTATGGTGTTAGACCCCCATGGGTAAGTAAGGGCTTGGGGAGAGTTGGGGGGTACTGTGTGGGAGGGTGGAATGGGGGTCAGAAATGGTGCAAAAGACATCAATGGACTGTTATCTTGTTACAGGTTACAACAAAACAAATGAAAAAACAGGACTGAGATGCCAATCCCAAAGAATGAAACTAATTATTCTGAAGTAAAACAGTTGATCCCAACAACCCAGTTTTACAAAAGGTATATCACACAGCACCCCACATTATTTACGTAGATAAAAGAGGAATATGTATAAAACACGTCCTCTTGAACTGAGATAACTGATTATTAAGATCTTGCATATTTATTAAGTTCTGTCAGTGAACAGTTTTAACTGCACAAATAAAGTCATAAAGAAACACTTTAATGAAAAACCTTGCATGCCATTTTTCAGATTGGAACATGCTGGGCAAAATAAAATTGTTTTTATTGGTGCTTCTAACCTGTTTAAAAAGGATGTCCTGATAAAAGGAAACGTCATTTGTAGCAGCCTGCACTTTTTACAGATAGTTAAAATGTAAATTGTTTGATGTATGAGTAGATGTTATCTAATTAGGGCATTAGAAATTTAATATTTCCAGCAGGCAGATCATATAATTAATGCCAATTAACCACTCAGATTCTCCATCATTAATTTTTATTCTCTCAAATGTACTTTGGCAGGGACTCCTTATCCAGAGCAATGGATTTCACTGGATGTAAGCGCACACTTGGTCTTTGGAGTAAATTATAACACCAGTAGTGTGACTAACCTTCTCTTCTTTATCTGTCCTCTTTTCGTACATAACAAATAAAAAGTCATAAGTACTGTTGCCCCATCCCACTTCTTTGTCTGATCCCATTATTCCAGTGGAGCTTGCAGTGAACAGGAGAAGAGTCGGGTATGTAAAACAGTCCTGTAAGAGCTCTCCTTTCTGCCAGGAGGTTTAGGTTTCGCTAAATCAACAGCCCAAGTGCACATTCTTTATTTTCTTTATTTGCATGTCAAGGACTATACTGCATAGCTGCAGAGACTGTTATGACAAATAAGGGTCTTGTTTAAAATAATTTTTGTTTAGGCAGCTCACACCTCTCAGCTTTACTATGCTTCATGACATAAACACACAGCTTTTGTAAGCTCCTCTGCCGACTTCCTGTGGCTACTCTCAGCTTTGAACCATGTCCTCTCTCAACACATATCTTTCCTCTCAGCTGATTCTCACATACTTGTTACTTACTTTACACCACAGTATTTAAATGTTTCATTTTATAAAAGGGCAGGCAACTGTTCAAATAAAAATTGGGAAAGTACAGTATGATAAGGGAATCTTTTTATTAGGACAGAGTTGTCATTGCAAAACAAAGAACCATGCATACAGTACTTTTTACAAAACAAAGCAGCATGTGTTTGGAGTGGGGTGGGTGCGCTGCCAGCCAAGGACTATCCCGTCAATTCAGAAACAGCAGAGAGACAGAGTTGCCATTGCAACAAAAAGAACTGTGCATGTCAGGTACTGGAAGGGGGGGGGATGAGGATTGTTGTACTGGGGGATTGGGCACCCCCCAGTGCCACTGTTATGTTTCTTGGGGAAGGGGAGCGGGGTGGTGGGTGCTGAGAGGGAGGGCTGGGTGAGATGTTATGTTTTTCAGCAGTCACAGACCACTGAAAGTGTGCGAGCATGGAGTGTTCTGAGGCGTAGGTGATTTTTGTTGACACAACATGTTGTTGGTTCACAAGGAATGTGGGAATGCTTTTTGTCAAGGCAACAGATCCACAGGGCTTATAGGTTCATAGACAGGTTCATAGAGACATTACAAGTCCGGAGGTCCAAGACCTATTATTGACTTGCCATGGATCAGTGGTATCTTCGGGTATATTCCTCTCCCATATATATGTCTAGTGATTTTTAAACATTTCCATAGTACCACTGTTCACAACTGATGCTGGTTCTGACAAAACCATATTCCCCTCTTTTCAGTTCTATAGTTCTCTCCCCTCAATCTAAGTCCATGAGATCTGATATTCCTAGAATTGGTGTTCAGTGATAGTCCTGTGCTTTCCCACAGTAGTTCATCTTTAAGGACAGTATAGGCAAAACACAAGTCACCCTTTACTCTTCTATACTCAAGAGAGAACATTTCCAACTCCTTCAGTCTCTCACCATAGGTCCTCTGTCTTACATGTTTTATTCTCTTTGTTGTCCTTCTCTGTACCCTCTCCACCAGCTTTTTATTTCCTTTTGTCTAAGGGGCACAAAAGGGCACACACTATTTCAAGTGTAGCCTAAGCAAGGCCGAGTACAGTGGAGCAATCACTCTAACATCTCTACTGTTTATATTTTTAAATATATAGCCTATTAATCTATTGCATTTCGTAACCATCTCATTGATGTGTAAATCAAAAGATACCTTATTAGTAATAGTTAAACCTAGGTCTTTTTCAGAGGTTGGTGCCTGAATTATATGCCCATTTAGTGTATATTTGCCCAAGATATTGTTATGATCTAAATTAATCACTTTACATTTATCATGGTTAAAATTCAATGTATGTTTTTGGGCCCACTGTTCCAAGACAGTTAATTGCTTTTTGTAATTCTCTGATAGCATGATGATTGTTTACTATGGCACCTATTTTCGCATCATCAACATTTTTTTTTTTTTTTTTAGTCTTTTGGTAACCAGGTAAGGCCCACTAGGCACAAGTGCCTATTTTCAGGGGTGACCTGGGAGCACTAGGCGGTTAAGTGACTTGCTCAGAGTCACACAGTATGCAAGTTGAGGTTGTGAGAATCAAACTCGGGTCTAGTCTGATGGATTTTCCAAGCTCATTCACACCTCATTCCTCAAACCTCTAGGCTATACTGCACACCCATGTACCACTAGATGTTTTCATGGTTTAAATATATAGGTTATAGAGGGTGGGTCCCAGAACGGATCCTAGCAGTACTCCATTCGTGATCCTTGCCCATTCAGAGAAATTTCCCCTGGTGCAAACATGCTGACATCTATCAGTTAACCATGATTTAACCTGTGATGTTATATTAGGCTGTAGATTTAATTCTGACAAGGTATCTATTAATTCCTTGTGTGGGATGGCATCAAAGGCTCTAGAATAGTCCAGGTACACAACATCCACCACTAATCCCATATTGATTTGCTTACTGTCCAGCTTAAAGAACTGTAATAAGTTTGTTAGGTGTTAGGTGTGATCTGCCTTTGCAGAAACCATACTGGATGATGTCAGCCAACCCAATTGATTTAATGTGTTTTTCAATTATATTTCTAACAGTCTGTTCCAGTATCTTACCAAGGACAGGCACGAGACTGATTGGCCAATAGTTACTCATGCTGTGCTTATCCCTTTTTTTAAAAAAATAGGTGTAACACTAGCCTCCCTCCAATCTTTAATGACTTCCCTTCATTTAAAGATTTGTTAAATAACACTATGACTGGGCCAGATAGTTCCTTAGCTAATTCTCTCAACCACCTCAGATATATTCCATCTGGCCCAGCAGACTTATAAACCTTCACATTCTGTAAATTAGATGGTACAGTATATCCTGTTTTTGTATTCTTATCCCTATGTCAGTTGTTGTTCCCACTTCATAATATATAACTCCATTCTCACTGAGTTGAAAGACACTAACAAAGAAGTTGTTGAACTTGGATGCCATTTCCTGTTCAGTATGAACTGTATTTTCCCCATCTTTTAGAGGCCCTACCATTTTGTTTCCTGACCTTAGGCTACCTACAAAATTGCAAAATGCATAATTGTTTTTTAGTTTCATTAACTGTTACTGCCATGTGTAATTCTGCTTCTGATTTTGCTTTTCTGATTAAGTTTTTATTTTTGTTTGCCAATCTTTTGTAACTGTTATGGTCAGTCTGATTTCACTTATATTTCACATAAACTTTTTTCTTTCTTTGTATACTTCTCTTGATGTTAACATTAAAGCATTCGGGCACCCTTCTAGTTTTATTGTACTTGAGAATCTCAGATACATGATTAGAGATAAAATGATGTAATTTATTTTTGAGTATAAATCAAAAATAAATAAAGGACAATCGAACTGCGGTAATGGTTGGATCTCCAGTTGGTTTTGTACTTTGTAATTAATTTTAAAATTTTAAAATAGTTGACTTTGTTTTGGTTAGCTGTTTGATAACTCTGTGTTAGCTAGGGTTCTTTGAACTAATGTTGGTATCTTCTGTTACCGTTTGATTCCCAGGAACCAGAGACTCTCTTAGCTGGCTGCCATTTATTTCCTTATATTTTGGCTACTTAACCGATTCATTTAATTTATTTTACAAGTGGTTTAGTATTTGTTAATTGAATGTGCTACAGAAAATGGAGCATTTTCACTTTCTGTTTCTGGCTGTACTCATTTTAATTAAATGGTTCTTGATCTGGAGTTTTTCTTTGCCCAAGAGCCATTTTAACCATTTGGACTTCATATTGCTACATTTTTGGGAATCTCTTTTTTATTATTCAGAGTTCTGTCATATTGGCATGTCAGAGGCACATAGTGGACCTTCAAAACATTTTTTTTTATTTGTTTTCAGCTCCTGGCAAGGGCAGACTGCCCTAAACTTGACTTAAAGTGTCTAGATCCATAGTACAGCTTTGTCAGATGTAAGTTTAGGGTACAAAATTAAAAAGAAGCATGCCTTCTCAGTCTACCTGTGTGTCACCTACAAATAATAAAACAGGCTCTGAGGGTGTTCCCAACAATGGTGGAAAGCACATATCAGAAGGGCCCATCTCCTCATGCATGGCAGCAAACCATATCAAAGGTGACAAGAAAAAAGATAAAGCTGCCCAGTCATCAGATAGGCTTGGTAATGGTTCATATGGGGTGTCCAAAAAGAGGAAACCTGAATCCAGTGATGGCAAAAATAAAAGAACCTCAGAGCAGGCATTAGAAATGGTATCTGCTTAAGAGAAATTTAAAGAAAATAATCTCACTGCCGCTCCTGCTGCACAAAGAAAGGAACAGGCAGACGGCACAGATAAAATGCCCTCATCAGAGGACATATAAAAATGTGTCTGTTTTGCCAGCTGGTCCAGGCCATAGGAAATTTGAATAAGATACTTGCCACCACTCCTCCTGATATTCAGGCTTTAACCTATCTGCCTGAAGAGTAGTGGTCAGTGAAGTATGCTAAAAATTCTCTGCACATAGTATTTTGCATAGAACCCAAATTTCGCTTACTACTCAGTAAAGCGAAGCAAATAACTACACATCTCGAAGTAACGCAAAGTTCCCATACAGGCGAACACATCCTAGACTTGCTACTGACAGAAACTGATGCGTGGCTGCACCCCATGTCCCTAAAAGTCAGCTTCATTGCTAGTGATAATGGATCAAATATTGTGAAATGTATCAGCAAAGGTGACTTTGTGCAGGTTCCATGTATGTCCCACTGTTTAAATCTGGTGGTACAGGAGTTTCTGCAGCACCCTGAAATAAAACATTTGCTGACTGTTGCACACTGCGTCTGTGCCCAAGTTGCACTTTGAACACTGATTTCCTGCCTATTTAACTGCCTCCCTGAATCACGTGACCTGCAGACATGAAGAAACAGTCAGGCATGTGATCAGTGACCTGTTTTTTAATGACTTTGTTTTATCATACTGTAACTCAAAGTGGACAATGCAAAGTAAGGTGAAGTTAGGTGAATTTCAAGTTTTTAGTGGACAGTTTGCGTAGTGCTATGCAAATTCGAAGTAGACCACTTCGGGTTCACTTCACCTGTGAATTAAAACTTTGCTGCTTCTCTACTGTAGAAGAGAGGAAGAAGAAGAATATTATGTACAGATGGAGGAAGGTGACCCCATGGAATTGGAGGGTGCACCTGAGCAAGATGTTTAACTTCCCCCAAGGCATAATGAGGACTACTCTTCTATTTCCTCATTTGTCGGACAAATGGTTGATACCCTCAACATCCCCCACCAGAAACAGAGGAGGATGAAGAAGATGCTGATTTATGGACATGTTGGGAGTAGTTCCACCAAGAATGATGTAACTTCCCATACATAAACCTCTCAAGAAAGTCATATTAAAAATTGTGGCTGCTCCAACTGGAGCTGCAACCATTAATGAAGAAAATAAGGGGAAATATCAGGTGGCCAAGAAGGGTGTGGAATACCTGTATTCCCATCCTAATCATCATGGGGTAGTCCAGGCCGTTGCTTGTGAGAGAGCAAAAATTACTCTATCTTCACAGTCCCCTGAAAAGTACTCTTAAAAGGTTGGATGCTATGGCTAAAAAGGTGTATGCAACAGCTTCTCTGCTTATCAGGCAGGCAGCTTATTCAGCACATATAGCACAGCACCAGAAAGCCCTTTGGAACACAATTCTGGCACTGGCAGAAATAACAGATGATGATTTTGCACAAGAGCAGATTGCCACAGCAAGATCAGCCCTGGAGTCCACAGAATATAATTTCCACACAGTGGTGGACACTAATGATTCTGCTCCTAGCATTTTAGCTTATGCAGTGTCCTTGAGAAGATTTCCCTGGCTCAGGACTACCATCCTCTCCTAGTATACTCAATACAAGGCTGTGGATTTCTCCTTTGAGGGAAATTCATTATTTGGTGACAAAACAGAGGCCTACATTTTAAAAATAAAACGAGAAGGAAAAAGCCTCTATCTCCTACAGGTCCTACAGAAGGGGAGGCAGGGTCAGGAGACACTTACCAAGAGTCTGTGTCTTATATGACCCCTTATTAGTACCAACCACAAAGAGGTTACTAGGGGAAGGGGGGAAATGGGTTTCCAGGTGTAATGCTGCTGCTCCAGCACCTAAGCTCCAGACAAAACAAACCCCCGGACAATTTATTTTTTTAAATTAAATATACTTTATTTAATTTTTGAGCAACAATAGTAACAACAACAAAAAACAAAGAAAAAACACCACCATAAAATCATACAATACTATGTACTGGTGCACATTGAGAAAAACTCAAACTAAACAACAATACAAAACAGACCCCTGAGGGAAGCGAGTTATAGCTAGAAGCAATGAAGATGCATACAACTCCCCAACCCCAACCCCACATGCTCCCACAGCTCAGCTCTGCTGGTAATATAGGAAAAAGGAAAAAAGCAGCTAAGAAAAAAAGAAGATCCCCCCAAAAAAGAGGCTTGACAAAACAAATACTTATACCAATTGAGACACAAATTACTGGGGTCAGATCGAAAGAAGGGTAAAAAGAGACTCCCACCAAGATGCGAAAGTCTGAGGACAATTTTTACGATAGGCAATATGCTTCTCTAACATAAGAGCATACATAATTTCACTGTGCCATTCTTTCAAAGATGGGGTTGAATTGTCTAGCCAATGTCGAAGCCCCCTGATAATGTCACCCAGGTCACCCAACCATTGCCAGTGGGAGGAAGACTGGTACACTACATCCAGTAATTGACAAACGTTACCACTGACAAGTGGGTACAGGAAGTAGTGAGCTGGGGTTTGTGTCTGCATTTTAAACACTTTCCAAACCTGCAGAAACAGAGATGTGTTCCAGCTCACTCTCCCACAGAAGGAAGTCTGTCAGAACTGGAAGTAAAAGAACTGGTAATATCAAAAGGAGTAGAGAAAGTTCCTGCCTCCCATTGGGGCAGGAGCCTATTCTCAAGACATTTTCTGACCCACAAGAAAAATGGGAAGTGGTGACCAATTTTAGATCTCAGAATTCTGAACAAGCATTTGAAAAAAGAAAAGTTCAAGATGGTCACACTAAGGACAGTGATACCATCATTGCAGAAAAGTCTGGGATCCCTGGATCTGAAAGATGCCTATTTTCATATCCCAGTCTGACAGTCGAACAGAAAATTCCTCAGACTCAAGCTGGGGAACTGCCAATACCAGTTCACAGTGCTCCCATTTGCTCTCACCTCATCTCCAAGGGTTTTTACAGTGCTTGGCTGTGGTGGCAGCATACTATATCTGAGAAAACAAGGTGTGACGGTTTTCCCCTACCTGGACGACTGGTTAGTCTCAGGGAAAACAAAGCAAGAGGCATTGTGCTCAGTTCAGGTGGTAAAAAGCACCTTGGAGAACCTGAGATTCTTGATAAACTGGCAGAAGTCCCAGCTACAGCCTGTTCAAGATCTGAACTTCATAGTAGCAGAGATAAATATTCTGTCGGGAAAAGCTTTCCTCCTGCAGGCTACAGTTACATCTTTGATAGCAACAGCAGTCTTTCACAGCAGGTCATTCAAGGTCTGCAAGAGGCTTCCTGCAGTTACTAGGGCACATGGCTACATCCACAGCTGTGGTTCCATGGGCCAGGTTCCAAATGAGAAAATGAAAGATATCAAGTGCCACTTAAAATCCATTCTTACCAGTAGTGCCATATGGTGTCAGAACCATCCATTGGTTACTTGGTTACTTGGTAGATGTAGACAGAAGAAGGCATACAGTAGCCCATCGTGTCTGTCTTCCACACCTTGTGGACTTACAGTGCATTTTTTTTATAGAATCCCAGATATTTGTCAATTTGGCATTTATATTGTTGGAACTCCTTTATTTCAACTATATGTTGTAGGAGTTTATTCCATAAATGAGGGCCCCTAATGATGAAACAGTTTTGTCTCTTAAATGTATCGATTCTTTGGATATCCAGCTGTCTGTTATGAGATCAAAGATATTAGATCTAACTTGTAGGACAAAGCCATATTAGGTGAAAAGATCTGGATTTTGCATTATGTTAAACATATGGAGTAAGTCACCCTTATGTCTCTGCTGTTCCAGGGTCATTAGGTTTAATTTTTTTATTCTATCATCGTAAGATTTATTTTCAAGGCCACCAACTAATTTGGTGTCTGGTCTTTGAACCCTTTCAATAAGACTGATGTCCTGTTTCTGAATAGGAGAAAATAACTGTGGTGTATAATCAACGTGAGGTCTTGCGCACGACTTGTATAAGCACATTAATGTATGCTCATCCCTGGGTATGAATTATTTTTTTATAATATTAATGACTTTATTAGCGGTGTTAGTGATTTTTTTTTTTTTTATGACTATGCATGTTGAGTGAATTATCAATCCAAATACCCAGATCTTTTTCATTTTCTGCTGTAGGTAATATGTGATTCAGTATGGTTTATGATTTTAGAGGATTGTGACATCCTAGATGTATGACGGAGAACTTGTCCAAGTTGAGGTACATTTTATTTTTATTTACCCACTGCTATATTACTATCAGGTCATTTACCATTATCAAATATTTTCCTTCAGAATCAATTTCACATGAGATTTTAGTGTCATCTGCAAATATGGTACAGGGATTATGCAGACCAATGCTGAAATCAGATATGAAACAGTTGAATAAGAAGGGGCCCATAACTTATCCTTGAGGGACCCCACTAGTAAATGAACCTATATTAGATAGTAAACCTGAAATTCATGCCCTCTGAGTCCTAGCCTGCAACCGAGCCATGAAACCAGTTGCAGAGATGAATACTGTATCCCATAGATCTTATTTGTTGTAACAGGATGGGATGTGGGATGATATCAAAGGCCTTTTTGTAGTCTAAATAGACCACATCGGTGGGTATCCCTTTGTCTAGAATTTTACTAACCATTTCATAAAAACTTATCAAATTTGTTGAGCATGATTTACCTTTCTGAAAGCCATGTTGTGTTCTGTCTGAAATTCCCAGTATTGTGGATTCAAGCACAAATCTATTTTTAATGAGTTTTTCCATGAGTTTCCCTGAGACTGAAGTCAAGCTGATGGGTCTATAATTTTGAGAAGTAGAGGTACTACCTTTCTTATGAATTGGTGTTATTATTGCTTAATTCCAACCTAGTGGAATATCTCCAGACCTGATAGATTTATTAAACAAAACACAGAAGGATTTTTTAAGGTTATTAGCCAGATTTATGATTAGACTGGGATATGTCTCCCATCCTTACCAGGACCGAGTCGGATTTGACAGTACTAAGTACATTGTAGACTTCTGTTTCTGCAAAGTATTCCACATTAGTGTCATCCTGGTTTAATGGTATTGTAACATGGTTGGTTTTGTTAAACACTGTTGTAAAGTATTCATTAAAGATATTAACTATCTCAGTAGTATCGTTGATCTGTGTTCCATCTATTATTAACGAGTTTGGGTAACTTGTTTTCTTACTTGTTTGGTTTACATAAGCAACAAAATGCCTTTTGATTGGATTTTGTTGTTGCTAACTGAAATTCCACATTTCTTCTTTCTGATTTATTTAAGCACTTTTTTAACTCTAGTTTATAATGCCTTTTAGCTGAGTTAGTATTATTGCTTTTCATGACACAATATGCCCATTTTTGGCAATTAATTTGTTTATTAACCTTTTTAGAAAACCATGGGTGGATCTTACCTTTATTATTGTCTATTAATTTGTTAGTAACATATCAATTGATCAAGGTACTCAGTATAGTTTTGATGACACCCTATGCTTCTTCAGTGGTTTTGTTTTCTAGTAATTAGTCCCAGTCCAGACTATTCAACATCTCTTCAATGTTAACATAGTTCGCTTTATTGTAATTTTTGGCAAAGAGTTTACTCTTTTGGATATTGCTGCTTACAGTGTAACTGAATTTTAAGGTGGAGTGGTCACTACTCCCAAGAATTAATTTACAGAAATGTCAGATATCATCATCATCATTTATTGAAAACAAATTGAGATAAATCTCTCATTTACAACTGTGTTCAATGAAGACACACTTTTGAAATACATAAAATATAAAAGACATATACTTACATACATACATGCAAAGTCAGCACAAGTCACATTTGTTCCATATAGTTAATAAAATCACATTGTATACAAAGGCCCAGATATTCAAAAGAGTTGAGCCATGCGCAATAGGGTTGCGCCTGCGCAAGTACGACAATGTGCCATTCTGTGATATTCAGCAGGAGGCAGTTGCACCCCCCATATCATGCTGAGCAACAGTGCAATGATAATGAAGGCATGCACAACTGAAAGGGGAGGAACCATGCATAAATGGTACAGTGCGATATTCAACAACTTGTGCCATGCGCAATAGGGGAGCAAGCGGAAGTTGCGCCATAGCGGAAATGAACCAAAATAAAAGGGAGCAAGGGAGAGGCGTAAGAACACTACAGGGAAGCCATATGAGAGCAAAATACAGCAGGACACACTGGGCAGCAGGAACACACAGGGCCAGGCAGGAAAGGGCACCTGGAAAGCACACAGGGAAGGTGTGGAGAGACATTGCAGAAGGGGAGGTACACCACACAGCAGGGAGGCAAGCACAGGCAGGTGTTCCTGTGCAGGGAAGTAGCAGTGAGGACAGTGGGGGAATACAGTAACAGCTGCCGGGGTGAACACAAGCCAGAGACATGGCCAGTGCCACCTTCCAGATGGAGGCCATTATGTGAGGGTGAGAAGGCGGGCAGCAGAGTGGCCGTGGAAGGGTGCGTCAGCGGTGCGTCTCAACAGGCGGTGCACCGAGCCCGCACCAGCTTCGAGCTGTACAGTGATACCGAGATTGTGGGCCATTACCACCTGAATAGGGTAATTCTGAGGCAGCTCTGTGAGCTGTGCAGTGATATGATGCAGGCACCCACACGATGGAGCCATGCCCTGTCAGTGGAGACCAAAGTGACAGCTTGCATGTGCTTGCTCACCACGGGTACCTTCCAGAGACTAACTGGGGACACCACAGGCATAAGCCAGTCAGCCATGTCACGCCACACCACCTCACCCAATCCCTCAGTGCACTGCTGTCACATGCTGCGGAGTACATCCATTTACCCAGCACACTGGTGGAGTGCACAGCAAACATACAGGAGTTCCACAGGGTAGCATGTATGCCTGGTGTGCTAGGGGCAATAGACTGCACCCATGTGGCCATCTGCACACCACCTGGCCCCGAGGGGGCTGCATACATCAATTGCAAGGGCTATGCCAGCACCTACTGCCAGGTGGTGTGCGATGCTAGGGGGTGCATAATCAATGTCTGTGTCAGGCACCCTGGGGAAGCACACAATGCCTTCTTCTGGCACCAGTCAGCACTGTGCCACAGATTCGAGAGTGGGGATATCCCCACTGGCCACCTAGTGGGTGAGTATACAAACCACATGGACAATCATAGGGCCTGGGGGGACATGGTCAGAGGTGACATGGATAGTGGCCTACATGGCCCAGGGCAGGGCGATGCTGATCACCAAACTAACCTCCACCCTCTACACACAGGTGACAGTGGATACCCACTCCATCCCTGGCTGCTCACACCCTTCCAGTGGCCCGCGACCCCATCACAGCAACGCTACAGTGAGGCACACGCCACCACATGTAATGTCATCGAGCGGGTGTTCAGGATGCTAAAGGCACGTTTCCGTTGCCTGGACACCACCGGCGGTGCCCTACAGTACAGCTCCTCAAAAGCCTGTGGGCTATTCCTGGCCTGTTGCATCCTGCACAACATGGCCAACGAATGTGGGATAGCTGTACAGGTCAAAGAGGGGACAGTGATGGGGACGATGAGGACGCCGGTGATGATGGTGATGGGCAGCCCCCCCTTGGGCGATGGGACCTCCGACTGCTCCGGCTGGCACATCACAGAGGAGCACTTCAGCCAACCCAGGTAAGTGATGGGGCCATGTGCAGCCAACAGTGGCTAAGGCACAACCCACAAACATGCATGGACACACACCAGGGGTGCATGCCGCCAAGGGAAGTGGCAGGGCATGGAACCACTCACCCAACCAGGGATGGGTGAGGTCTAACATGCCACGTGGATGGACACACACACACGCACACACACACAACGCACCAAACATGCACAAAGGGTAGGAGGCACATCGACCCAGAATGCCACCCCTAGCCACACACATGTCCACAGACCACCACGCCCACATCCTGTCCATGTGCGAGTGTCAGATGCTGAGCACCATTGCACATTGGTGTAGAGTGAAATGCAGGCATTATCATGCACATGCAACTGCAGCCAGCAGCCAGGAGGGTGTGCAGATGGACTGTGTGTTCATGTGCAGGGCTGGGTACCCCACCCGTGCACTGCCCACTGAAAGACACAATGCACACAGGGCAGCAGCAGACAGGAGCCGTGTTTGGAGACAGGTCAGTCACGTGACACAGTGCCCCGGCCACCACAGATGCATGGTCGGCCCCGCCGAGACTCGCCAGCACTTATAGGCCAACTGCTGGCCTCATGGGGTGGCACTGATGGTCCCCCAGGGATTCCACTGTGTGAACGCGACCATGCTCATGCAGGGGTCTGCAGCACACTGAACATGCCTGCGCCAGGCATGCTTGGGATGCCCACAGCTGAACCTGGTGTCAACAGGGGAGGGTGTCGCACAATGCCGGGAATGGGGGTGGACAGTGCACTGCGTGGTGTCCGCGACACATGGGCACATGACTGTGTGCCCATTGTGGCCATGACAGCAGTGAATGCCTGTGCATGCCTGTCAATGGCAGCGGTCACATCCTCCCGCAACCGGTCCATCCCTGCCAGAATCAGAGCGGTGTATCTGCTGCAACGCTCCTCTGCCCACTACAGAGCCACACGCAGTGCATCCACCGATGTCGCAAGCCTCATCCGCTGCTGGACTGATGCTTGCAGTAGGAAGGTGTGCTCGTCCAAGAGGTCATCTGCCTCCTTGGCATCCTGCCCCTCAGAAGTGGGTGGCCCTGATGCTCAGCACCCCTTGAGGGTGGGCACTGCACACCAGGACCAGGTCTGGGCATGTCCACAGGCGGTGAACAGACACCGCCGCTTGACCCTGTACCCCCAAGCCCATTGGCTGACTGCTGATGCTGCCCCTCCGGCTGCCACTCCCCAGGGCTCAGTGGTGCCACCGCAGTGGCCGCAACAGTCCCACTGTCCTGAACACACACCAGTGCTGTCCAACTGGTACTGACAGGCACAGGCTGGGACTGTGCTGACATGCAGGCCTCCAGGGCAGCACCACCCACAGCCATGACCACGATGTTACCTGCTGTGTGGCCATCCTGTGGCACACACGTGTCACTGCCCATACCGTTAGCGACATCATCATCGGTGACGGACTCGGCACCGGCCCGAGTCACAGCATGCTGGCATCCATGGACGCTGGCACGCTGGGACATGGGCAGGGCTTCCTCCGCACCTGTTACAGCAACATCAGTGTGGACAGCCAGGTGGGCCCACTGTCGTACTGAGCCACGTATACCTGTGGAGGTGGCACACAGGTATCCAATTGCGCTACACGCATTGGGTTCCAATGGCACTGTGCGTGTCTGTGCGCCAGAGCCCCTTGACCCTGTGCCCGATCTTTGCCCCCAAGGCACCATGCATCAGGCATGGGTGCACCACTATCGCGCTGTTCGGTGACCGTGCGATAGGGAATGGCAGCGCTGTACCAAGCAGCATCTGCTCGTGGGGAGCCGTGCTGCAGAGCACCATTTTTGCAGACCAAGCTGTGAGAATGGTGCGCAGAAGGGCTGCTCAATGGAGCCAGGTCGAACTGGCCATCCTAGTGGCCATAGTGGAGCCACACCATGGACCAATGTTTGGGGAGGCACCTCTGGACAGGTCCAGGAGCCAGGTGTGGGAAGAGGTGGCCACTGCACTTGAGGAGGCCACTGAAAGGGGCAGACAGCAGAGCAGTGCCGCCACAGGTATGGGGACCTGCGGCGGAGGGAGCCAGACCTGCTAGCCCGCCTGCGGGCACATGCAAGGAGGGGCACGGTGCCATGGCCAGGTAGGTGTTACGTCAACACACTTTTATCTTCCATATGGGTATCATGGTTGTGTATGTCCAGCACATGGGGGTGGGACCGTCCAGTGCTGGCTGTGGTGGTGTTATCAGGGTGTGGGGTGGGTGGGTCTGGCTGGATGCGAGGGCACACACCTGGGGTCAGGGGGGCTTGCTATGGGATTGTACTGATGTTCCTCTCTCCATGTTTGCACCACAGAGCTGGAGGAGTGGCACCTGGCACGTGAGCTGTGGCGCAACAAAGAGGACAGGGAGGAAAGGCGGGGCGAGGGTCCACAGCACCCAAGGGACCGGCTTGATGATGGTGAGTGACATACCTCCATGATTACTATTGCATGCTGTGTAACAGGATGGACAGCGGGGCATGGCCACCACCCACTGACACCACTGCCATGCACGCAACTTGTTACAATGTGGCAATGCATGTTTGGGAGTGCATCAGTGGTGGTCCATGCATGCACTGGGTACATGGCTGTGTCACTGCCTTTGCACCACATAGCCATGTCACTAAATGACCACGGTGGTGCTGTGCGTGACTTGGCCGGTGGGTTGTGCAGTGTTCTGCATGGCTGTATGCTCCTGGGTGGGCAGGTCACATGGACGTGATCAAGGTGGGAAGTCACACACCATCACAGAGGTATGTCCCACGACTGTATGCCATGCACAGTGGGTGGGCTGTATGGGGCTGTGCATTCACACCTATTGACTGTGCTCCCTTGTCCTAGGTGTCCGCCAGCTGAACAACATCCGGGAGGCATTGTGGGAGATCCTGCATGTGGCAAGGGCGTCCCTGGAAATCCTTCACCATATTGATCAGATTGGGGTCCTCAGGAGGCACCGGCACAGGAGAAGCCAGAGCGGGGAGCGGGGCTCCCGTTGAAAGTCCCTCTGCCCCTGATATCCCCTACCCCCCTGGACTCACCCTCACACCCCCTCCTTCCTGTCCCATTTGTCCACCCTGCTTTACCCACCCCCCACCTGTTTGTGGCCCCCTACCTTGTATATATTATTGTATATAGTTAACTTTTATATTATGTTTTAATACAGATCTTTTGATATGAATACTGTGGTGGTCTGATTTGCAGCGGGCTATAGGTGCTCAGCTGCAGTGGTGTGCATGGCGTCGGGGTGATGCAGTCATGGGTATTTGTGTGTGTATGTGGGGAGGTGACTATGGTGTGGGGGTAGCTATCAGTCAGTGTCTGTGGTGTGTGTGTTGTGCCCTGTGCACTGGATGACTGTGTGCAGTGGTCCATGGTGCATGCTCTTTGTCCATGGCACACCTGTCAGCCCATCCATGGCCTGTGTAGCTGACACCCATGCATGTCTGTGACCTGCACGGTCTGCTGGCATGTCAGTGGTGGCTGTCCATGCAGGGCAGCCACTGTACCCGTCACAATGCTGGGTTGCCTCCTGTCGCTGGTGTGGTGCATGTCTGCCTCGGGTGACACTGTGGCCTCCACAGTTGTTGACCCACCTCCATCCTGTGGCTTGTGTGTGTTGCAGGGGATGTGCACCACTGTCTGTGACTTGTGCTCCGGGCAAATGCTGGTGGTGTACAGGTCCACAGTGCCTGCGCAGGGTGGCTGGCACTCCTGTGCCATGGAGGACTGCAGGTTGTGTGTACACAGTTTACATGGGCCCACGCTGGGGGCTTGGTTGCCACGCTACTGCATTCCTGTGTTGTTGTGCCCTTGGGTATGGGTGGGTGTCTGTCTATGCACTGTGTGGCACCTGGTGTGGTGCATACTTCCATGCACCACTGTGGGTGTCTGCGCTGGCTGTTGTGGCCAGTGCTGGGTCGGGGTGTGTCATTGGGAGAGTGTGCAGGTTGCTCTACCACTGGTGGTGGGGTCTGGGGCATGCCCTGTCCCGTGTGGGGTATCTCGTGTGTCGATGCATGGTTGGTCTCTCAGCAGTACCTCGGGGGGGCGGGCTGTGCGTGGTGGCACTGTGTATGCTGTTGTTGCATCGCTGTGTGCTGCCACCCACTGATGGGTGCTTGTGGTGGAGCTGCCTTGCATGGTTCTGTGGTGCACAGGGTTGCATTGTCACAGAGGAGGTGATGGCATGCATGGGGTTTCCTGCAGTGGTGGACGCTGCTCCTGGGCAGGGTGTCTAGTGGTCATGGTGCAGGGTGTGCTCTGCATTGGGGGATGGTGTGGCATGGGGTGGTCAGCCCTCCTTGTGTGCCAGTCACAGCTTGCCGGGGGGGGGTGATGGGACACCATGGCCTGGCTGTGGGTTGGTTGCTGGTCTCCATGGGCCAGTGATTATTCCAGCCCTCCCCCAGTTGTGCAGTGCATGGGGTGTAGGGGGACGATGTCTGTTCTGCTGTGTGTTCCTCTGCCCATCTGTGGCATGGGTGATGGGCCCCTACCTCCCTGGTTGTGCAGTTGTATTGCCGCCCTGCTGCTTGGAGGCATCCCTGGCTGCGCTATGGTGCCTCTGGACTGCTCAGCTGAACATCCCTTGTTGCGCTATGGCGCATCTGATCTGCTCAGCTTCCCCTCCCTAGTTGCGCTATGGCACAGGTGGTGCGATATTCAGTCGTCGACTGTAGGCGCAGTTTGGCCAGCTCAGTTTTTGAATATTGTGCCTCTTGCGCAAGGGTGCAATGGACTTGCACTTGCTCCTGCTATTGCGCACTTTTTGGGCGTAGATTGAATATCTGGGCCAAAGTATTTAACTATCACCTATCATGTTAAAGACCAGAATTGGTTGAAATATCAGAAGGTTTGCTGTGAGTCTCCAGGCATTTGTGACACTGTTGTGGTGGCCTAAAATAAATGTTTTATAAATTTAGTTAAGCAAAATCTTTGCTCCTTTTATTTTGTGTTCTTGGTGTGCCGTGATAGTTTCTTCTTAATACATACATACAAAGTAAGCACAAAGGCCCGGATATTCAAACTGCCCCAGACTGTGGCGCAAGACTGGGCGCAGGTTGCGCAGGGGTATGGCCTGGGCAATATTCAACGGAGCTGCGTTATGGCGCAGCAGCTTTGAATATTGCACCCTGGCCACCCCCACTGTGTATGGTGCAGTGGCACTGCGCCAACACAAGTGGCTAGAGTGGAGCATGGAAATGTGCTAGCACAAATGCCATTGCGCCATGCATAGCACCTGCGATATACAAAAGGAGACATGCAAATGGAGCCATAATTTATGCAAGGCACACATGGGGCCATTTGCATGTCATTATGGCCCCATTTGCATTCCATTAGCATGCAGGTGCGCCGATCCTCGACGACTTGCGCCTGGCACCCTGCCAGGCAGCAGCTGTCGGGGACCGATGCCCCCTGCTGCCCAATCACTGGCATTTGTGTAAAAAAAAGCCTTGTCTAATATCCCTGGTGGTCCAGTGGACTGCTGTGTTCCCGATCGCAGGCATTTGTCACCAAACACAAAGCCTCATCTAATATTCCTGGTAGTCCAGTGGTCCGCTATGTGCCCGATTGCGGGCATCGGTATAATAAAGCCCCTCTTGTCCAATATCCCTGGTGGTCCAGTGGACTGATCGCTGCCCGATCGCGGACATCTGTGTAAACACCCCTCCCCGCCAATATCCCTGGTGGTCCAGTGTACCGCACTCTGCCCAATCGTGGGCATCTGTAAAACATAAAGGCAACCTATTACCCTGGTGGTTCAGTGCCTTTTCCCACCCACCACGGAGCCCCACCACCCACTCCCGCCAGTCAGCCAGGATCAGCACCCCACCTCCGGCCTGCCGCCTCGCTGTAGATGATAGCTCAGTAGGGTTGCACGCTATTGGGTTCACAGCGTGAGCTATCGGCAGCCCATACCATATCATATTAGTCCAGATATGTGAATGATTCATTCACATATCTGGATCAGTAGGCACGGTATATTGCATGCCCATTGGCTCATGCTGTGAACCAATGGGCGTGAAGCTCCTACCGAGCTGTTGTCGGTGGGCGGCGGGCGGCAGGCGGTGGGTGTTGCCGCCCGCGGCTGACCGGGGAGCGGGTGGTGGGGCCTCAGTGGGTGGGTGGGTGGGGAGGAGGGCACAGGCCACCATGGTAATAGGTCATCTTTTATAGCTTACTAGATGCCCGCATCGGGCAGAGTGCGTCCACTGGACCACCAGGGATATTGGTGGTGGGGATTTACACAGATGCCCGCGATCAGGCAGAGATCGTCCACTGGACCACCAGGATATTGTACTGGGAGCTTTTATTATACCGATGCTCGCGATCGGGCACATAGCGGTCCACTGGACCACCAGGGATATTAGACAAGGCTTTGTTTTGGGAGACAAATGCCCGTGATCGGGAACATCCACTGGACCACCAGGGATATTGGAGGGGGGGTTACGTACACAGATGCCCTCAATGGGGCATGGGGGGTGCCGCCAGGTGTGGCAGGAACTTGGGTGGCCACCCATAGGTGGCAGCTGCCGTGTTGCACCCTGCAATGCGGCAGCTCACCTGTGGGTGGCCATCATTTGTTCCTTTTTTTTTGGCTTAACTTTGTGCAGGTGCAAGTAGGGGTTGCGCATGCCTGGCTCTGCACATCCCGGCTGAATATCGGGCTGTGCAGGTTTATGCATGGGCACACCCCCACCTGTGCCTGATACATTACTGATGCGCCCGAGCATCGGATTGTAGCGCGACTTTTCCTTTTTGAACATCGCGCCGGGGCGCATCAGTGGGTTGTGCATGGCGCAACACTGTTGTGTCATTCGCAACCCTTTTGAATATCTGGGCCAAAATGTTTTTGTTCCATATAGTTAATAAAATCACATTGTATACAAAGTATTTAACCTCAGATCACATATCTATCACCCAGAACAATCACAGTGATTGTATATCAAACTATCTAATGATGTGCTAAATTGAGCAAAAGAAGGGAGGGTAATAATCTTGAGTTTTTTGGGGGTTTTTTTGTAAATACTCCCAAGTTAAAGAACAGATACAGCTAGAGCAAAGTCTCCCATCTTTGTTTTATGCATAGGCACGTGATAAGACAATCTCTTAGATGAGCGAAGGAATGTTTTGATATGTTTTTACAGTTAAATATTTGTAACAGATATGTTGAGTGTTTTTTTATAATGAATGTGTATTCATACAGATACCAGTGCACTTCTCTTCGGGTGGTTAGTGAAGTCCATTGTACTTGTTCATATAGCTGACAGTGATGTGTAGAATAAAGACATTTAGTAATTAATCTGAGAGCACTATTGTATAAAGAATCTAAAGAACTTAAAACTGATAATGTGGTGTTCACCAGGTCTTTGTTCTGGGGGGCTGTGGTGCCTTGGGCTCTGGTATCAATGTAGTGCATGAAAGGGGACCATCCCTCCAGGTATTTATTGCTATTTCCTGAGGCAAAGTGGGTCATTCTGGTAAAGGTTGCAAGTGTTGCCATGGGAACTTCTGTCGTGCACCATTTACTTAAAATGAAAAATCACACATGCCCCCACAGTGCAAAGCATCATAGGCTACATATGCAAATCACCACAGAATGTTATGCTGGTCCAACTTTAAGCAGAATTGCATGGTGCCGGAAGGCCTCTCACACAGTTTATAAAGGGTGCTAACTGAAGACATGGACACATGTTTCATCCTAGCAGGACTCATCAGTATGCCTCGTCTGTTTGACACCCCAGTGGAATGGACCAGCTACCCTTAAGGCAGTGTGCCTTGGATATATTGTGGTGAACCCATTAAAATAAAAAACTATTTAAAAGACAAAGAACCTCTGTGCGTAAACACTGAGGCAAGGGTTACCCCAAAGGGCATTTGGCTGGGAAGCCAAGTTTCAAGAAAATAAAAATCACATGCCCCCACAATGCAAAGCATCATGGGCTGCATATGTAAATCACCAGAGAATGTTATGCTGGTCCAACTTTAAGCAGAATTGCATGGTGCCGAAAGGCCTCTCACACAGTTTGCAAAGGGTGCTAACAGAAGACATAGACACGTGTTTCGTCCTACCAGAACTCATCAGTATGCCTTGTCTGTTTGACACCCCAGTGGAATGGACCAGCTACCCTTAAGGCAGTGTGCCTTGGATATATTTTAACCTTCACTGTGGCTTGTATCAGCCATAACCTTTGCTGTGTCTTCAGCAGTAGGTCATCTGATGCTAGGCCTAGGATTATGAGCATGGGAGAGAACAGCAGCTGGCATCTGACCACTTCTGAACAGCACTGCAATACTCTGCTCCATAGAGTGGAAAGGCGGGGCAGTGCCACAGCATATGCAGTAAGTCTGCTCCTGCTGCACCACATCTTCAGCACTCATCTTTCTCAAGTAGACCCATACTTTGTAATTGTGTAGGTGTATGGTACCATAAGTGGAGAATTTTATTCTGTATTAAGAGACTCCTCGGGTCTCCTCAGGCTTTGTGTGTCTACGTCCAGCAGGTTGTCTATTGTGCCTCATCAATGGTCTGCCTACTAATATCTGCCAACGCAGTCTGGGAGGCTGGGATGGGTCTGCTGTTATATCTCGTTAGTGTCTGTAAATTGTTCCTGCCAGGCCTTTTCCCTTGCCAATCCAGACCTCAAAGGGGAGAGTGCAGTGGGCCTTGCGCTTTTTGGGCAGGCAGACTGTACACTGGCAGTCCTTTTTGGCCCATTCTTGACTGAGTGCCGAATCTGCAAGTATTTCCAGAAATCCCTTTGGGGCAGGATGAATCTGACTTGCAGGGAGGAAAAGGAGACTGTTGTAGAGCACCCTGGTAGCATGAAGTCCCTGACTGCCCTGATCTCCTTTTCTTTCCAGTCTTTCCATAAAAAGGTCCAGTTTTCTATTAGCCAGTGGTGGTTAGACCAAAAAGTCATGAAGCCTCCAAGGCCTAGGCATGTTCCTGTACTATATCCCACCTTGTGCCAGGCCGTATGTGGTACCCTCAATGTCCATCACTTTCTGTAGAGTGCAGGGAGTCTGTGGCCCAGTATAGTTTCCATACCTGCCACTTGTAGGAGGGCTGTTTCTAGGCTGAACTACAAGGGTTCGTTGAGGCATAGGTTTTGAAATATTTTACATGTGGTTGCCACTGAAAAGGCATAAGCATATTGTTGGAAGTGTTGAAGGCCCCATCCGCCTCTGGTCCAATGGGCTTGGAGCTTGGCTTTACGATATCTAGGAATTGACGTCTCCCATAGAAAATTATCCAGCATGGCATCCAGTTTGAGGAACCAGCTCCTTGGGACTTCAACCGGAATATGTGCTGGAAGATAAAATACCCTCTGGGCTAGCATCTATTTGATTGCTGCAATCTTGCCGGGCTTGGAGAGGTGCAGATGCTTCCATCAGTCAACGTCTGCTTGCAGTTTAGCAACCAACGGGGCAAAGTTTTTGTCAGCAAGTGATTCCACATTACGGGCAATGTTAATTCCCAGATATTTAATTCCACTGGTTGCCCAACTCAGGTCTATCTTGGAGGCCATTTCAGGGGTTACAAAGCCTTTAAGGGGGAGAACCTCTGTTTTCCCTTTGTTTATGCGGAGGTCTGATACAGCTGCAAAAGAGCGGAGGAGCTGCAGAATGTGTGGAGCACTGTGTGTGACATCCATCTTCAAAATCAGGCAGTCATCCACATAAAGCAAGGCATGGTAATGTTTGCCTCCTAATTCTGTGCCCTGAATTCCTGGGAGTTCCCCTAGTGACCATGCTAGGACCTCTATTGCCAACACAAAGAACATGGGAGAAAGGGGGCAGCCTTGCCTAGTGCCCCTGTGCAAGGTGAAAGGCTCGGATATAGTATTATTTGTAAGGATTCTAGCTGTGGGGTTAAGAGTATGAAGTGTGTATCCAGCCCCTAAACATTTCCCCAAAATTGCAATGGTGGAGTATGACATGCAAGAAGTGCCACTCAAGTGAGTCAAATGCCTTCTCAAAATCTACTGAGATGGCAGCTGCGGGGGTAGTCAGGGTGGAGGCCTGTTGTATCATCATCATCATCATCATCAAATCTTTATTTATTCAGGCGAACATCATTGAGCAAGACTCATTTACAAGATGGACCTGATAAGGTCATGGTTCAATAGTTGATACACAACAGATACATCATACACTTATATAAGACAGTTATACATACAGGGGAAAATAACGTTTATAAACACAGTGATGTACAGTAAATTCACATGATAAAAAACAGTTATAGGAAAGTTAAGCTAATATTTACAGTATGTACAGTATATACATATCCCAGTGGGGGGGGCATGGCAGACACTCAACATAATGTAATATTAGGATGGTGAAGGTATTACTGGGTGCCATAAGATGGGTTTCTGTCTGGAAGGAATATGCCATATATGGTTTGGAAGGGAGATTTGTGAGATGACAATGCTAGCTCTAGTGGTAGCAATTGCATTTCTTTTGAAGAAGACTGTACAATGCTGTTTAAAGGATGCAAATGGAATGATATTGGACAGTTTAGGGATTTTGTAGGGTGTTCCATGCTATAGCTAGAGAATAGCTGATTGCTGCCCTCCTAACCTGGTGTTGAATTTGGGCAATTTGAGCAGGATGATGTTGTTGCTTCTTAGGGCATAGGAGCTAGGAGAGGTCTGGGTGAAGCAGTCCAGGATATAGTTTGGAAGTTTTTTTGACAACGCTCTGCAAATCCATAGTGCTGCATTTCTGTTCCTTCTGAGGTGAAGGGAAACCCACCCAACTGCATCATAAAGAGAGCAATGATGAGTATTAGATGGCAGATCTGTAATGAACCTTATTGCTCTATGATATAAGGTATCCAACTTGTGATGGTAGGAGATGGGGCAGTGACTATAAAGGAAGTCTGCATAGTCAACAACTGATAGAAAAATGGCCTGGACTAACCTCATCTTTGAGTCTCTGTTTAGGAAGGGTTTTAATCTATAGAAGGCCAAGCCTTTGACGAAGCTTTTAACAGTTCTTCTAAATGATGAGTGAAGTCAAGTCTGTTGTCAATCACACACCTAGGTATTTGAAGTTTTCTACATACTCCGATTTTCTCCAAGTATAGTGCATAGCTGGGGAGAATGATTGGAGGGATGTGCTAGTGGAGCTTTGATTTGTGAACATCATTGCTTTAGTTTTCTTTGCATTTAACAGAAGCTTTTTCTCGAGTAGCTGATATTGTAGCAAGGAGAATTCTGTTTGTAAGGATTTCACGAGCAGCTGCAGGCGAAGGGTTGCTGACATACAGAACAGTGTCATCAGCAAAGAGGTGTACAGAATTATATTAGGGTGACGAAAGCTCTTACAAGGTCGGTGCTTATCCACCTTTTGACAGAACCCACCTGGGAGGGGTGAATCAGGGAGGGGAGGACCTTTTCCAATCGGGTGTTTAGGGCTTTAGCTAAAATTTTTGTGTCCACATTTATAAGGGAAATGGGCCTATCGCTGCATGGTAATGAGTGGTCTTTACCCTCTTTCAGAAGTGCCGTGATGATGGCTTCTCTCATTGTCCCCGGCAATTCTTTTTTTTCCAGAGCACTGGACAACATAGTTAACATCGGTTTTGTCACTGAGCTTTGAACCAGCTTGTAAAAGTCAGTCGAGAAGCCATCACCACTTGGTACTTTGTGGGGTGCCAAAGTTTTTATAACTGCCTCTAGCTCCCTAGGATGCAGTGACGCATCTAAGTCCATCTTTTGTGAATTCACAAGGCTGCGCATCTTTAGCCCATCCAGAAAAGCTGAAAACGTGCCTTGATCCCAATTCACATGTGAGCTGTAGAGGGTATTATAGAAATCCACCATTGTGTTATTAATTCCCTGGGGTGAGGTTTGAATTTCCCCCTTAATATTTTTAAGTAGCGGGATGTGCCTCTTGGTCTGTTGCTTTTTTAGCCGGTAGGCCAATAATTTCACAGATTTTCTGCCACTGGCCCAATATTTATGCTGTGTACGCTGGACCTACAGTTCAGCTTTTTTGGTGGCCAGCACATTTAGTTGGATACATGAAAAGACCAGTTCATATAGCAAATCTTTGTTTTTTAGTAAAGTTGGGTCTTTTTTGTACAAGTGTTGCTTGGTTTCCAGCTGTTTTTCTAAGTTGGCAGCCTCTTGCTCCCTTTGCCTCCTACGCTGAGTAGCATAGTTAATTATCTGTCCTCGCATCATAGCCTTAAAGGCTTCCCATATGGCCTTGGGGGATGCTGAGCTGTCAGGATTATCAATAAAGTATTGCTTTGCTTCCTTCGCCACCCAATTTTGAAAGGCTGTGTCTTGTATCAGTAGAGGATCTAGCCTCCACTTTGTGAATCTAGGAATGGGGGGGCCATTGGTAAGGGACCTTGTTAAAAGGGCATGATCTGAGAGGTATAATGGGACTATCGAGACATCTGTCACCTGTTGTGTTAGATTATAGGAGGAAAACCAGTAATCAATTCTGCTAGCTATACTCTCTGCTTCTGAGCAATAAGTATAGTTCCTCTCAGTCGGATGCCTAACGCACCATACATCTTGTAGAGAGTGCTGGGCAAGAAGGTCCTTAAGGGCCTGGGTTGATATCCTGTGGGGTTCCAGCCTAGCATTCAACCTGTCCATGAGGTAATCCATGGCTAGGTTACAGTCCCCTCACATCATTATGTCCCTACCCACCTCTGCCATTTCCATTAAGGCTTGGGAAATTTGGTTATTGAACTCTGGAGGGTTCTCGTTAGGGACATAGAGGTTCATTAATAGCATCGGCCCCATTGGCGTTAACACTTTGGCTAGTATCCATCATCCCTTTGAGTCTTTCTCGTGGTCCTGTAAAGACTTCTTTAGATGTTTGTGGCATAAAATAGATACTCCTCTCTTGGTAGTTTGTGCTGAACTGTGTACCTCCCAACCCACCCATTCCCTGGCAAGTTTGTTTGTTTCTGGGCCTGTAAGTCTGGTCTCTTGTAAAAAAGCAATTTGGATTTTCAGGTTCTTTAATCTGGTCAGAATCATTTTCCTCTTAATGGGCTAGTTTAGACCCCTTACATTCCAGGAGGTGGCTCTGATAATGTTGAACTTATCCATAGTCAGTGAGGAGGTAAGATTCTGAACTAATAGTAGTAAACAGCACGTGAATTCCAAACTGCTCAGGGTAAACAATTACCAGTGCTTCCCTCCCCAGTATTTCCTCCCTACTCCTAACCCACCCCCCACTATCCACACCTATTAATCCATTGGCAAACATGTCAGTGTAACTCCCTAGTGTCTCTTCTACTCCCTTTTTTTTTGTTGACCTATCCAGGGGTCTGCCTTCAGCCCTTGGTATTTGTCAGTCATGTGTGCCATCTGGATCCCAATTTGGGCTGAATTTCTGGCATTAAAGCACATTGTGGGAACTAGTTCCCCAAACAGAACAACATGCAATTTTAACATTGTACACAGTAAAATAACATAACAAAAAAATACCTTTGACCTGTGTTGATGGGTCAGCCCAAATTGTTATGGCCCGTTTCAGCAGTGCAGACCAAAGACCAGGGTCACCCTCCATGGGTCAGAGTTTATTTCCTTTGCCTTTCTGCCAAAAGAAAAATTCTATACACCTCAGTTGTGGCATGTCACTGCCCAGGTGGGAGTGATTCGCCCTGGGGTCCTTCTTCCTTGGACTAACAAAACTAAAAACTGGTCAGGCTATCCAATTATTTAGAGATATGAGGTACCAGTGACTTAGAGCGACTCCTCCCCACTCCATCTCTCTTCTTCCATGTGGAGCTGTCCCATAGCATTGGCTATACATATGCTGGAAATGCTGGGGTATTAAATACAGGTACAGGTGTGGTGCTGTCCCTCCCTCCCCCCTTCTTCCCATCCCCATGTTGGAGGCAAAACATATCAATAAAATTGAGTGGCTAGGGTCTAGTTGTGTGAGTGTAGTATCATACTCATGGGGGGGCAGAAAAAACAGGGCCCCTTATAATGTTAGCCTCATTTACACCATGAGGTCACCGACATGGCAGAGTGGGTTTTCCCCCTCTGTGCCATGGAAAAAGTTTGGTGGAGTTTCCAGCAGCTCATTATGCCCTCTGCCCCAGTTGTTAAAAACAATAAAATCACTTCATTAACAGGAGATCCCACCGGGTATCTTGAGCAAGGTCGCCGCAGCCTTTAATTAGCTGATGCTGCACCTTGCTCACTTCCGCCCCTGTCCATGGATTTTCCTTGCTGCATATCAGAATGAAGCAGCTGGCGCTTCAGGTACAAAAAACATAGAAAACCCAGAGATATGTCTCCCAAAATGTAGGGGGCTGTCACACTTCTCCCCTTAACTTAAGGGAGCGGGCTTTACAAGCTGGGGGCAGTTTCAGTACAGTGTATGCCCGGTTTCCATATTTGCAGATGGGTTGAAGCGCAGCACAGAGTTCATGGTGGAGCAGCCTCATGTCATGGTGCAGCAACAGGAAAGCCACAATGGAAAAAAAACAGGTGGGTTGCAAAAAACCCTTGAAGTATAATTGAGGGGCAGTTAGGCAGGGGAGAGAGTTTGAGTTTGACAGGAGAGCGGGGTTGGGGGTATAGCTAAAGTCTGACAAGCGGAAGCTTGGCAGTTCAATGTCCCTTCTTCAGCACTTCTGCCTTAGATCCTTCAGGTTATTCCTCTTCCAGCATTGATTCTTCTTCTACACACTCCGCCCATTCCTGACACAAAGGTGTCCTGTCAGTTAGAGGGTCATGATTCGGGGTAAAATCCACCTCCATGGGTTGTTTATGGTCTGAGAGGTCCAGTGCTGTAGGTGACAGCTTCCCCAAGGCAGCATATCAGTTTGATGTTTTTATAGGAGTATCTTATGGGGAGCTGGCACTAGCATCTGATAAATTCAGTCTCCTCTGTCAGCTACGGGACCTGTTCCTCCTCAGAGGTGAGTGTTTCTGGGCAGTCTGTTTATTTATCTTTTTTGACCTCCCTTGCTGGACTTTCTGCCAGGGCTCATCTGTCTCTGGGCTCCATGGAGTGCTGGGTTCAGATGGGCATTCTCTCTCCATTGTCACCTCCATGGGCTGCCATGCTGTGCCTCGTGGGCACTGTGGCTGCTGCCATGACACTTGGGATATAAATGGAATACTGTGCAAAAACTGCTCCACTTCACCCGGGTTATTGAAGTTGGTCATTTTGCCATTGTATTGTACCCAGAACATAGCGGGGTATCTAAGAGACATGGGTACATTTAGTTGGTACAGTTCCTGATTAACCACCGCATATGCCCTCCATCTTCTAGATGGATCCGGGGAGAAGTCTTGATATATTTGTATAGGGTGCCCTTGCCATGATAACTGTCTTTTGTCCCTGGCTGCCTTAAGATATAGTTCTTTTACAGGGTATTTGAGAAATTTGCAGAGGATGGGACATAGGCGTACACCCTGCTGTGGTTTTGGGGCCAGTGAGCGATGGGCCCTTTCCAATTCAGGTGGCGGCTCATTATTTAAATGTAACATGTTTGGCAGCACATGCCTCAGGAAAGCCAGCATGTCTCTGCCTTTGGTGCCCTCCATGATGCCGATAATACAAATGTTTTTCCTCCTGGCACAGTTCTCCATATCGTCAACCTTGGCCAGGAGGTATTGAATCTGATCATGATGTTCTCGTAAGTGCCCTTCATGTTGTTGTAACTGTAAGGAATGTTGCTATGCAATGCCTTCTGTGCCCGCCACCCTCTCTGTCAAACCCTCCAAGTCTACATTGGTTTTATAGGTAGTTAATTTTAGTAGAGCAGTATCTTGAAGTACCTGTTCCAACATCATTGTTATTCATTGGTACTGTGTGAATTGTCCCTGGATCGCTGTGTCTTCGGCCATTGTGAGTTTGCCTCCTCACAACAGAAATGCCCCCTGAGCTGTCAGGGGCTGTTGGAACTTTTCAGCGGGTGCTTGAGTGTGAGAAGCTGGTACTGTCATGGGATTTCAGGTGGGCATCACATTGCTGAACTGTCTATTTGTAAGTTGGCACAACTCGAGAATGCAGTGGTTGATGCAGCTCAGGATATTTTCAAATGATAGCCTTCACTTTCTGATCGCTTTTTATATGCTTTTCATTAGTCCACCAATGGCGCAAAATACGAAATGGGGGTCCTAGGTATACCCCAGGCTTCTCTCACTAAATTATACGTCCACCATCTTAGATGCCAGGCTCTGCCCCAGTAATGACTAAATCTAATTTATTTCCCCCTCTGGTTGGTAGTTTTACTAATTGTTTAAATCCTTGTTTGGAAAAAATGTCAAGTAACAAGGTTTCCAAGGTGGTGGTGCTGGTTAAAGTACCCCAGTTAATACCTAGGAGGTTAAAATCCATCAGAATGATACAGTTTGAGTGACTGGATGCCATTTTAATTTCATTGAAAACTTATTCAGTGTATTCGGTAGAACTGGAGGGTGGTCTATAATAGTTTCCAATTGTAAAGATTTTTTTTTTCAAGTTTAATTGGATCCACGCTGATTTGGTGTCAATAACAGTGTCACTATCAACGGTGATCTCTGAATTTGTGCATTTATTTTTAATATATATACAGACCCCTCCCCCCTTTTTTGTCAGATCTGTTTTTGTAGTATAGATCATACCCATTGATTTCCATTGACCAAGAGCTTGTCTCTTCCCACCATGTTTCTGTGATTGCTGCCAGATCAATATTGCCATTTGTTAATATTATTGCAAGTTCAGATTTCTTTATGATATTAAGGCTTCTAGCATTTGCAGTTAAAATCTTGAATTCCATTGGTTTATACATACTAGTTCAAAGTTTGATCCATGAATTGAGCAATTTTTTCCCCAAACCCCCAAACTGAGATCCCACATCAGTTTAAATGCAGCCTGTCCCAGCAATACAAGCCATAGTTCCCTTCAAAGTTTTCCCAATGTGTCAAACATTTAATTTGAATTTTTAATATCTGTTTCCTGAGCCATTCATTAAGTTCTTTGATCTTTCTGTTTTTGTACTGGGATGCTCTAGGAATGGGAAGTATCTCTGAGAATCATACTTTACTTCCCCCAATTATCAAGGATTTCCTTAAGTAACACAAATTTCTTTTATACTTGATTGATTTATGTCGTTGGTTCCGACGTGGACAACGACCAAGGGATTAGAGCATCCGTGTTTTAGAACACTGTCTATTTCTTTTGCAACATCTATTATTTTTGCCCCCCCCCCCCCGTAACTGCTACAGGTCCTGTTTATTTTATCAGGATTGCAGATGCACTTGTTGCAGTATTTTGTGATCGAGTCACCTGTCACAAATGTTTATCTAGGGGTATGTGGAATATTATTTGTAGTTTTTGGGCTGTCTACTGTTGTTACGATTATCAGGGGCAGGTCCTCATGAGATGGTGGGGTATTGATCACATTTTGTAGTGGTGGAGGTGTTTCATTAGGAACTTCATTCATGCTATTACCTAACACTGTAAACCTGTTACTTAGGGGTACTGGGGGTACATGCTGGAATTCCTATCTCGTCATTATCTTTCCTCTTCCTAGGTCTAGTCTGTACAAAAGACCAATCAGCACCTTGAGAGGTCAGTTCCTCAGTTAACTTCCTGTTACTGAGTCAGACATTCGTTTCAGTAGCTATTCCCCTGGTCAGTAAGTTACCATGATTGTAATTTTGATTCCATCAGATTTTGTGAATGCTCAAGTTTGTCAATTCTCCAAGACATATCTTGAATGTCCTTCCAAAGGGATTTATTTTCTTTACATTTGTCGCAAGTGAATTCCACATTTTATTATCTCATTATGTATCAGCTTATACATTTGACATTCTATGCATTTATATCCTACTTCACTGTCCTGTGTTATTATGGTGTCGCCCATCTTATAGTTAGGTTATCCAATGACAAACAATGTATTAAGCTTTTTTTGCGTTTCCAAAGAGGCTGGATCGGATGTTTAATACAGTTTGTGATCCTAGTCTGAAGGAAGAGGGATAGCAAGGTACTTTGTTTTTGTATAGAATCTTTCCTAGTACCACAATCCCCAAAAATGACCTGACTCCTTCCTTTTAACTGGAACAATATCATCTATTCCTGCACTACACTTGGTTTCAGTGTAGTTTCTAGTTTATAAATAGTCTCTAGTAACAGTTGGTACTAACCTTTTATATAACAAAGCTTCTGCCTCCTTCCCTCTGTCCCCTGTAGACACGCGCAGATGCACTGCGTGTGTCTCAGTGCGCTTCTCCTCACGCGGCGACTGTGCACTTGCCCCATTGCTTAACATGGCTCAAAATGGCCACACAAGATAGAATGACAACAGGTCTCAAAGATAGGATCCAATTTCAAAGCTAGTGCTTGTAACAAAAGCAATAGTAGAATAATTAAAGGGGTGGGAGGAAGAACACATCAGAAAGGGCATTCCCTTTCTTCAGCAATCACCATCAAGTGTTCTTACTACAGATGCTTCACTCCTTGGGTGAGGCACCCACCTGCAGGACCTCATGGTGAGTGGCACATGGAACCAAAGGAGTCAGTAGAACACATCAACCTCTTGGAGCTCAGAGCAGTGCTGCTAGCGATGCATTCTTTCTCCTCATGGCTTCAGGTCAGTCTGTCCAAACCAGAACAAGACAACATCACAACAATGTAGGGAAAGGGGAAAGGGAAACACTGTGGAATTCAAATCCAGGTCTCCGGGTTTGCAGCTCAGAGCCTTAAACCACTGTGCTATTCTGCACTATACTGCCTCCGTATGCCTCCTGTATTACATAAATAATCAGATCAGGAAAAGATCCTCAAAACTGTGCACAGAGATATTGAGGATCTGGGATCTGGCAAACAGTATTCCTAAAAAGCAAACACATTTGCAGTGCATCTGCCAGGCAAAGACAATGTCCTGTCAGAGTCCCTAGGCAGAATCAGCCAGGAGAATTCACAAATCATCCTTAACCCAGCAGGTTGTGGCCACAGTGTTCAGAAGATGGGGCACTCCCAATATAGACTTGTTCACATTATGGGAAAACTATCAGCTCCCGCAGTTCTGTTGCAGTCCACCAGTCAGAGGGACAGTTCCAGAGAATTCTCTGATACTGGATTGGACAGGGAAGCTTCTTTATGCCTTCCCACCTTTCCTGCTCATTTAAAAAGTACTAAAACTCAGGAAGGAACCTGCAACAATGATCCTGATAACTCTAGACTGGGCCAGAGATGCCTGGTACTCAATGCTTCTGATCCTGTTCAGCAAGAATCCAATCATCCTGCCACTCAGTCACACTCTGTTGACTTGTCCCAGGGCAGAATAACATTTACGACCCCCAGGATCACCTGAAGGCATGGTTCTTGAGTTAGAATTTTCTAATTGAGTCTTTCAGAAAAAGTCCCAAGAGTACTCAGGGTTTCAAATAAACCCACTATCAGGAATTCATATTCCTGTACATTGAAAAGGTTTTTTACTGGTATGTCCCCAGAAAAATAAAACTAATAGAGACAGCGTTTCCTTAGGAGCAACCTAAAATGGCGACCTTGCAGGGCTAGCCATTCAGCAGCAGCAGTTTTAGAGTTGTTGTTTTGAAAATTTGTTTTTAAATACTTTAGTTCATTTTTAGTCTGGTAGTATTAGTTATTGTATTTTTTTGTCATTTCTGAATAGTAGTTAGCTTAGATAGGGAACTCAGTGAGTTATTTAGTTAATATTGCAGCATTCTCTGGTCAGATGCAGAAAGTTTTACACTTTGTCATGTGGTGTTGTAAAACGATACTGCTTCACTCTGTTGTGTTTATTTGGTGGAGCACTCATAACCACTAAATATTTCTGGAACAATTTGCACAGCTATATGAAATCTGCTTACTGACCAGCTCCCAGTCACTGGTTGGAGGTCCTGTGGAAGTAGCCAATGGACTTTGAGGAGGACTGTGGAATTAATCAAGGTCCATGGAGGAACTCTGTGGGTGAAGCTGAGCTAGCCGGAATGTTGCACTTGGCTGGAGGAACCTACACTGGAATATCTCCAGAGTCCTGACTGGATGGGACTGTTGCATGGAACTCTGTGAGGGATTACCATGGTAACCATAGTCAGTGTGCCCTAAGCTAGTTGGAGGTCTGTGGGGAATGGGGGGGTAGGGGCTTCCTTGCAGCTGTCCTCCTGAGGGTTGTTGGTGTCCAGTCTCAGATGGGAGGTGTTGGGTGGGAGCCAGCCAAAAAGCTGGGTCTTGCTAAGGTGCCTCCTAGGTCTTTGGGGGGGGCATCCAGTGTTGGCTGAGCAAGCCCCTGGGACCACGCTCACAAGATAATTTGGTCTGGATTCCCCTCTTTGATGGTGGTTGTTTCGGGAGCTCTCCACATGGTCCGAATGGATATCCTGGCATGCTCTCATATGTGGCCTATGAATTCTTTCCTGGGGGAAGCTGAGGAGGTGACTGACACCAGGTAGGGCTTACACCGAGGATAGTAGAGCTGTTAACTCATGGACTGCAGAGAGGGAGTTGAAGGAGGAATATCCCTAGAAAAGACATCTGCCCAGTTTGGATCCATCGGTTGGGGTTCCCCGGACTACTATGGAGCTGGTTTGGATTTTTTAGCTGATTTCATTCATTTAGTTATTTAAAACAGTAAGAGTGCTTTCTGTTCAAAGTGCATGCTTTATTCTGCCATGCTCTATTAAGCCCATGTGAGAGCTGGTTGCTTTTTGGAGTATTCATTTGGTCTATCAGTCCCAAAGAAGTGAGAGTTCAAATGGGACAAACATAGGACCTGGCTTTATGAGGGAATCAGCAACCTCTTTTTTGATGGACATTTAAACATTTCTTACTCGAGGACTTTCTGCCATATTTCAGTAAGTGCCTGTTTTTTTTTTTGTGTGTTTTTTATTTTGAGGGTGGGGTTTTGGGTCTTGTAGATTTGTGGGATTTGATTTATGTGTATGATTGTAGTTTAAGAACTGTTGTTTTGTACCTCGTGTTCCTCCTGGGGATGGAGGTCTCCAACCTGGTGGTGGAACCGGTTGGGTGGTCCGACAGTCACTCTACAGGGTTCAGTTTTGCGGCTCCCCCCAGTAGACCTGCCCCTTCTGAGATGGTCCAGTACCACCCTTGGGTGTAACCCCCAATGGTCTAATGTTGGTGCTGGACCTATAGAGTAGGCCGTTGGAATGCTCTGATCCAAGGGACCTGGTGTTGTACTATAATAGCATGGTATCGGGGGCCCTGGATTCTATAGTTCCTGTCCGGGTTCACCCACTCACTCTTTGTCATTGGTCCCCTAGGTTCGATGGGACCTTGAAGAAGCTGAGGCAAGTGGGGTGAAGGTTGGAACGGTGTTGGTGGAAGTCCAGCTTGGAGGATGACAAGCTTAGACTGATGGGCCATTATTTGGACTATCAGTCAGCAATCTCCCATAAGAAAGCAGAGTTCCTGTACAGGGAGATTGCTGCAGCAGGGAATCAATCGTCTCAGCTCTTCTGGACAGCGACAGGTTGTGCAATCCAACCTGTCTTCAGAATCGGAGAGCTTTTTCACAATCTAAGTATAATGAGTTTCCTCAATTCTTTGCAGATAAGGTTGCCACCATTAGGTCAGAGATCTGTCTGACTCATTCAAATGAGTGCTGTGGAGGTCAGTGGGAGATCGCAGGCACCCAGTCTGTCAGGATGAAATTCAATCAGCCAACGATCATGGATATCAAGAAGATTGTACAGGGCTTGTGACTGACCTGCTGTAGTTTGGACCCTGATCCAACCTGCCTCCTTGTGGAGTGCATGGAGGTCATCTAGCCAGTCCTTGCAGAGATTGTCTAGTGCTCATTGGAGAAGGGTGTGTTTCTGAGCCCCTTGAAGGAGGTGGTGGTGACACCCCTTTTGAAGAAATCTTCCCTCAGCCCAGACTGTCTCACGAACTACAGACCAGTCTCTAACCTGCCCTTTGTTGGCAAGTTTATTGAGAAGGTGGTCGCATTGCAGCTTGAAGACTTTCTTATTACCCATGAGGTCTATGATTCTCCCCAGTCTGGTTTCAGGAAGAGGCATAGTACCAAGATGGCCCTTGTTCAGGTACTTAATGATCTCCTGATAGCGGGAGATCAGAGAAGCTATTCAGTCTTGATTCTTCTTGATATCTCTGCAGCGTTTGATGCCATGAACCATTGGTTATTACTGGAGTGCCTGCAGCTGTTCTGTGGACTGTCTGGGACAGTCCTCAGATGGTTCCATTCTTTCCTCATGGGCAAGACTCAGAGAGTGGTGTCCGGGATTTTTTCCTCAGCCCCTCTCCCCCTGGCCTGTGGGGTACCGCAGGGCTTTGTGTTGGTTCCCTTGTTGTTCGCAGTGTACATGCTGCCATTGGGAAACATTATAAGGTGGTACAGGCTGAGTTTTCACTGTTATGCAGATGATACTTAGCTGTGCATGTCCTCTGTGTCAGAACAGTATGACACCGTCTCGGTCTTTAACAACTGCTTACCCGAGATTCAGGACTGGATGAGTGCCAGCTGGTGGAGGTTGAACCCGGATAAGACTGAGGTGTTGGTGGTGGATCCAGGTCATCGGGTAGAGGGGTTATCTCCTGGTCAGCCATCTGAACTTATGCTTGGGGGCAACCAGTTAAGATCCTCTGAACTGGTACGGAATCTGGGTGTTGTTCTTGATGGAGAGCTGACATTTAAATCTCAGGTGTCAAAAGTCATTAAGTCCTCTTTTTACCACCTGAGAAACATCACCTGGATAAAACACCTTGTTCCGCCTGATGATCTTCCAAAGTTGGTCCATACCTTTGTGACCTCCCACCTTGACTACTGCATTGCTGTATATCTAGGGTCATCCATCACCTGCAGCTGGTGCAGAACATGGCAGCCAGGTTGTTGATGGGTTTGTCGAGATCTAGCCATGTCTCACCTGTGCGCTCCCAAGGCACTGGCTGCCTGTGTGGTGGAGGATCGCCTTCAAGGTCGCTTTGCTGCTCTATAAGGGCATACACAGATAAGGACCACATTATTTGCAAGATCTCCTTCATCCCTACTGTCCTCTCTGCCCACACCGTTCCTCCAGTGGAGTATTGCTAGAGATTCCCTTGGTCCATTTACAGACCTCAGGGGCCAGAGCTTTCTCTTTTGTGGCCCTAACCCTGAGGAGTTCTCTACCTTATCAGATTAGAGAGTGCCTGTGCACTGAGACTTTTAAGTCTGCATTAAAAACATATTTGTTTGATCTAGCTTTCGCTGATACTGTTTAACTGATTACCTATTGCACTGCCTGTTTTAATTTGTGTGTTTTAATTGTGAGCACGTTATGTTTTTACTTTGTACAAGCGCTTTGGCATTTGAAAAGAGCTTTTTACAAATAAAGTCTGACTTGAATTGAGTTAAAATTCTGGAGTACCTAGTACACCTCCAGTCATTAGGCCTATGACTTTCAACTTTAAAGGTGCACTTAGCAGCAGTATCAGTATATATATATATATATATATATATATATATATATATGTACATATCAGCTGGCAAGGGAAAGTCTTTCACCTCAACTCATTTGCAAAAGTTTTTTTTAAAGGCCTTAGCCATTTGTAACCACTAGTGAGGGACCCTGTCCTACCATGGGAGTGAGTCCTTACTATCTATGTGGACTGGACAAAAGAGGTCAGATTCCAGACTACCCAGCTTTTTGTTACCTATTGTGAGGTTGGCAAAGGCAAACCAGCTGCAAAGAGATCTGTCTATCACTGGATAGTTCCTTGCATTCATTTTTTTTTTTGGAAAAGCTACTAGAATGCCACCAAGAAGCTTAATGGCACACTCCACAAGAGGTACCTCTGCCTCTGTGACATCCTCACGAGACATCCCATTGTTTGACCTTTGCAAAGCAGCTACTTGGAAAATAATGCACACCTACTCAAAGCACTACTGTTTGGATACACAGTCCAGAAGGGATGCCAGCTTGAGAACTTCTGTCTTGCAGAACCTTTTTCCTAATTATGTTCTGGACCCAGCTTCCCAAGGTACTGCTACTGAATCTGCATCACGTGTAAACATTAAGTGAATGATTCCTAGAGACAGAAGAAAAAAATGCTCATTGTAGTAATGCTGTTTCTTTTTAGGGATTAATCACTATGTTTACACACACTATCCTGCCTCCCCTTCCATAACCTGAAATAGGTTCACACAAGAATCAGCTCCTTTTTCATTGAGGTGGCTTGAGCATTACAATTGCAGTTCCTACAATTGTAAGTGTGTTATTGTTTATGTTTGTATTTGTATTTGCATCTATTTATTTTACCAGGAAAAACCCTCCATTGAGCAGTGCTCATTTACAAGGAGGTCCTGGGTAGGACAGATATATAGTGAAACTGCAGTGCAAATTCATTAATTACAGAGACTTAGAGAAAAAAAAACAAAACAGGTATAATCTAAAACAAAGATAAGAATGGCAAAAAGTTACTTGAGAGAACAGAAATTTAAGATAAAAATTGTACATGATACTACTACAAATACAGCGATATTACAACATCCAATAACAATTCATACATTATGCATTTTTTTCAATGGCATATTCTTTTATCAACACAGAATTGATTAAGAAGGACCTTAAAATAAAGGGGGATAACAAGAGAGCACATTTTGAGAGAATCTTATAGGGTATTCCAAAAAGTAGAGGTCATCCAACTAAAAGCAATCTTCCAAATTTTGAATAATGTCTTGAGATATCCAGCAAGATAGTATTACACCTTCTTAGGTTATAAGATCTTGTTGATGTTTGAAGATGATTTGACAAATAAGCTGGCAGCTAGTTCTGCATTGCCGTTAACAACCTCATACAGTATGTTGATTTCTTAGCCTTCTAATAGAATTAGTTAGTTAGTTGCTATATTGGTCCTTGTAAGAAAAGATCCAGAAATAAATGGTTTGATACCTTTTATTGGACCAATACAGATGTAACAAAAGAAAGCAGTGCTTAAGCTTTCAGACCAACCAAGTCCTTCCTTGGAAGCTTATGTCAGTTGTTCAGAAAATCACATTCTTTTACCACCCAGATCATACATAAAAAAACTGAAAGAATTCTCATTGGTGTAAAATACCATTTTAAAGCATAACAGAGGTTTAAATGCAAGAAGCCAGTTTAAGTCAGCTGGCTGTTGTGAAGCACTCCAAGGTCAAATGTCGACAGAGACAGATAAAAGGAATCCTTCGAGAGGCCAGACAATTTCACTAACTTACATTATGAATGAGTGATTGTGTTATTGAATACACTCTTAATGAAATGCAAGACATTTAAATGTAATACCTACTTAAGTACATGTTAAAAATGTGATATATTCCATGTTGGGTTTTGTGGCACATTACCCTACTTGAACTTACACAGACCTTAAGTACAAAGGATGGACATATAATGGGACTTTAGTGGGTTTTTGTTTTAATATTGTATGATTATAGGGTCCCTTTTAACTGGTTATCAATATGTTGGTTCCTCACCATAAACTATTTGTGGGGGGGGGGTACGGGGATAGTGTGTTGGATTGGGAGGGTTGTGCATGTGGTTGGGGGGTTGGGATTTTATGAGGTAAGGCTGGCTTATATTCAGGTATATGACATTATGATGTTACCATGTGTTAGGACTCGCAGTTCACATACATAGTGAGTTTATACTTTCTTCCAACTAGTTATCTATATTATGATGTTACCCTGTGTGTTTGGAAGGAAGGTTTAATTCCTTTAGTTTTTGATTCAGAGTCCTAAGACTGTTACTGTACATATAGTAGATTGATTATATACTGACACATTATTGAACACTAAAAATATTAAGATGCTTAATCTCATTTACTAGGGGGTCCTTGGTAGGATTGTTTTTTTATTGGGCTCTAATTCTGATAATTGTTATTTCAAGTAAAAAAATCTTGTTACAACACTGAAGGTTTTAATGTGTATGGCATATATTATCTGATTGAGTATATAGCTGATACATTGTCTCCAGATAGGTTTAATAGTGTTTGAATGTGTGAAACAGCTTGTTCACGCTAGGGAAACTTTTCTTTATGCCCAACTATTGCAATAGAGAATTTCTACTTTATAGTTTTTAACATAGAATACTATCACATTTTAACATGTACTTAAGTGGGCATTAAATCTAAAGGTCTTGCATTTAATTAAGAGTGTGTTCAATAACACAATCACTCATTCGTAATGTAAGTTAGTGAAACTGTCAGGCCTCTCGAAGGATTCTCCTTATCTGCCTCTGTTGACATTTGACCTTGGAGTGCTTCACAGCAGCCAGCTGACTTAAACTGGTTTCTTGCATTTAAAACTCTGTTCTCCTTTAAAAAAGGTATTTTAAACCAATGAGAATTCTTTCTGGTTTTTTATGTATGATCTGGGTGTTAACAGAATGTGATTTTCTGAACAACTGGCATAAGCTTCCAAGGAAGGACATGGTTGGTCCGAAAGCTTAGGCACTATTTACTTTTGTTACATCTATTTTGGTCCAATAAAAGGTATCAAACCGGTTATTTCTGGAGTTAGCCTTCTAATAGTAAGTGAAGACCATCTCACAACTGTGTAGAGGTCACAGTGATGTGTTCTAGCATGCAAGCCAGTAATAAAATGTAGTGCTCTCTGGTACAAGTACATCTTGTTTAGATAGATGGGAAACTGAGGCACTCCTGTATATGACTCCAGTAATAGAGGAAGAAAGGTCAATTGTACAAGCCTTTTTCTTGTCTCTGGGCTAAAACAGATTTTATTCCAATAACAAAACACAAGTCTCTAATGCAATGTTTTGCAGAGGCTGTCAATATGTATACTAGAGGATAGCTTGCTACCTAGCCATATACCTAGGTATTTGAAAGAGCCTACCAGTTCTAGTCTAGTTCCTGTTAAGAGTTGTAATTCCTGCTACTGGAGAAGGCAGGAAGGATTTTGGTGAGACTATCATGTACTTGGTTTTTAAACCATTTAATAAGAACTTAGATGTGTACATGCTAAGTTGAAGTTTATCAAACTCATCCAGCAATACATTCATAGCTAAGCAGGGGGTAGGACTAGAGACATACATAACTGTATCATCTGCATAAAGATGTGGTTTTGCCTTTTCAAAGTTAGAACCAAGATCATTGGTATTTATTTTATTTATTATTTTATTGTTTAGCCAGGAGTAGCACGCTAAGCTGAAAGCTTTTTTACGGAGCGACCTGGGAGCACAGGGAAGTTAAGTGACTTGCTCAGGGTCACACAGTATGCAAGTGGGAGCTGTGGGATTCAAACCCAGGTCTGGTCTGCAGGATGTCACCAGATTTGCAGCTCAGAGTCTTAAACCACTGCGCTATACTGCCTCCCCAATATGGTATAAAAGTGGGCCTAATATGGACCACTGTGGTACTCCGTTACAACTGCAAACACATGATGATGATAACCCTTCCATCCTTAATTGTTGTTGTCTGCCAATGAGATACTCTTTAAATCATGTTACTACGTTTGGACCTAAGCCAAAATTCTTGCATTGTTCAGAAGAATACTGTATAGCAGTTTATATTCATGCCCTTTATATATAGCGTGCCAAGCACACACCCACATATTGACTTCCTCTTATTTTCACTGGTGGTACTTTAGTGTTGATATAGTGATCTATTTAATATTCACTGTCTTTTTATTTTCACTCTAATATGGAACCAGCGAATATAGTGAAAATAAAATGACAGTGAATATTATGATCCACAGTATCAAAGGCTTTACTAATATCTAGAAAAACTGCCATGTTGGTAAGTTCTTGACCAAGGGCATTATACCAGTCATTAGTAACTTTAATTGAGGCAGCTATGTTTGGTGCAAAAACCTAATCGGATGGGAGAAATAACATTGAATTTATCAAGATATTCTCTTATCTGTGCATTCACTAGCTTTTTTAGCATTCCATTCATAACTGGGAGAATGGAGATAGGATGGTATTTACTTACTGAGGCATTATCTCCAGATTTGAATGGAGGAATAATGTGTGCAATTTTCCACAGGCGCGGGATTTTGCAGTTTGTTACTGATGAATTAAATAGATGGGTTAAGGGAGCTGATAGGATGGGATAGCCCATTTTTAGAAATATAGGCTCAATGTTAACAGCACCGGGACTTTTTTTAGGGTCCAAATTCTGGAGCAGCTGCTCCACCTGCAGAAAGGAGAATGGCTACAAAGGAAATAGGTTGAAGCTGATAATTGTTGGGCTGCTTATATTATTGTCAGGTACTGGGATGCTGGCTAGTGGAAAGTTATCAAAAGCCATCCCATCTGATGCAAACAGTGTATTTAGTTCCTCCATTACTTTAAGTTTTTGTTAACCGGGTAAGTGCACTAGGCAGAAAATGCCTTTCTATGTTTGCTTGCATGCATGTGCAAGAAACATAGTGCCATCTTACGAGTTTTCCAGAGGTGTGTCAGCCTCTTCCAATTCAGTCAGTGTGTTTGCAGGCATGGTCACAGAGCGCCAATCACTGCTCCAGTTGTCTATGACAGCTGAAAATGCAGTGGCATACAATTGACAGGGAGAGCTTCGCTTGAGTGAGCAGAGCTCTCCCCCCCCACACACATGCGCGCGCATGCACGCATGCTGGGTGCTCATGCGCCTTCCTCCTCCCCCACACTGTATGGTCGACGGGGGTGCCCAACTCGTCGGGCTCCACACACCCCAAAGCATCCAGGTGCCATGCTGGGAGCCCACCCCAGCGTGGGCAAATGATTTATGGCCGACGGGGTGCCCAACTCGCTGGCTCCACTGTCTCTCTCCCCCATGCTGTCGCTGACGGGAGTGGCCAATCCCCATCAGCTCCACGGCCCCCCGAAAGCAGGTGCCACGCTGGAGCCCACCCCAGCGTGGCAACAGATGCCATGGCTGACGGGGTGCCCAATCCCCCATCGGCTCCACGCCCCAAGCCATCCTTCTGCCATGCTGGGAGCCCACCCCAGCATAGCAAAACGTCCCGTGTCATCTTTTCCCAAAAACCTGTAAAGAAAAACGTCCGTAGTCTCCCCTGCCCCCAAACCCGCACCCACCCACCCACTGTGCACCCTGCCTCCCCCACACTCCCCCACTCACCCCATACTTACCTACGGAGTCCAGCACGATGATCTTCGGCCGACTGGGAACATGTCTGCACTTCTTCAAAGCCGACCGCCAACTGAGGAAATGCCGGTAAGCTGTATAATGGGATAGATAGTGTTTTTCAACTTTGTTACATATCTCAGGTATTTTTTGAATTTTGGACCAAATTTTCAACATGGGGTTTTGGGACCCTCCTCATGAATTCTTGCACTGTCATGGCATTACTGAGTCCGAAGGGTGATTTCGCAGCCACTGTGTGAAATCACCTTTCCAGAATGATTAACGAAATGACACTGCCAGTGTTCATAAGGTGGGCCTCAAAAAGCCTATTTTGAAAATTTGGTGGAAAATTCTAAAATTACTGTTTTACGAGCCATGCTAGTAGTTCCTATGCACACTCATAAGTTCGTGAATTTTCAATATTTTCACTCCAGATTTTCAACATTGCCATTTTACCACACCTTCTTATGAGCAGTACAGCTGTCATTTTTCACATCTCACCCAAAATGTGTTCCTCCATGTAGCACACAATGGCGCAGTCGGTGTGCAAAATCAATGTATGGGACAAATTAAGAAAATCACAGTGACACTGTTCATGAGCAGAGGTCTTAAAATGGCTATGTTGAAAATTTGGTGAAAAAATTCCTAAAAATGACTGTTTTACGAGCGTGCGTTGAGCAGTTCCTACGCACACTCGTAAGTTTACGAAATTTCAATATTTTCACTCCAGATTTTCAACATTGCCATTTTACTACACCTCCTTATGAGCAGTACAGCTGTCATTTTTCACATCTCACCCAAAACATGTTTCCACCCATGTAGTACACAATGGCGCAGTCGGTGTGCGAAATCAATGTACAGGACACATTAAGAAAATCACAGTGGTACTATTCATGGGCAGAGGTCTTAAAATGGCTATTTTGAAAATTTGGTGAAAACATTCCTAAAAATGACTGTTTTACGAGCAGGCGTTGCAGAGTTCCTATGCACGCTTGTAAGTTCGCAAATTTTCAATATTTTCACTCCAGATTTTCAACATTGCCATTTTACCACACCTCCTTATGAGCAGTATAGTTGTCATTTTTCACATCTTGCCCACAACGTGTTTCTGTCCATGTAGCGCACAATGGCGCAGTCGGTGTGCAAAATCAATGTATGGGACACGTTAAGAAAATCACAGTGACACTGGTCATGAGCAGAGGTGTTAAAATGGCTATGTTGAAAATTTGGTGAAAAAATTCCCCAAAATGACTGTTTTAGGAGCACACATTGCGCAGTTCCTACGCACGCTGGCAAGTATGCGAATTTGTAATATTTGCACACCAGATTTTCAACAGTGCCATTTTACCACACTTCCTTATGAGCAGTGCAGCTACTATTTTTAACATCTCGCCCAAAATGTGTTTCCGCACATATGTCGCACAATGGTATAGTCGGTGTGCGAAAACAATGTTTGGGACAGATTAAGAAAATCACAGTGACACTGGTCATAAGCAGAGGTCTTAAAATGGCTATGTTGAAAATTTGGTGTCAAAACTCCATAAAATGACTGTGTTACGAGTGAGCATTGCGCAGTTTCCACGCACCCTTGTAGGTTCATGAATTTGTAATATTTTCAGTCCAGATTTTCACCGGTGGCATTTCTCCACACTTCTTTATGAACAGCACAGCTGTCATTTCCCACAACATGGCCAAAATGTGTTTTCACACTTTCGGTGCAGAGATGCATGGTCGCTGAGGGAAATCATTGTTTGGGACAGATAAAGAAAATCACACTGACACTGTTCATGATCGGAGGTCCCAAATGTCTGTGTTAACAATCTGCTGTAAAAAAATTCCCAAACTAGTTACATTACGGGTGTGCGTTGCACAGTTTCTACGCATGCTCGTGACTTCACCAATTTTTTTAAGATTTTCACAGCAGATTTTCAACATTGCCATTTTTTACACCTCCCCATGAACAGTACCGCTGTCATTTTTCACATCCTGTTCGGAATGTGTTTTTACACCTGTGTTGCCAAATGCCATAGTCACTGTGCAAAAGCAGTTTTCCGCTAACAAACTGATATTGCCACTGTTCATGAGGTGGGGGTCACAAAAAAACATGTTGAAAATTTGGAGTGAAAATACCAACGAATGCCTGAGACGTCAGGGTTTCAACCATAACGCCCCACCTGTAGAGTATGACAGGCATCAGGGTGGACTTGGGATTCTTGCCTGTCATGCTCATCCATTCTACCCCACTCACACCCCTGCAGCCAGTGAAGGCATCAAGGTGTGCCTCAGACTCTTCGGGCCAAACTTCACCCCATTCTCCTATACCGCACCCATCTCACCGTATTTCCTGATGGAATGGGGTACATAAGGCCAAAGACCCACTGGCACACCGTGACACTTGTCAGTGTCTGCAGGGTAGGGTGTGGTGAAATGGCGTGGTCGTTATGCCTGATGACCCAAAGGCACACCTCAATGCCTGCCACTCTCTGCAGGGTGGTGGTGGGGTTGGCTTCAGTTCAGTACTTCACTGCCATCCCTATTATGCAGCTCTGTAACTTCTACACTACCAATGCCAATGCCAGCAAGCAAACATTCAGCATTGACAAATGCTTGTTTTTTCAGGTATAACCTGGGAGATTAGTTTGCATATCTGTAATTAGTTTGTTATCAGCACTAAGTTTCCTAGGCAGACCTAACATGTCACCCCCTTCTATATCTTCTATGGTTTTCTAAAATTTGGAGAGATTAGATTTGTTTTCATCTAACAGTGTTAGATAATAGTTAGCTTTAGCTAAGTAGATCAGTTTGGTACAGTGGTTTCTCTTTTGTCAAAAAGTTTCCCTGTCTTGCTTATTCTTAGTCATTCTCGCTTTAGCCCAGAGCTCATCTCAGTCTCTCAAAGCATGCTTTAATTATCTGGAAAACTAAGGCAAGCTTTTCTTTTTTGTCCTGTGTTTGGTAATAGGTGCAAACTGGTTTATGTCATTTAGCACTTCACTAATAAAAATTTAATGTGCCTTATATACGAAGGGTGCAAGGTAAAACTCCTGCCAGTTTATAGCTGCCAAATATTGAGCACGGGACACTACAGTGTGGTCACTAAGAGCATCATTGGAGACAACTGTGACTGCAATTTTCTGGGGTCTGTTACTTAGGATTATGTCTAATAAAGGTTAGTTAGCAAGGCTTTTTGGGGTTAGGTCTGGTAGACTTTGAGAGAAGGTGCTTGAAGCCATATTCATCACATTGTGTTTTTAGATCCTGCGACTTTGAAGTTAGTCAATCATAGTTCATGCACCCTAATGTAAGGGTGTCTTTATTATTATTTATTTACTTATTTCAAATGTTTCACTAGGAGAGACATACTGAGCCATAAGCAACTCATTTCCAGAAGTGTCCTGTGGGAATGGGGGAAGGAGAAATACATATCCATACAGAGTAAAAATATTTACAGAAAATGTACACTCATATTAAGGCACACTTTTATGCAGTGTATTATAAACATCGAGTAATATACACTGAATGTACAAGAGCATATACATAGGAATTATTTACAGAAAATGCAGCATCAGCTTTAATTATACAATGGCAAGAAGGATTCATGTTCTCTGATTGGTCAGACTGAGACTGGACCCGGGATTTTATCCCAGCATAACATCCTGAGTCTAGTCCCACCACATAGATGACCACATCTAATGTAGAAAAAAGATCACTTCACAATCATCCCTAGCAGCTTCAGCAGTCCCCACTAAGCTCGGGACCAGCCCTCCATGTGCCCCTTGACATCGGCACTGCCCCGCTAACTGACCCACACAAAAAAAGTAGAAGCTCCCCTTTCCCAAGCCCAAAGTTTAAATTATTATTTTTACACGTCACTGAAACAGCTTTGTATCTCTCAGCGCCAGTTCGTCCATTGGCGCTCTGTAGTCTACCCACAAGAACCGCATGAAAACGCTATGCGTTTAAAAAAAAAATCTTTCAACATACGTTGCTGTCCATCGAGTTTAATTGAACAGGTCCTTCCGTTTTTTTTGGGATCCAGTGAAGATGACGGTATATTTTTCTTATTTCGTTGAAGACCGCAAACCATGTCTTCAAGTCACCGATTGAAAATGGAAATGAGAACTGTGGACCTAGAGCGTTGTCCCTGTAGCACGGCTTGGAGTCTTTAAAGAAAAAAAAAATAAGTACACACGTCTTCACCTGTTCCAAGAAAGAGCAAAGCACCTGGTCAATTAAACACAATAGGGGCAGCAACAGTTCACAACCAAAGAAAAATCAATGTGGAGGGGCGGCAATAGCTCACTCTATGTACTAAAACAGGAAAAAACCACTACGACATACTGGGCAAACAATAGAGCAGCACTATTTTTTTAATATGTATACCTACACAGTAAAAAAAAATAAGTAAAGAGAGCATTTTAAACATTCTTAATATATATTTTTACTTCATTTTACTGAAGGGTCATTGTATAATAGGAATAATGCCCTCCAGGGTGGGTGTTATGCTGGGATAACATCCCTTCTCGGGTGTTGGACGCCCTCGGCCACTGGCCTCAGGCCCAACCACCGAGGTGGGATGTTATCCCAGCATAACACCCACCCTGTCGGGAATTATTTCTTTAGTAACACTCACCTAAAAGAATAGGGGATGAACCAGGTTAGTGTAAGTGGCTAAGGATAGTCTAGTAAAGGAGGAAGAGTAGAGAGGGTGAGAAAGGAGAAGCTAGAACATAGGAAGGAGACAAGGAAGGTCCAGAATTAGGGTGGATAGGTAGAGGAGGTAGAGGAATGGGGAGGAGGGAGGAGGGGAGGGGGAGATCTGTAGCATGAGAGTCAGGGGTGGGGGAGAGAAAGGGCATGGAGAGCAAGGAAAAGGAAGGTATGGGGCATAATGAGGGGGAGTCAGTGGTAGCTACAGGAGGGGGTGGAGTAATCATGTATGAGACTGGAGAAGGAGCGGATGGAGGTAGCAGAATGAATAGGGCCAGGGAAGGAGTTTCAGAGTTTGGAAAGGTGGAAAGAGAAAGCAGCTTGCCCAGCTGAGGTCCGCCTGGACGGGAGAGTTAGAAAATGGGGGTTAGAGCTATGGAGAGAGAGTTGGAAGGGGTTGAAGGGAAGGAAAGAAGAGACATAAGGTAGGATGGGAGGGAGCCCAGCCATTACTTAGCGATACAGGAGGAGCACTGAACAAGCCATCTGGCTTCAAGGGAGGGGAAAGGAGAGAGAGGTGTAGAGGTGGCAGTGGTGGGTCCGGGGGTTGGGGGAGCTGTCTAGGGCAAACCAACAGAAGGCGTGGAAGAGTGGATCCAATCTAGCCAGGGTAGATGTGGGAGCACTAGCATAGATAGTGTCACCATAGTCAAAGAGAGGAAGAATCATTCTATGCACAGTGGCTCTGCTGGTGGGCACTGGGATGCACCCTCAGTTCCTATACAGCGTACCAAGTTTAGGGTGAAGCTTTTTGTGTAAGGATTCCACATGAGCAGAGAACGCTAGGTGACTGTCGAGCCACACTCCTAGGTACTTGAAAGTTGTGATGTTTTCAAGGCTAGTCCTGTCCAGAGATGGGTGCGATATAGGAGAATGGGGTGAACTTTGGGGCCGAAGAGTCCAAGGCATACCTCGATGCCTCTCACTGGCTGCAGGGTGTGGAATGGTATGAGCATTACAGGCAAGAATCCCAAGTCACACCCCTGATGCCTGTCATTCTCTACAGGGTTGGGCGTTATGGTTGGAAACCCTAATACTTCAGGCATTCGTTGGTATTTTCACTCCAAATTTTCAACATGTTTTGTTTGTGACCCCACCTCATGAACAGGGGGAATATCAGTTTGTTAGCCTAAAGCTGCTTATGCACAGCGACTACGGCATTTAGCACCACAGGTGCAAAAACATTCCAAACAGGATGTAAAAAATGACAGCTGAACTGTTCATGGGGAGGTGTAAAAAATGGCAATGTTGCAAATCTGCAGTAAAAATATTTAAAAAAATGGTGAAGTCACGGCGCATAGAAACTGTAACGCACACCACGTAATATAATTAGGTTGGGGATTTTTACAGCAGATTGTCAACTCAGGCATTTTGTGCCCCGATCATGAACAGTGTCACTGTGATTTTCTTTATCTGTGCCGAACAATGATTTCCCCATATGACCACGCATCTCTGCGCTTGAAAGTATGAAAACACACTTCAGCCATGTTGTAAAAATGACAGCTGTACTGTTCATAAGGAAGTGTGGAAAATGCCACTGGTGAAAATCTGGACTGAAAATATTACAAAATCATGAACTTACGAGGGTGCGTAGAAACTGCGCAATGCTCACTCGTAACACAGTCATTTTATGGACTTTTGTCACCAAATTTTCAACATAGCCATTTTAAGACCTCTGCTCATGAACAGTGTAACTGTGGTTTTCTTAATCTGTCCTAAACATTGCTTTCGCACACCAACAGCACCATTGGGCACTACATGTGCGAAAACACATTTTGGGCGACATATGAAAAATGGCAGCTGTACTGTTCATAAGGAAGTGTAATAAAATGGCAATGCTGAAAATCTGGAGTGAAAGTATTAAATTCGCAAACTTACGAGCATGGATAGGAACTGTGCAACACATGCTCATAAAACAGTCATTTTTAGGAATTTTTTCACCAAATTTTCAACATAGCCATTTTAAGACCTCTGCTCATGAACAGTGTCACTGTGATTTTCTTAATGTGTCCCATACATTGATTTTGCACATCGACTGCGCCATTGTGCGCTACATGGGTGGAAACACATTTTGGGCAAGATGTGAAAAATGACAGCTGTGCTGCTCATAAGGAGGTGTGGTAAAATGACAAAGTTGAAAATCTGGAGTGAAAATATTGAAAATTCACGATCTTACGAGCGTGCGTAGGAACTGCGCAATGCACGCTCGAAAAACAGTCATTTTTAGGAATTTTTTCACCAAATTTTCAACATAGCAATTTTAAGACCTCTGCTCATGAACAGTGTCACTGTGATTTTCTTAATTTGTTCCGTACATTGATTTCGCACACCGACTGCGCCATTGTGTGCTACATGGGCGGAAACACGTTTTGGGTGAGATGTGAAAAATGACAGCTGTACTACTCATAAGAAGGTGCAGTAAAATTGCAATGTTGAAAATCTGCAGTGAAATATTGAAAATTCGTGAACTTACGAGCGTGTGTAGGAACTGTACAACGCACGCTCGTAAAACAGTCATTTTTTGGAATTTTTTCACCAAATTTTCAACATAGCCATTTTAAGACCTCAGCTCATGAACAGTGTCACTGGGATTTTCTTAATTTGTCCCGTACATTGATCTCGCACACCGACTGCGCCATTGTGCGCTACATGGGCGGAAACACATTTTGGATGAGATGTGAAAAATGACAGCTATACTACTCATAAGAAGGTGTAGTAAAATGGCAATGTTGAAAATCTGGAGTGAAAATATTGAACCTTCACAAACTTATGAGCGTGCGTAGGAACTGCACAACGCACGCTTGTAAAACAGTCATTTTTAGGAATATTTTCACCAAATTTTCAACATAGCCATTTTAAGACCTCTGCTCAAGAACAGTGTCCCTGTGATTTTCTTAATTTGTCCTGTACATTGATTTCGCACACCGATTCTGCCATTGAGCGCTACATGGGCGGAAACACATTTTGGGTGAGATGTGAAAAATGACAGCTGTACTGCTCATAAGAAGATGTGGTAAAATGGCAATGTTGAAAATCTGAGTAAAATATTGAAAATTCGCGAACTTACTGAGCCTGCGTAGGAACTCGCAATGCTGCGCTGTAAAACAGTCATTTTGGAATTTTTTCTGGATGTTTTCAACATAGGTTTGGGATCTCTTTTCATCGATGATCGTCACTGTCATTGTTCAGGCCTTCAGAAGGGTGATTTGCTGCAGTGATCGTGGAAATCACCCTTCGGCTCCGAATAACACCATGACAGTAACATCATTCATGAGAAGGGTTCCCAAAACCCCACGTTGAAAATTTGGTAAAAATTCCAAAAATGCCTGAGATATGCACAAGTTGAAACCCCCTATCTAGCCCATTATGCAGCTTACCGGCATTTCCTCAGTTCGCAGTCGGCTTTGAAGAGTGCAGATGTGTTTCCCTGTCCACGAAGATCGTCGTGCCGACTCGGTAAGTATGGGAGTGGGGGTGTGGGGAAGGTAGCATGCGAGGGTGGGTGCAGGTTGTGGGGGTCTGGGAGAAGCGCCATGGGACTGTTTTATTTTGCAGGTTAAAAAAAAAAAAAAAGATGACATGGAACATTTGCCACGCTGGGGTGGGCTCCCAGCGTGGCACAAGGATGGCTGGGGTGGGGCCGTGGAGCAGACAGGGGATTGGGCACCCCCGTCGGCCATATGATCAGTTGCCACACTGGGGTGGGCTCCCAGGGTGGCACCCAGTACTGGGGGGGAGGTTGAGGACGGTGGAGCCGACGGGAGATTGGGCACCCCCGTCAGCTATTCTATGAGTTGCCACGCTGGGGTGGGCACCCAGTGTGGCATGGAAGGCTTGGGCAGGGGGGAGCGCAGCAGCCTATTAGGATTGGGCACCCCCGCAAGCTATACGTGGTGTAGGGGGCACACAGTATGCATGCATTTGTGTGTGTGTGTGTGTAGGGGAGCTGTGCATGAGCAGGCGATATCTTATCGCTTCTCACTGAAGCGTAGCTCCCCCTTTCAACTGTATGCCACTGCATTTTGGAGCTTGTCATAGACAGCTCCAGCATGCATTGGCTTACAGGGGCCGCGCCTGCCAACACACTGACTGAATTGGAGGAGGAGGTGACACACCTCCGAAATCTCAGATGATGGCACTATGTTTCTTGCACATGCGTGCAAGCAAACATAATGAGGACTTTATGTCCCGCTATGCAGCTGGCATAGAAAAGGATAAGACCTAAATGTAAATATGTAAATAGTAATTAAGTAAATAACAGCTAGAATTGTTGAGTATAGGTATAGCGTGAGGCTATGGATAGGTGAGTAAGAAAATAGTATGACCTTTTTTTTTTCATGTGTATAAAGTTTTTCTAAACCCCAGGGCAAGTGTTTAGTCAGTAGTTAGTGCTACTCATGGATAAGTACCCTTGAATAGGGATGGTGTTAACACACCATTTGTATAAGGGTGGCCTGGGGTGGGACTTCTAGTGAGGATGGACGGAAGTCCCAACAACCCCCCTGGGTTGATTCAGGGGAAGTACCCTAATTCAGGTTGTAGTTCTGAATATAGGAAACTAGTTATGGCTATCCCTAGTTTCCATTTGTGCATGATGGTGTGTGGTAGCATTGGGTCCTCCCCCCCCCCATGTGGGATTGAGCAGAGTGACTCTTTTACTTTAGTCTGTTGTGCAACAGCACCTCTACTATTCTGTTCTTTAATTTCACCTGCAGGATGGCCACCTACAGTCTTTAATCTTCTTTCCTATGTATTTCTTTTCCTTTCTTTGTAGCTCTCTCTATCTCCCTGAGTCCCCTGTGGGTATTCTTGCTGCCATATTAATAAAGTGCCAGATCTCCACTGTATTTGTGGGACATAATATTATTAAGTACATCTTTATTTTTGCTAGCACTTGTTTAAATCCCCTTTGTGCAATGGCAGCTCCCGCTAGCGAACCTGCATGATCCCATGTACGATCTTAGTATTGCACGATCGTAGCATTGCACGGCAGCTGTGTAAAGGTTTCTGTTTGAGTGAGGTTTGCCCTTTAGACAGTACAGTCCATGTTTGCCCTAATTTGCATGCCCTGTCTTTTTCTTTTAGTTTGCCTCATTGTTTTAAAGAGAAGAAAGAAAAAAATATCTAGTTTTACAAACAGCAGAAAAAAGCCAAGGGAGTTGGTAATTTCAGCCCCTAGCAACACTGCTGTTCTCCTTCAATTGTTTGACTTGTCTGCACCTGTGAAGTGGTAGCTTCTGTGGAACAGCAGATTCAAGAGCACAGGTAAAACTGAATCTGTCCTGAAAGTTTGCTTTTTGTCCCCTGGTATAGCTGCACTGCTAGGCTCTTGTCTGCCTGGAAGTAGCTGTGGGGAAGTACTGTCCCAATAAGTAAAAGCACTTTAAAATTACCTAAACAGAGAAAGCTTTTATAATTACTTCTAGACAGTGGCCCAGATATTCAAGCTGCGCCAATTTGTGGCACAAGCCTCTGTGCCACTCAAAATAGTTGCACAGGGGTGTGGCCAGGGCGATATTCAATGGAGTTGCGCTATGGCGCAACTGCTTTGAATATCACCCCCTGGCCACCCCCAGTGTGCATGGTGCAGTGGAACTGCGCCAGTGCAAGTGGTCAGAATGGAGCATTGAGATGCGGTGGTGCAAGTTCCATTGCGCCATGCTCTGCACCTGCGATATTCAAAGGGTGACATGCAAATGGGGCCATAATTTATGCAAGGCACATGGAGGGCCATTTGCATCTGATTACGGCCCCATTTGCATGCCATTAGCATGCAGGTGCACCAATCCCCGATGACTTACGCCAGGTGCCCTGCCAGGCAGCAGCCATCAGGGACTGATGCCCCCTGCAGCCTGATCGCAGGGCGTCCTGTAAGGGACAATGAATGGCTCCAATCCTTGGTGGTCCAGTGCACTGCGATTAGCCCGATCGCGGGCATAACTGTATATCTCCCCTCCATAGCCCGATCGAGGGCAGAAGTGTAACCTCCCCAGTAGCCCGATTACAGGCAGAAGTGTAACCCCCCCAGTAGCCCAATAGCAGGCAGAAGTGTAACCTCCCACCCTCCTGAGTAGCCCGATCGTGGGCAGAAGTGTACCCCCCACCCCCCGAGTAGCCCGATCGTGGGCAGAAGTGTACCCCCACCCCCGAGTAGCCCAATCGTGGGCATCAGACCTCCCAAAGTCCAATATCCTTGGTGGGCCAGTGGACCCAGTAGCCTGATCATAGGGCATTCCTCCCCCCCACGTTTGAAATCCCTGGTGATCTAGTGGCTCCCCACCCCACCCGCCCGGAACCTCACCACCCGCTCCCCCAGAATTCATTCACATATCTGGACTGACTAGTATGGTATGGGCTGCATGCCCATTGGCTCATGCTCTGAACCAATGGGTGTGCAGCCCTACTGAGCTGTCAGTCGGTGGGCGGCGGTGCGGCAGGTGGGTGGGGTGCTGACGCCCGCCGGCTGACAGGGTGAGCAGGGTGGTGGGGCTCCATGGGCGAGTGGGGTGGGGGGCCACTAGATCACCAGGGATTTTGGATGTGGGGGGTGAGGAATGCCGCCTGTGATCGGGCTACTCATGGTCCACTGGACCACCAGGGATCTTGGACTTTTGGGGGAGGAGGTCTGATGCCCGCGATCGGGCTACTCGGGGGGGTACACTTCTGCCTGTGATCGGGCTACTCGGGAGTGGGGGTACACTTCTGCCTGATCGGTCTACTCAGGGGTGGGGTACACTTCTGCCCATGATCGGGCTACTCGGGGGTGGGGGATACACTTCTGCCTGCAATCAGGGCATGGGGGCGCGCCAGGTCTTGTGAGAACAAGTTGAGGGCCACCCACAGGTGGCAGCTTCTGCCTTCACGCCCTGCAATGCAGCAGCTCACCTGTGGTGGCCTCCACTCTGTTCTTTTTTTCGCTCAACTTTGTGCAGGCGCAGGTAGAGGTTGCACCTGCATAACTCTGCATGGCCCGGCTGAATATCGGGCTGTACCAGTTTATGCATGGGCATGCCCCCCACCTGTGCCCTGCATTCATTACTGATGCACCCCGGCGCATCGGGATTTGTGCAGGCGCACTTTTCCCTTTTAAATATCGCACCGGGGCATATCAGTGGGTAGTGCATGGAGCAACACTGTTGCACCATGCGCAACCCTTTTGAATATCTGGGCCAGTATGTTTTGTTTCCTAAAGCTGTTTAAAGTCCTGCTTTGTCCTTTGTGAGGTGACTGCCCTGTGAGTGTTTTAGTTGGCGCCAAGAAACACTTCCAGAATTTGCAGAGGCACCTCACAAACAGCATACAAGCAACCATAATGGAGATTTAAATGTTTTTAAGGGATATTTGAATTATGAAAAGCTCCCCTACATCTGTTAACTTGCAAGCCATTACGGTTCAAGGTTACAAACACCATACAGTCAAAAGTACTGAAATTTCTTGCTATGAAAGTCATGTTTAGCATTTTTCCTTTGCACTAACTTTCTTCTAGTTCTCCAGCCTATTTCAAGTATTTTGTGTTTGTATTTCGTGTTTTAGTGAGTGTCTTCTTCCTGGTGTGCAAGGAACTGAGACAAATGCTGAAACACTAACCTGCTGTGTTGTTCTAGTTGCCTCTATAGGGCCAGTACCTCTCTGCACTTTTGGTTATTATACAAAGGGAGCTGTCACTCTAGGGAAGTGGGTGGGGTTACAAAGCATAATCAGATAAATATATGGAATTATAGATGTTTTTGGGTACCTAGAGATCCTAAAGCAAGTTTATGTTGATTTCATATGTAATAAAAATGTTTATTTGTGTTTTAAAATTAGTTTAGCACTATTTTGTTAGAAAGTGGGCGGAGTTTAACATGTCATGTGATTTCTTCCTATAAAAAGGTGCTTCTCCTCAGCCTAAACAGATCAGTTCAGGCTTGGAGAGGGCTGAGGAGGCACAGAGGGTAGACCAAAGCTGGGTTTTGACTGTGTTTATTTTTTAATTTTTTGATTTTTTACATTTATTTTACAAGCTATGCTATTTACTTCTGCCTAATTTAGTAAATATGCACTTCTGAGTGAATTTATGCACCACACTCCAGTTGTTTGTGTTTTACTCTGAGCACCCACGATTACAAGATACAAATCTTCAGGTTATCCAATTTGCCTAACATGCTTTGTATGCTAATGGTCACACGTTGTATTCCACTTGAATTTGCAAACTCAGAGGGAATTAAGAATGGGGATGTAGGGCCAAGGTTTAGTTCTATGTTTCCAGAGCATAGTAATAAAAGCATAAGGATTTGTTTGCTTAAATAGCATTACTGAATGCATGCTTATTAGGTCTAGCATTGCACTTGCATCGTGGGGCTTCAGTAATAATCAAGCACCGCCTCACAGATACCAAACTGATGGAGGCCAATAATAAGGGCATATAGGAGCGTGTGGTAGAACTTGTCAGACGTTTTGCTAGTTGTCTGTTATATGATGACTAAAACAGAGGCAATGTATCAATACCATTTAGTTTAACTGAGGTCTCCAACTGCATAAGTGATATCTTAGTTTCTTGTAAAAAGGGTAGGCTCATTAAGGGGAAAAGTGATAAGCACAGCAGTGCCCATATTTGGTTTAAAGAAGAATAAAGTGTTCCTGGACTATTTTTTATAGATACTATTAATGAACAAACAAGCAAATGTAATGAAACACATTGCAGAAACTGCAAAAGACTTGCTGCTTAGAAAAAAAAGTCCAGAAAGCTCTTATTACTTGCAGTTGTAAGCAGGCAGTTAAGAAATGATAGGTGATTGATTAAGGTGAACCAGAGCCTTACACAACCCACAGGTTCTCATGGATGGGGCACACTTAGAGAATTAAAACATTGTAAGTAGTGAGGGCTGGTTACAGATTTTAGCTACCTTTTACACCCGAAAGGTTAACTGTAAAATCATTTACCAGCATTCAAAAGACAAGGCAAAAACTTGAGTTATATCAACTTGGTACTGACAAATAGGGGCTCTTCTTATAGGGAACTACCTACATATAGAAAAAGTTTGAGGTTACAGTGTGTCTCCAAACAAACCCTTATATGAGGCTACAGCATGCTGAAGAGCAATGTAATCCAGAATTTAGCTATAATTTCACCTAGAAAATTAATCATACAGATAATATACATACAGAGTTGTAGTCCATACTCCTGCATTGCAGTAGTTTACACTGTGTATGGTTCTAGCAGCAACAGTATGTTTACAAAACCCTGTTCTGTGGGTCAGAGGCAAGCAGAGTCACTATTTAAGCAACTAGCCATTAAATGCAGAAAGGTTTTAGCAGGCAATGCTAGCAGTTACCCCTACTTATAATAGGCTAGAGTCTTTGCCCACAATAGATGTCCTTTACGCTGCAGCCATTCGTGTGAGGACCAGAGTGTTAGGACCGCTAGGTGAGGCTGATTAAGACAAAGAGAGCTCCACCCACATTGTAAAATTTCATGTCTGCTTCAGTTCATTTGGTGTTTTAAAATTTCTATAAAAATGTTTTTAATAAGTTTTTGGTAGTCTTTTTTAGGTAGTTGAATTAGCCGCCACTCCACTGTAGTTTGGAAACAGATCTCAAAAAACAGCCAAAGTGGAGCATGAATGTAGATTATGAATCTACATTCCAAATTCTAAAATTTGCATAGGTTCTATCTCTGGGGCATCACTCTTGGCTGAGATAACTGCATAAAGTGTAAACATAGTGAGTGATCCCTTAAGAAGAAACAACATTACTATAGTATGTCAATTTTCTCTTCTTTTACTTCATACTTCTCAAAGGGGTATGATTGGTTATCAGATTACAGCAATGATATGAATTAAGCCCAACTACCAGATGAGAAGGTAAACCCCATACTTGGTACCTACACTAACATTTAAATCTTTGACATGCTTGAATTGGCTTCTTTGGTGGGAGAGGGGGCATTTGATTCTATCCTTTATTGTACAGGCACTTTTTATAATGTATGTGTACCCCCCCAAATGGGGGCTTGCCTTGTTGCCTGTATCTCCCATGTTCCTGTGCTGTGAATGACTGTTTACAGTACACACTGCAAGCCCATTGGTCAGCTGGATCCTCCCATGGGCTTTCAGATGTACAGTAGCTGTCATTCATGACAGCTTCATCGGCAGGTGGCCGTGGTGGCATGTGGGTGGGTTTGGCTGCCCTCCAACCTTAGGACCATGCCAGGACAGGGAGTGGGTGGGACTGGGGTGCCTGTGTGGGTGGGGGTCCACTTGACCACCAGGGTGCTTTGGAGGTATGGACCTTGTGATCAGGTCAGCAAGGGGTTTGGCTCTTCACATGCACACGCCAGTGTTCTGGCATGGTACAGGTTGGTGTCAGGCATGGGGGTGTTCAGCACTACATTCTGTAATGCCATAGTGTGTGGCATTCCATCATGATATCAGGCATGGGGGGTTCAGCGCTACCTTCTGTAATGCTGCAGAGTGAGACATGCCATCATGGTATCGGGAATGGGGGGGTCAGTATTAAATTCTGTAATGCCGCAGTGTGTGGTATGCTATCAGGTGTCAGGCAGGGAGTGGGGACCATTGGACCACCAGGGCTCCATTGTGGGCATCCACATGGCCAGCGTTCAGGCCGGGGATGTGTGGGGCTGCTACCTACCTCCCAGGGGCTATGTGTGTGGGCCATAGTAATTGCAGGGCACCTGGCACATACTGCTGGGTGCATTCCTGCAATACACATGCAGATGGGGCCATAATGACATGCAAATGGCCCCATTGTGGCCTTGCATGCCTAATGGTCCCATTTGCATGTCTGTGGCTGTGAATGGCAGCTTTCATTGCAGCACATTCGGGGATGCACTGCCCCATTGTGTACCCAGCCCAAACGGGGGGTTGTGCTGGGGCATCCAGGCTGGGCGCAGCAGTGGTATTCACAGAGGGGATGCGCCGGGAGCATCCCCTCGTGCATCTTCTGTGAATACCACTTTTGGTGCTCAGTGCATCTCATGTGCACTGGGGCATCTGAAATGCACTGAGCACAAGACCTTTGTGAATCCTGCCCAAAGTGTTTAACCTGGTTGTACCAGAATTCTAAAGTTGAGACTGTGTTAACTCTGCAAAGGGACTGTGTGTTTAGCAGCCATTTTAGTGCAGCAACAGCCAATCAGAAAGCCAGGATTTCAGGCAAGGACTGTTGGGACAATGATTAGGACTCATGGGACATTGCAAAAAGCTTATGGGAGAAGAGCAGGGACCTAATTCATGTGCCAAAACAGAGAGACTATGGTGCATCGATTGGGGTTAATGAATATTAATTTTCTGGACTGACAAGCAGGTTCAGCCAATTAGTGTGGGAACAACAAGTAGCTTCAGCCAATCAGGAGCCTCAGAAGGACTCCATAAAAGACAGTGTTTTGCCAGGCTGAGCAGTGTTTGAGCAGGTGTCCCCCACAGGGGTGGGGGCTAAGGTCCTTTGCTCCAGAATGGGCCAAGCAATCCAGTGCATGCCCCTCCACAGGGGAGGGGGCTTTTTTCTTCCAGAGGGACAAGTGGCCTCAGGCAACAGAAGATGCTGGCCTGGGGGTTGCCATAAATTGTCCTCCAGGGCTGGCAAGTGCCTTTCCACATTTTTGGGAAAATGTCAATGAATCTGAACCTCCAGCTGTGAGAGAGCTGCATGCACATGCTACCTCAGTAGTGACTGTGCTGAGGAAAGCTTGAAGCTTCAGAGAAAAGAAAGTCATTTCTGCAAGCGATCTGAGTGAGTAAACTGCTTCTGACAAGTGCACGTGTAAGGACATTTTGAGGGGCAGCGAAGCCCAGAGCATACTGATCGTGACTGTCTGTCTGCACCCTGTGTTTAACCAAAAGCACAGAAAGGGTGGACATCTGCTTAGTGACCGGAGAAGGATCCAGTTTAAGTATATAAATCTGACTGATTTGATAAGTACCTGCAGGACTAGAAGAGGAGTAGAAATCAGAGCTGGGGCTCTTCCTGATAATGTCTGGGAGGGCTAGTTATGTTCTTAATGTCCATTGGAGAGCTGCAAACACCAGTGAAAGCCAAAAGGGACTGTTCAAGTGTTTAAGATGTCCAAGTTGGAACTGCTAAAACCAGCAATTGCCACAAGGGACTGCATATTGTGTTTGTGAGCCTGAGAGAGCTGCAGTGATTAACTGCTACCAAGTAAAGTGTCTGTGTTTGAGATAAATTGCCAAGTTCAGCTTTGCCAACAAGTAAAATCTGCAAGATGGTAGGGAGCCCAGCCTTAAGCAATGTCTGTGTTCAAGTTGTTTCCAAAATGGCAGTGAGCCATACCGCAATCTCAGCCTAGTGCATGTGTATTTCAAGTGGTAAAGAGTTCAGTCTCAAGTGTCTGGTGTTGTACACAAGATGCAGCTAAGTTCCTAAGTTGATATGGACTGTCAGTATTTGGGTCAACCTTGCCTTAGGGAGGAAGCACCCATCCAAGTATCTAAAAGATAAGAGGACCATGGCAGCCACATTGGCCCAGTGTGGAAGTACTTTAGGGCAGTCCTTACACTGCTGTAATTACCCTGTAGTGTAGCACTTGACCCCTATAGCTTCTTATATAGTAATGTATGAGTACTATCAATATATTTTTTAATTTTTCATAAACATTTTCATAATCTAACAGGGAGGTTATAGATAGTAGCTCCTATAGGACAGGACTTTTGATCAAGGCTGAATGCAACATGGCTTCACAAATAAATGAAATAGAAACAGGAACATTTGCAGGTACTGATGAAGAAGGTGAAGAAGTGGCTTTAGATTCAGCTGAATATGAAGGGGGTTTTGGAGAAACTGCCACAGATGACAACAGTGGGACTGATCTAGAGGGCATTGAGACAGTAATGAAAAAAGAAATAAGGATGCAAATGCATGCACTGTCCCTGAGTAGATATTGGAGGGAAAAACCAATTCCAAGAGGGCTGCGTTTACAGAAACCACCAACCTTTGGAACAGACAACCAAGAATACATGAGTGATTGGGAAAGAATATTAAGTAAAGCATCACATGTTCTAATGCTAGCTATGATAAAAAAGAGCTAAAAGAGACAGTGAAAAATTTAAAGAATAAGCAAAAAAGAAACAGGAAGAAGTATTTAAAAACACACAGAGAAATGAACAGGCGGAGGTAATACAGAAAATAGAGGGAGACATGAAAAAATTTAAGGAAGAATTAACAGATTACAAACAACAAAAACATGAAAGAGATTCTAGAAATTACAGAGAGGGGACCATCTATAACTGGCATGGCAGAAGACACAGTTTCAATATAAATGTTAAAAATAAATTCAGGATGGAAGATGGAGACACAACAGAGGAAAGTGACACAGAAAACATAGGAGCACAAAGGAGAGAAGAACAACGAGAACAGGATTTTCAGAAGAACACAAGGCCAGAAACCATTGGAAATGCAGGCAGAGAAAAAGGACTTGGGGGGCAAGAGGAAAAGACAACAGAAGGAGAGGAAGAGGACAGAGAGGAAATTATGGACAATGTTAGGGAGAACAGGGCTCCCCACCACTCAATGAGGAACAGGAAATGGAAATAATAAACTTAACACAACATAATTTGAGTACAATACAGGAGACAGTGTTAAAGAAAGGTCTGTCCTTTGTCCCCAGTAATAAAATCAAACCGTTTAAGCTAAAGATTGACTTGTTTAAACTGTACAGGAAGTTACATTTGAAAGTCCAATTTGAAAGAAACAATAGCAAGACAAGGTACTAACAGCAATAAAAAACACTAGTATTTTGATAGTAAATGGGGAAGAGGAAGTGATTGAATGAACAAGAAAAAAAAATGTTAAAGCCTCCTCAGAATTTATTCCAAACATGACAATAACCCCCACAATAAATACATTCAGTAAACTAGTGGATGCAGATATAGAAAAAGTTCTGAAAACGTATGAAAATCGGAGCGCACAAGACAATATGACAAAAAAAGAAAAAGTGGCATTAAACAATATCAAAAACCTTCCAGATATGGTAATAAAAACGGCAGATAAGGGAGGAGCCATAGTGCTGTGGGACAAAGGAATGTACATAAAAGAAATGGAAAGACAATTTCAGGATCAAAAATATTACAAAAGACTGGACAGAGACCCAACAGAAGATGTTAAAAATGAAATAAATCAGAAATTAACAAATGCAAAAGAAAGGAAATGAATAACAGACAAAGAGAAAGGTTTTCTTACACGGAATTTCCCACAAAGCCAGTTATTTACTTATTGTCTAAAGTGCATAAAAACAAGATCACCCCACCTGGAAGACTGATAGTTAACAGCATCAGTTCTGTAAGAGAACCGCTCTCCAAATATGTGGACATTTTTCTTAGGCCAATAGCTAAACAAACTAAATAATTTCTGACAGACACTAAGGATGCATTAAATAAAAAACAATGGCCCAGATATTCAAAAGGGTTGCTTATGGCGCAACAGTGTTGCGCCATGCACAACCCATTGATGTGCCCTGGCGCAATATTCAAACAGGAAAAGTGCGCAGCACAAATCCCAATGTGCCGGAGCGCATCAGTAATGTATGCAGGTGCAGGTAGAAGGGGCGTGCCCATGCATACTCTGCGCAGCCTGATATTCAGCCCAGGATGTGTGGAGCCATGCATGCGCAACCCCTACCTGCACCAGCACAAAGTTGATCAAAAAAAAAAGGAACAACGGATGGCCACCCACAGGTAAGCTGCTGTATTGCAGGGCGCAACATGGCAGCTGCCACCTGTGGGTGGCCACCCGAGCTCTGGCTGCACCTCCATGGTGGCGGCCCCCCCATGCCCGATTGCAGGCATTAGTAGAAATGAAGAACTCCAAAATCCCTGGTGGTCCAGTAGACCTGCCCGCCTGATTGCGGGCTTCAGTAGAATAAAATAAGATCCCCAAAATCCCTGGTGGTTCAGTGGACCTGACTGCCCAATCACGGGCTGAAGTAGAATAAGAAGAAACCCATTATCTCTGGTGGTCCAGTGGACCCCTCCCACCCGCCCACTGATCCCCACTGCCCCGCCTCCCTGCTCAGCGGTGGTGGCTGCACCACACCCACCCGCCGCCCCTGCCTCCCGCCGACTGACACTGTTGGTAGGGCTGTATACCCATTGGTCTACAGCGTGAGCCAATGGGCGTGCAGCCCATACCATACTACACATTCAGATATGTGAATGGGATCCATGTGACTGTGCCATTCTGCACCAGATGTACGAAAACACAGATTGGGCAGGATGTGAAGAATGACAGCTGTATCATTCATAGGGAGCTGTGAAGAGATGGTAATGTTGAAAATCTGTAGTGAAAATATTAAAAATACTCAAACGTCCGGGCTTGTGTGGAAACTGCACAACGCATGTGCATAACACAGTCATTTAGTGGAATTTTTTCATCAAATTTTCAACGTAGGCATTTTGTGATCTCTGCTTATGAACAGTGTCACTATGATTTTCCTAATCTGTCCTGAACATGGATTTCAAACAGCTATCACACTATTCTGCGCCACAAGTGTAAATGCACATTTCAGGCAGGATATGAAAAATGACAGCTGTACTGTTCTAAAGGAGGTGTGAAAAAATGCCAATGTTGAAAATCTGGAGTGAAAATATTACAAATGCACGTAATTATGAGGGTGCGTGAAAACTGCGCAACGTACACTCATAACACAGTTATTTCATGGAGTTATGTCACTAAATTTTCAACATAGGCATTTTGGCACCTCTGCTCATGAGCACTGTCAGTGTGATTTTTTTTAATCTGTCCCGAGCACTGACTTCCCACAGCGACCGCGTTATTCTGCGCCGGAAGTGCAAAAACACATTTTAGCCAGGATGTGAAAAATGACAGCTGTACTGTTCATAAGGAGGTGTGCCAAAATGGCAATGTTGAAAAGCTGGAGTGAAAATATTACAAATTCGTGAAGTAACGAGTATGCGTGGAAACTGCTCAACGCATGCTCGTAACACAGTCATTTTATGGACTTTCGTCACCAAATTTTCAACATAGGCATTTTAGGACCTCTGCTCATGAATAGTGTCACTGTGATTTTCTTAATGTGTCCTGAACACTGATTTCCCACAGCGACCACATTATTCTGCGCCGGTAGTGCAATACCACATTTCAGCCAGGATGTGAAAAATGACAGCTGTACTGTTCATAAGGAGGTGTGGAAAAATGCCAGTGTTGAAGATCTGGAGTGAAAATATTGCAAATACACAAAGTTACGAGCGTGCGTAGCAACTGCACTACGCACGCTCATAAAACAGTTATTTCTTGGAATTTTTCCACCAGATTTGCAACATAGACTTTTTGAGAGCCCCCCTCATGAACAGTAGCACTGCCATTTTGTTAATCAGTCCCAACAGGTGATTCCGCGCAGTAACCACAAAATCACCTTTCCGGGCCGATTAACTCTATGACAGTGCAAGAATTCATGAGGAGGGGTCCCAAAAACCCCATGTTGAAAATTTGGTGCCAAAATTCAAAAAAATGACAGAGATATGCAGCAAAGTTGAAAAAAACCCTATCAATCCCATTATACAGCTTACCGGCATTTCCTCAGTTCGTGGTCGGCTTGGAAGAGTGTAGACGTGTTCCCGGTCCACCGAAGATCGTCACCCCAGACTCAGAGGTAAGTATGAGGTGAGGGGTGTGGGATGCAGGTGCAGAGAGGTGGGCATGGGTTGGGGGCAGGGACACCGGACTCAAAGAAGGACTGTTTTCTGTTTTTTAGGGTAATAAAAAAATAAATAAAAACATAGTGGAACAGTTTTCTAGTTTGACTGGGGCATTTGGCATGCTGGGGTGGGCTCCCAGTGTGCCACCCGAATTTTTCCTTTGGTGGGCGCTGTAGCCGATGGGGGATTGGTCACCTCCTTTGGCACATACGGGAGGGTGCAAGAGTCGAGGGGGATTGGACAACCCTTCGGCAGAAAGCAACAGTTTTATTGGGGGGGACATTATGCCGATGGGGAGTGGGCTCCCCTGTTGTCAAATTAAACTTGGGCAGGGATAGGACTGAAGCCGATGGGGATTGGGGCCCCTGATGGCAAACAAAGAGATTTTTTGGGGAGGGCGCAAGATGCCAAGGGGGATTGAGCACCCCCTCAGCATACAACAAATTGGGGTGAGGTGGCAGCAATCTGCCACTGTGTTAAATTTATTGTTTGACTTAGGGAGGTACTGCCCTGCAATGACGGGTCGCTCCCTCATTGCAACAGAATGGCTGATGCTGCAATGACAAGGTGGCCCCTCATTGCAGTGGCGAAAACATTTGTACTTGGTGCACTTTTGGAGACCAGTGTCATCAGCACACTGTGCCTACATTGGTCCACCAGTGCCAAGCCCCCAAATGCAGTGCCTCTGTTGGCTGCCGCCATGTCACACCTCCACAACCCGCTTCTCTCCTAAGCTACCACATAATGTTTCTTGAACATGCACGCAAGCAAACATAAAAATTGCAATGAAGCATTAGAAAAGTAAAATGTTTTTATGGGCGGTCACAAAGGTTAACCCCCAGTCTTCATGCTGAGATGCACACACAAATAAATAGTAGTGGTAGATATAGTAAAACTTCATCTCTGAAGATGGAGTTGGTTTGAACTCCGAAACATCAGTACACCTTGAGACACACTCCACACCAGAGAAGGTGTGGTCAGGAAGGCAGCAGCAGCAGCACTGAAAGAAAGAAGCTAACAAGTGCATGGCAATGGCCAACTGAGCAGTGTTTTTCATTACAAACAACTTCTTCAAACCTGCAGAGTCCACTCAAGGAGAGTACCAAAAGGTCAGCAATCCTTTATAGAGATGGATTTAGGCAATTGAGCCATGTAAAAATTGTAGAGAAGTACGCAAGACATACTAACATACTAAAATGCCAGCAGAATAGGCCTAACGGTCTTTCGTGTCTGCTCGTTTGGTCAGCCCCCACCCTGGTTGCTGACCTTCCTGCCCCCCTCGCCTTCTCTGGCTTCTCCCTTCCCAGTTCCAAATATTCTTGCTGCATTGGATTTTGCTTCCAGAATCCTTCCCCTGTACCTGTCCCACCCAGACAATCTTCCCCCACACAAAGGGCAGCTGCTCAGTCTATGAAAGGCCAATCCTACCTGCCCAAGCACCATGTCTTGGCATCCATCCCCTAGAGTGTGACAGAAAGCAGCACTGGACTGTGGTATGGGATGGGCAGCTTTCCAGACTAGCTGCAGTTATAGTTCAGCTATTCTCGAGTTGCAGCACAGCAACAGTCTTTCATTCAGTTACTGCCACCTTCAGCTCTGTTTTATTTAGAGACACCACGTGATTACCACCTTTTCCCAGTAAGTGTTCTACTTCTGTCATCTTCATTCACTTACTGTCAGTCATGTGGTTCATCACTGTATAGCATAGCTTCAGCTGTCTCTTTCAACAACACCTGCCACCAGTCTGCTTCACCCCACAGGCACACACACACACACACACTGGATTTGTTCCTGAACAGATGTTGCTGTTCCCAGGGCAGTTGAAGCTCTCCATTGGCTGTTGAGGGCAGTCAGTCACTATAGACCAGTCCAGAGGTCTGTCACTCAACAGGTAATTGGATGTTGCAGAGGTGCCAGAAATCAAGAAGCCTACCACCGTACAAGACCATAACCCTTTGTGTCTCTCTTCTAAGGCTGCTGATCCTGATTGGTTGGCCAGTCACGCTCTGACCCAATTAACATGCCACTTCAGGTTAGGGTTAACAAAGATGCTTGACAATTTTTAGTCTAAGAGGCAGTTTTTCCACATGAAATATTTTGGATTGGTTGGGGCAGCAATCAGGGATTGCCTGATTCAGTCAGCAGAGCTGTTCCCTCAGTTATGTTGGCAGCTGGTGCTTCTGGTGTGCGAGTGCAGGGAGCATTAACTGTAAAACCCCATGGGGGGTTACAAGTGCATCAATATTATCATTTACATCCACATTAAAAGCTAATTACTATATATTAAGTAAGGGATATCACATGACAGGGTGTACAGTTAAAAGACATGATAAAATGGATAGGGAAAATATTGCATCCTGATTGGCAAGGACCTGTGTGTTGAAAGAGTACAACGCATGGGAAAGAAAAAGTTCTGGCAGTCATGACATAGCACATTAACAATATGAATGCCTTTCTTAAAAATTCTTGCTTGCCATTACAAACATGGCTGCCACACCAGGCTTCTACCTTTACTCACTAAAAAATTCATCTGAGCCCTAGAAAAAAAACAAATCCTCCCTCAAAAAAAATTAAAAATAAACTGATTGACCTTCAGCAGTTCTGCAATAACCCAAGAAGGACATATTCCCTTACAAATGCACACATGGAATGTATTATCCCACTTATGAAATGGTCTTGCATTTATTAATAAAATATGTAGGTCAGGTGAGGTACGTGCTTGTCAGAAAATAAATCAATTAGTGAATCGGGGCTCAGTAATGACATGAAGTTTCTCCCCAAAACACATAGATATCATTGTTTGGCATCATGTAAGTAATAAAATGTACAGTAGTAGTTTACTGTACTATATGATCCTAAATGTGTAGTAAAAATATATTTTGAAATGTTTCTGTTTATTGAAATACAGTAAAATTGTATGCACAATTATGACATTAAGGCTTCACGATCATGGGCAGCTTGAGGTTGGACACATCCTATCTGTAAAATGTATGGTCTGTGCAAGGGCATCAGCAGCTGTATTGCATGTGCTCCTGTGCTTGCTGACAAGAAGAAGAGCGTGGTTAGCAGCATGTGTGTGTGTGTGTGAGTGGGAACACACTGTAAGGATTTAAAAAAAAAAAATTTTAGTGGACTTACAGTGATGCCACTCCCTGAATCTGTCAGTGTCGGTGTCTCAGCAGGTTGCACACTTGCCTCTGAGGCCTAAAGATCAGAAGGCTGCGTGTTCTATCCCCACACTAGGCACTTGGGTTAAATCCCAATACTGACACTGTAGTGCAACATGAGGGAGTGCTGCAGTCCTGAGGTGTAGTCTTTCGGATGAGACATTAAACTGAGGTACCATCTACCTGTTCTGGTGGTAGTTCAGGTAGATTGTAAAGATCCCATGGCACTTTTTGAAAGAGATGGGGAATTTTTATTGAACAAAAACTCAGACAGCAAAGGTACAAAAAATAAGCAGCAGTACAAATTCATAATCACAAGTAAAATAAGAAAATAAAAATATAAAAAAACCAAAAGGGGTAACAAAAGAAGTGTCAGAAGAGTTCATCACCCTGTGTTCATGTAACTGCTCAGCACTACTGAAAGAGTAGGTGAATTGACAGCGAAGCACAGAAAGCAAACATGGGACTCAATCATACAAATTCATAAGCAGAAATTACAGAGTAACATACAGCAGTACAACAGTAAACAGATTGGGGGGAGGGGTACTTCAGGTGTAGAGGAAGCCCAACATGGCTGTTCACTGGGCCAAAAGAACGTATCTCCTATAGACCTTAACATCCTCATAATAAACAGAAAGCAAACTGCACTGAATCATTCGTATATTCTCTGTGTGCAGAATGTGTTTGTGGTAGAGCTGTGCTCTACCCAGAGAACTGATGTAGCAGTTAGGGATATTTTTCTGTCTTCTCCCCTTCCTTCCTCCTACACAGTCTGTTGCAACAGTATCTCTAGAAAACGATCCTGTTCTTTTTCTAACACTGCAGTAGATTGGCCTCCTAAGGCAGTCTTTTTCTATCCTCCCTTAATTTCTTTTCTTCCTTTCTTTGTTTCTTATTCGCCATTCCATCCCTCGCCAGAAGCCATATGCCTTTCTGAGGAAATAACATATATAGCTATGAGCAAATACAGTACAGTAGCTGACTGTATATAGCACGAAGGCTGGAACCTGAATAAATATATATACCTTCATACAATGCCAAACTTGCTTGCTGGCCATTTAATAAAGAACTACATGTGCTTTATATGAAGAAAGATAAAGTGCTTAAGGTACTTTCAGACATAAAGTGCTGGCAGTGCATTAATGAAGTGCAAGGTGCTTTATAAAATGAAACTTCATATTGTTTGAAAACAGTGCCCTACAAATCCTGCAAGGGAAGGGGTAGGATATAGTTAGAGTGCTAGATATAAAGAAACTGCTGTTGTTTAAACTATTGTTATTAAGTGCAGTCTGAAGTAAAGTGCAGCATGCCTAAAAGAAATGACTGGCACCGTGCATTCCTCCTTGAAGCTGAACCAGCCTAAAATGTTGTGGTGATTTGCATATATATCCCATGATGCTTTGCATTATGGGGTCATGTGTGATATTGTATTTCTTTGAAACGTGGCTTATTGCCAATGCAATTTGGGATAACCATTGCTTCAGTACTTTTGTTTTGCACTGAGGTTCTTTGTCTTTAGCTTTTTTTTTTTTCTTTTTTGCACTCCCCATCACCTAAATATTAAAGTTCAACATAGGGCATGATCATTTCTACAGGAAAGATAGATCAGAAGATCAGTGGGTTAGTAGGTGCTGACCGAGTGCAGAGGAAGGACACGACTTGTCTATTGCTGCAAACTGATGTGTTAAAGAATGAATATACCATTGCTTAAGGTCATCCCCTGTTGTCAACTAAGGAAAGTGAATTACCTGCAATTCTGTAAAGAATTTTAATTTATTTTGGAGTTAATTATTTTATTCTGACTTTGAAAAAAAATAAAGCCACACTGTGGTATGTTGCACCAATCTGTTGTTTTCTGCATTATCCTTCACCCACACCCGACTACACTGTTTCTGTTGGAATGTTAATGCATATCTGGCATGTGACATATAATATTTACAGATGGTCAAACAAACTTGTAGAGTCCCAGCATGGAACTTAGACCATCTACCTATGTAGATGCCTAAAACTAGGACATGATAGGTAAGTTGAGCAAATAAGGGTTCCTTCTAGACTATGCTCAGAGTCTGCCAAAAGGACTGACTGTGGGGACAGTCAATGAAAAAATGGAAATGGGTTTCTACTGTGTCAGAACAGGTAGCCCTAGGACAATAATGTTCATCTATTACCTTATGCTTGTGAGAACCCCTTACCAAAATCTTCCCATGTACTCCTAACCAAATGAGGTCCCACATAGGAGGCGGTAGGCAAGGATTTACCAATTGAGTTACAGCATCCCGTAGTAGACGCTGTAGACAAAAGTTTAAGGAAAGCTGGGGGGCAAACTTTCTAGAGACAACATGATTGTACAGGTTATGTCTCAGCCTCATAATGAGACTGACTGGAGCCAGACTCCATGTTTTGAGTTTGTGCATGGCACGGAGTGCATAAAGAGTGGACTATAAGAAGGAAATCCATCCTATACACCAGGAACAAATTGTGTTCCCAGTGATAAGTGAGCAAGATCAACTATTCTTCCAGCACCGGAGGCCCGATGGTATTGGTTTGGCGGAGAGGGAGGCCAATATTCCAAGATAAAAAATAAACTATAGAAAAAGACTATAGGGTGTATCATTTGAATTTCACCCTTATCATAAGCAAGATAGGTTTCTTCCCATTTAATTGGATTTAACCTTTAACCCCAGAGGCCCTGAAAAAAAAATACTGTACAACCAGGTCTCCGAGTACAGAGGTGGGGGGGGGGGGATGTAACTAAGAAAAAGAAAACATGAGAACAATAATGTTTTGATCAAATACACTCTTTTCTTTTTGGAAAGAGTCCTCCTATCTTTTCATATGTGCAAGACAGACTCAGTTTAAAAAAAAACAATGTTGGCAATTCAGGAGAGCATCATCCGCGCTATTTAACCCAATACTCAAAATCTTAATGGGGTCCATTTGAATTGGGATTCCTGCTATGGTTGGTGATTGGTTGTGTGCTAGGGGTTGGTTTAAAGAGGCCACCATACTTTTACCAAAATTTATACAAAAGCTGGAAACCCAGGAATAAGCATTCAAAGTATCTTGAACAGCGATACCTGAATGGTAGTCCTGGAGGAGGATACAAATGTCATCTGCATAAGCCAGGGATGTAAAACCAGAGGTCCCATGTAGAAGGGAGAGGCCTTTAATATCAACATTCTCTTGAAGTAGTCTCAATAGAGCATCAAGGGAGAAAACATATAGGCAGGTACTCAGTGAGCACCCCTGTTTAACACCCCTCCGCACTTGAACATGGGCACCATACCAACCATTAACAGAGGGAACCATAGTGACACCATTATGCAATACAGAGAGCCACTTTAAAAAAGGGTTGTGGTGAGCCATAATTGGCAAAAGTGCCAAACAAAAATCCATGATCCACACAATCAAAGGCTTTAGACTGATCCAAAGACTAAACATAACTAGAGACTAAGTGTTTTCATCCCCTGTCAAAAATTTCACGTAAAACAATTATGTTGTCCTGTATGCATCTGTGGGGGATAGAGCATGTTTGGAACAGAGAGGTCAGAATTGGGGCGACTGAGGTGAGTTGGGATACCAATATTTTGGACAAAATCTTTTGATCAGTAATTAAAAGACATAACCAGTGCCAGTTGTACAAGGAGGACCTGTCTCCCTTTTTGTGAATAAAAATCAAGATGGCCTGTAATGTGGAAGGGGAAAAGTCTACCAGATTGCAAAAAATGATTGAACAAGAAATGCAAAGTGGGAATGAGGCAAGTATGAAATTTAACATAAAACTAGAAGGGGAGGCCATCATTACTGGGAGCTACATTAGTCTGTAGACTGTTAAGAGCAGCATCCACTTCTGAAAGGAGAATAGGCCACGAAAGAGATGAAAAACATCAGGAAGCATAGGGTGTATGTGGAAAGAGTGTAACACATCTCAAGGAGGAGATATTGTATTGGCAGTACTAAAGGTGTCCGTGAGATGATCATGCACAATTTGTAGGATATCATGCTTGTGCGAGGAGGAAAGATCATCATCATAGGAGGAAAGATGATATAGTATATGAAATGAGAATTATGTATTTTTTGACTAGCCTTGAAGCAGTCCAGGGACTGTCGTCTACCCTGTGTACCACACTTCATTTCATAAAACAGGGAAGAGGCTTGGTCGTATTGAAAAGCCTTTATATCTGATTTGGTACTATCGATGGAGTCTATCAGATCAACACCAATGGTGTGCATCAAAGAAATAAGTTTAAGCAAGTCAGCACGTAAAGATGAATATCTCAGATACTTTTGTCTTTTACTCCGGGCTGCCCATGATTTATAAAGGGACTGAAAGTCGTGTTTCATATCTTCCCACTACTGTGAAATATGATAAGCACTGAACATTGACCAACAATATTGAAAGAGTTGCCGACATCTTGCCACCACCTGGGGATCATCCAGGAGGGAGGCATTCAAGTACCATGGGGACTGGGTCCTAGGGAAATCCAGTGATAAGGAACAGTCACAAAGGATAGCATAGTGGTTGGATGTTTTGATAGGTGATATCTGGGTTGCACTGAGTGTGGAAGAGAGAAAAAAAAATCAATACAAGAAGCCAGGGTGCCTTTATGAAAGGTAAAAGTAGCAGTTGGAAACCCCACAGCCCCGTCCACAAAAGATGTCATGGAAATAACATCCTGCAAAAAGATCAAGTCACAGTAAGTTTTAGCAGAGGTGCGGTGGAATTGGGGAAGACTACAATTAAAATCACCACCCAGAATCACAAGATGGCTCGTGTGAAGGTAAGGTCTTAGTTTCTTAAATAAATCTATGTGGCTTGACTTGGTTTGGGATGCAAATACACTGATAAGCCATAAAGGAAAATGGTTAAACAGGACATCCAGCATTAAGGTACGACCAGGAACCATGTCCTGCAAATACTGGACTTGGCAAGGAAAGAAGCGAAATTGAATACCCAATCCATCACACTGTTCCGGGCTGAGGGACCAGAAGGAGGGGCAGTGCATCCAAAGGTGCTTTATAGCTATCAGATCATGTAAAGATTTCAGTCATGTGTCCTGTAAAAAAATAATGGAATCTGAGATTGAGGAGAGAATGGAAAAAGTAGTTAATCGCTTATTGTAGTTTTTGATACTGTTCATATTCAAAGACACACAAGAGAGGTGGGGCCCTGGGCACATAAAGAAAATCATTCATGAGGATCTCCCTGTTTCCTTGTCTGAGACCTAGTTTGGTACCGTTTGGATGTAGTGTCCAAAGCAGTGGTGTCTAGATCCAAGCCCAGGTCACAAATGGAGGAAACTACAGAGGAAACCTCTGACTCCAATACTGTATATCTTCATCTGAATCATCCCAACAGCCAGGCTTTGACAATACTGCAAACTTAGTTTCAAGGACTGGGGGGTCAAGGGGTGGTGGTACAGTTATGATGGCATCCCTGCAATGTTTTTTACATGGCTGCACCAATATCAATGGGTGTTCCTGGGGAGGAGGGGCCCATAACTTGAGCATCTGTTGTTAGGAGTTCAGTAGTTGGTGGAATGTTTGATTCCATATCAGAAGGAGACAACTAGGAGGAAACTTCCCAGAGGACCATCTCAGTGGGGGAAGGGGGCTCACCTCCAGGACAGAGACATTGCAAGGTGGCGGGACCGCAGAAGGCAAGGGCTGCTAATTAGGCTTAACCACTGGGGTTTGGTGGGGGGGAAGGTCGGCTTTGAGCTCACTGCAGCAGCGCCCAGCACCTGGCCCTGAGTGATGATCGCATCTTGATTTCATCCTTCCCCAGTATTATGTGTCGCCCAGGGGCATTTAAGAAAACAGTGACCCTGGTTTTCATAGAAGTTACATCAGAAGAGTTTAGAACAAACATTAGCAGAGTGACCACACTCTAGACAACAACTACATCTAGCAGTATCACACACAGAACTAACATGGGTAGGGGAACTACATTTATAGCAAGTTTGGGGTTGGCCCAGATAAAATCATATCCCCCTGTTTCTGCCAATGTAAAAACTATTAGGCAGATGACATATTTCAGCATTAAAATACCTCAGTTTAACCTGGATCTTCCATCCCCCTGCCTAAACCTGCTCACTATCAATTATTGGAAAGGGTCTATCCTGAATATTGCATTCCTGTTTCAAGCAGTAACACATATCAGAAATGTGCACACTTTCATTACGGAACATGACAGTGATAGTTTTTATAGCAGGTTTGGAAAGGGGGATGACCTGAAATGGGACTCATTGGGGAGTATCCTTGAGCCTTTCATATTTGGACCAGAAATCCTCCAAAACAGGCATAAATTGGAAACTAACGCCACAGGTGACATCATCAGACACATGTAAGACTGCAAATATGTAAGTCATCCAGAGAGTACCCCATGGATTCTTTTAAAAATGCATGTATGACATAAAGTATATCTGACGGGCATTCCATGCCCCCAGTATAGAGATGACAGACTGCATTGCATCACTGAAGAGGGTCCTTCACTGAAGAGAAAAGTTGCAGCATCTGGAATGATCTTGAAGTAGAGCAAGGAGAAACATAAGAAGAAGTAGCATCTGCAGCAGGGATGTCCGTGAAGGCAGTTTGCTCCTGAGTCTTGAGGGGGGGCTCCCAGAGTGTGTCCACCACCAGTAGAAGTCAGGAGCAAGGGAACAGGGACATCTGCTTCTGGAGCTCCAGTGGAGGATCCCAATTCTGGTATACCTGGAGCAAGAGGAAAGGAACCATAGCAAGTCTTATCCAGGGGCTCCCAAGAAACCCCATCAGCAGCCTTGCCCCATCCGGCAGTGAGCAAAGAGGCCTCAACAGGCCATTTATTGAGTTGTTTATGAGCCAAACCAGGATCCCATATGGGGCCAGGATCCCCATATACAGAAGCTGTAGCCCTATCAGTAGCATCAGTGCCAGGAGAAGTGGGCATAGAAACAGAAGCTGCCACAGGAATGGGCAGCATAGGTGTAGCAGGTGCAATGGACAGGGGAAGAGAAGGTGAAGAGTTCTGGGGCAGAGGGGTCACTGAGATGAGCTTGGATAGGGCAGACAGAGCTTCGGAGTCCAGTGGGTCAGTAGAGCCAGAGGAAGGATCTGTTGGGCAAATGGCGACATTCACAACAGCAAGAAATGGTCCAGCAAGGGGCAAATGAGAATGGAACATGGAAAGTGGGAAGTCTTGAGAAACAGTAACAAAATCCTGGGGCAACAACTCTGGTGAGACCTCTGGTGATGGCACAGTTCAGTCGGTAGGATGTCCTGCAGGAGACTGCAAAAAGGAGAAAGGCATAAGAGTATCAGTTTGAATGGTGGGATCTGGGGACCAAGAAGCATAGAGGTAGGCTGAGTCCTCCTCCTCCTCCAGAAGCAATAGTAATTGTTGCCACCTGTGCGAATAGGCAGCTGCCACAGAAACATCCTGACAAAGTTCCCTGCTCAAGGATGGGATAGTAGGGTGGAAAACAGACTGTCCAGATAATGCAGCGACCTCATTACGCACTGTAGCTACCAAGGAATCAATATCCCAGGCAGAAGGATGGCAGAGCCTCTCCACAGGTCCAGATGTGTCTGAAGAAGCAGCTCAGCCACAAGCATCCTGCTGCTTGACCTCAGGAACTGGTACTCAGGGAGTGCAACACAACTGACAAGATCTCCCCTCAGTGGGAGCCGACCCATCACTCACACCCAGCGGGAGATCGTAAGGTCCCCATTCCGACAGGGAAGGAGGAGTTCAACTGTAGTGGGTGCCCACACTGCACAATTTGACAGAGAGGGCTACAAATGGCAGGGAGTTAGCCCTGCAGAGCAGAGTCTTTGAAGTAGCACTAATAGGCAGAATCAGAACAGATAGTCTCTCCAGGTGCTCAGCGCAAGGAGCTGCCATACTTCCCTGCTCCAGTAAGCCTTGCAGATCTGATACAAAGTCAAGGGGGGGGGGTCACTCTAGGCCAAGTGAATGAACACCTGCAGATGCCATTCCCAGGACCTCCCATCAGCAGCGGTCTCCTGATTGCCTGTATCAACTTGTGATGATGATGCCCCTCCAGGTAAGGAGCAAAATGTATTTGAAGCAGCACTGAAGTCACAGGAGTGCAAATCATGCACCGATCGGCCACCAGTACCTGCTGAATCTTTTAACGCCAACAATTCAGCTGGACCCAAGGCTTGCAGCATGGGCGGTGTAGCAGGAGGTTGCCAACCAAATTCTAGACCAGCAGCATTAAACCTCTTCGGTTTAGCATGCAGAAGTTCACACCAGTCGAAAAACAAGCTTTCTTCCTCAGAAATACGTTTCATAAGCATATCCTTGGAACAGTTAACAGTATCAAAATCACAATCATAAGCAGTCAAACACTCACTGGAGGTATTCCACTCAAAAGGGTCCATAGTCACATCAGTTACTGTAGGCTGCAGTCCATTCTGAGTAGCAAAAATCATACAGGATTCATTTGGATCCAAACAAGAGGTAGCAGTCTCTTGCAGTTTCAAGGCAGGAGAGGAGACCAACTCCCCAGCCTCAGGCACATCCATCTGCTTTCCCTGCTCTCCAAGAGTGGCCATCCTGGCTTGATAAAGATGGCCAAGGGCTCTCCCTACCAAAAGAGCAGGGGAATTTCTCCAGTGTCCTGGCCAAATTTCCACCATTCACTAAAATACCACTAACAGCTTAGTCTGGCTCAATGTCAGTTGGCATCCATCTGTATCCCCCTCCCCCAGGATGAGGCTGAAAACAAGCAGAATTGTCTAGTCCTCCTTTCCAAGTCAAAAAAACTAAATAATTAAATAAAATGAATGGCTGGTTAATTTAATGGGCTTCATCTGTAGTCCCACAGAATATTGCATCTACAGCCATCTATCTCACTTTCTCAACTACCAATGCAGAGATCCAAAGAGGTTGACCAGTGCCAGAGTGGAGTCTGATCCAGGAGAGGATTAGTCATGTCAGATACTGAGGGACTGCACCCCAAGGGAGCCATCAGCAGCAGGAGGGTTTCCTCAGCCAATTTACGAGGTCCTGATTATGATACTGATATGAGAGGCTGGCAGATTGAGCTGAAACAGATTTGAAATCCTGCTCAAGGAAATAAGGACCTTCAGAGAAGAGAACCAGAAGTAATTTAAAAAATATTGATGACTGAATGGGCCATTTCAATGAGAGATATGGGGCTGCACTGGAGTGGATCAGTCAGATGGTGGATGGCATATGTAAACTAAGTCACTTGGTCACAGTGATACCAAAACACAGTGGTTCCCTCTCTGCAAAATGTAAAGACCTTGAGGGGAGACTAGAGCCAGAAGGTAGAATGTCAGAATTTCTTGGCTGCCTAAAGGGACGGAGCGAGACTACATCACAGAGTTCATAGAATATATTTTGCTGGATTAGGGAGTAGAGACTTATATACAAAGAAAGTTGACCAGGTTGTTACGCAGAAGCTGGCTGTCCCCCATTCTAGGCCCCATCTCACTGTGGCAAAAAATTCCTCCACTTCAGAGATAAGGAGGTAGTGCTGCAGACCACCTGTCAGAAGAACATATTTTATAACCAGACCAGGCTATTTTTTTACCATGATTACCAGCAGAGGTCCTGCAGGAAAGACAAAAATGTGTACATTTAAAATGGTCTCTAAAGGAACAAGGAATTACAATTCACATACCTTATGTGGCCAATTAAACACCTAGGAAGATGGCGGCCACTTGTCACTTTAGTCTTGCAGTTACTCGATTTTATTTGCTTTAAACTAGTTTAGTATTTTTTAAGTTTATGTTTTAAGTTTTAGTGTCGAGTAAAGTCTTTTGTTTGGTTTTGGATCTTTAACTAAGTTTTAGTGCAACTTTGTAGTATTATAAGTGGCGGCCGTGTTATAGTGCCACCACTATCTTTGGATGTCAAGTGCCCGCTTAATGCTATTTCTGGCGGGCTAAATCCTTACTTGCTCATCGGGCGGTACTGGAAATACATTTTGGTGCCTTGACGAAGCACCCATACTTGCTTGCAACTTGCCTGCAACTGGGAGTCTGGTGGGGAGATGGTTGAAGCCTGGCTGGTTTGGCTGAAGGTTTCCAGGATCGACACTGCAATGAGCTAGAAGGTTGTGTGGCCAACAAACCAGAGCTGTGGGAGATCCAAAGACTGATAGCCTGAGGAGCAGTGAGAACATACTATTTTGGCAGAGGAGAAATGGACTGGCCAGCCGGACCAGCTTGCCAAGAGGTAGGTGCCAGGTCTGGGAATTGATCCCGTGGGGATAGAGGGCATCTACTGAAGGGTGGGTACTTACTTGTTCTCCTTTAGCCACCATGGGCTGCCTGACTTAGGCTGGATGGCTCTGGTTGGTTAGGAGAGGAAGTTTTCTGGACTGGGTTGCCTGCTTTAGGGTAGGTCAGGCCAAGCGATCTGGACTTCTCTGAGGATTTACTGCTTTGGGAGTGATCCCTGGAAGACAGTTTTCGTACAAAGATTAAGGGTGGTATCAGCTTGTTCCATTTAAACTCCCAAGCCTGAAAACCTGTTGCGGGTATTGTATCATTTACTATTCATGTAGTAGGCAGTGAGTGGGTCTCTTTTTGAACTGATAATTGACATATACTGTTTGACAATTATTTGTGGCAGTGAGAGGGCCGCATCATCCGGACGTATTATTTGGGGTGAGAGGCTGGTAAGAGCTCCCCCTTCCTATTTCAAAAAATTTATGAGGACTTCTGGAAAAGTACTGACTCCAAGTTATGACTCTAATGACCAGTTAAAGTTTTCTGGCTAACGCTGAAAGACTTGGTTGCGCTGAACTGTTTTTGGTTTAAAACTGTTTTTGATTTAAATTGTTTTTGGTAGAACTGTTTTTCGTTTACAGTTGTTTGTGGGGTTTATGTTTATGTTCATGCTGGGGTGGGATTAAGGGGGTAATTAATTGTGTGGAATTTTGGGGGTTGTTTGAAGAGATTGTGGGTGTGTGAGAGTGGGTGCGTGATTGGTTGTGTGAATGTATGATTGTGGGGTAACTGTTAACTGCTGTGAGTGGGAAAATGGCAGGATGTACTGGCAGAGGGCTTTGGCGGGTGGGTGCTACTCCTCCACTGAGCATCAATCCTTCCACCCTTTCGATTGCCCCCCGCTATCGGGGGAAGTATTTAGGCACTGTCATGCTTTGGGTATAGCGAGGGGGCGTCGGAGGGTCTGGGGGCATGAACCTGGCAGAGAAGTGGAGTGGGGTGGATGAATTGGGGTAGTGGGTTCAAGGAGGCACCCTGGGGGTGAAATGGGTTCATGAGAGGGGTCCGCCCTGACTGGTTCCCATACCCAAGGGCTCCACTTTATGTGGGCAAATAGCACAGTCGACCTTGACTGCTCATCCAACCCAGGTGGTGTTATGCAACTCCAGGTAGATTAGAAAAAAGATGGCAGTAATTGCTGATATTGTTGGAATATCGGACCTGGAGTGCATCTCCAAAACCTGACTGGATGATAATTCAGGTCCCATTTTGGAGTCAGCTGTTCCAACTGGCTACTCGGTGATACACCACCCGAGGTTGGATCATAGGGGCCGGGGTGAAACCATCTGTTTCAAGATGGAACTGGGCCTTGTAAATGTGCCAGTTGGAGTTACTAGATCCTTTGAATGTATAGTGGGTGCAGGTGTGGGTTGTAGGATACTTCCTGTCTACCGTCCACCCGGTAGCAAGAAGGATTTCTTACAGGACATCGTAGACTTCATCGTCGAGATGGTATTGGAGTCTCCCAGGTGGTTGGTGCTGGGGGACTTCAATGCATGGGTTGACGATGAACTCTCACATTTTGGATAAGACTTCCTCCGGCTGATGATTTAATTGGGCTTTACACCGGTAATTACCTCTGCGACCCATGTACAAGGTCATTCGTTGGACCTGGTATTACTACTGGGGATGGAGAGCTCCGACGTGGTGGTGGAACCCATCAGATGGTCTGATCACCAAATTATAGGGTTCAGTTTTGCTGCCCCCCCAATAAACCTGCTCCTACAGAGATGGTACAGTACCACCCTTTGAGGGGTTTGACCCTTGATGGTCTTATGGTGGTCCTGGACCTATCGGGGAGTTTGAGTGTGAGGTTGGATCCAGAGGAACTTCTTCTTGCCTATAATATGGCAGTCATGGTTGCTCTGGATTCTATAGCTCCTGTCTGAGTTCACCCCCTCTCCCTTCGCCCTCGGTCCCCATGGTTTGATGGGACCTTGAGGGAGATGAAATGAGGAGAGTAGGAAGAAGGTCGGAGCAATGCTGGCAGAAATCCAGCCTGATTGATGACAAACTTATATTGATGTCCCATTACAGGAACTATCAATCTGCGATCTCCCATAAGAAGGAAGAGTTCCTGTCCAGGGAGATTGCAGCTGTGAGAATCGACCAGCTCAGCTTTTCCATACTGTGGACAGGCTGTGTAATCCAGCCTGTCTCCAAAATCAGGGAGCTTTTTCACAGTTGAAGTGTGATGAGTTTGCTCGATTTATCGTGGACAAGGTTGGCGCCATCAGGTCAGAGATCTATACAGCTCGCTCAAACAGGCAGAGCAGAGATCGGTGGGAGATTGCAGCCACCCAGTTAGCCTGGTCTGACTTTGATTGGTTGGCGATCGAGGATGATGTGAAGATAATACAGGGCTTGCTACTTACTTACTATAGTTTGCACCCAGTCCAACACACCTCCTGATGGGGTGCATGTAGGTGATCGGACTGGTCCTTGCAGAGATTGTCTGGTGTTCGTTAGAAACTGGAGTGTTTGCAGACACCCTGAAGGAGGCAAATGTCCTTCCCCTTCCCCTTCTAAAGACATCTTCTCTGACCCCGACTGTCTCACAAACTACAGACCTGTCTCTAACCTACCTTTTGTTCAAGGTTATTGAGAAGGCAGTCATGTTGCAGCTCAAGGAGCATCTTACCACCTACGATATCTACGATCCACTCCAGTCCAGTTTCATACATGTGATATGTCCGACTTGCTTAAAAGGGAGATTTGGGTCAAATTAGGAGGGAGACTCGCCTGCCAACTGCTTAAGAGGGAGATTTGGATCAAATTAGGAGGGAGATTGGCCGGCTAGTAGGGAGATGCCGTAACGTCATGAATTTGTCCTTAAATGGCATAAAAAAATAAGAAAAAAAGTCATTACAAAAATGTAATGTATTTCATTTTGCCAAGAATAAGCACCAAAAAGAATAAACAACTAGTTATATAAAGTTATCAGATACATTGTTCATCACTGATTTAATTTTTATGTGTCTTTATGTGCCCAAAAACCATGGATATTTTGGACAGAATTTTACTTAAGCAGGAGATTTTGTTTCCCAAGAGGGAGGGAGGGAGTTCAGTCAAAAAAAACTGGAGTCTCCTGTGTAAAGAGGGAGATATCACATGTATGCAGTTTCAGCAAGAGGCATAGTACTAAAACAGCGTTAGTTTGGGTACTTAATGATCTCCTGATAGTGAGAGATCAGAGGAGTCATTCCATCTTAGTCCTCCTTGATCTCTCTGCATTTGACATCGTAGACCATGGGCTGTTGCTAGAGCAACTGCGGCTACTCTGTGGACTGTCTGGTACAGTCTTCAGATGGTTTCAATCTTTCCTCACAGGCAGGGTGCAGAGAGTGGAGTTGTTTTTTTTCCCTCAGTCCCTCATCCTTTGCCTTGAAGGGTACCGCAGGGCTCAGTACTTTCACCCATGTTGTTTGCGGCGTATATGCTGCCATTGGGAGACATTATTAGGTGGTACGGGCTGAGTTTTCACTGCTATGCAGATGACACTCAGCTGTACATGTCCATTGTACCCAAGCATAATGACACTGTCTCAGTCTTTAATAACTGCCTTTCTGAGATCCAGGACTGGATGTATGCCAACTGGCTCAGATTGAATCCAGATAAGACTGAGGTGTTGGTAGTGGACCCAGGTCATCGGGTAGAGGGGTGGGCAGCTGGGCAACCTTACGTACTCTGGCTGGGAGGTGACCAGCTGTTAACTTCTAACCGGGTACGGAATCTGGGCATTGTGTTTAATGACGAGCTGACTCTGAAGCCTCAGGTGTTGGCCATTGTCAAAGCCTCATTTTACCATTTGAGGAACATCACCAGGATAAAACACCTGGTCCCACCTGATGATCTTCCGACGTTGGTCCACACTTTTGTGACCTCCAGCCTTGATTACTTCAATGCCTTATACCTAGGGCTACTGGGGCTGGACCATCACCACCACCACCTGCAGCTGGTGCAGAATGTGGCAGCCAGGTTGTTGGCTGGCTTGTCGAGATCTTGGCATGCCACACCTGTGCTCTTCCACCTACAGTGGTTGCTGATGCAGTGGAGGATCACCTTCAAGGTTGGATTACTGACCTATAAAGCCCTACATGGACAGGGACCATGGTATTTGCAAGACCTCCTTGGTCCCTACTGCCCCCTTCATCTTCTCCTCTCCACCAACGAGGGATTGCTGGAGATTCCCAGGGTTTGTCTGACTACATCTGGAGCTAGAGCATTTGCTTTTGCAGCCCCAACCTGTGGAATTCTCTACCTCTCCAGATTAGAGAGTGCCTGTCCATTGAGGCCTTTAAATCTGCCTTAAAAATCACACCTTTTTAACTTGGCGTTTGCTGATATCCTAAGTCCTGCTGTTTCTATTATTGTTTAAGGAATACGATTTATATATTTATTTGTTTTATTGATGCTTTTATTTATTCTTGCAGATGACACAAAGATCTGCAACAGGGCTGATACACAAGGAGGCATGGAAAGGATGAGAAGGGACTTGGCAAGGTTGGAGGAATGGTCAGAAGTATGGCAGCTAGGATTAAATGCAAAGAAATGCAAAATAATGCACCTGGGAAACAAGAACCCAGGGGAAGAATACACAATGGGGGGGGGGGTAATAACAACAACAAAAAAGGAAAGGGACCTGGGGGTAATCATATCAGATGACCTTAAGGTTAGCAAGCAATGTGAGAAGGCAGTAGGGAGGGCTGGGGGTATACTGGGATGCATAGGGAGAGGCATCACCAGCAGAAAACAGGAAGTTGTTATCCCGCTGTACAGACATTTGGTGAGACCCCATCTGGAGTACTGTGTCCAGTTCTGGAGACCCCATCTCCACAAGGACATAGACAGGATAGAGACAGTCCAGAGGAGGTAACTAAAATGGTGCAGAGTCTGCAAGAGAAGCCGTACGAGGAGAGACTAAAGGAGCTTAACATGTATACCCTTGAGGAAAGGAGGGAGAGGGGGAGACATGATAGAAACTTTTAAGTACCTCAGTGGAATCAACAAAGTCCAAGAAGGTAGCATCTTTCAGAAAAAGAGAAACGCAAGAACAAGGGGACACAATTTAAAGATAGAGGGGAGGTTCAGGGCAATGTGAGGAAGTATTTTTCACAGAGAGGGTAATGGATGCATGGAACAGCCTTCCTGAGGAGGTTGTGGGGTCTAAAACTGTGGGAGAATTCAAGAATGCATGGGACAGACATAAGGCAATTCTTGTGGGGGGTAGGAAGAAACAGGCTGTTGGTTAACTAGGATCTGCAGCCTATCCCGTAGGTAGGGAAATGGGCAGACTAGATGGGCCAAGTAGTCCTTATCTGCTGTCAAAGTCTATGTTTCTATGTTCTATGTTTCTTGTACAATGCTATGGTCTGTTGGAATAGTGTTTAATAAATAAACTTTGCTTGCTTGCATAACTAAATGTCTTCTTCCAAGATGGAAATCCTCCTGCTCTTTACTCATCAAGACACCAGAAAGGGCTTTGCAGAGAATAAAGTCAAGCAGCAAAAAAAAAAAAAATAGAGATGTCAGGTGGACACAACCACACATCAAAGCACAGATTGTCATAGAGCCAAGAGAGCTAAGGCAACCCCTTCAGTGAGAGGTGTTGCATCAACAAGGGTGGAGGTTCATTCAGAGTTCTCCAGGCCATTCAGAAAGGAGTGCGCACAGGAGCCACAAACACAGTGCAACAGATCCCGTAAGAGGATGAATATTTTTCATAATGCCTGGGATAGCCAGGCATACTACATCATTTTCAAGAGTTCGACTCACTTCCCACTCAGTCATTCCAGCAGTCTCAGTGGTTCCATTCTTCTTCACCGGAGTGGACTGAGAACAGTTTTTATTGTCATTTTGCACTCTCATCTCTAAATGCGAATGGACTCCCTTGGAGTATGATGGGCCCTCTAGGAGCTGTAACTATTATTAGTCCAGGACAGAATGTAATATTGGTGTCAGAGGTGTAAGGCTGACTAGGGTGGTGCAACATCTGATTTGGAGTCCATTTTGTGAGGTAACAATCAGTTAGAGAGGTTAGGAACACAGTGACTGAACTTGTTTGTTTTATGTCTTGATGGACTTTTTCCTTCAGGTGTGCATATCAGGGGAAATATGATGCTAACTGTATATTATATTGGGTTACTAGTGGTTCTTACAGGGTGGGCTGGGGAGGTTCAGAATATCAGGTATTAATCATGGGATGAGGAGACCAGGGTTGCTAAGGATCTCCCCATCACCTGTAAGTTTTTAGGACCCAAGGCTTGTAGAGGTGACCTATTGACTTCTGCTCCCTTCTTCAGGTGAAATACAATGGTCATTGCCTAAGGATTGTGACACTGAGCCATCGTTCTTTCAAGACCTTCGCATCACATCCTCAGGATAAACTGGCCCACACTTGTGGTTGTATGTTAGTCACATACATCAATCAAGAAAGTGGCCTGACTCAACTGATGAGAGGTTAATCTTTCCTTTTTTGTGGGTCACAGAGTTTGAGAACATGTGGCTACAGCAGAAGTTCATCTTTCCCCTTTAGAATGGAGTACCACTGCCTTGCACAGCCTGCTTCATGGGGTCAGTTTTTTATACCTTCTGGGCTTCAATCCCTGTGTCTCCCTGCTAAGGGGTCATTCTTATAGCTCAAGGGTGGGGAAGACTAAGAATCCAGAATCTTAATGGATTCCCATGTGAGATCAAATAATGCACATAGTGATTTTTGGTCTGTTTTGGTTTTATTGATTGTTCTGTTGTGTGTTACCAAAGCGCTGGGCATGAAAAGTGACAGAGCCCTTTATGGATGAAAGCAGCATGCTAATCACCTGATGGCTTGTATTCTCACTAAAATTTTCAGTTTTCAGTAGTCTTACCCCAAATATGCTTAAATGTCTTTTAAATAGTTTAAAGTGATACCCTACAATGTACATTAAATGACCTGAATAACACTAGCAAAGAAAGCACATACTGACTTGGGTTAAATATAAACACTCCGGTATTGTGTTTCTACAAAAGGAACACCTTGTCCCTACGGAGCATGAAAATCTAAGTAAGTTGGGTATGATCAGGTTTTATACTAATTATGTGTTGCGGAGGAGCTTGGGGGAATGTTGGTCTTAATACCCAGTTCTGTCCATTAGTGATAGAAGAGGCCATGACAGATAAACAGAGGAGGTACTGTATGTCATAGCTCGGGCAAAATCCAAGAATTTAAGGGACAACTGTTTAACATTTACAACCGCCAATAAAAGAAATTACATTTCATTAAAAGGGCATTTGAGCTGCTGACATCCCATCTAGATAGTATAACCATGTCACCGAGGGATTTAAACTTGATATGGAGCCCACATATGGACAGTGCATCTCCGATACCCAGAAGGGGGAATAACACGGCTCTAAAGGTTAAGTATTTGTTGAAGATGGGGGTCAAGTGATTGTTTGGCAGTCACTACTTTGTCATATGTAAAAATGTGAATGTTTACAACTATTATTCCTTCCCCACAAAATATTCTCAAGGTTAGATTACTACACAGTCTCTAGACCAAGTGTATTGAGAAATACTCTCTTCTGAGCTTGAACAGATAACAATCTCAGATCATGCTCCAATTTTTCTAGAAACAGATTTGTAAGTTCCAAACTGGCATTCCTTTTCGTGATTAACTGACTCCTTGCTCAGGATGAGACCGCGAGAGAACTGATCCAACAGCAGATAGAAAAGATTGCAGAGCTAATCAGAACCTGGACCTGACCCCAACCATCTTCTTGGACACAGTTAAGATGATGGCAGTGAGAAGAATTATGGCCTTAGCCCAAAAGAAGAGAAACAGGGAAGGGAGACAGAGATAGTTGGAGGATAAAGAAATGGTCCAAGGAAAGAAAGACTGAAATTAAAAGGCACAAGTCACTTTAGAAACATAACAACATAGAATTTGTCAGCAGAAAAGGACCACTTGGCCCACCTAGTCTACCCAGATGGTCCCTGCCTCGTCTATCTCTGCAGACCCTAACTGATGTCCAGCTACCCTCCCTGCCTATTTACTAGTATTCCCCTATGTCTATCCCATGCATGCTGGAAGCCTTCTGCTGTATTTGTCTCCACCACTACCACTGGCAGTCTGTTCCAGGCATCCACCACTCCTTAAGTGAAGTAGTACTTCCTCAAATCTCTCTTAAACTAACCCCGCCCCAGATCAATTGTATGCCCTCTGGCCCTAGTGCTCTTCCTCCTTTGAAAGAGACTCCCCATCCTTCACCCTGTTCACCCCTGTGAGGTAATGTGTGGGTTTCTATCATGTCCCCTCTCACTCTCCTCTCTTCCAGTGTGTACATGTTGAGATTTTTCAGTCTCTCCTTACAGGGCTTTTGATGCCACCCCTGCACCATTTTATTTGACCTCCTTTGGACTGCCTCCACCCTGTCTATGTCCTTTCAAAGGTGCAGCCTCCAGAATGGACATAAGACTTCAGGTGGGTTTCACAAGTGAGCAATACAGTGGCAACACCACCTCCCATCTCTCCCTATGCATCTGAGCATCCCACTGGCCCTACCTATTGCTTTGTCACATTGCCCTGCCACTTTACGGTCATCTGATATGATAACCCCAAGGCTCTTTCCTGCTTAGTGACTGTAAGTATCTTCTCCATCCTATACTCAGCTCCTGGGTTCCTATGCCCTAAGTAAATGATTTTGCACTTTCTGGCATTGAACCCCAGCTGGCATGCTCTTGACCACTCTTCAAGTTTCCTAAGGTCCCTATGCATTCTCTCCACCCCCTCCTGATTGTCCACCCTAAGTAAGTAAGTAAACAAGTAAGTAAGACTTTATTCATATTATGGCACCTAATCCTGGAGGCTCTGGGTGCCATTACAGATAAAAAGCAGGGTTCAGGAAACATAGACAGTACCATTGTTATTATTAAAACAGATATATATAAAATCACATAATATTAAAAGCTATTATAAAATGCTTTGTTTAAAAGATAGATCTTCAGGCCCCCTTTAAAAACCTCCACCATTGGGGCAGCCCTCAAAGATCTTGGCAGCGAATTCCAGAGGGCCGGGCTGGCCACCATGAAGGAGCGATCCTCCAAGGTTTTCAGCCTGACACTTGGAATCTCCAGGAAGCCCTCGGTGGAGGAGTGGAGGAAATGTACTGGAGCAGCTGGAGTAAGGAGATCAGACAGGTAACCAGGGCCCAGGCCTTATAGGGCCTTGTAGGTGAGCAAGTCCACCTTGAAGATGATCCTAATGCAGACTTTGCTGTGATCTGCAAAAAGGCATACCTTCCCATCCAGTGATCCCAGTACTGAGCACTGTGGCACCCTGCTGGTTGCTCTCCCCTTATTAGAATGAGTGCCATTAACCATCACCCTCTGTCTCCTATCCATTAACCAGTTCCTTACCCAGCTCAAGACTTTAGATTCCACCTCTTGGCAGCTCAATTTCTTTATCAGTCTCCTGAGTGCTGTAATGTAGAAGGCCTTTCTAAAGTTCAGATACGCCATGTCCACTGCTCTTCCCCGATCAATCTTCATGATCATCTAGTTGAAGAAATAAATTAGATTCTTCAGGCAAGATCTCCCCCCATGTATCAGTGGTGCCTTTGGTCTTGTAGCCTATTGGATTCAAGATGCTCTAGCAGCCTTTCCTTTAACAAGGTTTCCATTAATTTCTCTACATTACATGTGAGACTGACCGATCTATAGTTGTTAGCCTCATCCTTGCTGCTGCTTTTATCAAGCTGGATCATGTCTGCTATCCTGCAGTCCTCTGGAACCATACCTTTTTCCAGTGAGCTGTTGAATAAGGCTGTCAGTGGGACCTCCCTGAGTTCCAGTATTACCTTGGGTGTATCCTGTTTGTCCCACAGCCTGTCAGTTTTCAGAGCTGCAAGTCCCTTTAGGGCATGTTTTTCTGAAAATGAACTTATGTCCTCTCCCCCACTTTTTTCCTGCTGCTCTCTGGGGGTCAGTCCCCCCTTCCTCCACTGTGAAGATTGAGTAGAAGTACCTTTTCAGGATATCTGCTTTTTCTTGATCTTGTTCTGTGCAGTCTCACCTTGCTACCCTCCTTATCCTCACTATCCCTCCCTTGCTTTCCTCTTCTCACATGTGTACCTGAAGAAAGCCTTATCCCTTTAAGCTACCCCTGTGGCTATCCTTTCCTGTGCCTGTGCCTTTGCTCCCCTCACTCCCTTTCCAAAGTTCCACTGTTTTACTTGGTATACATCTTTGTCTTCCTACATCTTCATATCATTATAGCTCCTAAATGCCACACTTTTTTCTCTCACCCCCATGGCCACTTCCCTAGAGAACCATAACAGTCTATTTTTCCTTCTACTTTTGCTCACTTCCTTCATGCACAGGTTGGTTGCCAAAATTATACCTTCCCTTATTGTTCCCCTTTGTGCCTGTATTCCTCACTGGCTGTTCCCCCCCCCCCCCCAAGACAGTTTCCCAGTTCTTTAAAATCTGCTGTCCTAAAGTTCAGGACTCTCATCTTCATTTGGTTTGCCTCCATTCCTATGTTAATTTTAAACCACACTGTACGGTGATCTCTAGTACCTAGGGGGCTGGAGCCTTCCTAGTGTGGATCAACACAGAATAAGCCTTTTGACAAAGTAGCCTGACCTTTTTTATTCAGAATCTTATATACATTTTGTCAAATACCGAATGTGACCAGACTTTATGCAAATCCTAAAGCATATATTTATGAGGTGAATGGACACCTATCAAAAAGATTTAACTTCCACTGAAGCACGCACCAGGGCTGTCTCTTTCCCTGATGCTCTCTATTCATTGTACTATATCTGACATGGAACCAATAGCACAGTAGATACAGTACATCCATATGGAATAAGGGGATAGATATGGATTTGGAGGTACAGAAAATTACTTTGATTGCCAATGCTGTTTCACAATTTCTAACAGATCCAGAACATTCCTTAAAAGCAGAATTAGAAGGTTTAAAACGTTTGAGGTCTTTGTCAGAATATAAACTTAATGTACAAAAACAGACATACTGGTATTTGGTCATGAGGTCTTGAGGGATTTAAAATTATTCCATAAAATCAAATGGGACAATGACTGCATAATATATTTGGGACTTAATATAGGAAAAAAGCAGTAAAGAACTTTTTAGTAATAATCATTTCCCAGTGATCTGAGAAATAAAAGCTGTTCTATGCAGGTAGGAACTGTTGGGTCTCACCCTGTTTGCAAGGGTCTCAACAAACAACATGAACTCCACTTCAAAACTGCTTTACCTCATTCAAGATCTCCCAGTTCCATACCACTAAATTCTCAGAAGGATCAGGAGAGGATGCTGTTCAAGTTTGTTTGGGCTACCAGTCATCCTAGAATAAAATACAAACTGTTACATAGAAACATAGAATTTGATGGCAGATAAGTACCACAAGGCCCATCTAGTCTGCCCATTTTTTCTACCTTATTGAAATTACTTGCTAAAATCCCTCATGTAAAAAGGGAGGACTCGCAGTCCCAAACATGGTGTTATACTAGAAGCTGCATGACTACTGATATGTTCTTCTTTGGGCAAACTACCAGTTCAGGGCCAGATGGAAAAAATAATACAACAGGTTACCATGGAACCATTCTTCTCTGAATGGTCCTTTTTCGTGAGTCATCAAGTAAGATTATACGCTATTTATCTTTGCAGGGTATCATGATCACGTATAGCCTCATGTCTGCTTTCTTGAACAAATAGAAGATACAAATGATACTGTGGGATCACAGATGGTTCACCAGAGATGTATGGTTTCCTACCGTATGATTGGATCCCAAATACAGAAATTGGGAGAGATTGGGACAAGGCTTTCCTTACCTTTGAATGGCAAATAGAATGGTTCATCCCTTTCAGTCTTTCGCTGTCAAAGATTCCTACTAGTAGGCTCAGGCCTCTTTTTTTTAATTCTTTTTATCCTCTTTTGCTGCTGACTGGGATCGCTCTCAGTTGTTACCTTGTCAGATCCAGCCTTACTGAGATCCTGCTTCCTGTAGCGCTGCCCCCCCCCATCCATTCGCAACTCACCTGCTGGGGGCAACCCATTGGCTTGCACCCCCAGAAGTGGGGCTGCATTCAGCTCCTCGGTACTCCTGTACATGAATCCAATGGCCCCTTCAGGTGTAATTAGTCCCAGCCAGCTGGATTTTCACTTCTTTGGTCTCCCTGATGACAGCGGGCATGTAATGACATGCACATACTCTCATGCATGCTGTGCCAAGGTCTGCCATGTCCCACCACTTCCCAGTATCCCCAGGTCTTCCAGCTCAGTACCCCCAGGCCACTGCCAGGAGGCACACTCTTGCTGGAGCCCTGAGCCCACCCTCCCACCCCAGAGGAGGTGAGATGTCATCAAGTACTCAAGCCTCCTCCACCTGCCTGACCCTTGGACACACCAGGCTCATTCCAAAGCCCGGGTTGCTGGCATCACAAGTGGTAGCACAATGGCTGCACTGGTGAACTGGCCTGGTTAAGACCTCTTTGGTACTTACAGGTCAGGGATTTCATCCTGAAGGTACAGCCACCCTTTGGGAAGGGCAGGAAATTGTTGGACAAGGGAGGAATTGGTCTCCTTTCTCTGTGGTCTCTAAAACAAGGAATAATGTCAAAGATGTGTAAATTAATTCTAAAGACTGCACATCACATAAAGCAGATGGAAAATACAGTAAGTGGGTAAGAGAAATTGATATCCTTATGGCTAAAAAGGAATAACTATTAGGTTTCAGCCCATAAGACCATTGCCTCCCCATTGTGGCATGAATTTTTCTGGAACATGAACATTTTATTTTTTAGAATCCCAGTTCTTTCTGTAATGATGGATATCCCAAACCTCTTCATCATGATAGAGAAACTGTGTTGCTCAGAATCAGAAGGCTACATACTCCCATACAAGTTGGGAGTGTCCAAGCATTTGGTACTTTTGGTATGAGATGGAAAGAGCATTGATATAGATCTTTGGGAGACAGGCTCTCAACATACTATAATCTGCTATGTCTTAGGACCACTCTCAGTTGGCTTGGGGGATGAATCACAATACTTTTGGCAGATCCTAGATGAGTGGCCAGCAAAAGAATGACAAAAATGTGTCTGCAACCTCAAACCCAATTGGTGGGGGACTTGGACATCATAGTACCGTTTTTCTATAAGACAGAGAAGGATACCATGATGTGTCCTTCTTCTGTAAGGTGGAGAATATCATGTACTCTACAGTATAGGTGAAACATGTTTCTAAACAGATGGTTGAGGTGGGTGCTATACCTTGCAAATAATGTACTTATTTTCATTTGAAAATTGGTAACCAGAAAAGGTACACAAAGCCAGGTTTCATTTTCAGGTGTGACCTGGGCAATAAAAGTAGTGATTGTGTCCCTCGCAAAGAAGTAAACCGGAACTGGAAATCACACCTAAGTAATCTAGTGCAAGCTGCCAGGTGACCTATAGTAACTGGTTAATGTTACTTGCTTAGCTGATTGTTACTGGGCAATTGTTATCAAGTCTGACTGCACTCCCTTCCTGAGTTACTTTATACATAGCCTGCTTCAAGAAAATGGGTTGAAAAAGGAGGGTATTTAGGGTTATGTAACCGAGGTTTCAGGATCACTAAACTATAAACCCAGTTTAAAGCATATGACATTCGTGATTAGTCTGAATTCCTGGAATGAGGGCAGTTTGGGTTGGTATCCTAAGTGTTCTCTTGGTTGAGCATGACTTTCCAGTTATGGCTGGAAACAGTTTTGCTGCATCCCAAAGTCCCATGGTATATTATGACCTATGAGCAAGCCTGACAACCTCTATTAAAATTACAGATATTAAAAATAAACAATACGTAAGCTGAATGGTCAATACTGTATTGTGATTCTTTTGTATAGGGCTGTTCCCTTTTTATGTACTTATCCTTTAAATCTTTTCAACAAGGAAAAACATGAAATATGGAAAACATGTTTTAGCACTACCTTAGCCTGAAACTGTAAAATGCTTCATGAAATGCTTTACTGCTTTATTTTAATTTTCTTCTGTCATGTTATAACATTTTGGGATACTAAATACTGATTTTCTTTCTGAAAAGCAATGTTTTTCTGCAAGAGCCTTAGATGAAAACTTTGAAGTAGTCCCATTGCTTGATGAGTCAATGTTTCATATTGCATCCTGTGTTTTGATTCCTGTCGCCATGGTGACACAGTTGACCCATTAAAGCACCTTGCACCTTCTGCGGTTTTGCCATTTACTTGACAGCCATTGACAGCCAAGATAAATGGCTGTAATCTGGAATTGACATGCACGCAAAAATTAATTTCTAATTGTCAGCTACTGCTTATTGAAAAAAGGAAATGTTGAATGGTTGTTTACAGTCTTCTGCTATAGTGGAAAATTTAAGTGGGTGCTATTGCTAAGTATTTGTGTGGTAAGGCACCATGTCATTAGGAAAAATAAATAGTACAAAGAAGTTTTTGGAATTGCGTGTTCGGAAGTGCCACAGGCAGGTTAAAAATTGTATTCTGACTTATTGTGCAGCACCAACAGTACTGTCTACCACATTTCCTAAATTAGAAGATATCCAAAAGTACAGTACACACCTATTTATTTGTTAATTTTTGCCAGTGCATAGGTTTAAAAATGGACATTGGTAAACTGCCAAAGATAATTCAGTTTGAGAACATGGGAAACAGCTTTTCAGAGTTTCTGGCAGTGCCTTTGATACCTTTTTCATGTCTGATTTGAAACCTGACTTCTCTTATTTTGCTTACAGTAGTTGAGGTGGTTACAGTAGCCGCACACTGACACTGAAGCAATACAGTAAGCAAACATTGACTAAATGACCACTAGTTTTAGCATCTCCTGCATCTTACTGAATCACGTTTAGGGGTGAACCAAACTTCTAATGCCAAAAGGTTCTAAATATGAGCTTGTTTTGAAACCACTTTTCTGTTTTGTAAACTTTTATTTGTTGAGTTTCCCTATAAACACAATGAATACATTACCAAATGGTGATATGTGCTGTGATATAGTAACATTACTACAAGATCCTTTATCCTGCACACTTTTGTAACTTCACCACAGGGAGGGATTTTGAATGAATGCATTAAATCAAAGTTAGTTGAGAGCTAGCTGCTGTCCAGGAAGCAGAGGTGTCTCAGATATAGGATATAGCTAAGAAAATACAATTCACCTTGTACAAGGTACAGTACCTTGACCCCACATGGTCATGATGGCCCGTAAAGGCTCCGAGCTGTGTCAGGTTTGTTAAGAAGGTCAAGCTCTGGTGCAGGTGCGAGTGGCAGGTACGGATAGCAGCTTAAGTGAAGAGCACCGTGCCACCTGGATAGCTATCCATTCAAAACGTTGAGTTTGCACCAGCAAAAGTGACCAGACAGGACTCATTAAACAACAAAAAAAATCTTCTTTGATAAATTCTGAAGTTGGAGAATGAAAATCATTCCTGGTGCAGAGATATTACTGATAGACTGTGGCAGCACAGTTAAGGTTTGCCAGGAAGTGGCAGAGATAATGGTGGCAGCAGGTCCAGTCACTGACGCACTGGAGATCAAAAGCATACATCAAGATGTACTGAAGGAAATTACAACTTTTAAAACTTCAGTGGCCTCTTTAGAGGGAAAGGTTCATGAGCTTTAACACAAGACCAGGGATACTGAACCCTATTTGTTGTATATTGATGACAAGAACAGCTGCCACTAGATGAGGATTCAAGAGCTTGAGTGTCTTATCAGTGCCCTGTGGGAAAGGGCAGAGGATGCTGAAAATCATAGCTGACAGAATAATCTCAGTTTTGTTGGCTTTCTGGAGAAAGTGTAAAACAGGGACATCTCAGCTTTTCTACAAAAAAAACTCACTAGTCTACTTAAACACACCTGGAAATCAGGCCTTGAAATGGACTATGCCCACCAAATGCTTGGTCCATTGCCCAGGGAAGAAGAGAGGCACCGGTCAATTTTTGCATGATTCATGCATTTTCCTGACAAGGTGAAAATTCTCGCCCCAGCTAGATACCATGGACCCTTGATTTGGCAGGGACACTGGATTTAACATTTTTTCTGACTTTTCTGCTAAAGTGGTTCAAAAACCTATGGGATACACAGAAGTGAAAAAATTGCTTCAGGAGTAGGGTATTTCTTATAAACTGCAATATCCAGCCAAGTTAAATATCAACTGCAATGGAGTATCCCATAGTTTCAAAACCCCAAAGGAGGTACTGGGCTACATCACCCAGAATCGGCCTGATTCAGCCAAATGACTGAACTTGAACTGGGATGTTAACAGTCCAATGGGACAAAATACCTGAGCCCTACAGGATATGGCACAACCCAAAGCCTACAGAGAGGGCCTAGCAGGACTCCGTGGAGTGGCAAACTACAAAATCCAAGTGCTCGGTGCTCTGAGGCTGGGACAGGCACTGCTCCGGACACAAGGAGGATGGAGGAGCCAGAAGAGATAGGAACAAAGACTCTGAACATTTAGTAGGCAGCAAACACTCCATTGGGGAACTGGCTCCTAAAAGGCTCAGCAATACATTAGCTCTCTGCCACACTGCACCCTCTCCTAGATTCCCCATCAAGCAATAAACTGCATCCATGGTCCCCCCCCCCCCGAACTGAGCAAGGGACAAGCTGGGCAGAGAGAGACTGGCAGCTGATCCGCTGAGGAAGGGGTGAGTAGTCACTCGGAGCCATAGAGGGCAGCAGGCATGTCACAAGGGGCAGTGGCTTGAAGACTGAACTGACTTGAACTGCTTGAAACTCAGCTAAACTGCACCTTGTTTACTTGATATCCTTTGCTGCAGTGTGTTACTGTGTATTTTATTTTATCTTGCCTCCCTTTACTGTTTCTACCACCTTCCCCCTTTCTGGCCTCTCTGCTATTGAAGCATGTTGTACAGCCATTTTTGGAAGTGTAACTGCAAGACTGCGGGTAGGCTAACCTCCCCCCCCCACACACACACAAACCTTGACTGTGGCTTGAATCAGCAGCCCACGCATCACTCACAAATCTCTCTGCAAATATGAGAGGAAAGACTGTTGTGGGACAGCCATCTGAGTCTGATATTTCCCCAGAGAAGTGACAAGGCCTCCCAATTTTGTCCTCCTCCACCCGGTTTTCACCCACAGGCTCCTTGGCTTAACTCAAACCAGATCAGCCCCCCTCTGTCAGGGTAACAAGTCACAGCACAGCTGTCAGGCCTTTCTTCCATCCCCTGTAGTCTCTCTCGGCTCTTAATTGCCTGAATTACTCTGTTATGGCATGGGGAGCCTTAGACATGAAAAAATGGGTTATGGGTTGAACTGGGGACACATGACTAGTATAAGACATGTTAAGTTCTTGGGAGGTAATACCTGGGGAGACACTTGTTTCAGTTGAGTCTCCCCTTAATTTTGTTTGTCAGGTGGGTTGATCTAGCCAGCTTGCTTAGGTTGTGACACTTCTCTCACCTCCCATCTAGGCAAACTAGGGCTCCCCATGGCTTGCATGCTTGCCCTGCAACATTCAAGTTGGCCTGCTCAAACTGTCTTCATGAAGCAGGGCTTCCCCTGCAAATGTGCGAGTAAGCATTGGTACAGTGTGGGGCCTGGTGAGAAGAGCCTTGGATGCACAATAGCTGGCTTCACACTCCGTCCAGATCAAGAGTAACCTCCCTCCCAAGGCATGGGGGACCAGGAAGCTGGGTCAGGGAGACTGGGATGCAGGAACTAGTCTTGAATGCCTAACTGATACTGGGATGAAGGGCAGTGGGGGGGGGGTGTAAAGATGGTAATTGTAAGGGCAAAAGGGAAATGGGCATGCATGGAATGTCTTTTAGCCAGCTATTATGAGTGCACAGGACACTGAATAAAGGAGAGAGAGGGTAAGTGGTAAGACACACTGTGGTGGGAAGATGTGAAGGGTGGATGCCCAGCGGACTCCCCAATCTTACAGGCTCAATGTTTCCCGGTGGGGAGGGGTGAGGCTGAGTCATGTCTTATGTCTGCCTCCTTTGACACCCAGGACCAAGAGGCAAGATGGTGGTATGAATTTTTGAATAGGAGAGGCAGTTCAACCTGACAGACCCAGGGCAAGAGATTCATGAGTGCTCAGTCCCCCCTCAACTCACGCTCCCTCCAAGGCTAAAAGATCTGGTCTGGGAACTATCTGGTGCCAGTAGGTGCACCAAGCAGTGCAGCCATCACCATATTCTCTCCCATATTACATGCATGGAGACTGCGAAGCAAACTGAGGGCCTTCACTCCCATTCAGCTCTAGCCCTCCAGTCCCACAAAAGTATTTTGCTGTGACGTTCTCTATTAGAAGTATTCTCTATGTTTCTGAACTGTTTTTGATTATAGATAGAATGCTAAACATGTGGTTTTCTGTTATTTTTTTCACTTAGAGATTTTAGATATTCTACTTGGCTACAGAGTGCTGCACTTGTATGCAAATCCAACCCAGCTCTAAGGAATACCTTTGCTAGTGAGGTAGCCAATTCAACTTGTTTAGCTGCTACACAACAGCTACATTCTATCAAGGGGAGGTCACTTGGACCCCCACTAGCATACTAGTTTTGGAAAGTCATTTTAGTGTACAACACCCCTCTGTGTTTGGAATTGGCTAGACATGGTAGTTATACCAGTTAAATGTTTATCTTGAAATGTAAAAGGTATACTCTACTCTCCCCATTAAGAGATGGAAAAGTTTAGACTATCTTTGGTGGAAGGGGTTAGAGATAGCCATTTTGTAGGGAACCTACCTTACTCGGGCTGACAGACAAGTTGAAGACAGGATGTGTTTCACACAGGTGCATGGAAGCACCTTTACCTCTAAAAGCAGAAGAGTGGTAATACTTGTTCCCAAAGGCCTTCCCTTCATGTGTCAGAAAACAGTGTCAGATGTTGAAGGCTGCTTCGCATTGCTTCAGGGCACTCTTTGGGGCAGGATCTCACTCTCTACAGTATGTATGGACCTATTCAAACTAACATGGTCTTCTTTACTGGTCTGGTTCAGACATTAGTAGAGAACCAAAAAGGGCGGCAACTAGAATGGGGGGATACAAACATAATCCTAGACAAATTCATAGACAGATTGAAAGCCCGAACTGACTCACCCCCAGTGGCTGCCAAAGCATTGGAGATGCTTAGGGCAGACATGGGGCTCACAGATATCTGGCGGCTGGTAAACCCAGCTGGTAGATAATATTTGTTCTCTCCTTTACACCAGTTGTACTCCAGGATTGATCTTTGGCTTGCCCTGGCACAGTGGGTATTGGAGGTGTTGGAGACATACATGGGGCAATGATCATATCGGACCATGCTCCTGTCTCCTTCACATGGCTTCCAGTAAGGTCAGTGGCCCAACTCTGCAGACAGTGGCACTTTAACATCTCACTACTCAAGAATGTAGCCTTTAAAGCCTCCCTGAAAGCAGATATTGAGGTCTTCCTAGAAACAAACAAGTAGGAACAAACCTCCACAGCCACCAGATGGGATGTGCTTAAGGTTTATATCCAAGGTAGATGCACAAGTTATGTATCCCACCTTAAGAAAATCCAGTCCAAAGATTTAGAGGTACAACTCAAGAAACTCAAGGAACTTGAGATGCAGTAGAGGGACAGTCATGTGCGATCCTCAAACCCCTTGACAGAAATCATGGGCACATGTTACAAGGTAAACATGCATCTGCACCAGAAGATAGAATAAGTACTATTCCACCTACGGCAATTCTTCTGGGAAGCAGGGGAGAAGGCAGGTCAGCTGCTGGCCTGACAGCTTAAAAAACACTAGTAGAGGTCCAGGACACCTGAGATCAAGGGTCCTAATGCCCTAATGATGAACTCAAGACAGACCTACAGAGCATCAATGATGCCTTCCTGGACTCTTACAAGGCATCTACACACAGGAAAGAACCCCATCTGTGGAAGGCCTGAGTAGGTTCACAGCCCATGTGGCACTCCCTCAACTCTCCCCTCAGGTGAGAGAGCAGTTAGAGAGGGTCTTTTTGATCAAAGACCTTGAAGGTGCCCTAAGTAGACTGCAGGGTGGCAAGGCACCGGGGTGGGGAATGGCCTCTCTGAAGAATTCTTACATTCCTTCAATAAAGTACTACTCAAACCATTAAAAGAGGCTTTGGACAAGGTCTGCATGACTGGGGAACTGCCTCCTTGCTGAAGACTGCCACCATCTTCCTTACCCCAAGCAAACCAAAGATCCAACGGCCAGTGGCAGTTACCATCCCATATTACTCCTATGTGCAGATTGCAGAGTCTTCGCAATGATAATGACTTCACAGCTTCAAGAGGTTCTGGTGAAGGGGTACAGGCAAAGTGGGCAAGCATTAAGGATGCAATACTTGAAGCAACATCCCATTGTGTTAGAGAGAAAAGCAAGAGCAAAAGAAGGAGGAAACCACTTTTGTTCTCAAAAACAGTAGCAGAAAAGGTCAGGGCCAAAACATAGAAACATAGAAACATAGACTTTGATGGCAGATAAGGACCACTTGGCCCACCCAGTCTGCCCATTTCCCTACCTATTGGATAAGCTGCAGATTCTAGTTAACCAACAGCCTACTTCCTTCAACTCCCCACTATAATTGCCTTATGTCTGTCCCATGCATGTTTGAATTCCCCCACTGTTTTAGACCCCACAACCTCTCCAGGAAGGCGGTTCCATGCGTCCACCACTCTCTCCATGAAAAAAGAATTTCCTCACATTATCCCTGAGCCATCCCCCCTCTAACTTTAAATTGTGCCCCCTTGTTCTTATACATCTCTTTTTCTGAAAGATGCTACTCTGCTGGACTTTGTTGATTCCCTTGAGGTACTTAAAAGTTTCTATCATGTATCCCTTGTCCCTCCTTTCATCAAGGGTATACATATTAAGCTCTCTCAGTCTCTCTTCATATGGTTTCTGATGTAGACCCTGCACCATTTAGTTGCCCTTCTCTGGACTGCTTCCATCCTGTCAATGTCCTTGCGTAGATGAGGTCTCCAAAACTGCATGCAGTACTCCAGATGGGGTCTCACCAACTGTCTGTACAGAGGGATAACCATTTCCTTTTTCTACTTGTGATGCCCTCCCTATGCATCCCAGTATCCCCTGGCTCTCCTTACTGACTTCTCACATTGCTTACCCACCTTTAGGTCATCTGATATGACTACACCCAGATCCCTTTCCATTATTGTTGCCGTTAGTACCCCTGCTATTGTGTACTCTTCTCCTGGATTTTATTTCCTGGTGCATTACTTTTGCACTTCTTTGCATTGAATTTAAGTTGCCATATGTCTGACCATTCCTCCAACCTTGCCAAGTACCTTCTCATCCTTTCTACCCCCCCTTGTGTATCAACTCTGTTACAGATCTTTGTGTCATCCTCAAAGAGGCATACCTTTCCTTCCAGACCCTCCGCTATGTCACCTATAAAGACGTTAAAGAGGACTGGACCCAGTACTGAGCCCTGAGGTACTCCACTAGTAACCCCCCTTTCTTCAGAATGTGTTCCATTCACTATTACCTTCTGTGTCCTGTTGTGCAGCCAGTTTGCTACCCAGGCTACCACCCTGGGACCCACTGCCAGGCTGGCTAACTTGATTAATAATCTTTTGTGCGGGACTGTGTTAAAGGCCTTGCTAAAGTCTAGGTAGGCCATATCCACAGCCCCTCCCTGGTCTGTTACTTTGGTCACCCTGTCAAAGAAATTGATTAGATTCGTCTGACATGACCTTCCTGCTGTGAATCCATGCTGCTTTGGGTCCTATGCCCCCCTGGCCTCTAGGTACTCAACAATACTTTCTTTCAGAAGTGATTCCATCATTTTCCCCACCACTGAGGTCAAACTAACAGGTCTGTAGTTTCCTGCTTCTGCCTTGCTCCCACTTTTGTGAAGGGGAATCACATCTGCCCTCCCCCAGTCCTCAGGTACCATCCCAACTTCCCATGATTTGTTAAAAAGTGTGGTTAGTGGTGTCACTAGGTCCTCCCTTAGCTCTTTTAGGATTTTAGGGTGAATCCCGTCAGGTCCCATTGCTTTGTCCACCTTGAGTTTTAGGAGTTCTTTCAGTACTCTTTCTTCTGTAAATGGACTGGTGTCAACCCCGCTATCCAGAGTGCTTCTACTGTTTGATTTAGGTAACTCCTCCTCCTCTTCTTCTTTTGTGAATACTGAGCAAAAGTATTCATTCAGTATCTCTGCGTTTTTGCTGTCTCCCTCTGCCCACCTCCCCTCTCCTTTATTAATCTTCACTATCCCTCCCTTAACCTTTCTATGCTCCCTAATGTACCTATGAAAGATTTTACCCCCCCTTCTTAACTGAGTTGGCTATCTTTTCCTTGGTTTGGGCCTTTGCTTTTCTAACTGCCTTCCCCACTTCTTTCTGCTTTAATTGATACAGTTTCCTGTCGTGCTCCATGTGTGATTCCTTATATTTTTTGAATGCAGCCTTTTTCTCGTTAACCTTCCCTGACACCTCTTTTGAGAGCCATAGTGGTTTTTTATTCCGCTTTGTTTTCTTTATTTGTTTCACACAAAGGCTTGTTGCCTCCATGATGGCAGTTTTGATTTTTCTCCATTGTTCTTCCACCCCTCCTTTCTAGCCATTTGCTAATGCATTCCTCAGGTATTCACCCATTATGCCAAAGTCAGCCCTTCTAAAGTCCAGTGTCCTTGTCTTTGTATGGCTTGTCTCCATGGTTTTGTTTATTGTGAAGTCAAGGTAGGTGACATCAACTGTATCCCCTTGACCCACTACTCTGGTTACCCAATCAATAAAAACAAGCAGCTAAGGGTGAAACCAAAAGGCTGGCCTTCAGGAAATATAAGGGAACACAGTGGGATGAAGATAGGGAGGCATACCAAACTTCCCTAAGGGAAGCAGAGAAGGCAGTAAGGCAGACAAAGGCCCAAACCAAGGAAACACTAGCACAAACAGTAAAAGAAGGGGAGAAGACTTTCTATAGATACATTAATGAAAGGAGAAAGTCCAGAGTGGGTATTGTTAAGATCAAAGGGGATAAGGGGGAGTGTGTAGAGGAAGACCAAGGGAAAGCATCTATCCTAAATAGATACTTCTGTTCAGTATTTACTGAGGAGAAGGTAGGACAGGGCCCACAGCTCAGCACCATGTACACAGGAGAGAGGGAGGTGTGCATTAGTCCCTTCACAAAAGACAGGGTCCTACAAGAGCTCACTAAGCTCAGGAGGGACAAGGCAATGGGACCTGATGGCATTCATCCCAGAATGCTAAAGCAGCTAAGGGTGAAACCAGCAGAGCCATTATCAGAACTGTTTAGTGAGTCTCTGAGCACAGGAGAGGTCCCAGAGGACTGGAGAAGGGCTCATGTGATCCCGCTCCACTAGAGTGGTAGCCGGGAGGAGGCAGGGAACTACAGACCAGTCAGTCTTACCTCAGTAGTGGGCAAGATTATGGAGGCACTCCTTAAGGAAAGGATAATGCAACACCTGGTATCCATGGGAGCACAGGATCCAAGACAGCATGGGTTTACAATAGGAAGGTTCTGTCAAACTAATCTCATAGATTTTTTTATTGATTGGGTAACCAGAGTAGTGGGTCAAGGGGATGCAATTGATGTCGCCTACCTTGACTTCAGCAAAGCTTTTGATACTGTTCCACATAGAAGAGTGATTAATAAGCTGGGTAGGCTCGGGTGGGTCAGAAGTTGGTCAACTGGGTGGTAAACTGGTTGGCGAGCAGAAAACAGAGAGTGATGGTAAATGGTATACAGTCAGAAGAGGTGCAAGTCACAAGTTGGGTACCCCAGGGATCAGTCATAGGGCCAGTCCTCCTCAATATCTTCATCAGTGACATTGCAGATGTACTGGAAGGTAATGTTTGTTTGTTTGCAGATGACATCAAGATCTGCAACAGAGTAGATGATCCAAATGGGGTGGGCAGAATGAGAAGAGATCTGGACAAACTAGCAAAATGGTTGGAAGAGTGGCAACGGGGGTTTAATGCAAAAAAGAGCAAGATCATGCACATATGGAAGAGAAACCCTGAAGTTACCTGTAGGTTGGGAGGGGAGTTGCTGGCAATCACAAGGGAAGAAAGAGACTTGGGCATCATCATCACAAATGAGCTGAAATAATTCAAGCAGACCACTAAAGCAGTAGGTAAGGCTAGAGGGATCTTGGAGTGTATTAGTAGGTGGATCGCAAGTCATAAGAGGGAGGTAATGATCTCTCTTTACAAGACACTGTTAAGGCAGTACTGGAGGCCACACCTGCACAAGAAAGTTAACAAAATGAAGGCAGTCTACAGAAGGACAACCAAAGCCTAGAGCCTGTGTGGCTGGCTGTTTGTGTTTGTCTCTTGTCAGTAGTTTAGTTTTTGTGGATTTTCATGTGTTTCTGCTTGGAGGAACTAGACCATTCTTGGACATAGCATCTATGAACATTTCCTGGACTAAGAAACTGCAAAACATCAACACCAGGTATTGGCATTCTCATCATAAATCAACTTATTTGGAAGCCATCAAAGCCAAAAGTAAGGTCAGTAAATCTGTTATACAAGCACAGAGTTGTGGAGTGCAGCATTGAATCCACATTTCTGTCTGACTGGTTCTTAAAAGATGTGTACTTGTCTTTGAGGTCTATTCAAAACCATTTTGGAGAACAAAGGGTAGAGATTAACAAAGGAGTTTTACATCCTGCGTATGCCCCAGGCCAATGTTCATCACCTTCAGGAATTTAACTCATTCTGGGTCTTTGAGCTACAATAACAGTTTTCTGGTCACAGGTAGTTCACCATTTCCTGTGGAGTTGATTACTTTTCATCAATCACGTGGCACCTCTGACAACATGGCTTTATATATTGCGCTCTGCAATATCATAGAATAGCGCAGACCAGCAAGGCCAAGAGGACTAGATGCCCTGCAACAAAACTAGTCTGCAAAATGATTAAAGCGTACCTTCTTAGGATACTACTTATGCTACTTGTGATATCTGGAAATGTTCATCTTAACCGGGGCCTACCGGCCTAGCACCCCATGCCACAAAAAGGCAGAAGGGGTCCCTCACATTAGCCTCAATCAATGTCTGCAGCCTCCTTAACAAACTCGACATCTTGCAAACCTGGGTCCAGCAACATAGCCCTGATGTACTCTCTGTTGTCGAAACATGGCTTAACCCCAAGATACCAGACGCTGCAGTCACCATCCCTGGATACTCTATATTCAGGCAGGACAGGGTTTCCAAATGAGGTGGGGGCTGTGCCATCTACCTGAGGAATTCCTATCTGGGTCAAGTCTTCCCATTCTCAAACGTTAAACCACCCTCGCAGGTTCTTGCTATTAAAGTTCTACTTGGGATGCACAACAAGGAGCTCACCATTGCCTCTGTGTACCTACCCCCTAAAGATCAGCACAATGGATTTATGAGCATATTGGAAAGCCTACAGGGATTACACCATAAGTCTGAACTCATAGTACTAGGTGACTTCAACATAAATTGGCTATCGCTGGAGGCCAGAAACTACAAGGATGCTGTCACGTCACAGAACCTCACCCAGCTTGTTACCACCCCCACCAGATGCAACTATAGGACAGGGTCACGAACACTTCTGGACTGGATCCTAACTAATCACCCTGAACGAATCTCAAAAGTCTCAGTGCTCCCTGATGGGATCATTGACCACCCACCGTCACATGTACCTGGACAAACAAATTCATTAAGCCCCCTCCTAAAATAATCCACACCAGAGTGTTAAAGCAGGGGTACCTTGAGCTACTAAAGACACACCTAAGCCACCTGGACTGGACACCAATCGACTCTGCCATTGATGTAAACCAAGCCTTAGACCTTTTCATCAGCCACTTCACTTCTGCCTGCAATATCTTTGCACCTCTCAAAAAGCTGAAGGTCAGGGGCAGAGCTAACCCTTGGATAACCCCTGATCTAATCACTTTACTCAAACACAGGGATCATCTCTGGTACTGTGCCCATGCAACATCCAAATCTGGGGATATTCATAAATATAAAGCTGCCAGAAATGAGTGCACGTGGGCAGTTAGGAGAGCCAAAAGCAAATACTTCAAGGAAGCTCTGTCCAACTCCTGGGGTGATGGAAAAAAATTTTGGAGTAACTTGAAAGACCTTACAGGCAAGGACCCTTAGTCATCACCCACCATGCTCAACATAAATGGAACACCAACAACTGACCTGTACACCATCACCAACACCTTTAACAATGCGTTCTCCAACTTGGATAGTGTCCTCCCTTCTAATTTCTTTGATGCCCCCTCTGGTAGTAACCCTCCTGCAACTACTCCTTTCCTACACCCTGCCCCACAATTCTACTTCAAGGAGATCCCAGTGCATGAAGCCAGAACCTATATTCAGAAGGCCAGTCACAATGCAGGCTACAGCGGTGACTCCTTGACCTGAAGTTGTTAGCACTTGTCCTTGAAGAAGTCCTTGAACCCTTGACAAAGGTCCTCAACCTATCACTAAGGATGTCCCAGTTCCCATCTCGCTGGAAACAGGAGACCATCACACCGGTACACAAAAGTGGAGACAAATCACTGCACTCCAACTACAGACCTATCTCCATCCTCCCTCCATTGTCTAAGGCCCTGGAGCACATTGCCTCAGACCAATTAGTCAAGTACCTGGAAAAAATACAACATACAGTGTCCTGAGCAACATGGTTTCTGGAAAGGGCACAGTACCGCCACTGCACTATTAGAATTCACGGGCTTCATCCATACCACACTTGATCAAGGAAACTGTGTAGGGGCAGTATTCATTGACCTTATGAAAGCCTTTGATACTGTGAACCACCCACTCCTACTCAAGCAATTATCAAACATTGGGCTCTCCAATGAAGCACTGCTCTGGTTTTCAAGCTACCTTGGGGAGAGGGTCCAGCGGGTTAGGATTGCCGGTGTTACCTCGGAAGAAAAGCCAGCCCTTTCAGGGGGTCCCACAGGGGTCCATCCTGGGACCACTACTCTTCAGCCTCTTCCTCAACAACCTTCCCAGTGTCTGCCACCATAAATTACTGCTCTACGCTGATGACGCAGTCATGTTCACCAACCACCAAAATGCAGAGCTCCTCGAGAAACAATTACAGCTTGAATTCATGCACATCGAAGAATGGTTCAAGTCACACAAACTGGTCATGAACTACAGCAAAACAAAGGTTATGACCTTCTACAATGCCAGGAGCAAGTACAAATCCCGTGACCTCACCATCCTAAACCAAACAGGGACCTTACTTGAACACATTCCTGATTTTAAATACCTAGGTGTCACATTGGACAGCTCACTGTCCTACCATCGGCACATAGATTCTGTCGCCAAAGCCACCAACATCCAATATAGGCCTGCTCTACAGGCACAAACACTGCATGACTCTGACACTCTCCAGTTGGCTATCAAGAGCTCCGTCACCTCCATCATCGATTACGGGCTAGCAATTTATGGCTCTGCCTCCGCCTCTGCCCTCTGTAGAATTACAGTTGCACTCAACAAAGCATGCAGGCTGCTAACTGGGGCTGATCGACTTACACACACTTGTGACCTGTACACTCGGGCAGGATGGCTACCACTCATCAGCCGGATACAGTATCGAACCTGCCTCTTAGCCAAAAAAGTCCTCCTCGGGGTCATGCCCCCGGGCATTGAAAAGCTACTCATTGACCACCACAGCATCCAGAGAACTAGAAGTTCACAACAACTAACCTTCCTTGTCCCCAGATGCCGGACTACCATGGGCCAGAGGACCTTTGCCCATAGAGCACCACAGTGGTGCAATACTGTCAACAAAGAAACTCTTACTGCTGCTGCTCTTGGCTGTTTTAAGAGACAACTCCAACTTCATCTCATTTCAACTAGTCGTTGTGACTGCCTCGCCTAATCAGGGGCCCACCGTTCACTAACCTCCACTTCAGTCTTGACAGCTATCTCTCCCCGCCTTGCCCCCTTCTACTTGCCTACCCCCTTTCCCCCTCTCCCTTTCCTCCCCCTGGGCATTTCCTGACTTTTATCCCTCCTCTCCCTCCCCTTTAGAGCTCTTACCCTCACCCTCTACCCTCCGACAATGGCCTTCCTGTCTGCATACCCCCTTCCCTCTCACCTGCAGTGCTTATTTCCAAGATTGCCCTTGGCTGGTATGTCATGCTACCTAACCTTTGGCACATTTTTAATTACTGGAATTTCCTAAGCCTCAGTCTCCTTCTTCTTGTTATTGTGTAACTATGTATTATTATGTTGACCTTTGTATGTATGTATGTATACCCCCATTCCTTCGACGTGGAACCTTTGTGAACGAGTAATTCCTGCTCAAAGGTATTTGTAATCCTAGATTTCAATAAAATATAAAAAAATAAATAAAAAAACAAAATGTGCAGGGAGTGCATCAGAAAACATATGAGGACAGATTAACGGAGCTCAATATGTATACCCTAGAGCAAAGGAGGGAGAGAGGTTATATGATCGAAACATTCAAACATCTTAAGGGCATTAACAAGGTGAAAGAGTCTAACATGTTTCAGTATAAGAAAAATAGCAGGACAAGAGGACACAGCATGAGATTAGAGAGAGGCAGATTAAGGGGTAATATGAGGAAGTTCTTTTTCACAGAAAGGGTGGTGGATGCATGGAATAGCCTACCTCAGGAAGTGGTGGATATGAATACAGTGCAGGGCTTCAAACAGGCATGGGATAGGCATAAGGGAGCAGTACAGATGAGTATGAATAGATAGGCCATTGACAGAGTACAGGCATATGGCACATTCATAAGATAGAAAAAAAGTGCAGACTGAATGGGCCTTGTGGTCCTTATCTGCCATCAACTTCTATGTTTCTGAACCTGAGTAAATGAGACCAGGACAGCTTCATCCCTCAGAGGGAAAAAATCTGACTAAACGAGGCAGCTATTAAACCTTATGTGAAGGGCAGACCATGTATATATTGGTATAGGACAGACCTTTATCCACTGAGTCTGGATGTTATATCATGGTACCCAGGCTAAGATAATTTATTTATTTATTGAAATGTTTCATCAGGAAAGGCACACTGAGCAAAAAGAACTTGTCTCCTGGTGTGACCTGGGGGGGGGGGGCGTGACAGAGGGAAGATAACTCGCAGTTTATCAAGTCAGGTTATCATGTCACATTGTTCAAGTTTCAATAGAGTAACATTTGGCACATTCAGGAACATAGTACATAGAAAACATGTCTGTGAGGCACTTAGCATATATAGTAAAACATTGAGGCAGTATACAACATAGAATAATAAGCACAAATCGGTGCAGAATGAGACAGGCATGAAACAGGAAGTACAGAGTTGGACAGACATTAATAATCCAGCTTCTGTAGCCCAAGCCAGGTGCCTCTGGTCAGGCAGTCGGGGGGAAGGGGTTGAAATGGCACTTGTGGGAGTCAAGTGCAGGAGCAGTTCACCGTGAGGTAGTTAGCCAGGGCCGTGGATAGAGAGGGGATGCTGGAGGAGAGGTGAATTTGAGGGGGAAGATCATTCCAGAGTTTGGGGAAGTGGTATGAGAAGGCAGCCTGGCCTACATTGGTCCTGTGCCTAGGGTTTAGTAGTTGACGAGAGTCAAGAGACCTAAGGGCATGAGTGGAGGTGAGGGTTGGCAGTAGTAAAGATGACAGGTAGGACGGGAGGGCGCCCAACCAGAATTTTGAAGCAAATTTCATGCAGTGCAGAAGGCGGTGACTGTCGAGGGAAGGGAGTGCAAGGGAACGGTAGAGATCACAGTGGTGAGTACAATGAGGGGCATCAAGAGCAAAACAACAGAAAGCGTTGAAGAGGGGGTCCAGTCAAGATAAGGTGGCCTTGGGCATGGCACTACAGACTATATCACAGTAATCAAACAAAGGCAGGATCATCTTCTGCACTAGATCACGTCGCACGACAAGAGGGAGGCTATTGCTGTGCCTATAGAGGGCACCGAGTTTGGGGCACAGTTTTTTTAAGACTGCGTCAATATGTTTGGAGAAGGAAAGGTGGTGGTCTAGCCATACCCCTAGGTACCAGAAGGTAGTGACATCCTCCAGAGCTGTCCCATCCGGTGGTGTGGAAGAGGGGAAGGGAAGGGAACCTAGACAGACCTTGTCTAGTCCCGAAGGTCATGGTTACCATTTTTTTAGCATTGAGGGAGAGCTGGTGGGAGCTGAACCAGAGCTGAACTTTGTTGAAGTCGGCCTGGAGGTTGGAAGCTCCCTGAAGAGGAGCCTGTGGTGAATAAGACCGTGTCGTCAGCGTACATATGGATATAAGTAGATGAGCAGATTTGTGGCAGGTCATTAAGAAAAATGGAGAATAGAATGGAGCAGAGTACTGGCCCTTGGGGGACGCCGGTTGTCACTGGGAGGGGGGGAGGAGGTGACATCAGCAATTCTTACTGATTGAGTTTGGCCTGAGAGATAGGCACAGAACCAGTTGGTGGTGGAAACAGAGAGGCCAGCTTCTGAAAGGCTCGATAACAGCAAGGGGTGCGAGACCATATCAAAAGCTTTAGCGAGGTCTACGAAGATGGCCGAGGTGGTCAGCCCATTATCCATTCTGGAGAGGATAGTGTCTGTGAGCCTTAGTAGGGAGGAGGCAGTAGAGTGACCCTTCCTGAATCCAGATTGGAATGGTGTAAAAAAAAAATTGGAGGCTGAGAGATAGGAGGCAGGTTGGGCGAGCACTAGGCGTTCTTGTAGTTTTGCAACAGTTGGGATGAAGGAGATAGGGCGGTAGTTTGAAGTGAAGGTGGGAGTCCCCCCCCTTTGGAAAGGGGGATGACAATGACATGCTTCAATGACTTGGGGACAGTTGCAGCAGCAAAAGAGAGGTTAAGAAGGTTGGTGAGTGGGGTTGCTACTGCTGGGGCGGAAAGGTATAGGAGCTTGGTGTCCAGCCCATCTGGGGATTTACCTTTCGAGGGGTTAAGTGACAATAGGGCATCAAGGGCTTCAGTTGGTGAGATATCTTTGAAGGTGAAGGAGAATGGCCAGTGTGCTTTCATAGTGTCTGAAGTAGGTCCACTTGGAGCAGGATTGGGCAGGGAGTAGAGAAGAGTTAAGGCACAAGAGGAGAAATATGTGTTGAACTCATCAGCAACAGCTTGTGGATCCGAAATAGTGTTGTTGTTTACAGATAGGAGTGGAGTGGGATTTGCAGCTGGTGGACAGAAGAGGGAGTAAATGACCTTCCAAAATTTGGATGGGCTGTTTAGGTTAGTCTGGAGGAAGAAGCTGAAGTATTCTGCTTTAGCTAAATGAGTAGCTTTGGTGCATTTGTTGCATAACATACGGTAGGAGGAGAGGTATTGGGGGAGGTGTGAGGATTTATGTGCACGCCATGCTTTGTCGTGTGCGTTTTGGCAGGCTATGAGTTCCTGGGTGATCCATGGCAGGTGGTTGCCACAGTACCCTTGTGCGACGCAGGGGGGCATGTGTGTTCCAGACATTGAGGAATGTGTTTTGGAAATGCAGGAGAGCCTCGTCTAAGGAGGTGGTTATAGCGGGGGTCCCAGTTAGCTAAGCACAAGCCATCAAGCAAAAGGGCAAGATTAAGGGATTTGTAGAAGCGCTTGTATGAGAAATTTGGGGGGTTTGGAGCGGGAAATTCTGGACTATGAATATGGCACAGTGGTCACTCATGGAGTCAAGGAGTAAGCCTGTGTTGATGACGCGGTGTGGGTGGGTGGTAAGAGCCCAGTCTAATAGAGAGTGGTTGCCAGTTTTGTGGTTTAGTTGGGTGGGCTCAGTGATGGTTTGTGGCAGGTTTAGTGAGGCAGTTTCAGTACAGGTTTTCTTCAAGGATGGAGCTAGTCAGTTGTGGTTGAAGTCACCTAAAATATATAATTCACCTTTGGGGGTTAGGGAGGACATATGCAAGAGGAGGTCGGTAACTGATGTTGTCGGTGTACCTGGCCGGCAGTATATTCCTGCATTGTAAATGGGGATTGAGAAGGGTAGCATCAGCTGCACCAGAAGAAGCTCGTAGGCATTGGGCTCAGCCTTGGTTAGGCTACAGAGAAGTGTAAGTCTGAGTTTACATAGATGGACATTCCGCCGCCTCTGACTGATCTGTCCTGATGAGCCAGGACGTAGCCTGGTATTGCAATTGAGGGATCAGCTATATTTTTGTTTAGCCACGTTTCAGAGAGGGCGATGACATTTGGGTCATAATGTGCTGTGAGTACTTGGAGTGAGTCAAGTTTGAGGGGTAGACTTCTTATGTTTAGGTGCAGGAGTCACAGACCACAAGGGAGGGGGCCTCTAGCTTGATTTGTAGTAGTTGAAGTATAGGTGGAGGGGCCCGCTACATTTAGAGAGGTAGAGGTAGATAGGGGACCGGGGTTTGGGTGTATGTCCCCTGCAGCAAGGAGCAGGAGGAGGATTCTTAGGTGGTGTGCTACCAGTTGAACACGCCATGCAGTGAGTGGGCACCGTCTCAGTTGTGGTCAAGAGCAACTGTGTGTGGTTGGACGGAAGGTAATTAGGTGAATTACCCAGGAGTTACCCAAGAGTTGGCTGCTTTCTACCTGGGGAAGAGCACCCAACATGGATGACACCTCTCCCTGCTGCTGTTTGTACTGGCACTGGAACCCTTGCTACAGGCCTTAAGACTGCAGAACACTAAACATGGACTGTAGATGGATAGAGAACAAAAGATCCTGGTGTACACAGAGGACAATTTGCTCACACTAGCACATCCAGAGGATTCAGTCCTAAGGGTTCTGACTCTCTTTAAGCAGTATGGCATGTTATCAGGCTACAAAGCTAATGTGGCAAAATCACACCTGATGACTTCGGTCCTGCCGATGATTGGCCTGCCTGGATTCCCTTGGTGGGGGGGAGCTGTCTACATCTGGTTAACTACCATTTTAAATATCTTGGAGTCAATGTTACCTGGACCCTAGAGGACTTAAAAAGACTCAGTTTAACCTCTCTGTTGGCAGCCATGGAACAGGCCTAGACAGATGGAGCAAATTATGGCTCACACACTGAGGTAGAGGACACACATATAAAATGATGGCATTCCCAGGACACTGTGTATCCTAGACAACCTCCCCATCAAACTCCAGCCAGTTGTGTTCAAATCCATGCACAAGAAAATGCTAGCCTTTTGGTGGGGCAGGGGGCCTAGGAGGTTCAGTTTCCAGAAGCTCACACAAGCTTGGAGCAAGAGGGACCTTTACCTGCCATATTTTTCATGGAAACATGAGGCTCACCTTTTCCTGCAACTTTCCTAAGCAGTCCCAATGGACCAACAGGCCTTACATCCCAAATGGACAGACTGTGAGGAGGTTGCTCTGGGTTCCAACCTGGACAACACAGTGTAGTTTGGGGACATGCCTAAAAGCCTGAAGGAGCACCCAACCACACCAGCAACAGTGTATGCCTGGAGGAAATGGATCAAGTTGACTCAATGGAGCCTGGTCCACTCCTCCTGCTTCCCTCAATGGGAAAACAAATGCCTTAATATAGACAGGGATCCAATAGCATGGAGGAACTGGACTTTTAAGGGCATACTCTGGCTAGGCCAGCTGATGAACCCAGGATCGGGGCATCTTAAGTCATTAGGCCAACTTCAGGCTGAGTGCTCTCTCAGCAAACAACAAAACTGGCAGTTCCTCCAGTTGTAGCATGGCCTAAGCAAACTGATCAGGCTACAAGGTACAAATGGAATAGAGGAAACTCTAAGACTGCATAAAGGTAGCATGCCTAAGAGCAGCCTCATCTACAAAAAGCTGAACGATTCTGACACAGATCCCACAGAACCCCTAAGACTTAGAGGGGCCCAGGAGCTAGGCTGCGAAGTAACAAAGCAGACATGGAGCAGCTGCTGGATTAAACTTCATGCAGCCTCCAGAAACACACAAATCCACTTTACACAGTTCAGAATTCTACACCAGTGGCATAGGACTCTACAGAAGTTGCACAAATGAGGCTCGGTGACCACAGACAGATACTCACACTGTGGTGAGGGAGGTAGGTACCATCACTCACATCTTGTGGGGATGCTGACTCTGCAACAGTATTGGCAGTGAGTTCAATAAGTGTGCAGAGTTGCACTGAATGCACCTGTCAGCTTGACAGCACCACTGGTGATGATAGGCCATCTGGAGTCTGCAACACTGGATGAAAGGGACTCTCCCCAGCACAAAGCATTTGGATGGTAGAATCCCTAGTTACTGCCTAGCAAATAATAGCAAATAATAATAAGACATTGGCGTGAACAGCAAGCACTAGACCTCTCTGAGTGGCTCATGGAACTAGGCTAGGTGGCAAGCTTTGAGAGAGTGCACTATGCTATGGTCAATAGACTAGACAAATACAAATCAGCATGGGAGGGGGTACTCAACTTCAGCTCACAGCAGGATTCCAGAGAGGCACTGTAGCACCTCATTAGAGATGGGGGTGGTTCTAGAGTACTGGAGGAGGGCCAATATGGTTCCTCCACATAGAGCAGCAGCAGGGAGGAGACTGCCAACTACAGGCCAGTCAATCTCACATCAGTGGTGGGGAAATTAATGGCGATCCTGCTGAAGAAGAGGCTAATGGAGTGCCTGGAGGCAAATGGGCTGCAGGACCACTGGTAGAATGGTTTCACAGGGGGGTGGACATTCCAACAAATCTCGTAGATTTCTTTGACTGGGTGATTAGGGAGGTGGATCAGGGGAGGGCAGTGGACTGGCATTCGACACAGTGCCACACAGGAGGCTAGTTACTGTAGGAAACATAGCAGCCTGGGGATTGGGGAGAAGGTGGTAAACTGGGTATCAAACTGGTTCTGGGATAGGAGGCAGAGGGTGGTGGTAAATGGTAGGCACTTGGGTGTTGGGACAGTGACTAGCGGGGTGCCACAGGGATCAGTACTGGGACCAATCCTTTTCAATGTTTTCATAAGTGACATTGATGAGGAACTGGAGGGGAAGGTGTGTCTCTTTGTATATGAAACAAAAATCTGTAAGAGGGTGGAGACTCAGGAAGGGGTGGAGAAAAAACATATGGATCTGGGGAAACCAGAGAAGTTGTCTCGAGTGGGGCAACTGAATTTCAATGCCAAAATGAGCAAAGTAGTGCACTTGGGCACAGGAAACTCAGAAACTGTGTATAAGATGGGGAAGGGGAGGTACTTACAGCCACTAAGCAAGAAATGGACTCTGGGGTGATCATACCTGATGATCTCAAGGTGTTAGGGCAATGTGACAAGGCAGTAGGTAAAGCTAATAGGATGCTGGGGTGCATGGGGGGGTTCTAGCAGGAGAAGGGAGGTGGTGTTGCCACTGTATCACTCATTAGTGAGTCCCCATTAAGAGTACCGTGTCCAGTTCTGAGGGCTGCACCTCTGCAAGAACATTAACAGGGTGGAAACAGTCCAGAGGATGGCTACCAAAATGGTGTAGTGGTCACACAGGAAGCTGTACGAGAAGAGGCTGTGGGATCTCGGTGAGCACCCCCCGGAGGAGAGGAGAGGAGAGTGAGAGGGGACATGATTGAGACCTACAAGTACCTCACAGGGGTGAACAAGGTACAGGGACCAGAGCATGTACTCCTCCCCTCTTCAAGGAGCTGGAAGGTTCCCCAAAAGGGAGAAGGAGGCTCTCCCCCACAGCATACTCAGAACAGGCCTGTCACTAGAGGAAGTTGGTCCTGGTATGCTTGAGACTCCTACAGGACCACGTGATCCTTCTCCCTCCCCCCCTTCATAAATTACTTTCCAGCCGAAGAGTATGTAATAAAATTACTATAACTTTCCTAACAAGGTATAAATGTTTTTCAGAGCTAGAGTTTTACCATATGTCAACAGCTGTTCAGTACCTTGTAAAAGAGCTTTGTTTTTGTGAAATTTGTCCTACAGATGAAGTATGTTTACTTAGTGTTGTATCACCATGGGGCTCCGGTACTCCCAGGACACGGCTAGGCATTGTAATTATGACAAACTGTGCATACGCTGCATTGTATTAAGTTTGAACATTGAATAAAATATTGAATATAAAAAAAAATAATAGTAACTTTAAAGTTTTTCCACCATCAGTAGCCCCGAAAAGGATAGGATGGCAGTTACTAGATACAATTACTAAGTGGCAGCGGAGCAATAAGAGCAGGGAGGTGGATACCAGGCCATTTATGGAGGAGAGAGTTCTAAAGGAACTTGCAAAACAGAAAGTGGACAAGGCAATGGAACCAGATGGGATACATCCTAGAATATTAAAGGAGCTTAGGAAGGCACTGGCAACACCACTGGCAGCCCTGTTCAATAAATCACTGGAAACACTCCTGTTTCCAGAGGACTGGAGGAGAGCTGATGTAGCTCCTCTACACAAAAGTGGGAGCAGGAAGGAGTCTGGAACTATAGACCAGTCAGCCTGACCTCGGTGGTGGGGAAAATAATGGAATCACTGCTAAAAGAAAGGATTGTGGAACATCTTGAATACAGCAAAGCACAGGATCTGAGGCAGCATGGAACCACAGTGGGAAGGTCATGTGAAACAAATCTGATAGATTTCTCTGACTGGATGACCAGGTGAGTGGATAAGGGGGGAGAGGTGGATGTGGCCTACCTGAATTTGAGCAAAGCCTTTGACACCGTTCCACATAAAAGGCTTGTAAGCAAATTAGGCAGCCTGGGAATGGGCCACAAGGTGGTAAACTGGGTTAGAAACTGGTTGAGGGATAGAACACAGAGGGTGGTGCTAAGTGGAGCTCATTTCGAGGAAAGGAGGGTAACCAGCGGGGCGCCACAGGGGTCAGTTCTGGGGCCAGTCCTATTCAATATCTTCACAAGTGATACTGCAGAGGGTCTGGAAGGAAAGGTATGCCTATTTGCAGATAATACTAAGATCTGCAATAGGTAGACACTCCAAGAGGGGTGGAAAAAATGAGAAGGGACCTAAGTAAACTTGAGAAATGGTCAAGAGTGTGGCAGCTAAGATTCAGTGCAAAAAAAGTGCAAAATATCATGCATTTGGGGCACAGGAATTCAGAGGAGGCTTACATGATGACGGAGAGATACTGATGGCAACCAAACAGGAGAGGGATCTGGGGATAATCATATCAGATGATCTGAAGGTGGCCAAGTAATGTGCCAAGGCTGTGGGGAAAGCCAGTTGGGTACTGGGGTGCAAAGGGAGAGGTATCACCAGCAGAAGAAAGGAGGTGGTGAAGCCTCTATATAAATAATTAATGAGACCTCATCTGGAGTATTGTGTCCAGTTCTGAAGGTCACATCTGTGTAAAGACATAGACAGGTTGGAGGCTATTCAGAGAAGGGCAACAAAAATGATGCAGGGCCAGCACCAACAGTCATATGAGGAGAGAGAGTGGAGGACCTCAATATGTACACCCTGGAGGACTGGAGAGAGAGGAGGGATATAATAGAGTTGCTCAAATATCTCAAGGGTATAAATAAGGTACAGGAGGTTAGCATCTTTCAGAAAAAGAGATATTCTAAAACAAGGGGTCATAAAATGAGGCTGGAAGGGGGAGACTAAGGGTTAATGTGATGAAGTATTTCTTTACAGAAAGAGTGGTGGATACATGGAACAACCTCCCAGCTGAGGTGGTGGAGGAAAATTCGATAGGGGAATTAAAAAATGCATGGATTTGCATAGGGGTACCCTAGCGATAGGTAGGACAACAAAGCCAAGATCAAGTAGGGTCTTTGGTCCTCTACTTCACAGTCTCGAGGCATACTCACTAATCTCACATTGCAGTTTATTTTCAACATCTTCCAGATTAACCTGAAGTTGCTTGTATTCAGTAATAAATGTTGAAGAGGCAGCCAATGCTTTCCCCACTTGCTGCACAACCATGCCAGCCTTGCTTGAGAGTTTCAAAACTGAGAGCTCTACCATAAGCAACTGGTAATTGAACTGATCAATATTTCATTCCTGGCTCTGTATAAAATTTTGCAGTTACACTGATTAATTTCTAATGTCCTGCAGATCTGTGGTTGAAATCAGAGTTTGTTCAAATGGGTGCTGTTGTTGCAGGGGAGCAGCTTGGGATGTTCTGGGAGGGGCTGATTTAGGCTTTAAGTAATCCATTGCTTGGGCACTCTTTTTTAATTCCTATGCAGAATGTTGGTGCAAAGTTTTAAATAAGCTCATGAACCTAAGTAGGTGTTTTTAATTAGGTGCAGATGGATGATAATGTTTATTCTAGGGATGGGCGAACTGGTTAGTCCAAAATACGAACTGACCCGAAAATGCTGAAGTGTTCATAAATGAATGACTTTTGAATACCTTTGGCTGTTTGGATCAGTTCAGACCACCATTGTATCAGGGGAAATGCAGCATGAGAAGCACCAGAGCAGGAGGAACCCACAGGAGGGAGCAGAGACAAGACTCTGCTTCCTCATTGGATGGCTGAGCAGTCCATCTCTCTCTAAGGTGGCACCTAATTGGGTTGCTGCTCTAGCAATCCACATGGTCTACCTTAGAACTACACAGAGGAATGGGGACAGAGAAGGAGCAGCAGCTTCTGTAGGCTACTCCGTGCTGCTTCAGATTCTGTGTGCTTGACTTGTGCTGCTTTTATTTTTTTTATTTTTCCCCTTGGGCAACAGAGGGAGAAGTTGATTCTAAAAAAATTAAAGAATAATTTTTTATATAAATTTATATAGAAAGTACTAAACTAAAAGAAAACAAGTAAGGGGAAGTTGGGGGTGGGAGTAGGGGACTGGTAGTCGGGGCCTCCGGAGGTGATTGAGCCAAGGACTGGGTGTGGGAGTCACGGATTGGGGTGTGGAGGGGAGGGGAGTAGTTATTGTTAGGAGAAGAGACTTGGGGAGGAACTTGGAGAAGACTGGGGTCAACTTTTTGTGAGGAAGAACTTGAAGACAGAGTGCTGCAGACAAGAAAGAAGAGAACAAGAGATTGAAGAGAGACTTCATTATTAAGTGCCAGAGCTAGACTGTCATTTTTGGGGGGCAGCAGTCTAGCAGAGGGGGTGATGTCTGTTGAACTGTGCTAGCGTGGCACTCAATATCATACCACTTCAAGTTATCCTTCTTACTGTTTTCCCAATTGCCCCCCAACAGCGTCGGTTCTCTCAATTCTCCTGCCTTTGCTCAGTCACTTCAGTAGGGATTTATTTTATTTTTTATAGTATACAATCTGTGTGTGTGTAATAAAAAATCTGCCAGGCCAGCCAGTCATCACCATCAGAGTGAAATAAATTATATGTGTGTGTGAGTGTGTGTGTGTGAAATAAAATCTGCCAGCCAGTCGTCAGTGCACCAGTACCACTTCTTGCATACTGTGTGACCCCCCCCAAGTAATCAGTCATCTGTCATCTTCCTCCCTGTGCTCGCTCAGTGGGGTATAAGCTTTGGTTTAGTGGGCAGGGCATTCCATCACATCATGTGGAATTAACAAATAAAAATCCTTGAAGGGAAAAAAGTACTGTGTCAAAGAGGGTTAGGACAGGCAAGGTCCCTGAATCTGTGTGGGTAGGAGCAGTGCCTGCAGCATCGCCCTTAGCATAAGTAATGTGTGAAATAATTCTGTGTGTGTGTGAGAAATATGAAATCTACCAGCCAGTCGTTAGGGCACCAGTGCCACTTCTTGCATATCGTCACATCACATGGAATAAATAAAAAAAAAATCCTTGAAGGGAAAAAGTACTGTGTCAGAGAGGGTTAGGCCAGGCAGGGTCCCTGAATCTGTGTGGGTAGCAGCAGTGCCTGCAGCTTCACCCTTAGTGTAGGTGAGGTGTGAAATAAATTATGTGTGTGTAATAAAATCTGCCTGCCAGTTGTCAGTGCACCAGTGCCACTTCTTACATACCATTACATCACGTGGAATCAATAAAAAACAAGCATTTGTCAATGCCGAATGTTGATTACATTGGTGCGTTGAGCTCGCTCACTGCCCCTCTGTCACTCGATCAGTCTGTTTCTCCCGGTGCTGCAGGCTGCTCTTTTGTACTGGGCTCCTGCTTGCGTTGGCACCTTGTTCTGCCCACTAAGAAATCCGCAGCTGTCCCGACAGAGCTGCGTTGAGGTGGCTCACTCCCCCTCTCTCACTCATTCTGTTTCTCCTGGCGCTGCAGGCTGCCCTTTTGTACTGGGCTCCTGCCTGTTGGTGGCTTTTTCTGCCCACAAAGAAATCTGCAGCAGTCCCAACACAGGTCTGTTGAGCCTGCTGACTCCCCTCTCTCACTCACTCATTCCGTTTCTGCCGGCTGCAGGCTGGCCTTTGTACTGGGCTTCTGCCTGCATTGCCGCCTTTTTCTGCCAACAAAGAAATCCACAGCAGTCATGATAGAGCTCCATTGAGCTTGCTCACTCCCCTCTCTCACTCACTGCTGTGTTTCTCCTGGCTGCAGGCTTCCCTTTTGTACTGGGCCCCTGCCTGTGTTGGCACCTTTTTCTGCCCACAAAGAAATCCACAGCTGTCCTGACAGAGCTCTGTTGAGGTCGCTCAACCCCCCTGTGTCACTCACTCATTCTGTTTCTCCTGGTGCTGCAGCCTGCCCTTTTGTACTGGGCTCCTGCCTCTGTTGACGCCTTTTTTTGCCCACAAAGAAATCTACAGCAGTCCCGACAAAGCTCGGTTGAGCTCGCTCACTCCTCTTCTCTTACTCGTTCATTCTGTTTCTGCCGGTGCGCTCCATTGAGGTCACTCACTCCACCTCCCTCACTCACTCATTTGGTGTCTCCTGCCGCTGCAGGCTGCCCTTTTGCACTGGACTCCTGCTTGCATTGGCGTGCTTATTCTGGCCAGAAAGAAATCTGAAGCAGTACCGACACAGCTCCATTGAGCTCTCTCACTCCCCCTCTCTCACTCTCTCACTCATTCCGTTTCTGCCGGTGCTGCAAGCTGGCCTTTTGTACTGGGCTCCTGCCTGCATTGCTGCATTTTCTGCTTACAAATAAATCTGCAGAAGTCACAATAGAGCTCCATTGAGCTCGCTCGCTGCCGCTCTGTCACTCACTTGTTCTGTTTCTCTTAGCACTGTAGGCTGCACTTGTGTACGGGGCTCCTGGCTGCATTGACACCTTTGTCTGTCCACAAAGAAATCCACAGCTGTCCCAACAGATCTCTGTTTAGGTCGCTCAGTCTCCATCTGTCACATGCTCATTCTGTTTGTTCTGGCGCTGCAAGCGGCCTTTTTGTGCGGGGCTCCTGCCTGCATCGGCACCTTTTTCTGCCCACAAAGAAATCCACAGCAGTCCTGATACAGCTCCATTGAGCTCACTCAGTCCATCTGTCTCACTCACTCATACTGTTTCTCTCACCACTGCAGGCTGGCCTTTTCTACTGGGCCCCTGCCTGCATTGACGCCTTTTTCTGCCCACAAAGAAATCAGCAGCAGTCCTGACAGCGCTCCGGTGAGTTCGCTCACTCCCCCTTCCTCACTCGCTCTCTCATTCTGTTTCTCCCAGTGCTGCAGGCTGTCCTTTTGTACTGGCCTCTTGTGTTGGGGCCTTTTTCTGCCCACAAACAAATCTGGAGCAGTCCCGACAGAGCTCAGTTGAGTTTGGTCACTCCCCGCTCTCACTTGTTCGATCTTAATCTGTCCCAAACACTGATTTCCCACAGTGACAGTGCTATGCTCTGGCAGGAGTGCAAAAACATATTTTAGCCAGGATGTGAAAAATGACAGCTGTACTGTTCATAAGGAGGTGTGAAAAAATCCCACTGTTGAAAATGTGGCATGAAAATATTACAAATTTGCGAAGTTACAATGGTGAATAGAAACAGTTGACTGCACGCTTGTAACACAGTCGTGTTATGGAGTTTTGTCCCCAAATTTTCAACATAGGGATTTTAGGAAGTCTACTCATGAACAGTGCCACTGTCATTTTCTTAGTCTGTCCCAAACACTGATTTCCCATAGCGACCGTGTTATTCTGTGCTGCAACTGCGAAACCACATTTCAGCCAGGATGTGAAAAATGACAGCTATACTGCTCATAAGGAGGTGTGAAAAAATGCCACTGTTAAAAATCTGGCATGACAATATTACAAATCTGCGAAGTTACAAGGGTGTGTGGAAAGTGTGCAACGCACACTTGTAACACAGTCATTTGATGGGCTATCATCACCAAATTTTCAACATAGGCATTTTAGGACCGCTGCTCATGAACAGTATCACTGTAATTTTATTAATCTGTCCCGGACAGTGATTTCCCACAGCAACCGCTCTATTCTGTGCCAGAAGTGTGAAAACACATTTTGGCCAGGATGGGAAAAATGACAGCTGCGCTGTTCATAAGTAGGTGTGGGAAAATGGCAATGTTGAAAATCTGGAGTGAAAATATTATAAATTCGTGAAGTTACGAGCGTGCGTATAAACTGCGCAACTCACACTCATAACACAGTCATTTTACGGAGTATCATTACCAAATTTTCAACGTAGGCATTTTAGGACCTCTACTCATGAACGGTGTCACTGTCATTTTCTTAATCTGTCCTGAACACTGATTTCCCACAGCGACTGCGCTATTCGGCACCGGAAGTGTGAAACCACATTTCTGCCAGGATGTGAATAATGACAGCTATACTGTTCACAAAGAGGTGTGAAAAAATGGCAGTGTTGAAAATCTGGCATGAAAATATTGCAAATTCACGAAGTTACTAGCGTGAGTAGCAACTGCGCAGTGCACGCTCGTGAAACAGTAATTGTTTGGATTTTTTCCAGCAAATTTGCAACATAGGCTTTTTGAGAGCCCACCTCATGAACACTGGCACTGTGGTTTCATTAATCAGTCCTGAAAGGTGATTCCACACAGTGACCTCAAAATTACCTTTCAGGGCTGATTAACGCCATGACAGTTTAAGAATTCATGAGGAAGTGTCCCAAAACCCCCATGTTGAAAATTTGGTGCCAAAATTCCAAAAAATGACTGAGATATGCATTAAAGTTGGAAAAAACCCATTTATTCCATTATACAGCTTACCGGCATTTCCTCAGTTCGCGGTCGGCTTTGAAGAGTGCAGATGTGTTCCCGGTCCACTGAAGACCATCATGCTAAGCTCTGGAGGTAAGTATGGGGTGAGGGGGGTGTGGGGAGGCAGGGTGAGCAGTGGGTGGGTGCAGGTTCCGGGGAAGGGGCAGGGAGACTGCCGAGGGACAGTTTCCTCTTTTACAGGGTTAAAAAAAGCACGTTGCGGGACAGCTTTTTATTTCACAGGGGCATGTGACACGCTGAGGTGGGCTTCCAGCATGCCAACATAGTCTTCAACTTTTTGGGAGGAGGGCTGCTGTAGCCGACATGGGATTAGGCTCCCAGTCGGCACACAAAGAGAAGCTTGCTACATTATACTAACGTTGGCACCACGCCGCAGAGAATAATATACGCTGGGGTTACATAATGACGACGGGAGGGCTCCTCATCAGCAACAGGAAACATGTGGGCAGTGAAGCCGATGATTGGGGCCCCACAGCAAGTAAACAAGGAAAATATTGTTTGTGAACACGGTGGCAAACTGCTGCCATGTTCACAAACAATATCACTCTGTAAAGATCCCGCCCTGCAATGACGGGTCGCTCCCTCATTGCAGCGGATGGCTTACGCTGCAATGACAAGGTGGCCCCTGATTGCAGTGGCTAAATTGTCACAAATTGGTGGCAAGGTTCCAAACTAATGTCAGCAGCAGTGTGCCATGGCATTGGGGGAAGTGGGACAAGCCTTTGCAGACTGTGGGGGCATTGGCCACAACAGTTCCATGCCTCCACAACTTGCTACTGAGAAAGCTGTCCCAATATGTTTCTTACGCTGTGCACAATCAACATAAAAATCTTTGAAGGGAAAAAGTTCAGTGTCAGAGAAGGTTAGGCCAGGCAAGGTCCCTGAATCTGTGTGGGTAGCCGCAGTGCCTTCAGCATCGCTCTTAACGTAGGTGGTGTGTGAAAATAAATTCTGTGTGTGTGTGTGAAATAAAATCTGCCAGCCAGTCATTAGTGCACCAGTGCCACTTCTTGCATACTGTGTGATCCTGATCCCCCTCTCCAAGAAGTCAATCATCTGTCATGTTCCTCCCTGTGCTCGCTCAATGGGGTATAAGCTTTGGCTCAGTGGGCAGGACATTTCATCACATCACGTGGAATAAATAAAAAAAATAAAATCCTTGAAGGGAAACTAAAATCTGCCAGCCAGTCATCAGTGCACCAGTGCCACTTCTTACATACCATCACATCACGTGTAATAAATAAAAAAAAATCCCTGAAGGGAAAAAGTACAGTGTCAGAGAGGGTTAGGCCAGGCAGGGTCCCTGAATCTGTATGGGTAGAAGCAGTGCTTGCAGTGTTATCCTTCATGTAGGTGGTGTTTGAAATATATTCTGTGTGTGTGTGTGAAATAAAATCTGCCAACCAGTCATCAGTGCACCAGTGCCACTTCTTGCATACCATGTGACCCCCCCCCCAAGAAGTCAGTCATCTGTCATCTTCCTCCCTGTGGTAGCTCACTGGGGTATAAGCTTTGGCTGAGTGGGCAGGGCATTCCATCACATCATGTGGAATAAATAAACAAAATAAAATCCTTGAAGGGAAAGTGCTGTGTCAGAGTAAATGAGCAGTCCTTGCTCAAAGGTACTTGAAATCCTAGAGTTCAATAAAATAAAATAAAAATAGAGAGCGTTAGGCCAGGCAGGGTCCCTGATTCTCTGTTGGTAGCAGCAGCACCTGCAGCATCGCCCACAGCGTAGGTGGTGTGTGAAATAATTGTGTGTGTGTGTGAAATAAAATCTGCCAGATAGTCATCAGTTCACCAGTGCCACTTCTTGCATACTGTCTGTGTGACCCCCCCCCCAAGAAATCAGTCATCTGTTATCTGCCTCCCTGTGCTCGCTCAGTGGGGTATAAGCTTTGGCTCAGTGGGCAGGGAATTCTATCACATTATGTGGAATAATAAATTTAAAAAAAAATTCCCTGAAGGAAATAGTACTGTGTCAGAAAGGGTTAAGCCAGGCAGGGTCCCCCAGAATCTCTGTGGGTTTACTAGCAGCATCACCCTTGGTGTAGGTGGTGTGTGAAATAAATTCAGCGTGTGAAATAAAATCCATCAGCCAGTCATCAGTGCACCATTGCCACTTCTTGCATACCATCAGTGTGACCACCCACCAAGAAGTCAGTAATTTGTCATCTTCCTCCCTGTGTTTGCTCAGTGGGGTATATGCTTTGGCTCAGTGGGCAGGGCATTCCATCACATGACATGGAAGAAATTAAAAAAATAAAATAAAATCACATTCAATGTAATCACGATCACGAATATCACATTTGGCAACTATTTCTGAAAGTTGTGTTCCATCCATTATCTGAAGCTCTGGGAAGCGCTACCACTGTTATTTATTTATTAATTGTATTTATTGAAATGTTTCACCAGGAAGGCAGACTGAGCAACAAGTTGCTCATCTCCCGGTGTGACCTGGGGGTTGGGGAACATGAGGATAGTATACAGAGATTTGGTACACAATATAGATATACAGTTAGATTACATTCAATAAAGTGAGCAGACTATACAGAAGTACTGAAAAGGAGGAATGCTAACAAGTATGAACCAGATGGATGCAATGCTAACAGTCATGAACTAGATAGATACGATAACACAAATATCTTTGGCAAACACTTGGTGAGATATAGCTTTGTAGTTAGAAAATGGCTGGATAGAATACAAGGAGGTTGAACTAGGGCAAGATTGCAAGGAAAGGCACAGATAGATCAACATTTGCAAGGTGTAACAAAAGTACAAGGTTGACTATAAGTGCATTAGAGATTAGGGGTTAGCCAATAACTATGGCTAGGAAGGAGGAGGGAAGTGAGTGGGGGGGCATATAGGTAGAGAGTAGGGGAGTGGAAAGGGGGATTTGGAGGAAGGGAAGGGACGGCAAGGGGTGGAGGAGAAGGGTCTGCCAGGGCCTGACCCCTCCAAAATGCTGGGGACCCTGCCTGTACTAGGCAGAGGTCAAGCATGAACAAGACAGAAGTAGGTTATAGGCAGTGCGAGATAAAGCATGTCAGGAAGGAAGAGAGGGGGAAGAGATGGGTCTGCCACAGTATGGCCCCTCTGCACAAGGCAGAGGTAGAACATGACAGGAAGGAAGCAGGTTGTAGGCAGCAGAGGTAGAGCACGATAGGAGGGAAGTAGGCAGTGATGCGGAGTAGGCTTCAGAAGGACTAAGAGAAAGGGAGGTAGGAGAGAAGACGGTCAGAGACCCAGCCATTTCAGGAAAGAATGGGGTGGGAGTAGGACATGAGGAAGGCATTTGCCTAGGTTCTGGACCCCTCCAGGATGCAGAGAGCCCTGCCAGGGGCCTATGCCAAGCAACAGCGAGTGAGTAGTGAGAGTAAGCTAGTGTACAGAGGGGGGAATGGGGGGTGAGAGTAAGGTGGAAAGGAAGGGGTGCTGGGTGGAGGATGCAGGGGAGGGTTTTGCAGAAAAGAGGTGGGCATGAAGCTGAAGCAGGCTCATAGGGGAACAAGTTAAAGAGGATTGTAGCAGGAGCAGCTAGCAGAGAGAAAGTTATGTAAGGCAGAGGCAAGGGAGTGGGAGAAGGAGGAGTGTCATATTTGAGGTGGGAGGGAGTTCCAGATTTTGGAGAAGCAATGTTAGAAGCCTGATTGGCCATTGAGAGTGGTACGATGGGGGACTAGCAGGGTGCGAGTGTCGGAGGATCTGAGGGAGTTGGAGGAAGGCAGCGGGGAGGGCGGGAGCATGACAGGAAAGAAGGAAGTACACCTAGCCAAAGTTTGGAAGTTAGCTTAGCACAGTGAGTCAGGCATCTGTTAGCAAGCAGTGGGAAGGACAGGGCACAGTAAAAGTCACAATGATGGGTTTGAGATGGGGCATCAAGAACAAATCGACAGAAGGAGTTGAAAAGAGAGTCCAATATGATAAGGGAAGATATGGGAGCGGCACCATAGACAACATCACAGTAGTCAAAAATGGGAAGGATCATCTTCTGGACAAGGTCTCGCTGGGCCGTAGGAGCGGTGCAACTATGGTTCCTGTAAAGGGTTCCCAGCTTGTGGCGCAGTTTTTTCAGAATGGCAACAATCTGGCCAGAAAAGCTGAGGTGTTGGTCCAGCCAAATCCAAGGTATCTGAAAGAGGGGGTGTCCTCAAGGATGACCCCATCAAGGATGTGGAAAGAGGATAAGGGGTGGAGCCTAGAGATTCTCTGCCTAGTGCCAAAGGTCATGGAGACTGTCTTTGTGGCATTTTAGGAATAGTTAATGAGAGTCAAACCAGAGCTGAACCTGGTGGAAGTCATGCTGTAGAGTGGTTGCTACATCAATGATGGTTTTGCCAGAGGTGAACAAGGTGGTGTCATCAGCATCCATATGGATAGAAGAGGAGGGGGAGCAGACTGAGGGAAGATCATTTGGGAAGATTGAGTAAAGGATGGGGCTGAGCACAGAGCCCTGTGGGACTCCTGTGGAGACTGGGAGGGGTGGAGAGATTGCACTCTGAATCCTGACTGTGTTCTGTCTGTGAGGTAAGCTCTAAACCAGGTAAGAGCAGGAGTAGACAAACCAGCAACCATAAAGGAGTCGAGAAGGAGGGTATGGTAGACTGTGTCAAAAGCCTTAACAAGGTCAACAAAGATGGCAGAAGTGATGAGGCCATTGTCCATCCTGGTAAGGATGGAGTCAGTGAGCCTAAGGAGGGAGATGGTAGTGTAGTGGTTCTTCTGAAAACCAGATTGGAATGGGGTGAAGAAGGAGGAGGAGTCAGCAAGAAAAGAGGTCAGTTGAGGGAGGACCAGGTGTTCTTGGAGCTTAGCAAGGGCAGGGAGGAGGGAGATTGGGTGATAGTTGACAGGGGAGGAAAGATCACCACCCATAGGGAGAGGGAGGACCACCACATGTTTCCAGGGCATAGAGATGGAGGAGGATGTAAAGGAGAGATTTAAAATTAGAGAGAGAGGGTAGGCAATAGCTGGGGCTGAGAGGTAGAGAAGTTTAGGTCAAGGTCATCAGAAGAGGAGCCTTTGGAGGGATTGAGAGAGAGAGAGGAGGGCCGTTAGTGTCTCCTCAGGGGAGATAGGACCGAATGAGAAAGGGGGCTGGGTACGGGGGGTGGGTGAGTGGTAGGAGACGGAGAATGAGTGGAGGAGAGGCTTGAGGAGAGGGATTTTAGAAGGGTTGAGGATCCTGCCGGTCTGGGAGAGGGGGAAAGATGGACGGAAGGTCAGAGACGGGGAGATAGGGGAGCTAAACATGTGCCTCAAGGGCTGGTGCCAGGAAAAAGGACACAAATTTGTAGCTAACTGGCAACAGTTTTGGGAGTGAAAGTTCTTTAAATTTGATGGACTGCATCTGACTAAGGAGGGAATCAGTTCATTGAGGCAGAAGTTTGACGTCTTTGTAGAATATTTAAACTAGCAAATGCAGCACCCGATACATCGAACGGGAAGGACACCCCTCCTCCCTCAGCTAGTGATCAAACAGGAATTCTACATGTTTGTAGTTCATTTGCATCACCAGGTAAGGAAAAGGGTCCAGCTCCCTGTACGACGCACAGGGGAAACGCTGGACCTTGCCCAACAACTCACGCACCGAAATCTGGCCAATGGAAAATCATGTACACAAAGGCCCGCAGTCTGGGAAACAAGATCCCAGACCTGCAGGCAACAATGACAGAGGATAAACTGGACATAGTAGCTATTAGCGAGACATGGTTCACTAGTAATCACACTTGGGAGACTTCAGTACGTGGCTATGTACTGTTCAGAAGAGACCAAGGTGCAAAGGGGGGGGGGCCCGTTATGTCAATGAAAATATCAAAGCTACAGAAATTCAGAATACACATAAGGAGCCAGAAGACTTGTGGATCACCCTGGAAACAGGAAATGGGACAGCCATATGAACTGGGGTTGTCTACAGGCCTCAAAACCAGGGGGAGGACATAGACACACTACTGTTAGAAGATATACAAAACATGACAGCTAAAGGGGAGGTTCTGATAATGGGAGACTTCAACATGCCAGATACAGATTGGTCAATACCAGCAGGAACATCTGCCAGAACTAGACACATAGTGGATTCCCTGCAGGGGGATGGCCTCAAACTACTGGAACAACAACCCACAAGAGACAGGGCTATCCTAGATCTAGTACTGACTAACGGGGAAAGGATCACAGATCTCCAGGTAGAAGGTCACCGGGGGGCCATTGACTATTACATGGTATGGTACAATTTGGCCACTAAAACTAAATCATCCCATTCCAAGGTAAAAATATGGGACTTCAGAGGAGCTGACTTTGATAAGATGGCCAACAGAGTCAAGCTAGCCCTGGCAAGAAGAAATACAGGTGAGGGGGTACAGGCAAAGTAGGCAAGCATTAAGGATGCCATACTTGAAGCAACATCCCATTGTATTAGTGAGAAAAGCAAGAGCAAAAGAAGGAAGAAACCACTTTTGTTCTCAAAAACAGTAGCAGAAAAGGTCCGAACCAAAAGGTTGGCCTTCAAGAAATATAAGGGAATGCAGCAGGATGAAGATAGGGAGGCATACCAAACTTCCATAAGGAAGCATGGAAGGCAGTAAGGCAGGCAAAGGCCCAAACCGAGGAAACACTAGCATGAACAGTAAAAGAAGGGGACAAAACTTTCTACAGATACATTAATGAAAGGAGAAAGTCCAGAGGAGGTATTGCTGGGATCAAAGGGGATAAGGGGGAGTGTGTGGAGGAAGACCAAGGAAAAACATCTATCCTAAATATATACTTCTGCTCAGTATTTACTGAGGAGACGGCAGGACAGGGCCCACAACTCAGCACCATGGACAATGGGAAGGGAGGAGTGCACTAGTCCCTTCACAAAAGAAAGGGTCCTACAAGAGCTCGCTAAGCTCTGGGTGGACAAGGCAATGGGACCTGATGGCATACATCCCAGGGTACTAAAGGAGCTAAGGGTGGAACTAGCAGAGTCATTATCAGAACTGTTTAGTGAGTCTCTGAGCATAGGAGAGGTCCCAGAAAACTGGAGAAGGGCTCATGTGATCCCGCTCCACAAGAGTGGTACCAGGGAGGAGGCAGGGAACTTCAGACCAGTCAGTCTTACCTCAGGAGTGGGCAAGATTATGGAGGCACTCCTTAAGGAAAGGATAGTGCAACACCTGGAATCCATAGGAGCACAGGATCCAGGACAGCATGGGTTTACAATAGGAAGGTCCTGTCAAACTAATCTCATAGATTTCTTTGATTCGGTAACCAGAGTGGCGGACCAAGAGGGTGCAGTTGATGTCACCTACCTTGACTTCAGCAAAACTTTCAATACTGTTCCAAATGGAAGATTGATTAATAAGCTGGGTAGGCTCGGGGTGGGTCAGAAGTTGGTTAGCTGGGTGGCAAACTAGTTGGAGGGCAGAAAACAGAGAGTGGTGGTAAACGGTATACAGTCAAAAGAGATGCAAGTCACAAGTGGGGCACCTCAGGGATCAGCCCTGGGGCCAGTCCTCTTCAATATCTTCATCAGTGACATTGCAGATTGACTGGAGGGTTAGGTTTATCTGTTTGCAGATGACACCAAGATCTGCAACAGAGATGATTCAGATGGGGTGGGCAGAATGAGAAGAGATCCGCATAAACTGGCAAAATGGTTGGAAGAGTTGCAACTGGGGTTTAACGCAAAGAAGTGCAAGATCATGCATATAGGGAAGAGAAACCCTGAAGCCACCTGCTGGTTAGGAGAGGAGTTGCTGGTATTCACAAGGGAAGAAAGAGGCTTGGGCATCACCATCACAGATGACCTGAAATTATACAAGCAGACCACTAAAGCGGTAGGTAAGGCTAGAGGGATATTGGGTTGTATTAATAGGGGTATCACAAGTCATAAGAGGGAGGTAATAATCCTTCTTTACAAGACACTTGTTAGGACCCATCTGGAGTACTGTGTGCAGCACTGGAAGCTGCACCTGCACAAGGACATTAACAAAATAGAGGCAGTCCAGAGAAGGACAACCAAAATGGTGCAGGGACTGAATCAGAAAACATATGAGGACAGTTTAACGAGGTTTGTTATGTATACCCTAGCACAAAGGAGGGAGAGAGGTGATATGATTGAAACATTTTAAACATCTTAAGGGCATTAACAAGGTGAAAGAGTCTAACATGTTTCAATATAAGAAAAATAACAGGACAAGAGGATGCAGCATGAGATTAGAGGGAGGCCGTTTAAGGGGTAATGTGAGGAAGTTCTTTTTCACAGAAAGGGCGGTGGATGCATGGAACAGCCTGCCTCAGGAAGTGGTGGATATGAATACAGTGCAGGGCTTCAAACAGGCATGGGATAGGCATAAGGGAGCAATGCAGATGAGTATGAATAGATAGGCCATTGACAGAGTAAAGGCCCATGGCACATTCATAAGGTAGAAAAAGAAATGGGCAGACTGGATGGGCCTAGCGGTCCTTATCTGCCATCAACTTCTATGTTTCTTTGAGGCACAGGAGCTGTAGTAGGAGTTGAACTCCTGTGCCACTATGCAAGGTTCAGACTCTAGTGTGTTTTTATATTAACACGATTCCTCATCCTCACAACAAATCATGTTCACTGTCTTTGAGGGGCCTGCTCAAGTAATGTTTTGTGAATCATCCTTGTCCATTAAAGTAAGGGGCACAGATACTCAAATGTGGAGGCCATCCATGGTGGAATTTGTTGGGTTTAGTTCCACATTGTGTACACTTGATTGTTTAACAGCTATATTAGGCTGAACTAATTGTGGGAATTTTACAGTCAACCTTTGTGTGGGTTGTCTCCCACGATGGTCCGAACAATAAGTAGGTTTTTAAAATGGACATATAGACCCCAGAGGAAAACATCAAGAAAGTTGTTGTATCTGCTACGGCACTAATTAATATTACATCTGATGTGCTGTGGAGATATACAGCCAAATCCAGGCCCAGTTTTATCTGGTTCGTGGAATGGAGATGAGTGTTTTAAAGGGGATTTTAATGTAGTGCACTTTAATATTAGAAGTATAAAGGGGAACTCTGACTCCATCAAAGACTGGGTGAGGGAAAAGCAACCACAGATTATTGTAATGACAGAGACGTGGTTAAATCAAAGAGGTAGTGATGCCACTATAGAATTAGAACACTATCAAATATTTAGAAAAGATAGAAACAAGAAGGGAGGAGGCATATTATTTTATGTAAACTCTGTGTTAGAAATTGAAGAAAAGGAGGATATTCTCTTGGACGGGGGATAGAATTTTTGCCAATTGTTATTAAATTCCCACATGTAAAACCTCTTCTATTACTGGAAATTTATAAACCACCTAAGGTTAAAAATGAGATTCTTCTTCAGTTACAAGGGTATTGTATAGAATATAGGGATACTCATGAGATTCTTTGGTTAGGGGATTTTAACGTTAATTGGGCTCAGATAAATCCCACTCATCCCCTAATTGAATTACAGGAGGTGTTGGGATTAGTTCAAACAACAGAGGACCCAACCAGGCTGAATATGAAACAGCTGCAGAATTCCACAATCCTGGATCTTATATTTACAAATCATCCGGACATTTATGGGAAAAAAGGGGTTTTGGCGGATGCTTTTTCAGATCATCAGGTTATCTTTGCTACACGTAACGATATGAAGGTGTCCTAGAATCCCATTTTTGTAACTTGGAGAAGCTTTAAAAGCTTCAATTATGTGAATTCTATGATACACTTAGAAAGAGGTGTCTGAGGTCTGGTCCTATTTTCATCAAGAGTTCCTTGACATTTGTAATTACCATGCTCCTTACTAATGCTGGGTGGTATAATGCCTCTTTGCATTAATTAAAGATAGCAAGGAACAATAGTTGAGTAAGAGCTAAACGATCAAGAAGGGCTGTTGATTGGCTATCTTATAGACAGCTAAGAAACCAGTACACTAAGAATCTTAGAAGAGTAAAACAGGAGTACTTTAGAGGAAAACTTCATCTGAATTATAAGTCAAATCCAAGGCAGTTTTGGGGTATTGTATCAGATCTTATGGGGAACAAAAATAGGCAACAAATAACCAGGACTGAGTGCAAAGGGAAATCTGCACCTGTTGGCACAAAAGTAGCCAACATGTTTAATAACTATTTTAACAATGTGGGGGTGCAGACACAAAATTATAGTCCTGGGTCAGTGATTGATATGGGCAAGGTGGGTGTGGGAGATAAGTTAATGGTAAGTGGAGGTAAAGTTTTTTCCTTTGTCCATGTGTAACCCCCCTACAAATGGGGGGTCATGAAAAGTCTTCCTCGAGCTTGCCTAAATGCTCACTGCCAGGCTGGTGTTCTGCATTTTAGCAGTTTAAATGTGATTGCCAGAGAGTGCCTGTATAGCTTCTGTGCACTGGCTCTTTAAGAGCTGCCTGGATTGCAGTCATAAGTAATCTTAGAGGGAGCTCTGTTGAAAGATGTAACTATTTGCTGAAAATCATTTAGAGTGATAATGATAATGTAGTTTGTCTAACCTGCTTTCTTTGCAGCAAGGACTGTTTTGTTTATCCCCACCATTTGGCCCGGGACTGCGAATTGGACCAATCAGTTCTGGTGGGATTTAAAATGGAGCCAGACTACAGGAGCTGTCTGGAGTCAAAATCTGTAGGAATTATAGTTTTGGGCTTCTTGAGCCTTTTTGCACCTGAAGGGGGAGTCTTTGTTGTGACTGACAGGAGGATCAGCCAACCGAATCTTTTGGATCTTGCCGAATTTCCTGGACTGCAACAGCTAGTTTCAGTTTTTGAGCTGAGAAGTGAGGAAGCACCAGCTCAAGTGATTTTGAGCAGCAGTTCTGTGTAGTTTTGCATGGGAGAACTGTGAAAGGGCTGAGGTTTGGCCTGCCTGTCTGCCTGCTGTCCCTGAGAGGGAAAATCAAGTTTATTTGGACTGAATCAGAGTTGTGAGGACTATTTAAGACATTGGACTATGACCAGGCTTTAACCTGAAGAAGACCGAAGATTTGCTGAATGCGATCAGCCTGTCAGGATTTCCAGCGGCTTTTGAAACCCAGGTTTTTGCATAGACTTTGCGATCATGACCAGAGAGCGGTTTGCCTGGTACAGTAGAATTTCCTTACATGTAAGTGTGCTGTGTATTGAAAGTGGATTGTGATTTAGTTCCCCACTGTGTGAACTATATTCTGCTTGCTGGAAGCTTTATCCAGCCTAATTGGACTGAATCTACGTTCATTTCCATTTGGCCTGGGCCATGCCACACTGGCCCTGCCAGACTACCCCACTGCACAGAGAAAGCCACTGATGAGATACCTGCCTGGGGATCAGCCCCTGCTCCATGCTTGAACAGGAACGACGCCATGGCAAATCATGTGGTCCTTGCTTCTCCTGGCACTCCAGATTAACCACCTGCTGTCTCAGTTTTCGTCCAGCCTGTGTCCAGTCTTGGGTATTATGAGTAATCATCAGGGTAGCTTCCTGCAACAGCAGCCTAATCTAAAAGTGTGTCATCTGATTGTCTTGTTGTTTTCTTTTCAGGAACTGAGCCCTACGGCTCCGGATTACAAATTGTGTGTGTTGTGCATGTTGTTTTCTTCCATCACAGGGCCCCATAGAAACATAGAATTTGACAGCAGATAAGGACCGCTTGGCCAACCCAGTCTGCTCATTTCCTACCTAATGGATAAGCTGCAGATCCTAGTTAACCAACAGCCTACTTCTTTCTACCCCAGATTGCCTTATGGCTGTCCCATGCATGCTTGAATTCAACCACTGTTTTGACTCCACAACCTCCTCCAGAAGGCCGTTCCATGCATCCACAACCCTTTCTGTGAAAAATACTTCCTTACATTACCTCTGAGCTACCCCCCATCTTCAAATTGTGCCCCCTTGTTCTTGCACACCTCTTTTTTTGAAAGATGCTACCCTCTTGGACTTTGTTGATTCCCTTGAGGTACTTGAACGTTTCTATCATGTCCCCCTCCTTTCCTCGAGGCAATACATATTAAGCTCCTTTAGTCTCTCTCTTCATATGTCTTCCAGAGCAGACCCTGCACCATTTTAGTTGCCCTCCTCTGGACAGCTTCCATCTTGTCTAGGCCCTTGCAGAGATTGGGTCTCCAGAACTGCACACGGTACTCCAGATGGGGTCTCACCAGCTGTCTGTACAGCGGGATAACAACTTCCTGTTTTCTACTGGTGATGCCTCTCCCTATGCATCCCAGTATCCCCCCCAGCCCTCCTTACTGCCCTCTCACATTGCTTGCCCACCTTTAAGTCATCTGATATGACTACCCCCAGGTCCCTTTCCATTTTTGTTGTTGTTAGTATCTCACCCCCCCATTGTGTACTCTTCCCCTGGGTTTTTGTTTCCCAGTTGCATTTCCTTGCACTTCTTAGCATTAAATCTAAGCTGCCATACATTTGACCATTCCTCTAACCTTGCCAAGTCCCTTCTCATCCTTTCCACCCCACCTTGTGCATCAACTCTGTTGCAGATCTTTGTGTCATCTGCAAAGAGACATACTTTTCCTTTCAGTCCCTTTGCAATGTTGCTTACAAAGACATTGAAGAGGACTGGTCCTAATACTGAACCCTGCGGCACCCCACTAGTAACCCCCCTTTCTTCAGAGTGGACTCCATTTAATATTACCCTCTGTGTCCTATTCACCAGCCAATTCTTTACCCAGGCTATCATCTTGGGACCCACTCCCAGGCTAGCTAACTTGTGTATTAATCTTTTGTGTGAGACTGAGTCAAATGCCTTGCTAAAGTCTAGGTAGGCCATGTCCACAGACCCTCCTGATCTACTACTTTGGGCACCCAGTCAAAGAAATCTATTAGATTCATCTGGATGACCTTCCTGCGTGAATCCATGCTGCCTTGAGTCCTGTGCACCTCTGGCCTCTAGGTATTCGACAATTCTTTCCTTCAGAAGTGATTCCATCATTTTCCCTATCACTGAGGTTAAACTAACTGGTCTGTAGTTTCCCGCTTCTGCCCTGTTCCCACTTTTGTGAAGGGGAATCACATCTGCCCTCCTCCAGTCCTCAGATACCACCCCATCCTCCCATGATTTATTAAAGAGGGTAGTCAGTGGTGTCACTAGTTCTACCCTTAGTTCTTTTAGAATTCTGGGATGAATCCCATCAGGCCCCATTGCTTTGTCCACCTTCAGTTTTAAGAGTTCTTTCAGAACCCTTTCTTCTGAAAATGGGCTGGTATTAACTTCTGTATCCAGAGTATTGCTATTGTTTGTGTTAGGTACCTCCCCCTCTTCATTTGTAAATACTGAGCAAAAATATTTGTTTAGTATCCCTGCCTTTTCACAGTCACCCTCTGCCCACCCCCTCTGCCTCACTATCCCTCCCTTAGTCTTCCTTCGCTCCCTGATGTACCTAAAAAAGGTTTTATCCCCCTTCTTAACTGAGTTGGCTATCTTTTCCTTAGTTCGGCCCTTTGCTGTTCTGACTGCCTTCCCAGCTTCCTTTTGCTTTAACTGATACAATTCTCCGTCCTGCTCCTTCTGTGATTCCTTGTACTTTCTGAATGCTTTCTTTTTCTCTTGAACCTTCACTGCCACCTCCTTTGAGAACCATAGTGGTTTCTTACATCATTTTGTTTTGTTTATTTGCTTCACACAAAGGCTTGTTACCTCTGTGATGGCAGTTTTTATTATTCCCCATTGTTCTTCCACCCCTCCTTCCTGCCCATTTGCTAGTGCATTCCTTAGGCACTCACCCATTTAGCAAAGTCAGCCCTCCTGAAGTCCAGTACTTTTGCCTTGGTGATGGCTTGACTCTATTGCTGTGTTTATTGTGAACCATACTGTTCGATGGTCGCTAGTTCCCAGATGGCTACCCACTTCTACATCTGTGATCCTCTCTCCATCTCCATTTGAGAGGACCAGGTCTAAGATTGCTCCCTCTTGAGTGGGTTCCAATACTAGTTGTCTAAGGCATGCCCCCTGTAGGGCATCTAGAATAACCACACTCTTAGAAGTGGCTGCTGCGACTGCAGTCCAGTTAACATCTGGCATATTCAGATCACCCATCAGCAATATCTCCCCTTTATCTGCCATTCTAAGTATACTTTCTATCATTTCCTTGTCCATTTCCTCCCCCTGAGAGGGGGGTCTGTATACAACCCCTGTGCGGATTGTGGTGCCATTTCCTGCCTCCAAATTGATCCACAGTGCTTCTTCTCCTCCCTGTTTACCCTTTTCTTCTGTTGCTTTGATTCTTTCTCTTATGTAGAGAGCTACTCCTCCTCCTCTTTACCCTCCCTGTCCCTCCTGTAGATAGCGTATCCTGGTATGTTTACGTCCCAGTCATGGTCCTGGGTGTACCATGTTTCTGTGACTGCCACGATATCCAGATGTTCCTCCTCCATCAAGGCCACTAATTCAGGAAGCTTGTTACCCAGACTATGGGCATTGGTACTCATTGCTCTCCATTTTTTGATGGCTTTACCTTCTGTAGCAGCATCCCCCACTGACCTTTCTACCTTGGTCTTTTTCTCATTTAGTACCCTGTTTTGTAGGGGGAGGCTGGGATTTTCCTGCTGCTTATCAGTGCCTTCCCCCATGACAAGTTTAAAAGCTTGCCAATGAAGCATTTAAACCGATTGCCCAAAAGACTTGTTCCCTTCCAGGACAGATGCAGACCATCCTGCCAGTATAGGCTGGTGTCCCTCCAGGTGGAATCCCAGTCCCCAATGAAGCAAAACCCCTGTGTTCCACACCATTTTTTCAACCATTCGTTAAACTGCATCATGCAAAGTACCCTTGCCTCACCCATGCCACTGACAGGCAGCACCTCTGAGAAGGATACTGTGTGTGCTACTTGTCTTAAGCTCCTCCCCAACTCTACAAAGTCCTTCTGCACTGCTCTAATCTCATGATGAGCCAAGTCATTTGTCCCTAGATGGACAATGATGTCCAGCTCAGACTCCCGTGCAACTGTTCTCGTGATCCTGAGGATGTGCTTCCTGTCCCTCCAAGCCATGGCACCAGGCAGGCACCTTACTTCAGTTTTCCCTGCTCTCCCCAGTTCTATCCCCCTAATAATTGAGTCCCCCACCGGGAGCTGCTTCCTTTCCCTGTGGTGTCCTCTGCCTCCTTCCTGTGGGCCTCCCTTGTGACAGTTGTCTGCACTCTCCTTAGTCTCCTCTGCAGGTGCATCTATAGGGGAACTATGCTCCCCCAGAATGGTGTATGGATTGTGGAGTGGGACAACTGACTGGGTGTGCCTCTCTTCCACCACCCTTACCCTTCCTGAGCCCACTGTGGTCCAACTTCTGTGCTTTCTTCACAACCTCTGAGGTGGTGGCTCTGGTGCTCCCTGGATGGAGGAGGTTCCCTTGCTACTGTCCAGTGCGGCCTGAAGATGGGCAACTTCATCCCTCAGGGCAGATAGTTGTCTGCAAACAGGGCAGCATCTCAGCCTCCAGAAAGACTCCCGGAAGGCTGCTGCCCCACAGCCATTACATTGCACTACTCCCCACATAACTGTCTACCTTGTTTTTTTTTTGAGTGTGTGATTGGTGTGTTATATAGAACTATATGTATTTATATAATTTGTATGCTTATATTGTCAGTGCAGTGTGCAATAGAGGATATGACAGTGATATGCACCTTGTCCTCTTGAGGAAATGATGTCAGAACCCCAGGTATAAATGAACTATTTCCAGGGGTGGGTGGGGTGAGGTGGGAAGGGTTTGGGCCTAAACTGTGCCTCACAAAACAATCAGCTAAAAGCTCTGACCTACCACTGCGATGAGTGCCTTCCTGTCAGCAAGATGCCATACACGACAGAGAAAATACCCTGCTAATCAAACAGAGAAAAATCCAAACATCCAAGTCAGGCACAGGTAAACATCCGCAGCCTCAAAACAGCCTGGTGACTTGTGCTCTGAAAGCAGTCAGCCCCAAAACATGTCAGCTGTGCAGAAGGGCAGACACAGAAAACAGTATTCAGCCTCTGTGGATTTAAACTTTTCCTGCATTGAAAATCTTAACAACTGTAACAAAAGCAAGCTCCACCTTCCTCTGTTGATTGAAAGACTGACTTTTCTGATAATTCTAAGTTCCTTATTTCACCCTTAAGTTAGAAGTATCCTCCACCTGAAGAATATTAACTTTCCTAAGGAATCTGCTTCAAACCAAAGACAATTGTAAATTATAAGGTTCACCTCCCTCTGTTGTGAGCACAACTCACTTTCTTGCAAATCTTAAGACCAGTGTTGCAGCTTCCAGCCAGCTTCCAGCCAGCTGCAATGTTCCTGGCTAGCCCACCATTCTCCATCTGGGTACCCAGAATGTGTGACTGTTTATGGACCCTGAAGTGCATGCTTAACTATTTGATTGATAGAGCCTTTAAGCAAATTAACCTGATTACGCCCCTTCCTTGTTCAAGCCCCTTAAATAAATCAGATCTAACTCTTTTTTGCATTTACCCTGAATGTGGTTCCAGTTTGTGCAAGAGTACTGTACTGCTGGTATTTGCTGTGTATAACCTTGTTTTACAGGGGGTCCCCAGGGCCGGGCCACAGGAAAGCCATGGTGGTAAGTGCAAACAGTGTGGGTACTTGTGTGGTGTATCAGGGGTATTGTAAAAGTGATTATTGTGTATTGTTCTGGCCACTAGTATGGAAAGAAGGGGGTTACAGTGTCCTGGGGGGCTGTGCCCAGGTTAGCTTGACCACTAACAACCCTGACCTCTGAGTGGAGGCACCCATTTCAGAACTCAGGCCTCTTAACCTGCTACTAGCCAAGCAGGCAGGGGGTAGTAGCCCTTGGGATAGCGCCACCTAGGGGTTACACATATATCAGTGGATGAGTTTAGAATTGAATTAAGTATGGATGCCTCAAAGGCAAAAGGTTTAGATAACATTCCTGTCAATTTATTGAAATTTGCAGCTCCTTGTATTGCATTCCCATTGGCCTATTTATTTAATTATTCACTTGCAACAGAAAAGTACCTGGAGGGTTGGAAGGTGGCAAACATTGTCCCAGTTTATAAGGGGGGGGGTTCAAGGATGGAGATAAGTAATTTTAGACCCATTTCCCTGCTTTCGCAAGTTTCTAAGATGATGGAAAAGTTGGTAGCTAGATAGTAAAAAAATTATTTAGAGGGAGGTAAATTGTTAAATGAGTATCAGTCTGGTTTTCGATCACAGCATAGTACAAAGTCTGCTCTGTTAAAAGTGGTAGGGGGGACATCCAGTTGGGCCTGGACAGGAGGAACTCTGTTGGGGCTATCTTTATTGATTTGTCAAAGGCTTTTGACACCTTAAATCATGATGTCCTCCTGTCCAGGCTCAGGGATCTAGGTATAAGAGGGTCAGAACAAAAATGATTTAGTTCTTATCTTATAAATAGGGAACAAATGGTGGAAATTGGGGAATTCAAATCTACAGTACTTCCGATTAAGGTAGGGGTACCCCAATATTCTATATTGGACCCCCTACTTTTTAATATCTACATAAATGGTATAAAATTCAGTGACCCTGAAATTAGATATCACATATATGCTGATGATACGTTGATATATGTGGAGGGGAACTCCCTGGACGTATCAATAATAAGTTACAGCTTGCTTTTTCTGAATTGCAGACACTTTTTGATTCCCTGAATTTGATTATAAATGTAAAGAAAACACAGGTGGTCCATTTTAGGGGTTCAACAATTTCATATCCCCCTTTAGATATTATGACCAAAACGGGAGAGAAAGTACAACAAGTAACAAGTTATAAATATCTGAGGATGTGGCAAGATTTTAGGTTAAAATGGGATAAGCATTTGGATTGTTTATTGGGAAATCTTAGTAGGAAACTGGGAATGCTATACAGATTAAAGTATTATACAAGCAAAGAGACACGATGCAGGATTGTGGAAACTATGATTTTGCCGGTACTGGATTATGGGGATTTGGTTTATGGGGGGGCATCGGGGGTGGAGCTGGCTAGGCTGGATGTGATGTACAACAGGTTTGCCTGCTTCATCCCTTCATCCTTGATGCCTCCAAAAATACACATCATTGTGATTTGTATAGGGCACTAGATTGGTGGTGTTGGGAGGAAAGGAGAAACTTACATCTTGCAATTTTTATGGGTAAAATAAATGGGAATAAATTGCCCAATTATATTTTAAATATGTTCGTTGTTAGGGAACAAAGAGAGGGATTGCAATCTTCTAGAGGTATGCAATATGTCATCCCAAAATGTAATCTAGTGGTGGCTAGAACTTCTACCTTATGTAGGGGTCCCAAAATCTGGAATACACTGACATTAGAAATGAGAGAAGGTAGTGTTCCAATTAATCCTTGGATGATAAAAAACTGGTTTGTAGAATCCATCCATAGATTGAAATAGTGTTGTCAATAAATTGGTAAAGGAGGGGTTTATCTCTATATATAAGTGTAAGCTGAAATGTTGATCTCAGTTAAGGCATTTTATAAAAAAGACAATAATAAATGAAATAAATAAATGGAAAACTGATACAGTATTTTAATCTTAGATATTGTGTATTGTTAATCAGATGGAACAAAGTTTAATATCTGTATAAATTATAATTGTCACTTTATTGTGTAAATGGATAGTTTATGTGATCTGAGTAATCTGTTCATGTTTTTCTGATTATTTGGCTTTCTTACAGTATTGAATTGTGATTGTTTGTCCTTAAATATATGTATTTAGATATTTTAGACTAGACCTCCTTGGAAATGAGTTTTTAACTTAATGGAGTTTATCCTATATTTTTGTTCATTTTGCTATGAATAAGAATAAAATTTTACAACAGCAACAACTGTCACGGTCATCACAGTCATGAAGAAGTTCAGTTCCATCCAGTATCTTACTCTCTGGGAAGCCCTGCCACTGTAACACGACTTCTCATCCTCAAAATGAATCACGTTCGTGGTCGTTACGGTCATGAAGAAGCACAGTTCAATCCAGTATTTGAAGCTTAGGGAAGCGCTGCCACTATTACACAATTCCTCATCCTCATGACAAATCACGTTCACGTTCACGGACATCACAGTCACGAAGAAGCTCAGTTCCATCCAGTACCTTACTCTCTGGGAAGCCCTGCCACTGTAACGCGACTTCTCATCCTCAAAATGAATCACGTTCGTGGTCATTACGGTCATGAAGAAGCACAGCTCAATCCAGTATTTGAAGCTCAGGGAAGCGCTGCCACTGTTACACAATTCCTCATCCTCACGACGAATCATGTTCACGGCCATCATGGTCACAATCATGTTCACATTCACAGTCACCACGGTCACAATTTTCACATTTACCAACTATTTCTGGGAGCTTGTTTTAGCACAATACTATAGCATTTGCAGACCCTTCCAGTAGGGTCGGTATCCTCAGCTCTGATATACAAAACACTTAAATGTTGTCTTCTTCAGAAAGAGAAAACATGCATCATTACAACTCTTGAATTTTTGTTTTCCCATTTGGGACATTACAAAGAAACTATCCATTCTTTAAACACATAGTATGTTTTGTTCTGTTCTCATGAAAAAGACATTACTAAGAGAGTATCTAAAGGCTGCATAACAAAGTTTACCTCTGATTGTCCTGACATAGAACTCCTACAAAAATACCTGTACAGTTCCTGTTCCACACTTCATGTTACAAAAGAAACAACTTTTTTTTTGTGCAACCCTGGCTTTTTTTTTTTAATCTTCAGTTTCATCATGAATCAGGGTACCCAGTTATGTCACATTACTCATGAGCCTGGGTCCAGTATGATGCTTCTGTTAGTGTTCACATTCTGCATGATGCCCTACTAGCAGATGGACTCGAATCTTTGTCCTCACAAGCTGGCTGTGCTTAATCCAGTAGCTATAATCTTGGAGCGAACATTGTTTGTAGCATGTGTGTTTCTCAGTTAGACAGTTCAGGGAACTACAGCTGTAGGTATTTCAAATTTTTTTCAATGGCAACTATTTGTGGAAGCTCAGTTCCATCCAGTTTCTGGTGCTCTAAGAAGCAGTGCCAGTGCCAACACAACTCACGTCACATCACGACAAATTGCACCACTTCAACTTTTTTTGGTGCAACCCTGTTTTTTTCTTTTTTAATCTTCGGTTTCATCACAAATCAGGGCACCCAGTTATCATGTCACGTCACTCATGAGCCTTGGTCTAGTATGATGCTTCTGTTAGCGTTCATGTTCTGCAGGATGCATTACCTGTTGTGTTCCATACCGAGAGCTGATGCTGAACATAATTAGTGACACACATTACAAACACAACAAAATGTCAGACTCAGGAGACTGGTTTAAAAAAAAAAAGAGACTTCTGGAACTTGCCTGCCTTTGGACCGTATCGTCGTCATCCTCCAGTAGGCACATCCATAGTTACATTATTCACTCCTCATCTCACTTCATTATTCATGCATTTTAGTACTACTGAACAGTGGTTTAATTGTTTTTTTCTATAGATACAGTATGTTGATTAAAAGCTGTTTAAAATTATTTTTTCACATATAGTCACCATGAAATAATGAAGGTTATAAAAGGTTCAGATAAGCATCCAAACCTTTTTTTTGCTTATCGGAACCGTTTAGAACCTCAGAACCTTTTGAGGTTCTCCCATCCCTAGTTTATTTGTGGCATTACTGCATTTTGTCTGAAATGTATTATGTTTGTACCTAAAACTGTCGTGTATATGAAATGTCCTGTACCCCAGAATTTCTTTGTAACTAATTCCAGGTAGCCCCTGAAAAAGGGACTTCTTGGGCCCAGTGGGCCTACCCGATGAACAAAATTAAATATAGAAAGAAAGAAAGAAATAATTTACTGATTCCCAGAAGCAGGAGCTCTGCAACATGTTTTCACTCTCCCTGGTGACTAGCTCTGACCCCCAAACCACTTTTTAAACCAGATGATTTAAATATATATAATTCCATATTAATTACATGCAAATTACCAATTCACATTTTAAACTACTTAAACTAATCATTTATTGTATTGTTTTTATTTAAAGACTATGCAAGAAAACACTTTAAAAAAAATTATTTCCCTTTCGCTAAAATATTTAGCAGACTGAGGCCTGTTTGGGTGCTATTTTACAATTTAACCGATTCAGTAAATAGTGATACCGTTTTTCTCTGATGCAATGCAAATCTGTCGATTTATTTTTATTACTGTATCTCATGCTATTAGCTTGCTATTAGCAGTTGTCCAGCAATTATACTCAGGAATGAGGGTGAAGGGAATCTGGGCGAAGCAATTAGGACAGACGCAATCTGGGCAGTCGGGACAGCAGCGATTGTGGGCAGACGGGAACATGGGGCCCTCACTCTGGTCCCCACCAATGTTTGCAGGGTGGGGGGGTTATATTTATTTGAGGGTGGTGGGAAAGAGGCCCCCCTGCAATGGGGCCAACCTGTGGTATGACCAGCAATGTGCACAATGCAATTCCCTGTCGTGCACCTTGCTGTTGGCTATTTTACCACCCTCCAATGATCCTTGGCAAAATTGTTTTCGCCCTATTCTGGGTGACCGCTATTAGCATATGGTTCTGCATTTCCTACTGTTGTTAGCCTTCCTGTAGAACATATGAAATATATAATCAGCAGACTATACACTTTCTATTCAGAGTGTCATATTACTATACTTTCGTATCCCCAGACTATTTAATGTACTCTTATATTTTTACTGTAACATATTTGCAGCATTATGCATTGAATTTTGGTATGTTCTATGCAACTGTATGGTCACCACTGAAAACTAGCATTAGCACAGATATTCTTTCTTTTCATTAAATACTGTAAATAAACATATTGATTGTTAGCTTATTGCACCACATTAAAATATTGCACATAGGCTGGCCCAGTGGCACTGAGGGTTGAGGTGCTGGATGCCACACCTCATGCTACGCTGGTGACCCAGGTTTGGGAATGAGAAAGTATCACCATGGGTTGGCGGTGGGGGAGGTTGGAAACAGAATTGAGTGGCTGCAAGGCTGTTTTCTTCTCCTGGGGATGGTATCCAGTTGGTCCTGCTGCAGGGCTGCCCCCGAGTGGACACTTGAAGGTAGTGCAGATGGTGAGCGGCTAGAATAGAGATGGTCTGCAATTCACTGTGTGCAGGTGTTTCCACATGTGCCCAAGCAACTGTGACGATAGAAGGAGATAAAACATGAAAATGGGGCTGGCAGGCTCCATGATGATCCGGCTGTGTCCCACACCAGCCGCCCCCGGATTCTAGGTTTTTGTTCTGGGGTGGGGAAAAAGTCAATGCTCCTTGCTCTGGCTCCACTGCAGGGGCAATCCATGGTGGAACTATTGGGGGCAGGACTGGGTGTGGGATGGTGGGACTGGAGAATGAGCCCTCTGAGGGAAGACCAATAGCCATCTGCCAGCTCTGCTGACAGAGGAGAAAAACACAATAATAAAATATTGCACATACATTTTATAGTCTGTAAGCTTTCAGAAGGCTGGCACCTTAGTAAATGGAGCTGTGTGGCCATAAAAGCTTGTTTACTACAAAATCTACAATAAGTACAGTACTATTCAACATCTAAGTTGATCTCTTAAAAGTATTGCATTATGTGAGTCTCCCACACATATACCTTCTCTTCATAATATAACCCCAAATCCTCCTTTTTAATCTCAGTTTTATTCCTAAATCAGTCATTTACAGGTATAGTATGATCTATGCATTTATTTTATTTATTGCAGAAGTTTTACCAGGAAAGTCATACTGAGCTGGTAACTGCTAGTTTCCAGATGTACTCTGGGGGATGGGGTAGGGAGATTAGTAACAACATATAAAAGGTGCAATAAGTACAATAAATTATCAGAAATGCAAACGGTAAATACCAGCTGCAGAAAAATATAGTATAACAAGAAGAAAGCTAAGCGAGGTAGAGCAGCAACTGGAGGGACCAAGAGGCTGATTGAGGTCTGGGAGCCAGGCAGGAAGTCTGTGATTTCCCTTCCAGGTGAGACGGCTGAGAAGATAAGTCCACAACTCAAGTTCTTGTCCAGCAGGGAAGGGGGAAACCAGATGTGATCCTCCTTGTAACCAATGATCTGGTGAATTGAAGCAGAGATGTTGTCTAATTCGGTTCAGGGTCTGGGGGGGGCAAGCTCAAGGGAGTCTTAGATATGGTTGCCTTCTCAAAAAACTGCCAATGCCAAGTATGGGTAAGGTCTGGAAAGTCAAGATCTCGGAGTTTAACATGTGTCTAGATGGTTGGCGTGCAGAGCAGGGCTTTGGATATGTAAGGGACCAGGTAACCCATTGGGAAGACAGTGACTTGTTCGTGAAAGATGATCTACATCTGAGAGGAGTGCCTTAGGTAAGAAACTAGATATGTTCATTAGACAGCATTTAAATAAGGCAAGGTGGAGGGCTGCTTTGTGGCACAGGATCCAGGGCAGCATTAATAAGGGAATCAAATGGTCCTTCTCCCAGAATGAAACAGATCTAGGGACCTAAAACTGCAGGGTTGGGGAATATGAAGGGGAAAACACATGACTGTCAAAGGGACACCATGCACCATGGAAGGCAGCTACAAGGCAAATAATATCCAGAGGGTGCAGAGATTAAACAAGAAGAAATTGCTGTGGGGGCATACAAGAGAAGGGCAGCAAGGCAGAATTCTCAGAATGCAATATACCTAAACACCAGGGGCCTGATTCTCAAAGCTTGGCACAAGCCGCACCAATGGCAGCTTGCGCCGATCGCTGGTGTGCCAGGGACCCTGATCCTGATTCACTGTTGGGTAGGGTACCAGTGCCAAAGTCCCTTGGCTTGCAGAAAATGTGGCCATGTGCCAAAAAGACTGCACACCTGAGCGGTTTGCCACAAGCAGCAGGGCAGTCTGGCGGCACACATGGAAGGGTAGTACTGTAATATGTAGGTTACTGCACAACATCCAGAACTGTATGTGAGTATACAGACTATAACCAACAGCAACTTATTTTTAGACCCAAGCTTCAAGAGGACAATAACAGTGTACAAATAACTCAGACAGTGCTGTATTGTAACCAACTAGTATACCACCATGTAGACCAGAGTATGTAACGTAGATAATGACACACATGAACCAATATGGTATGCAGTTACATTTCCTATGGTCACTATTGGTGACTCATTTGGTGTCCGACTTCAGTGTCTTTTGTGTATTTTCCTTTGGTCAGGAAACCATACTATGCCAAGGCTGTTGGGGCATGGGAGACCATGACACATGTTCCCTCCTGCCTAGAAAGGGCTCCGGGGGTGGCGCAGGGATCATTAAACCAGCCCTGGCTGGTCTAACAGTACTTGAACATCTACCCTTCTTTTGTTTTTTTGAGAATCCAGATGTTGGGAATAAGGCAGCTTTGCATCTGCTGCAAGCCTCCTAGAGTCCTGGTGCACCAAGCTGCTTGGCACAGACCTGGCGCAGGGCCAGTTTGGCACACTGGCTCCCAGTGTTGTGCGGGGGTTGGGGGTCTTTACAAATAGCGATCTCCACAGGTTTTGATGCAAGATGCCCCTTGCATTGCTGTTGTGTGATGCAGGCACCTTGTGTCATATTCGAAGCTTTGAGAATCAGGTCCCAGGAGCTTGTGGAACAAAATGTGTGATCTTCAGTCAAGTGATGACAGAAGCCCAGCTAGACTTGGTGGCTGTTACTGAAACATGGGCATCACAGTATCATGGCCAGGATCTAACAATTTCAGGCTTTGCTGTCTTTAGAAGAAATAGGAGTAAGGGTAGACAGGTGGCCCTGTAATGAGGGAAGGATTTAAATAGGAACAGTCACCACAAAGGGCTCCCACATTCAAGTGTGGATCTGGTCCTAATGTGCACTTTGTGTGCAGAAATATTTTGGTTTACTTGCTGTTTACTAAAGAATAGCAAATTGCATCCAACTAATTTTGCTTAGTTGTAGGCTGACATCTTCTGTTACTACAAACCCCAGAATCCCCTGCAGATGACCTCAGAGCAGTAGGCAACAGTGAGAAGATTCAGTAGCCTGCAGTGCATGTTAGAGTTTATGGTTTATGTAAGCTCTAATCTTTTGTTTGCTAGTCTTGCTGTCCTCCATGGGCTATCTACATTCACTGAGGACGGTATTTAGCCCATGAATAAAAGCAGTCCCAGAAAACATCTGATCAGAGATTATAAAAGCTCTAACATGCACTACAGACTATTGAATCTGCCACTGCTGTCTACTGCTCTGATGTGAGCTACGGAAGATTCTGGGATTTATAGTAAAAGAAGAGGTCGGCCTACAACTATGCAAAATTAGTCTGACATAATTTTCTATACAACAGTAAACAGTATGTAAACCAAAATGTTTTTGCCCGCAAAGTGCACATTGGGATCAACCCTACACTTGAGTATGGGGTCCTTTGTGCTCAGTGTTACCCTTTAAAGTGACTGAAGACGGGATCCTGGGGAGGGCACTGAAACCAAATCAGAGTGGGTTCAGTTGGTGACAGGTATCGGTAGGGTCAAGGTAAAACTGTGGTGTTTCACAGGCCACACCAATGTAAAGAGGAGATGGAAAAGGAAATGGGAAGAAATGTCTACCAGCAACCTTTGCCTGCAAATGGCCCCAATATGGGGATCAGTGATTATCATAATTCGATTTTATTTTAACTTGTCCTGCAGGTCTGTTTTCTACTTTTTCAGTACTTTTTGTTGCTTTTGCTTATCCTGTAAAATTATGTACATTTTCATTATTTATTGCTGGGATCACTCTCATATCCCTGGCGAGAGATTTGCTGATTTGTAGGTGTATTTCTGTATTTATTGGATGTTGCTTTGTACAGTCCCTGTCACGGTTTATTAATTATATCATTCCATGCTTAAACTCTTGTAATGGATGTGCTTTTATTGTTCACTATTTTGTGCTCATATTGGGCCCTATGCACAAAAAAAAGGGTTGCCTACACGCTGTGTATCTGAGACATGTAGACAACAGTGCACATGAATGCTGTGCAGTGGTATTCCCATAGTATTCACTAGCAATGCAAGGGCCATATGTGCACCTGATTCCCTGGCCACGCAGGCAGCTATGCACCAGGGTGGTCCGGGGGGAGTGTCGGGGGCATGCCCACACTCTGCGACATTCACAAAGGCACATAGTGCTGCACACAGGGGGACACAGCAGGGTGGTGGATATGGCTGGGGGTCCCTGCCACAACTTCAGTATGTGTCTAGCCCCACACACAGAGAACCCAGGCCCCAGTCCCATACAGCAGTTTTCTCTTTCCCAACCCCACATCAGAACCCCAGCCCCAGTCCCACAAGTCAGTGACACCCCTCCCCACCTGCCACAACCAGAGCTCCATCTCAGTGGCCTCTGTCCAGTATTTCACAGATTGTCTGCCCCAGGGCCCTGATCCTGCCCCCCCAGCCCCCTCAGTGGTGGTTAGTGGCCCCCCATGGCACCATCAAAACCACCACTCCGCTACAAGTACCTGCACATTGGAGCTGCGGTGATGGATGACAAATGGCACATACCTCCACACTCCACCTTGGCCATCTGACTGATGCAGGGAGCATGATGCCACTCCCAGCATCAGTCAGATGGGTGGCTGAGGAGGAGTGTGGAGGGATGTGTTGCTCACTGTCCATCACTGCAACATCGATGAGCAGGTACGGGGACAGGGAGTGGCATTGTCAGTGCCACAGGGTGCCACTAATCACCACTGAGGGGGCTGCGGGGCCAATCTGCCAAATACTGGACAGGAGCCACCATGACGTGGCTCTGGTTGTGGGAGGGGGAACATCTGTGTGCCAGGCAAGGTGTGGTGCCATGGGGATGGGGATTGGAGATGGGGAGGGACTACTAGACACCAGGCAACAATGGTACATTTCCTGGTTGCCTGTGTGTGCTACTCATGCACCTGGTCATGCACCTTCCCACACTCCCCTGCTTTCATGGCACAGAGGATTCACTCTGGGACCCAGGATGGGCATCCAATTGGCTACCTGATTGGGTCTACTACTCCACCCCATCTGCCCGCTTCAATCCTGCACACCAGGGGAACCAACTGGCTATCTGCCTGGGTCTACTAATCCACTCCCATCTGCCTGCTGCAATGCTGCACACCGGGGGGGCAGGGACAGGTGACTGACGATAGTGAATACTGGCCTCTGTGCACCTGTCCATGTGCACAGAGCTACACGGGCAGGGTATGCTCCACTGGTATATACTTTCTGCCTTTCATGCATAGAACCCATTGTTCACTATTTTGTGCCACTGTGATGACCTGGGTCACTCCTGAAAACACCCACCTGTGAAAATAATTAATCAGATAAATAAATAAAAGTAAGAATCACAACAACAGAGGGGTAGATAGTATTAGAGCGAGACTTCAATATGCCAGATAGGGACTTAAGTAACCCAATGGCACCCAGGACCACAATTTGAGCACTGGTGGAAGTATCACAAGATTGCTTTCTAGTTTAGGTAGCCAGGGAACCTAAGGCAATCCTGGACCAGGTACTCATAAACATTGACTGTGCTGTGGAGAAAAGGACAGAGGAACCACTAGGCAACAGAGACCATCTTTCAGTATGGTTTAATATTGTAATATGGTCAGAATATATAAATTCCGGGACAAGGTCCTAGACTTTAAGATGGTAGATTTGGGGGCAATGAGTGAGCTACGCAAGTTGGAGGGTGTTAGAGAGGCAGGGAGAGAGTGGAAGAGACATGAATGGGTCATAATTATGAATACTAAACAAAATGGTTATATTAAATGCACGCTGAAAATAGATAATAGAGTTAAACATCTACGCTTGAGCCTTAGGGTCTTCTTCGAATATTTAAAGAGAAAAAAACAAGTTAGTGTTTTTTTTTCTCTTTAGTTTTTTTTTTTTCTCGCTAGATATTTTTCTCTTTTAGATATTTCATGAAGAAGACCTAAGGTGGAAACGTAGATTTTTAACTCTATTTTCTATTTTTAGCGTGCATTTAATATAACCATTTTGTTTTGCTTTTAGACCACATGCTGACGCAGCACCTTGTTTTTGTTTTTTATAATTACGAATAGCCTACAGGAAGCCACAAATTCTTGTCTGATGCATGTGAGAAAGATCAGGAAACAGAGAAACCTATATTGCTTACAAAGGAAGTGGGGGAGACAATCTGAGAAGAAAAGAATGGTGACAGCATTCAAGAGGTACATAGCAAGTCAGATGGAAAGGAACAGGGATGTATGCCTGGGCTGATTAAAGGAGACAAGCAGGGTAGTAAGGAAAGCAAAAGCTGGTACAGAACTCATCAACAATTAAGCTGGTGTAACAAGGCCTGTAGTAAATTTAATGGAATACTGTGGTGTACTGGAAGAGGTGTTGACAGCAGGAAGAAGGAGCTACTAATACTTCTTCCATATAGGTAACTGGTGAGGCTGCACCTGGAATACTGTGCTTAGTTCTGGTGTCCTCACCTAAGGAAGGACAGGTACAGACTGGAGACAATGCAACTCAGGATGACCAAGATGAGTCAGAGCCAACAGGGCAGATCTTATAAAGATCATCTCAAGGCACTGAACATGTACTCCATTGAGAGAGGGATATGATGGAGACATTCCAGTTCTTGAAGGGAATTATCAAGGTGAACTGTTGGGAACTATTAAACATGAGTATAGAGTCAAGAACCCAAGATCATGAGAAGAAACTAGCAGGGGGAAGGTTTAAGAGGGATGTGAGGAAGTTCTATTTTATTAAAAGGGGGCAGGAGCCGTTAAACAGTCTGCCAGAGGAGATGGTGGGCACCAAGACCATAAATGGTTACAAGCATGGCTGGGACAGAGTGAAGGGTTTGGTGGTTGCTCAGGTTGGTAGCAGTAGGGAGGAGAGCAGGAGGATGAACCAGGAAGGATAAAACCCTGCATGGACAGTAGGTTCCAAGGCAGGTAGGGAACTCCGGACAGACTAGATGGACCTGTGGCCTTTTTCTGCCATCATTGTCTATGTTTCTATGTTTAACTCTGGATTGCAGAAGGGATCAAGTGGGTAACAAGGTATTCATTTGCTATGCCAGGGAGAAAAGGAAGAGAATTAAGAAAATAGTCAAGATAAAAAAGGAAGAAGCGTGGATAGAGTTGGAGTATGATGGGGGAAGGCATGCATACTGAGCAGATACTTCTGCTTGGTATTCACAGTGGAGCAAAAAGGGCTGCTAGTAGCTACCAGAGTACTGGCTTCATCCAGGGCTTGAAGGGGGTCCAGAAACTACCATAGGACCAATATCATAAAGTCAGATTTTGGGGCGACAAGAGAGCGACTCAGGGTCAAGCTGGAGGGTGTTTGGGTGGCAGAGGGAGTGCAGGGAGAGAAATGGATCACAACTAAGAAAAGCATATAGGAAGTCATGAACACCTGTTTGAGACAAGTGGAAAATAATAGGCAGCAGAGGAAATCTATGTAGTTTACAAAGGAAGTGGGGGAAGAAATCCAAGAAAAGATGGTGATGTTCAGGAGGTACAAAAGAAAGTCAGACAGAAGGTAACAGGGATTTTATACCTGGACAGATTAAATAAGGCCAACAGAGTGGTAACGAAAGCAAAGGCTGGTACAGAACTCATGATTGCAGAAGGTGTCGAAGTGTGGTGACAAGGTCTTTTTCAGTTATGTCAGGGAGAGAAGGAAGAACACAGAGGGATAGTCAAGATAAAAAAGGAAGAGCAGTAGGTGGAGAATGATAGGGTAAGGCTGACATACTGAAACAATACATCTCTTCAGTATCACAATAGAGCAAGATGGGCTGCCAGCAGAGTACAAGCTCTGTCCAAAAACACAGAAACATAGAAACAGTCTGGGAGAGGGGGGGGCAGATGGACAGAAGGTCAGAGAAGGGGAGATAGGGGAGCTAAACATGTGGCTCAAGTGCTGGTTCCAGGGAAAAAGGACACACATTTGTAGGGAACTGGCAGCAGTTTTGGGAGCAAAAGTTCTTTAAATTTGATGGACTGCATTTGACTAAGGAGGGAGTCAGTGCATTGGGATAGAAGTTTGACGTCTTTGCAGAATATTTAAACTAGCAAATGGGGAGAGGGGTGCAGCACCCTATACGTCGAATGGAAAGAACAAACCTCCCCCTCAGCTAGTGGTCAAACAGGAGTTCAGCCTGTTTGTAGTTCATTTGCATCACCAGGTAAGGAAAAAGGTCCGGCTCCCCATACGACGCACAGGGGAAATGCCGGACCTCGCCCAACAACTAACACACCGAAATCTGGCCAATGGAAAATCATGTACACAAATGCTCGCAGTCTGGGGAAACAAGATCCCAGATCTGCAGGCAATAATGACAGAGGCTAAACTGGACATAGTAGCCATTAGCGAGACATACAGTAGTTTACCAGTAACCACACTTGGGAGATTTCAGTACCTGGCTATGTACTGTTCAGAAGAGACTGTGATGCAAAAAGAGGGGGTGGAGTGGCCCTTTATGTCAATGAAAATATCAAAGCTACAGAAATTCAGAATACACATAAGGAGCCAGAAGAACTGTGGGTCACCCTGGAAACAGGAAATGGGACAGCCATATGAACTGGGGTTGTGTATAGGCCTCCAGACCAGGGGGAGGACATAGGCACGTTACTGTTAGAAGATATACAAAACGTGACTGCTAAAGGGGAGGTTCTGACAATGGGAGACTTCAACATGCTAGATACAGATTGGTCAATACCAGCAGGGTCATCTGCCAGAACTAGACACATGGTGGATTCCCTGCAGGGGGAGGGCCTCAAACAACTGGTACAACAAACCACAAGAGACAGGGCTATCCTAGCTCTAGTACAGATCTCCAGGTAGAAGGTCACCTGGGTGCCAGTGACCATCACATGGTATGGTTCAATTTGACCACTAGAACAAAATCATCCCATTCCAAGGCAAAAATATGGGACTTCAGAGGAACTGACTTTGATAAGATGGCCAAAAGAGTTAAGATAGCCATGGCAAAAAGAAATACAGGTGAGGGGGTACAGGCAAAGTGGGCAAGCATTAAAGATGCAATACTTGAAACAACATCCCACTGTGTTAGTGAGAAAAGGAAGTACAAAAGAAGAAGGAAACCACGTTGGTTTTCAAACACAGTAGCAGAAAAGGTCAAAGCCAAAAGGCTGGCCTTCAGAAAATATAAGGGAATGCAGCAGGATGAAGATAGGGACGCATACCAAACTTCCCTAAGGGAAGCAGGGAAGGTAGTAAGGCAGGCAAAGGCCCAAACTGAGGAAACACTAGCACAAACAGTAAAAGAAGGTGGCAAGACTTTCTATAGATACATTAGTCAAAGGAGAAGGTCCAGAGGGGGTATTGCTAAGATCAAAGGGGATAAAGGGGGTGTGTGAGGAGGAGGACCATGTAAAAGCATCTATCCTAAATAGATACTTCTGCTCAGTATTTACTAAAGAGAAGGTAGGGCAGGGCCCACAGCTCAGCACCATGGACACAGGGGAGGGAGGTGTGCACTAGTCCCTTCACAAAAGAAAGGGTCCTACAAGAGCTCGATGAGCTCAGGGTGGACAGGCAATGGGACCTGATGGCATACATCCCAGAGTACTAAAGGAGCTAAGGGTGGAACTAGCAGAGCCATTATCAGAACTGCTTAGTGAGTCTCTGAGTACAGGAGAGGTCCCAGAAGACTGGAGAAGGGCTCATGTGATCCCTCTCCACAGGAGTGGTAGCAGGGAGGAGGCAGGGAACTACAGACCATGTCAGTCTTACCTCAGTAGTGGGCAAGATTATGAAGGCACTTCTTAAGGAAAGGATAGTGCAACACCTGGAATCCATTGGAGCACAGGATCCAAGACAGCATGAGTTTACAACAGGAAGGTCCTGTCCAACTAATCTCATAGATTTCTTTGACTGGGTAACCAGAGTGGTGGACCAAGGGGGAGAAGTTGATGTCGCCTACCTTGACTTCAGCAAAGCTTTCGATACTGTTCCACATAGAAGACTGATTAATAAGCTGGGTAGGCTCAGGGTGGATCAGACGTTGGTCAACTGGGTGGCAAACTGGTTGACAGGCAGAAAACAGAGAGTGGTGGTAAATGGTATACAGTCAGAGGAGATGCAAGTCACAAGTGAGGTACCTCAGAGTGATCAGTCCTGGGGCCAGTCCTCTTCAATATCTTCATCAGTGACATTGCTGATGGACTGGAGGGTAAGGTTTGTCTGTTTGAAGATAACACTATGATCTGCAACAGAGTAGATGATCCAGATGGGGTGGGCAGAATGAGAAGAGATCTGGATAAACTAGCAAAATGGTCGGAAGAGTGGCAACTCGGGTTTAACGCAAAGAAGTGCAAGATCATGCACATAGGGAAGAGAAACCCTGAAGCCACCTATAGGCTGGGAGGGGAGTTGCTGGCAGTCACAAGGGAAGAAAGAGACTTGGGCGTCATCATCACCGATGACCTGAAATCATCCAAGCAGACCACTAAAACAGTAGGTAAGGCAAGAGTGATGTTGGGATGTATTAGTAGGGGTATCACAAGTTGGAAGAAGGAGGTAATAATCCCTCTTTATAAGACACTGGTTAGGCCCCATCTGGAGTACTGCGTGCAGTACTGGAGGCCACACACCTTCACAAGGACATTAACCAAACTGAGGCAGTCCAGAGAAGGGCAACCAAAATGGTGCAGGGACTGCATCAGAAAACATATGAGGGCAGATTAATGGAGCTCAATATGTAAACCCTAGAGCAAAGGAGGGAGAGAGGTGATATGATTGAAATATTGAAACACCTTAAGGACATTAACAAGGTGAAAGAGTCTAACACATTTCAATGTAAGAAAAATAGCAGGACAAGAGGACACAGCATGAGATTACAGGGAGGCCGATTAAGGGGTAATGTGAGGAAGTTCTTTTTCACAGAAAGGGTGTTGGATGCATGGAATGGCCTACCTCAGGAAGTGGTGGATATGAATACAGTGCAGAACTTCAAACAGGAATGGGATAGGCATAAGGGTACAATACAGATGAGTATGAATAGATAGGCCATTGACAGAGCAAAGGCCAATGGCACATTCATAAGGTAGAAAAAGAAATGGGCAGACTGGATGGGCCTTGTGGTCCTTATCTGCCGTCAACTTCTATGTTTCTATGTTTCACTGCTGCAGAGTGGACTGTGAAGAAGGTATTCAGGAAATGAGGTAGGCCTGGAGGTTGGAAAAGTGTTCCAGGGTCTGGCAACTTTGGTTCCATGCAATAAAGTGCAAGGACATGCACATAGGTAACAAAAACCCGAAGGCAAAGTACAGGATTGGGGGGGGGGTGAAAAAGGACAGAGAAGGAAGATGATTTGGTGGCAATTGCATCTGAAAGCTCTGTCATCTACACATTGCAATGAGGCTGTGGGGGAGACAGATAGGATACTGGGGTGCACTGGAACAGGATTTAATAGCAGAATGAATGGAGGTAATACTACCCCTGTACAGATTACTGGTGAGACCATTTCTGGAATATATCATGCAGTTTTGAGGCCCACACCACAGGAAGGCCAGGGATAGGATAGAACCAGTACAGAGAAGAGTAATAAAAATGATTAAGGGGAAGGATGGTAAGTTATACAAAGAACGGCTGAAAAGTCTGAATATGTACACACTGGAGACCAGAAGAACAAACTGGTCAGAGTCGATATGGCTGTGGAGAGCTTTTAGGAGTGGCAAGAGAATGGAAAAGAATATGCGGTGCTTTTGGTGCACCGTAGTCAGCCATTAAGTAATACTGCAGCAATTACAGTACTGCGCATTAGGGCAGTGCATGGGCCGAACAGTATTTTCCAAATACCATGAATAGTAGACTTCCCGAATATTCAGATGCATTTTCTGAATAGTTCACTATTCAGCCACTATTCCGGAACTACAGTACTATTCGGTGAGATTTCCATGTCTCGCAGAGCTTTGTTGGTCAATCAAAAACTGTTTCTTGAGCTCAAAGGCAAACACACCATGTGACTTCTTCAGTCTGAGCTGATAGAAGACAGGAGACAGTGGTTTCTGTGAGCTGCTCTGCAGTACTTTTGAGACCTTAAACTTCCTAAAAAAAGAAACAGATTTTTGCTTCACAGGCTTTTTTGGGTCAGTATAGTTTTTTTGATCAGCGTCAGAAAAGCTATGTTTGGCTTTCTGGCAGGTATTTTGTCCTTATTGCTGTACTCAGTTACAGAGACTAGGAGGGCTGTCTGCTAACACCCCTTCTCTGCTGCTGTCTGACATAGCTCCAGAGTGATTTTTTTTTGGGTGGAGCACATTTTATTTTTGTGTTTTGTTTTTTTCGCTGTTGTCTGGTTCTAGGCTTGGTTCCCTGCATAACTGATGAGGGTGTCTGCTAACTCCCCCTCCTGCAGGTCACTGCTTGTGATTTGCTGTATATGTGCATAATATTTGATTTTGTGAGGCTTCACCCTGCATGTGCATGCTTAATATATTTTTTCATGAGGCAGGGCCACACGTGTGCACAGCTGCGTGCACACAGATTTTGAAATAAACTTCTTTATTTCTAAGCCAGTCAGGCTTGACTCACTGAATCATTATTGTTAGTCCTCTGGTTCCGGGGATAGATCCCTGTACACATGAGGAGTGTGTTGGCTGACTCCCCCCCCACTTCTACAGCTCACTGCACACAATCAACCTGTGCTTGTGAAAAATACCCCCCCCCCGCGAGTCTATGCCTTGTGTGTGCACAGCTGTGCACATGCATTGTTTTGTTTGTTGTTATTTTGTTAATTAAACCATTGCACTTAGTGGGGCAGGCCTGTCTCACTGAGTTAACTGTATGTCATCTGTCTGTTCCTTGCTTGGTTCCATGTTTGAATAAATAGGTTGCCCTTTTCTTTCCCTCCTTAGTAGCAGTGTTTTTCTTTACTGCCATGTTTTTGTTGTGCAGTATAACTGGAAAGGTTGGTGTGTTACTGTAGTTCCACAAGCACTAAGTAATGCATCACACACACAGGTACTACATAGTAATAGTTTGTATTTTACCCAGTAACCAGTAGTGACCTGATCCATCATGTCTTTAGTAATCTTGCAAACATGCTTGGTCCAGCCCCAGCAAAGCATCTGCACTGCTGGTCCCAAGTGGTGAGGGACAGGATGATAGACCACAAACATGCAGCACATCCACACAATTACTGCTAGTGTTGTCCCTGGGCTGCCAAACCCCGGCCTAAACAATCTATGTAGAACAAAGGAAGCACTTGGGGGGGCAGTAACAAAATACAGTTAAGAGCAGTGGAGTATAAAGTTGCCAATACATTTGTTTGTGCTAAGGCTGGAGGATGCCAATAGAGCCCTGGTGTTTTGACCAGAACCTGGTCTTTGTCAGGGTGCATGTCAGGAATGTACAAACACGCTATGAATATACAACCCTTAAAGAAACACACACCACAAATAAGTGAAGTTAAAATGAATGCTACTGAGATGCCCTTGTAACAAAATAATCTACAACTAACATACCCAAGGATGAAACACTGCATCAGGATTATAAAACAGTTCATACAGTGGTGCCAGACAGTACGTAATGCAGTATCTTGCAATATTACTGCAAAATGCTACAGTATGCTGCAAGGAGCAGTGTAATTTCATGGCAGTTAAGCCCTCCAGTCATCCAATATTTTGAGGCATGTCATTTACTGCAAAGTATTGAATCACATCTTGTCTTGCTCCACTGTATATTATTGATACATAATACAATTCCGGAGAAGGTGGTGAGATAGACTACATAGACAATGACAAACAGGTGTCTCTTTATTCGGCAGGCCCAAATATTGTTCTCCCCAAGGAACCCTTTTAGTTCTTGCAGCACTGGTAATAGTACTACTGCTACTAATACCATTAGCAGTACTACTACTACTACAAGTGTCACCACCTGTTCCATCTGTGCGTTCACCATCACATCCTGCAGTGCAGTAGTGGGGGGGGGCATTATAGCATACATTCTTTGTGCAGGAAGTAGCAGACACCACCACCAGTGTTCCCACTGCTACCACTATGACTGCTACATCCACAGCAAGTGTGCTTCCCACCACCACTGGTGCCATTCTTGCAGCAGCCACCCTTTCAGTTGTCAGGACTACTGCAGCCACTGCTACCACTATTCCTATGCCCATGGTGAAGCACCTTCTACCCCATGTCTGTGACCATGAACACCTTCTAGTGCTAACCCAGTGCAATGCTTGATATTGTTTTCAGAGTGCTATGTGTGTGGTGTGGTGGATCGAGTGTGCCACATGAAGCTTGTGTTGCATTAGTGTGAGTACTGTGTTGGTGGTTAAAGTGTCATTGAGGTGTATATGGTATACCAGGCACAATGGGTGATTAATGGTGTTGCTGAAGTGCTTTTTTAAAAGTTTCCTTAAATTAACACCTTTTCTGGTGAATACCGAATACCTGGACCCAAATACCGAATATTTGGAAAATGGTATTCGCACAGCCCTACTGCACATGCGTGATACTCGCACATAAGAAGTTTGCCCTGTAGTCAGCCCTGTACAACATGGCGATGCTGACATAACTATGTATGCACAATAGTCATGCATGCGCAGTTTAAGTGAACAGCACCATGTTGCACATGGTGGTCGTCAATACTGCACTTGCAGAACAGAAATGTAGTGCACCGGGAAGTGGGTATGTTTATGCGGCCTGTGGAGGGGGAAGGGCTGCATAAACAGAATCACTGACAACTATGTCAGAGCACTGTGGCAGTACATCAGCCAGTGGTCTGGTTACATGCTTCCACAGTGCTGTTATACAAATCTGATGACGGCATAACATCAATGGAGCTTGGCCCATGCAGCCATACAAATCAGACTCAGGAGGAGTCTATTTACAAACTAGAGATCTGGTCTGGGATTTGCTCGTCATCACAGTCATTTTCTCATTCTTTTCTAAGCAGTAATTTCTGGCAAATGTACCTTAACCATATTAATCTCGGTGCTGGTAGACAACTTCTGGTTTTCCCCTGATTGTATTAGGTGGGGGTAGTAGCAGTCTTGAAGTGGTAGCTGCCAGTGGTGGCATGCTCTGGAAAAAAGTGATCCCCATACTCGTCTGCACATTTTAGAAATGACCCCTTTCCTTGTTTTTGCTGTAAAGAAACTGACCCCTTTAACACAAAAACAAGGAGTCAGTTATGGTCTCCACCACTTTTGCTTCAAGTGAGGAATGTCATTATGGGTTTGCATCAGATGTACAGTGGCAGCCATAGATGCAAAATATTGTTAAACAGTAATCAACTGTATGTAAAAGCTATTTTTATTTTGAATGTGTGCTTTCTTAATATTGTCAATACCACTCCACCCATGTGTACTCTGCCCTTGGATTTCTGTACCCCAAGTGCATTATTTTACATTTTTGTGTTCAGTACAAAAATGTCTTTCAAATGAGGGTAGTCACTAATCTAAATTCTTTATATTTTTTATGTTCCCTTGCGCATGTGCAAGAAACATCTTGTGGTAGAACGACATTTCAGAGGTGTGTCAGGGATGAGTTCAATGTACAGCAATCTACAGTGGGCTTGTCCCTGGCAGACCAATGATCATGCAACCAGACTGTGACACCAGTCACAGTTTCACAGCTGGAAGTCATTCTCCAGTGGAAAGAAATAAAGTGCTCGAATGAGATCACTTCATTCCTTTCATTCATGGCCTTACTGATCCTACTGCTTGTCTCACCACTCATCCTGTAGATGTCCGGGTACCCAGCCATACACAGTGCCACCTCTCTGTGTACCATGAGCAGTAAATAGTCCTAGCAGTAGAGAACAAATCAATATTATTTATCCTTCCCCAGACAGATATCCACTTTGAACTTGTTTGTGTCTCTGTGTGAATGACAGTGTGTTCTTGTCTCTGAGCTCCTCTCTCTCTCTCTCTCTCTCTCTCCAGTGCTTCATGTGTGCCACAATGCCAGCCTGAGCATTGCTTTCTGTGATGGTAGCCAGTGACCCACCTGTGGCTCTCCTGTTGACCATGCTGCCTCTGTGCACCCCACCCAGCTGCACAATACAAGGAGCAAGAGTGCTGAGAAGTGAGGCAGCATTGCCTGCAGAGCCGTAACTTAACCCTGAATGGCAGTGAGAGAGAGATACGGGCTGTAGGGACAGACGCTGAGAAGGAGATGAAGCAGCACCTCCCCCACTGAAAGAGAGCACAGGATTGAAAGAGGTGGTGAGTGGTACCAGTGTCAGGGACAGAGCGGAGAGAGAGAGACTCCAAACAGTGACAGCAACATACTGAGATGTGGTGAATAAGCTGAATGAGAGTGATCACCAGGTAACAGGCCGTCACTATTGCAGCACTACCTTGGCAGTGTGAAATTGGGGGCAGCACAATGTAGTGACCATAACCATGATGACCAGTGACTCCCAGACCTGCACCTGAACAAACATTCATTTAATGGGGGGCCTGTCTCCTAGCAGAGTCTACTCCCCCACCCCCAAGAGAGAGACACAGCAACAGCGAGAGCCCCTTCCAGTGTGGCATATTTGTGCACGTCCAATCTGTTCCAGTCAGAGATGGTGTCAACCCCCCTTCCCCAAACAGAGAAGTGGAGTACAGTGTGTGCCCGAGCTCAGTTGCCATCCATTTTATTTAAGCTCACTCTTCTGGCACCTTACTGTCGGTCTGACTCTCTGTTTGTCTTTCTGAAGCTCAGTGGAAGCAGACAGCACATACAGAGAGGCAAAGAAAGTGGCAGCAAGAGTGCTATGACTGGGACAGAGAGAAGAGCTGCAGAGTTTTCTTTTCACTGTGGGGGAGCGGACGTTAGAGAGTGAGAGTGAGAGACCAGGAGAGACAAACTTGGTGCATTTATTCCACCACTGCACAAAAGGAGCACCCAGACAGAGCCAGAGACAAATATGTGGGTCACATATCTGCCCCTTCACATTGAATAGCACAGTGTAAGGTGGGCACTGGATGGGCACCCCTGGGTTATTGCTGCCCCCTACACCTCCAGCTCACATCAGCACATATGGAACAATCGGCAGTAGCCGCAGACTGATGTAGGTTACTCATCTTCCCCTCCACACCCATCCCACTCCACACAGGTTGATACAGTGACAAGGTGACCTCCAGCTGGGCAGTCCAAGGTAACTAGTGGACTGTGGCCTGGCAGGAGGTAGTGGTTAGTGCCCTCTCCACAACTGTCCCACCACTGCACATTGGCTGCGCCAGCCAGAGACAGAAATGTGAGTTGCACATTTACCATGCCACACCTGTTCCTATCTAGCCTGGTGGGTACCAGGTTATTGGAAATGAGGTTGCGGTCCAGATCCACTGGGTAGCCTGAGGTCATTGGCACCCAACACATCTTTCTGCATTTCTGCATGTGTGAAGCATTTTCTCCTCCCATTCCACCTCCTGCACATTAGGAGCACTCTGCTGTAGCCAATGAAAGATGTGGTTCACACATCTGTCTATCTTCACCCATCTGAGTTCCATGAAGGCTGGCACTGGCATTGGACGGGCACCAAACAGGTGGCTCTGGGAGAATGATGCCCCATCCCCCCATCCCATCTCCACACAAGGATAGCACCCTGCAGCAGCCAGGGATAGAGAATTAAGTTGCATATCTGCCCCTTCATACCCATCTCTGCTCCACCAGAGCTAGCATGAAGGTTGGAGTGGGCTTTGGGTGACTGGCACTTCCTCACCCTATGCCACACCTCTACACTTGCAGAACACTCTGCTTCAGCCAGAGGCTCTTCCACCTAATGTGCTCTACTCATGGAGAGCACTCTGAGGTACTGAGATATAAAAATCTGGATCTTATATCTGCCCCTCCACAACTGTTCCCACTCTGCTGGGTGGGTGGGTGGGGAGGATATTGTGGGTGTTTCTGAGTGACCGGTACCCCTTTGCACCCCCATCAACCTAATACTTTACAGCAGCCAGAGAAGAGATGTGGATTGCACATCTGCCCCATCATAAAGTGTGCCCATTCCAAAATGTTTCACACACAGGCTGGAGTGAGGTCTAGGATGGTGGCCATTAACCCTTAGAAGACTGTGGACGTATATATACATACAGAATCTATATACGTTCATACACATTCAGTTCTCAAAGGGTTAAGTGACTGTTCCCCCTCCCCATCCCACCTCCACACATGGGGAGCACTCCTCCCCCTCTACTAGATCTACTAGGTCAAACTGGACAAAAGTAGGCCAAAGCCCATCGAGATTGTCCCCCACCTTGTGGGTAATTAGATTTGGGATAGATTTCTTTCTAACCAAATATCCAGGTTATTCTTGAAATAATTGAAATTATCGATGTTAACCAGTTCCTGTGGTAGGGAGTTCCAGATTTTTGCAAAACGGATTATAAAAAAATTGGTCCTCGTTTGTTTTTGCTTTCATAATTTCTAGCTGCTTATTATGATGTCTGGGTACAGTATGTCTGTATAAATAAGCAAGTCCACACTGGTGCATATTGCTCAGGTGATTTCACTGGTTTGTACAAAAATGGGATGTCCTCTCTACATCTTCTTGTGTGAAGTGAATGAAGGTCTGTTTCCTGAAGTCTGCGGGGGCAGTCTAGTGGGGCGAGATGTGGGATCATTTTACTTGCATGCCTCTGTATCCTCTCGAGGCGTGCTATATCACTTTTAAGGTATGGGTTGCAGAAGGGAGAAGCATAATCCACATATGGTCTAACATACTGTATGTTCTACACAGTGGAATTAGACATTGTTCGGTTCTAGTGACAAAGGTACGCTGAATTCTTGTAAGAAGTCCATAAGCCATATGTGCAATTTTTTTTACAGTGGTCAGAAGAGGAAAGTTTGTTATTGACTAAAATGCCTAAATCTCTCTCGCAGTCAGACACTTTCAGAGGGGTGTTTTTAAAGTGGTAGATGTGTTTAGGATTTTTTTTCCCAAAATGTAGGACGACTCATTTCTCAATGTTGAATAGCATATAATTAGTCTCTGCCCAGAGTTCAATATTAAATTACACATTTGCACAAAGAGAGCATTCCTCCCCCTCCATGCTTCCTTTGCATGTGGGGAGCAATTCTCCTTCTCCAGCCCTCTTCCACATGGTGGACATAGTGTCTTATGTAATCAGATTTGGTCTCAATCCTTGTTGAATGCAACATTGTACATATTGTATATACCAATGTAATTAAAATTGCTTTATTTTAATTTATATTATGTGTCCTTACTTTTTGTATTTCACACCATGTATTGTCTTTATCATTGCTTGTACAAGGGACCTCCTTGCAAATGAACTTGCTCAATGGATATTATCCTTTCACAATAAACTTGATCTTGAATGTGGAAAGCACTTTTCCCTCCATTCCATCTCCACACATAGGTATCATTGCTTCACCTCCATACATTGTGAGCACTCATCCCCTGACCCCTCCAGTGCTTCTCCCACTAAATTTCATCTCCCCCACATGGAGAGCACTTACACAGATACATAGATACATAGACAGTGTCGGCAGATAAGGGCTTATGGCCCACCCAGTCTGCCCATTTGAGCTTGTAAGTTCAGTGTGTTTTCCTAGAAGTCTGTTGCCCCTTACCCCTGACCTCTAGAATTCCTTTATGTCTATCCCATGCATTCTTAAATCCCGTGATTGTTTCAGCCCCCACCACTTCCTCTGGCAGGGTGTTCCACTTGTCCACCACCCGTTCTGTGAAGAAATTCTTTCTCATGTTTCCTCTGAATCGTCCTCCCTCCAACTTCATCCCATGCCCTCTAGTCCTGGAACATCTTTTTCGCTTAAAAATAGTGTTTTCCTGCACTTCTCCCACTGCATCCCACCTCCTGCACATAGAGAGCACTCCTCCCCTCCATTCAACCTCCACATATGGGGAGCTTTCCTCCCACTTCATATCAGCTCTGTTGTACATGGGGAGCACTCCACCCCTTCATCCCACTGCCCCTACATGGGGAGAATTGCTCCCTATCCATCCCATTCCTACACATGGGGACTCCTCCAAACTTTTGCATCACTCCTCCTCTACCACCATCCCACCTCTGCATATACATACATAGATACATACATAAAAATGTGACCACAGAAAAGGACTGCCAGGCCTACCTTGTCTGCCCACTGTGCCTAGTTATCTGCTAGGACATGTCAGCCCCCCATCCACCTTCAACAGTCCTTTGTGTCTGTCCCATGCCCTCTTGAACCCTCCCACTGTTGTTTCTCCAACCAACTCCTCAGGGAGCCTATTCCAATTATCCACCACCATCTCTGTGAAATAGCACTTCCTAATGTTCCCCTTGAACTGTCCCCTCACAATCTGCAATTCATGGCCCCAGTCCTCTTATTTCCTTTCAGCTGGAAGATGCTCTCTACTGGTTCTTGGTTTATACCTTTTAGGTACTTGAAAGTCTCAATCATGTCCCCTCCTTCCCTCCTCTGCTCCAGGTAGTGCATGTTCAATTGTGGGGGATAATCTCTGAGGCACTCTACATTCTTGACATCATGGGTTGTGTACACTTGATAGGTTGCTTGATGCACATGTGACTTCAAAGAGATGTCCATCTCTCTTCTCTTGGAATCAGCTCTCCCTGGACCAGTTTTCAATGTGCATCTACAAAGGTTGCAGCACACCCTTTAGCTCCAGAGTGTTCTACATATATAAGCAGCAAGCATAATGGAATAAGGTAAGATCTGATATCAGCACTACTATAACTATAGCTACTGCAGTACAGTCTGTTTAGAGTTTTACAATATGCTTTTATCAGTAGCATGGGGAAAATGCATTTACTCAGCAACAGATAACAGTAAAGCCTTTGGAAATAGTGTAGATCAGAAATACTATCTAATCTAGGAAAAAAGACTTGGTACAAGATACCCCACTTCCAAAGAAATGGCTACCTGGAAACCCCTGCTAGCAGTCCAGGAGCTAAAGATACTGGGAACCCTTGCTAGCAGTCCCAGGAGCTAGACAAACTTGCAACAATCAGTTTGGCTCTGAATCATGTCAAAACATCCTTGCTGCCAATCACCACTGGCACTAAGCAGAATTAAGCTCAATAACCTGATACTCCTGCTAGCAGTATCAGAGTCAAGGTGTACAACACTGGAACTCATGCTTCCTGAAAAGAGTGCAGGGACCCTGCCAGCGTCCCCTAACTTCACCCCTAAACACACAAAATAGCAGACTGATCTATGAAATGAGCCCCTTCATCACATCTGGCGATTCTGTTGCAGCAAGGTAAGCAGACAAAGGACTGCAGATTGTTAACCGCATGCCTACCTTAGCTAATAGTCCCAATGAGGCAATATGGCACTCCCTGCATGTTATTTTATGGCTCTTGCCATTTAAATTCACCGCTCATCCTCCTCATCCTCTCTGGATTCCATGGCTGCCACTGGACATCGCAAGACTTCTCGCTATATGGGCAGAGGAGAGTCACACAGAGGCAGGGAAAACTACACCCGCAGAGCACATTCCAAACAATGACTATTCAGATTGCTGCCAGTACCAAAACACTCCTGTGAGCGCATGACTCCTCGAATTCACCCACGCATAGGAAAAAACTACAGAGGACAGATGGGTACTAGAGATAATAAGAAAAGGATATGCCATAGAACTGATACAACGGTCAAGCCTGGGTAGGCTCATCATATCCCCAGTGTCCAGACACAGGGTTACCCCAACCCAGGTGCAGAAGGTAATAAATGACCTAATGCACAACAACGCCATAGCAGAGGAACCCAAATCCAAAGAAAGGAAGGGAATGTACTCCATTTTTTTCATGGTCTCAAAAAAGACGGGTGGACTAAGACCAGTACTGGACCTCAAATACTTAAACAAATCAGTACAGTACAAACCCTCGACCCTGAGAATTATCAGACCAGGCGACTACCTAACCTCAATAGATCTGAAGGATGCCTACCTACACATCCCCATGCATTCACTCCTCTGCTCCATCTTCTGGGATGTGAGCTTGTACCCTGCCCCTCTCTGTTTTTCCCCCCACAATTTCTATCCTACCCCCTTCTTCCCATTCCTCTTTCCCTCTCTCCTCTCCTCTCTCACTTACCTTTCTCCCTAACCCCTCCCAAAATAAAACTTTTTTTTCTGTCAGCTGATTGTATAATACTATTATACCATTATGATACCCTGTGACATTTCTGTACTTCAAATGTGATATTACGTAATTGTTACCTACTGGCACTTAACTTCTATCTGTATAATACACACTACGTGCCTTGGTCCCACTATTGTCTAAATCTTGTTTCACTTTTAATATGTGATGTATTGTATATTTCTCGATACTGTTTGCCATGTACCTGTATCTCTCAGTTTTGTGACCTCCCGGGTCATGCCTGAAAATAGTCACGTCTGTGTCTAGTGCACCTACCCAGTTATCAAAAAATAAATAAATCCATCTCACTTCAAGTACCTACGGTTTCACATAATGGGGAAACATTATCGGTACCAGGTTTTACCATTCGGACTAGCATCAGCCCCGAGGCTATTCACAAAAGTAACAGTAGTACTGGCTGCAAAACTGAGAGAACAAGGTATACACATTATACCGTACCTGGACGACTGACTCATCAGAACCAGATCAGAACAACAGTCCATAAGAGAAACAAGCGAAGTGGTAAAATGCCTACAAAGACGTGACTGGGTAATAAACTATTCAAAGAGCTGCCTCTTACCCAGCCAGTCTATAGAACATTTAGGCACATTGATAGACACCACACTGGGCCTAGTATATCCTTCAGAGCACAGAATGAGAAACATCATAACCATGACCAAACAACTGAAAACACAAAAGAACCTTCTCTCTTACTCATATCACAAGTCCTGCGGTTAATGTCATTATCCATAGACACAGTTCCTTGGGCCAGATGGAACATGAGACACCTCATGTCATTCCTGATAAAACAGGGCCCAACATACAACATCATTTATTTATTTATTTATTTCGTTTTTGTTGACCGGGTAAGTGCACTAGACAAATCCTACCTATTTTCAGGCACGACCCGGGGGAGGGGATACAGATGAATGCCAACTGACCTTGAACCAGATTAAGCTGTTGGTGGTTTTTTTTTTAGTGAATGAGGGAAATTTGGCCAGGACACCGGGGAAATTCCCCTACTCTTTTCGATAAGTGCCATGGGATCTTTAACATCCACCTGAACTACCACCAATCCAGGCAGATGGGACCTCGGTTTAACGTCTCATCCAAAAAACGGATGTATGCGATGTTGAATGTCCAATGTGCTGTCAGTGCATCCACTCCTAGAGCACGTTTGTCCTTGTATATGGACCAGAACTTGACCAGAACCTAACAAAGACAGTAAGACCCCCAGAGACAGTACAAAAAAGCCTGTCATGGTGGACAAACAGATACAAACTCACACAGGGAATGCCACTAGACATTCAGCCAGAGGTCGTGGTAGAAACAGATGCAAGCCTCACAGGCTGGGGAGCCATCCTGGGCACTCAATCAATTCAAGGATGATGGTCATTACAGGAGTCAAAACTAGTGATAAACGTATTGGAAATGAGAGCAGTATTCCTAACCTTCCTACATTTCAGCAAGCAGGTACAGAACAAGCATGTACTAATAAGCTCAGACAACCAGGTGATAGTGTCATACATAAACAATCAAGGGGAACCCAGGAGCAGAGTGATGCTTAGAGAGACATCAAAACTCATGCTTTGGGCACCGAAGAACCTCAAATCCATATCAGCAATACACCTAGCAGGAAAATTAAACACAAGGGCAGATTGGCTGAGCCATCAGCAGACACACCCAGGGGAATGGCAATTACACCCACAGGTCTTTGCCCAAATCAACAGGAGATGGGGACTGGTAGAACTGGACTTGATGGCATCCAGTAAAAACAGTCAGTGCCCCAAGTTCTGGTCCAGAAACAAGGACAAACGTGCCCTAGGAGAGGATGCACTCACAGCACATTGGACGTTCAACACTGCGTACATCTTCCCACCGTTACCGCTAATACCCCAAGTTCTAAAGAAAATACACATTGCCAGAGCCACAGTAATACTTATAACACCACGCTGGCCTCGCAGGTTCTGGTTTGCTATGATAGTATCACTGTCACTAGACCATCCTTGGAGACTGCCCCACAGGCACGATCTCTTGAGACAAGGGCCAATATTCCATCTGAACTTGCAGCACCTACAGTTGGTGGCCTGGCTCCTGAAAGGGGCAGACTGCTAAAAACGGGATACCATCCGACAGTAATTATGACCATGACCATGTCCAGGTGGGCTTCCACCACAAGCACCTATCAGCTACACTGGAGCGTGTTCACAAAATGGTGCATTCACCACACACTAGAACCATAACTCTGCTCTATAGCAGACATATTCTGGGTTTGTCACTGGCATCACTTAGAGTCCAGGTCGCTGCCATAGGAGCAGCATTAGGTCAGATACAGGGAACAACACCAGGCTCACACCACGATATTGTTAGATTCTTAAAAGCCACTATGAATATATAACCAAAAATAAAGAACATACTAGCTCCATTAGACCTGAACTTGGTCCTAAGAGCCATGACAGAAGCACCTTTCGAACCTGTAGAATCCATAGATTTCAAATGGTTAAATCTAAAAACAATATTCCTTGTGTAAAGCTATCAACTTTCTGAGGCCTAAAACTGGGACAGTCCATCGTGACCATGACCCCCACCGTGTCACTCCCACGGGCACTGCCACAGACAATGCTGCAAACAATCAATTACATTTTGCTGCTTGCTCTGGCCTTGCCACCCCACAGTAACACCAGTAGCAAACATCCAGATTAAAACAATACATCATTCTGCTGCAGCAAGTTCCAAATCATAATGTACAGAAAGTTCATTAGAAGCAACCCTAAGTTAAATTGAGATCAGGCATTCAAGCTGCATATATTGCTCCTCCTGACAGTCCCATCCAACCCACTTATATTCACCTAATTTGCTGAGCAAACTTCACTTCAGTGACTCCCACCACCACACCAGATTGTTTTCATACACTTCCCTATGGCTGATCAGGTCTGGATACCTTAGGTCACTGCTGCCGGTCTCTTTTCTGTCTGGAGCCCCTCTCAGCTGCTGGCAGGTGGATGTCCACGTGCACTTGTTTGCACTACTACCCAGTCTAATCCAACAGGAAGGAACACGCTTTACTGTGCTCCCACTGACATGCTTGTGGTGCAACACAGGCACAGGGGTTCAAGTTGCAATATGCTGTCCAGCCCGAGCAGCGCCACAGTGGTGCTGAAATAACTGTCACTCACGGATTAGCAGTCAGCAAAAAAAAGGGAAAAAACTGGAACAAGTAAGCAAAAACCAGGACAAAAGTGACATTTTGCAAAACTTGAGGGGATACTGGGACATGCTGCCTAAAATAGGGACTGTCCTGGGAAAATAAGGACTGTTGGTAGCTTTATCCTTGTGGCAATTTGTTCAGCCCAAAGAGTGGGGGAACTACAAGCCCTGTCATGTAGATATCCAGTCATAATATTTTACATCAATAGGATATCTTTAATACCTATTCTATATTTCATTCCTAAGGTGGCTTCATCCTACCACCTCAATCAGACAATTGAGATACCAGCAGAACTCCCACCTGCAGAGGCAGAAAAGGAACCCCAGTTACAGACACTGGGAATGAAAAGAATAGTGTGTAAGTCTGATAAACTATTCATCACTGTGCAGGGGAAAAAGAAAAGTTTGCCAGCCTCAACATTTTCTATCGCCACTCACCTTCAAGCAGCAATTTCAGAATCCTACAGGGCCACTAATATAGTGGCACCCAAGACCTAAAAGCCCACTCGACCAGAGCAGTCGCAACTTTGTGGGCAGAAAAGAATATAGCCACAGCAGAGGAAATATGTGCAGCAGCAACATGGACCTCACTACACACCTTCACTAGACACTACTGAATGGATGTATCACAGGACACTAAAACAAACTTTGGCTGCTCAGTACTCTTGACGGCAAGCTCAGAGAACATAATAAAAAAACACGTCTGCCCCACCCAGGGATGAGTACTGCTTTTTAGAAACCCATGATGTCATGAATGTGGAGTGCCTCAGACATTATCCCCCACAATGGTGGTTTACTCACCTGGTAAAGGTGATTGTGGGGGACTATATCTCTGAGGCACTCCACATCCCACCCTACAGATGTATAAACCAAATATAACTATGATATTATGTCCTTGCGTGCCGTACGGGCCGAGGTTTTTTTATTAGAATGAAGCAATAGGAAATAAAACATTTCTTCTTCTTCTTGATCTCCCTGGGTAGACAATATATGATTCATAACCACAATACAGCATTACTAGAATTTATTTACAGATACAGCTTTGGAATTACATCGAACTGATCCAGGGAGAGCTGATCCCCAGAAAATAGGGACAGACTTCTCTTTGAAGTTACTTGTGCATCAAGCAACCTATCAGGTGTACACAACCCATGATGTCATGAATGTGGAGTGCCTCAGAGATAAATTCCCCCACAATCACCTTTAACAGGTGAGTAAACTACTATTCCCTTAACCTTTCCTCATAGGATAGGTGGCTGAGCCCCTTTACCATCTTCGTTGCCTTCCTCTGAACACGCTGCAGCCTCCCCACATCCTTTCTGAGATATGGCCTTCAGAAATGGACCCCATACTCCAGAAGCGGCCTAACCAGATGGGTGTATACAGTTACTATGACCTCCTTCCTCCTACTAGTAATCCCCCTCCCAATGCAACCCAGCATTCTACTGCCTCTAGCCACTGCCCTCTCACAGTACTTTGCCACTTTCAGGTCTCTCAGTATGGTGATGCCTAGGTCCCTGTCCTGTTCTGTTACTGCCAGGTCATGGCCACCTATACAGTATACCACCCTCTGGTTTTTGTTGCCAGGATGCATGCTCTTACACTTGTCCATGTTAAACAAAAGTTGACACTCTTTTGACCATACCTCAAACCACCCTAGATCCCTCTGCATTCTTTCCACTCCTTCCTGAGTGTCCACCCTATTGCAGACCTTGATATCATCCACAAACAGACACACACACTCCCTCTTCAAGGCCCTCAACAATGTCCCCTGTAAATAGACTAAGCAGTAGTGGCCCCAGTACCGACCACTGAGTAACCCCACTGGTAACCATACCCTCTCCTGATGCCATCCTATTTACAATGACTCTCTGTCTCCTGACCACCAGCCAGTTTTCTCTCCCTTCAAATCACCATCTGCCCCAGCCCCAGGCATGTCAGCTTGTACAGGAGTTTCCTGTGCAGCACGGAGTCAAATGCCTTTGTGAAATCCAGATACGTGATGTAGACCCCCACCCCTATCCACTACTGTGGTGACCCTGTCAAAGAATCGATCAAGTTCGTTTGACAGGATCTACCCCTTGTAAAACTGTGCTGCCTTTGATCCATCAGGCCACTTGCCTCCAAGTAACTAGAAAGTCTGTTTTTCAGTAGCTTCTCCATGAGCTTGCCCACCACAGATGTCAAGATCACAGGCCTGTAGTTTCCCACCTCCCCCCGTTGTGTAGGGGGGACCACATCTGCCCTTTTCCAGTCATCAGGTACCACTCCAGACTCCAGGGACCTGTTGAAGAGTGCAGTCAAGGGTGCTGCCAGTATATCCTTTAGTTCCCTCAACACCCTGGGATACACCCCATCTGGCCCCATCGCCTTGTCCACCTTCAGGCAGTGTAGTTCCCCCAGAGTCTCCTCCACATGGAACAGACTCATATCCACTCCTGCCCCCACTGCCCTGGCTTCTCCTGCACCGCTACCCTCCCCTTCATTTTTCCCAGTGAACACAGAGCATAAATAGCTGTTTAGTAGTTCTGCAGTCTCCTTGTCCCCTTATATCAGCTCACCATCACTTGCTCTTAGTCGGAGTATTCCCTGCCTAGTTTTCCTCCTCTCACTGGCGCACCTAAAAAAGTTTTGTCCCCTTTTTTGACTGCGCTTGCTATGTTCTCCTCTGCCTGTGCCTTTGCCCTCCTTACTTCTAATCCTGCTTCTTTCTGGCTTACCTAGTACCTTTCCCAGTCCTTCTCTGTTTGCTTTACCTTGAACTTCTGAAAAGCCCTTCTCTTTGCCCTGACCTTTTTAACTACTACACCATTAAACCACAGGGGTCTCCTCCTCCTCTTATTCTTACTTAACTTCTTGGCGCATAGGTCTGTGGCCCCCACAATAGCCTCTTTTATCATCTCCCACATGTCCTTCTCCTCTATTAAATCTTCCACCCCCTTTAGCGCCCTTTCCACGTACTCCCCCATTTTCCTGAAATCTGTTCTCCTAAAATCAAGCACCTTTACTTTGGTCCGGAGAACATCAGCAGTTTTCCGTGTTGTAAACCAAATGGTGCTGTGGTCACTCGTACCAAGGTGTTCCCCCGCCGACACATCTCCTACCTTATCCTCAATTGTCAGGACCAGATTGAGAACTGCTCCCTCCCTGGTTGGTTCCCTGACCAGCTGCTTTAGGAGGGCTGTTTGCAGGGAGTCTACTATTTCCCTGCTACTAACGGATGATGCTGATAGGGTGCCCCAATCCACATCTGGTAGATTTAGGCCTCCCATCAGCACTACCTCACCTTTAGCAGCCACTCTCAAGATTTAATCTGTCATGCATCTGTCCACAGATTCCTGTTGTGATGGGGGCCTGTAAATCATCCCAGTATGCACCACATCTCCCTTTCCCACAGCAAATGAAACCCATAGGTCCTCAGCCTCCCCCCACTTGCACTGCAATTCTGTCACCCTGATACCTTCTTTTACGTAGAGTGCAACCCCCCTCCTGTCCTCCCTGTCCCTCCTGAAAAGCATATAATCTGGTATCTCCATGTCCCATCCCTGTTCCTGATGGCACCAAGTTTCAGTTACCCCCACAATGTCAAGGCTCACCTCAGCCATTACTGCTGCTAGATCTCGGATCTTTTTTACCCAGACTTCTGGCATTTGTACACATGATCCTCCAAACCCCTACTCCCTGTTCCCTTTCCCTGCTGTTTACACCCCCTTTATTTTCTTCACTTGGTCTGTTTGCCTTTTTTTGGGGGGTGCTGCCCCCCATGCCATGTGTCATACAGCTCAAGCTTCCCTGTGATCCCCCAAATCAGTTTAAATGGTAGTGCTCCTCAATATATTCTTCTAGCTTACATTTGAGCACTGCCTTTCCTTCCCCATTTAAGTGCAGCCTATCCAGGCCATAGAGGCTTTTGTCACCCCACGTTGTTCCCCAATCTCCTACTACTCCATATCTCCACTGAGCACACCATCCTGTTAACAAACTGTTAAATTCCTGTATTTTTTGCTGCACTTCCATGCTGGCCTTTGGTGCTGGCAGCACCTCAGAGAATGTCATATGCATATAGAGAATGCTCCTTACCCCATTCCACCTTTGCACATGGGAGTACTCTGCAACAGCCAGAGACAAAGATGTCAGTCAGGCATCTGTCTTTCTACACCTATTCCTACTCCACATGATAAGCTCCAAGTTGGGCAGAACATCAATGGTGTTGAGATGTAATGAGTGGTTTGCCCTGGGAGATGGTACCAATACCCCTTACCACCTCTCTGAATGAGAGAAGTCCCCCCCCCACCAAATCAATCTTTATTCTTTTCTCCACTCACCACTTTTCTGCTGATTATTCTCCTCTTTGCTTGCCTTTCCAGTCACTCCCCTCCCAAGACAGGACTACAGGCCACTAGGCCAGGGCAGATTTTTCCTCGACCTCTCCTGTCTTCTTTTCGGACCACACCACCAGTACAGCCAGTGTCCAGCACAGTCAAGAAGATGCGCTGCGCATTACTTGCAGCTCAGCACTGGACAGGTCAGTTCTTTCTCCAGTAGACCATACTTCAAGTTCTCCCACAGTTCAACTGAGGCTAGAGAAGAACAGCACACAGTCTCACTGTACCACCATGACAGTCAACAGGACACCACAACTTGCTCGGCACTGTACAGATGATGCAGCGCAGCCGCACGCTCACTAGTCTGTCTCACCAGGCTTCTCCTGCTCTCTTGTTGATGATGTCTCCATCTCCCCTAGCCATCAGTGGTCCTGTGCATACACATTGGGTTGCAGCTAACTCCAACCACTATGGAGACTGCTGAGACACTGAGTTTTTTTCAGCAGCTGAGCCTGAGCCAACCTGAAAATAAAATACAGGAATTTTAAATTTTCTGAGGTCACTTTGTTGGGGGGTGAACACCCTGAACACCCCCCTGCCTACGCCCATGCAATCCACAACCATTCAGACACAGGTGATGCTTACACTTAAAGGCACTCCTCCTAGCCCAGCCAGCTCCCCTGCCTACCCTGGCACACAAATGAACTCCAACCGTGACCCCTCCCACTTCCTCTGCAAGCAGCGAGAATCCCTCACTCTCAAGCGGTCAGCCCTGTACAAGTAGCAGAGTTGAGGGTCCGGGGCTCCAGTCGGACCTGCTGCTGTAATGGAGTTCAAGCCTGCCTGAATACAACAGGACAGCTAAACTCAGTCCCCTTAATCCCTACAGATGGAGGGCTGCAGCACAGATGATTACTACAGTCACTCAGGCACCACTTGGGATTTAAAACAAGAGCTGGACTATGAGAGAGGTAGCCTGCCATCTGCCTCCTCCTCTTCCTACACTGACTGCTTGCAGCACTTGCCCAGCTCCTCCTCTGTTACCAGTGCCCACCAACGGTCAGTAGTTTTGGTGGGTGACCCCCGTAGGAGTGGTCAAGCGAGCTCCTTGACTTGTTAGTGGCCCCCGCAACTGATACTGTCTTTTGACTTAGTTCTGTGTCTGGTTGCATTGCCTGTTTTCAGGCACCCAATAAACTTTTTTCCTAGTGTCTGCTTAGATACGGAATATTAAATATATCAAAATAAAATATAATTACTTTGAAGAAGAGAGAAGCCTTGATTATGGCTTAGTTTTAATGTGTGGTTGGAGAACGCTGAAGTCTCATCTTGATTTTGTATTTTCAGAGTAAATCAAATATAATAACGTATAATTGTTTTTTGTTTTTTTGAGAAGATAGAAGCTTTTATCATGGCTCTTTTTGGTTTGATCCACGCACACTGAAGCATTGAAGCAGTGAGGTCACCATGATTTTGGTAGCATTGCACCATTCCTTCGATCCTAAAAATATGTATCACAATGGTTGTATAATTGTAGGTCTATATTCAAATAGATTGAATTCATTATAATTACACACTAAGAAGAATGATCTTAATGAGTACATTTAAGGTTTCATAATTTGACCTTTTGCAATTTTAGTGACCTACCAATCCTGGAGTCTTCAATTTGTTTTATCTAAACATTTCTTTGCTCAGCTCATCAATAGTCCAATAAGATTTAGACTAAAATTACTTTAGAACAAAAACTGTTTAAACTTTGGGTTTGATTTTGTGTAAATATTAACTTCTCTCCAAGTTTAAAATGCATAGGAGATTAGTTGTACATACTTTTGTATTTCTCCACACTTTTACTGTGAAAATTTGTAAGAAAAATATGAAAAAATAACACTTGACCTTTTGCACAGGTCTTGACCTCCCATAAAGGGAATGGCTTAAAACTTATTTAGAAATCATTCAAAGGTTATCCCAAGGCCAAGATTTAGTAAACTATATATTTAATGCATTTTAATAATAGAAGTTGCCAAAGAGGACATAATAAATGTAAACTGAACTTCACTGTGTTCACTGATATAAACAAACAGTTTCTTTATTGTTTTACAAAATATTAGATTGTAATATTTATTTCGGATGTTGTGGCCATGAGGATGGTGTGTACAGTGTGTGTGTTTGCTGTAGCTCAATATATTTTGTTCCCAAAAAGCATTGTAAAAAATGCCTGCTAATTGCTATATATTTCACCTGGATACTTCACAGAAGACCTTGCATACCAGCCCAGTGGTGCTGAGGGTTCATATTGGGGTTCGTACTGAGGTCTGAGGAGTTAAGAAGGCCTAATCAGCCCATTATTTGTTCCTTCCCATTTACCCACAATATGCTATTCTATTTCCCTCTAATATGTGGTTATCTAACCTTCTCTTAAACTGTACCTTTGTATTACTGGTCACCACCTCCCTGGGTAGCCCATTCCATGGTCCCACCACCCTTTGTGTAAAAAAAATCTTTCTTATCTTTGTATAAAATGTTTTACCTCTGAGCTGTAAGGGAAGACATCTGGTACAGATTTCTGTGTTTTTTTACTGTTAGGTTTAAATCCCGTAACATATTCTCATTTTATATTATATCATAATTCATAAGTAAATCCCCCTCTCACTCTCGTAGTCTCCAATGACATTAACCCAGCTTCCCTAATCTCTGTTCATATGGAGGCTCTCTTATGTTAAATACCATTTTTGTGGCCCACCTCTACACCCTCTCCAAAGCATATACCCCACCCTTTGATACGGGCCCCCACACCTGACTACCATAGTCCAACATCGGTCTGACGTATGCTGTATACAGTGGTATTACCACTGCCTCACTTCTACCCATGACATTTCTTTTTATTGGCCACAGTACTTTATTAGCTTTTGTAATGTGATTATTATAGTATGCATCAAAGGTTAATTTACTATTTATGATAATTCCAAGATCACTTTCTTCTTCTGATTTTCTTATACTTTGACCATTTAGGATATAATTATGTTTATTATTTTTTTTACCAAGGTGTATAACACAACATTTCTCCAGGTTAAAAGTCATACAGGTCTATGCAGATGATACTCAGCTCTACCTGTCTTTTGTGCCCAATCAGGTGGGAGCTATCTCAAGTTTTAACAACTGCCTTTCTGAGATTGAAGACTGGATGAGTGCTGACTGGTTGAAGTTGAACCCGAATAAGACTGAGGTTTTGGTTGTGAAGCCAGGTCATTGGGTAGAGGAGTCCTCATTAGGGCAAGCTTCTGGGCTTTGGCTTAGTGGCTGCCAGCTGATGACCTCTGAATGGGTGCGAGATCTGGGTGTGGTCCTTCATGACGGACTGACGCTTAAATTTCAGGTGTCATCCATTGTCAAGAGTGCCTTTTACCATCTAAGGAACATTGCTCCGATCAAGCACCTAGTTCTGCCTGATGACCTTCCAGCTTTGGTCCATGCCTTTGTGACCTCTCACCTTGATTACTATAATTCCCTATACTTTGGGCTACAGTGGATTGATATCCGCCACTTGCAGCTGGCGTACAATGCGACAGCTAGGCTGTTGACTGTGCTACCACAAGGTTGCCATGTCATGCCAGTGCAGTGTGATCTACACTGGCTGCCCATTCAGTGGTGGATCACCTTCAAAGTTGGCTTGCTGACCTATAAGGCCCTACATGGACAGGATCCTAGTTATCTGTAAGATCTTCTTCGCCTCTACTGCTCCTCATGGCCACTTCACTCCACTGACGAGGGATTGCTAGAGATTCCCAGGGTTCGCTTAAAGTCATCTGGGGCCCAAGCATTTGAATTTGTGGCCCCTTCCCTGTGAAATTCTCTACCCCATCAGATAAGAGAGTGCCTGATAATGGAGAGTTTTAAATCTGCTTTAAAACTCAGTTGTTTAATCTTGCTTTTCCTGATGCTATATATGTGTGTTATGAATGTTTTATGGAGGTTTTTAGCTAGGATCTTACTGTTTATTGTACTAGCATTATGATCCTTCAGGGAATAGTGCTATTTAATAAATAAATACAAATTAAATTAAATTGAATACCCCTTCTATTTACCCACTCTTGGATACTATCAAGCTCCATTTGGATGGAGTCAACGTTTTCTATAGTTGTGGCTATACTGGCTAGTTTTGTATCATCTGCACAGTTACTAATCCAGTTTAATGAGTCCCTCCCCATAGTATCCATGAATATCTTAAACAGCACCGAGCCCAGCACCAACCCTTGTGGCACTGCAGTAGTCACCGGTACTGCCTCCGACATATGCTGACTCTCTGGGTCCTGTGCCCCAGCCATGCATCCACCCATCCTATAACTTGTTCCCTGATATTTCTGTCTTGTAAACATTTAATGATCTCATGATGGGGTACTTTCTCAAAGGCCTTTGCGAAGTCCAAATAGATACAGTCCACAGGCTGTCCCCCATCCAGAGCTGCTGCTATTTTCTCATAAAAACACAACAGATTTGTAACACAGGACCTCCCCGTACAAAACTCATGTTAATCTCTATCCACCTGGTCTGCGGTCTCCAGGTGAACATTTATATAATCTTTAATAATTGGCTCCATTAACTTCCCTGGCACTGATGTCAGGCTTATAGGTTTATAGTTTGTGTGGTCTGCTCTGTCTCCCTTTTTGTGTATTGGCACCACACTGGCCATTGGCCAGTCCATTGGTTACTGTGCTTTCCATGAATGTTTTTGTAAAGATAAGTTTCAATGGTCTAGCTATTTTTGGGGAAAGTATTTTAAGTAGGGCATTTGATATATTATCTGGCCCTGAAGAATATGTATTTTTAATAAATTTATTTTATCTACAATCATTTCTTCTGTAATATTTATACAGTGTTCTAAGGTTTCATTCTTTATTTGCCCTTTTTTGGTTTTTTGTGAGAAAACAGAACCAAAAGATTAATTGAATATGTTTGTCATCTCCCTTGGTTCATTTATAATTTAATCCCCAACTGTGATTGAACAAAGGGTAGTGTTGGTTTTACACAAGGAGTTTACATATCCATGTAATTCCCGCATATTGCCTTTATGTGCTGTCCCTGATATTTTTTTTCATTCTTTGTTTACTTTTCTTTATTAATTCTTACATTTTCTCTGTGTGTTTTTGAATTCTTCCCAAAGTTCCTGTGATCCTAGTTCCTGATGTTTTCTGTGTAGTCTTTGTTTTTGATAGTCTCTTTATTGCTGTAGCGAACCATTTTGATTTGATGCCTCCAGTATTATACTTTTTTACCTTTTATTTTATTTTTTTTACATATTTCTTTTGTGTGATTTTTAATACTATCCGACATCTTGTTTATTGATTTATCTGCCAACTCTGCTTCCCAGTCTACTCTTTGAAGTTCCTTCTGAGTATTTGGCATATCAACTGTTTTGAAATTATAGACTTCCCTGCAACCTTTTATTATGGGGGGGTATATTCCTTAATAGTACAAAATACACTATTATTGTCACTATTGCCCAGGGGTGGTTCCACTGTGCAGTTGCTAATCTGTAGTTCTTTTGTTTTTAGTACAATATCTAGAATATTTTCTCCCCCAGTAAATTGGCCCACATTTTGCGTGAGCCCTAGTTGGTCTATTGTAGCTAAGAAGGATTTGCTGATGTTTTTTGTGGCCATTGCCTGACCCCACTTAATATCTGCATAATTTAGATCACCCATAATGACCACTTTTCCCATTTCACATGCCTTTATCATTTGTTTATTATGTGACTGACCTCGTCTTCTGTACCTGGAGGTCTATAAATAATCCCTAGTATGATAAAGGTGTTGCTTTTTAATTCTATTCTGATCCATAAAGTCTCTTTTTGTACCAGCTTCTCTAACTTTCTTTGAGATATTACTGCTTTCAAGTTGTTTTGATATACATGCTGCAACACCCCCTCTCCCTTTTTTTATCCATGCTATCCACAAAATAAAGTGTATATCCAGGTATTTCTCTACCCCAATCATCCCTGACAGTCCACCAGGCCTCCATTAACCCAATGATGTCTATGTTTTTAGGTTGGGTAAGCAGTACTTCTTGTTCTTCTTTTTTCTTTTGAACGCTTCTAACATTTGCCAGCATACATCTCAGGGTGGATTTAGTGTGTTTTTTTTTTCTTTTACTTCTCTGGGTGTGGTTGTGGATGTCAATTTGCTTAGCCCCTTGTGTGTTCCTCCTAGAGTTCCTTATACTGTTTACACCACCTCCCCCCCCCTTACCTAGTTTAAATGTTTACTAATTTTGGTTTGAATACAAGTGGCCAGTGTAGTGGTCCCAGCTCTATTCAAGTGCAGGCAGTCTTTAGCATGTACAGTAATACCTCATTCTGATAGAAAGTTCCCCAGGTATCAATAAAGGATATTCCCCCTTATGCGCACTTGTTTGCTATTCTGCTGTTTACTCACTGTATTGTATGATTTTTTTCGATGTCACATTTTTATCTAGGTAATATTCCTGATATGATTGGTACCTGCCCTACCTTTTTAATCAGATGTGCTCAGTCTCATAAGTCATCCACCAAGTGTTTCTCATGGTCCCTTCTGATATTTTAGCCCCCACATGTATAAATACAACTTGACTACCTGACCCGGTATCCATTAGTTTGGGAAGTTGTACTGCTATATCCTGTACTCTCGCACCTGGCAAACAATTGACTGCAATGTTAAGTTTTTTTTATCTTGACATATTATAGTGTCTGTCCTCCTTAGTATTGAATCACCTATGACAGTTATGCTTTATCTGCCTGTTTTGCACACTCAGATGATTGGATGCATTCTGTATTGACTGCTGCCTCTCCCATGCTGTTTTCACCTGCCACCTCCCCAATGCAGCCTTCTTCAGCCAGTGTGGTAAACAGATTATATTGGGCTATTTCGTTACTACCCAAGGCTCTTCTTCTTTTGTTTTTAGTCACTCTAGTGACCTGTGTCCAACCTATATCCTGTTCCCTCACGGTTTTTTCCTGTACAGGGCCTTCCTGCTGTGTTGTTTGCATAGATTCTGTCCCAGATTTCTCTAGTACCCCTGTTTCATTTCTTCTGGTTAGTATACTCTGAATGTTGTTTAAATCCTCCTTTAATTATGTTATTTGCCTACAGTTGTTACATATTCCATCCTTCTGAGAAATATTTGGTGTATTAGTTGTATACATTTGACATGTCACACACTGAAACACTATATTCCTTTCTTTCATTGTTTTTAGCAGTATCTCTGTTTCCTGATTAGAATCCATATTTGTGAATGCCACCTTTCAGTGTACTCTTACCGCACTTTGTCTTCGCTCCTTGTTTTTGTGTGCTGCCCTGTCTCCTCATCCCTGCAGGACACACAAGACACACGCACAGATGCACGTATCCCTGTGCACATCTCCGCATGTGCCACCATGTGCTCGAGCTCATACCTTTCACTGTGGCACTGCTGTTTTATCTCCCGCAGACCGGAAGTGCTTATCTCCAGTCCCGTGAGTCAAGCCCAAGTAGTTTTTAAGGTAAAGTAAAGGGTTGAGGTACTGGACACCTTACATCATACTACAGTGGTGACCCAGATTCAGGAATAACCTTGGTTCACCGTGGTGCCAGCACGGGGGGGTGGGAGCAGGATCGAGTGGTGGCTCTTTTCTCCCAGGATGGGGGGGGTCACCCACCCATAGTCCTGCCACCTCTGGATGGAGATCTGGTGGCTGGCATGGGTGGTAAGTGGTGCGACTGGAAGGGAGGGGCAAACCCCGTAAGGCGTGCACAGATCCACATACATGCATTGTGGACATGTGGGAATGGGCCAGGAGAAAACCCATAAAAAAACACGACATGTAAATAAAAAAAGTAAAAAAAGAAGACCTGGCATATGTCTGAGACAGGTCTTATCAGACAGTGTCATAAGAGGTTAAAAAAACTGTAAACCTTTTTAAATTTGCTGTGAAAGGGTGACATTTCTGAAGTATGAATCTTTCTTGAAAGACATTACTTGCCCAACTGAAGCTTGTAGCAAGAACATGTTTAAATGCTAAGTATTTAAATGTGCAAGTTGTTGCATTTCGAACAGGGTAAACAAATCTCCAATTTAACAGGTAACCAATATTTAACAAGCTGTTTCAGTTTCCTAATGGCCATCTCATAAACAGCTTGGAGTTATGTCTCCAACATTCTAAACAGAAAGAAGGGAGTATCTTATTTCAGTTGGCATAGTGATTTGTAGATGTGGAAGAATACATTGAAAACTCCAAAATATGTGTTCCACGATACTCCATTTTTCCAGCTACAGACAGCAAGATGGCTGTAGGCTCCACCCACAGCCATAAAAAGGGGAGGATTCAACTAAGACATACACATTTGTGTGGGGAATAAATAAAGTGGATAGTAGTGAGATGTTCACTAAAGGTGGCAACAGCTACACCACAGGCAACATAAGGAAACTGGCATGGGGTGGTACATTAAGGACTTTTTTTTAATGAATTGGTGGTAGAAAAGTGAAACAGACTGCCCAATGAGGAAGTTAATATAAAAACAGTGGCATGCTTCAGACAGGGGTTAAATAGCCACATGGGCTTGATATGAAACACAGGGGGAATGGTGACCAGGGAAATGGATGACTGAGGACCAGTATATGGATCATACTTAACTCTAGCCAGGCAACTGGGCAGACTGAGTAAATGGCTAGGCTTTCTTCTGCTGTCAGTTGTTCTGTCTGCCCTTTTTGAACCTAAGCAAGCCTATATGGAATCCTCTAAGGCTCTGTATTGGGAACACTACTTTTTAACATTTTTGTGAATAACCTAACTTGGGCTGTTGAATCCTATGATATTCATATGTTCTTGGATGATGTAATCCTGTACACAGCTGGTTGCAGCTCCTCAGTTATTTTCAGTTTCCTCCAATAGAATTTCAACATACTCCAAGACTTGTTCTTGACAAATCAACTATACTAAATCAGCCCCAAACTGTCTTGAAGTTATCTGGCTCAATGAAAAGATTGCTGGGCTGCCCAAAACCAGTCCTACAGGAATCTTGGTGCACTCTATTGGGGAGGGGGGCTGCCATTCTTTTGGTATGAGGAAATGTCTGGTTGAATGCATGATCTTATCAGTTATTGAACTTGGCAATGTGATCTATGATGTTGTCCAAAACTGCCAGCAATTCAAACTTGATAACAAAAGAGCAAAAAGTGAACCACACGCATTTAAGTTTAAACAGGTAGGGTGTATGACAGCTGATATACCACTGTACGCAAATGCCACTCACAGGAGTAGATCCAGAATGGATCTATTCTTACAAGGACCAATACGGCAAGTAATCTATTTCTGTATGACTCACAAGAATAATGCTTTTAAGTCATTTATTCATTACGTCAATACAGAAAGGACAAAGGACATCACAGATTCAGAAATCCATCCAAATTCATTCAAATACAAGGTGCAAAAAGTAGGAAGTGGCATATGCATAAATAAGTAAAGTTAGTAGCAAACAGTAATGAGTGACAGCCCACAGTATATAAGTGCTTTGCTGCTACACAGTCCCTGCCCCCTGACAAAGCTTAAGAGTAGCGAAGCACTGGGGCATTGGGCAGCAGTTGTTCTTTTGGTAGGCTGTTACTGTTTGTTAGAAGAAGCTCATTACGTTTTTTGCACTTACCACTTGCAACTTTTTGAATTAGGATGGATTTCTTAACCTGTTTAAAAGAAAAAAGGTCTACAGATGTTTCTCTGCTGCTCGTTTCTAAAAGCAGCTTTGGGCATAGAATTATAGAGAAGTTATTTGCATGCCTTGTAAGTTTTTATTTTATAGTACCACAACCCTTTTGCTAAGGGTCCTCTTCACAGGCACTCCAGGAGATACAGCGTGAAGGCTCACGTGGTCATGTGTCACATGCCCGCTAACTTTTCAACATCATTACACCTTCATCAGAACCTTTTAGAAGATGGCAACAGAGAAACAACCATATAACTTTTCTCACTTGGACTTAGGCAATTGAGCCAGGAAGAAACATTGGGACTAATCTTAACAAAAATAAGTGCTTTTCTTTCATCACATGCTACACTACATTGTATGGAGTGGCCTTCTTTTTAAGTAAAAATGGGTATGGTAAGATATTTTATGGTCCCCTGCCTATTTATCTAAGATGTGCATGTAGAAGCTGGTACCCTGCACTGCTAGTTAAGGAACCCTGTGTTTTAAACATGTCATATGCCCTGCTATAGTGCACCTTAAATAGCTTTCCCATAGGACCGAGATGAGTCTGTTCAGAGTGCAAACACTTTTGGTCTTTTTTTTGGATTTCATAAACTGTGATGTCCTTTCTGCAATAAATATATGAACAACTTATTTATTTATTTATTTATTTATTGAGTTTTGTTAACCAGGTAGGCCCACTGAGACTAAAAGTCCCTTTTTCAGGGGCGACCTGGGATGAAATACATATACGGTAAGGTGGTACAGAATACATTTGAAGGTACATCATTGAAACAATATTGGATACAGAAGTCACTTATTAATGACAGTAGACAACTGTAAAGAATACAAGGTCAAAATGATTTAACTGGATTTGTCAAGAGCTGTCCAACATGCCTTGGGGTTTAAGAGCATAGAAAAGCATGGACAATTATTTGAGTAGCAATAGCGAAGTGGCAGGCAGAGTGCAGGTGTTCATTTTTTAATGGTAACATGTGCAGATACAATGGCCCAGGATGACAGTTTTGAGTCCTTTTTTAAAACCACTTAGGGAGTAACAGTTATGAAGATCATCATCATATTTTTATTATTCATCCAATATATAGTAGTTTGGACATTGCAAAAACATAAAAGACATTATTACAACAATTAAAATCATCCAATTGATACATTTACACACTAGGTAATATAAAAATCATGATCCAGAATAATTGCTTTAACAGCCCTATACAGAAAATTTATATTATATTTATTTATTATGCTCATTGTGGCTCTTTCTCTTAAAACTAATAATAGATGCTATAAATTTGGCAATCATAATAGCTTCTTCCATAATCATAGGGTGCATTAGTATAAATACAGGGTGATAATTTGCATTTGCATACCTAATTAAAAATTGTTTTAGTTGGTAATCTCTATAATGATTTTATAGAGGACATTGTACTATGATATGATTCAAGGTCTCCTGGAAATATCTATTACATAGACATTAGGTCTCTTGAGATCCATCAGTTGTCTTAAACTGGCTAAAATACATATATTTGGAAGTGACAGTCCAAGTCTTGCACACATAATCATTTTGTAAATTCTTGGTGCTATTGGGAGTAGTAGATCATTTTCAATAACAGAGTCAACTTTATATTGACTGAACCAAATGGCCTGTCTTTGACTTTTGACTAATTCCATTTGTTTCTTTTGTGTCAATACAAATATTTTCTCTTATATTTTGGCTCTATATAGCTTGGTTATTGTTATTCCCACCAGATAATCATTCCATAAATGAAAAGAGCTGATATTTTTAGGAATAGTAATCAGCTTTTTTAACCAAGTTGAATAAAATCCTCTAGTAAACTATGCCCTTTTATCAGACAGACAAAGAGACAGGATATCATTTTTTCCATTATTAATGATTCTCAGCCAATATGAGACTAACCGTAAACTCTTTATAGATATCATCAAAATTCTTCCCAACTCTGACGATACAGCTGAATTAGAAGTAGAAAGAGGAACTTGCAAAAATGGCCTTATGATAGTACGATAATGGGAGTTCTAAATTAGACAGTTCTTTAGTAACCCAAATCTTTGCCCCATAAAGGAGAAGTGGAGTGATCTTAGCTTCCACCACCCTAATGACAGGCAACACTGAGTAACCTCTGAACTTTTCGTTAAATCATAATAATGCCTTTGTGACATGCTTAGCCTTTGTGACTTGATGTTTTACATGTGTAATCCATGACTCATTTGATGTGAACATAATTCCCAAGTAAGTATATTATGGAACAACTTCAATAGGGTGTTTATCCAGATAAATGTTTCAGTTGAAGGATTGACTTCCAAAAACACATAACTTTAGTTTTATTTAAGTTAATTTCTAATTGAAGATGTTCACATTTTGTTTTAAGCTGATCAAGTTTCCTTTGAAATGCTATAGTGGAAAGGGAAAGCAATATCAAATCATCCACATAAGCTAAGATGGGAATGTGTGTATTATTAATTTTAGGGAAGTCTAGAGGCAAAACTGTATCAAAGGAAAGTAGGAAATCATATAAATGTTAAATAATAGAGGGGCAAAAGGCACCCCTGCTTGACCCCCTTGCTAGTGGGGAAATATTCAGTAATGTTACCCTTGTTGTCATATCTTACTACAGTATAAGTATTAGAATGCAGTAAAATAATAGGAATAAGTATTTCTAACATAAGACCTCTTTTATGAAGTACATTCCATAAAGTTTCCCTCAACAGAGTCAAATGCTGCCTTGAAATCTATAAATAATGCATATATTTTAATTTTTCTATATAACCTATATTTTCCACTAAGTGAGCCAAAGTAAATACAGTGGCATGAAAAAGTATTTGCCCCCTTCCTGATTTTCCCTATTATTGCATATTTGTCACACTGGATGTTTTCAGGTCTTTAGACAAAATGTAATATTAGATAAAGGGAACCTGAGTGAACAAATAACACTTGTTTTTTTTTACTTATTTCATTTATTTAATGAAAAAAGTTAACCAACACCAACTGGCACTGTGTGAAAAAGTAATTGCCCCCCTAATTAAATCAACCCAATTAAAGGGATAATTAGAGTCAGCTGATTGAACACAGCCAGGCTTGATTACAGCCAGCCCTGCTCAATATAAACCTCACTTATTTTGACCCTTACCATCAGAGTCACATTGCCAGCACAAAGATTCAACAAGCACATTATGCCACGATCAAAGGAAGTTCCTGAAAAGATCAGAAAAAAAGTTGTTGCTATCTATCAGTCTGGAAAGGGTTACAAAGCTATTCCTAAGGCTCTGGGACTCCATCGAACCACAGTGAGAGACATAATCTCCAAATGGAGAACATTTGGAACAGTAGTGAATCTTCCCAGGAGTGGGCGGCCTGCCAAAATTACTCCAAGGGCGCAGCGCAAAATCATCCAGGAAGTCTCAAAGGATCCTAAAACAACATCCAAAGAACTGCAGGGCTTCTCTTGCCTCAGCTAAGGTCAGTGTTCATGACTCCACAATCAGAAAGAGACTTGGCAAAAATGGGCTTCATGGGAAAGTAGCAAGGTGGAAACCACTGCTAACCAAGAAGAACATAAATGCTCATCTCTCATTTGCCAGAAGCACCTGGATGATCCACAAGCCTTTTGGGAAAGTGTTCTATGGACAGATGGAGTCCAAAGTGGAACTTTTGGATGACATGGATCCCATAATGTCTGGTGTAAAGCATACACAGCATTCCACAGTAAGAACATCATACCAACAGTCAAACATGGTGGTGGTAGTGTGATGGTGTGGGCTGCTTTGCTGTCTCAGGACCTGGACGACTTGCCATAATTGTAGGAACCATGAATTCTGCTCTGTACCAGAAAATTCTTAAGGAGAATGTCGGTCATCAGTCCGTCAGCTGAAGCTGTGAGCGTAGTTGGGTCATGCAGCAAGACAATGATCCAAAACACAAAAGCAAGTCCACATCAGAATGGCTGAAAAGTAAAATTAAAGTTTTGGGTAGCTAGTCAAAGTCAGACCTAAACCCAATAGAGATGCTGTGGCAGGACCTGAAACAAGCAGTTCATGCTCAAAACCTACCAATGTTACTGAATTAAAGCAGTTCTGCGAGGAAGAGTGGGCTACAGTTCCTCCACAGCAATGTGAAGACTGATATTGAATTATAGGAAGCGTTTGGTTGCAGTCTTTGCAGCTAAAGGTGGCGTAACCAGTTATCAAGTGTAAGGGGCAATTACTTTTTCACACAGTGCCAGTTGGTGTTGGTTAACTTTTTTCATTAAATAAATGAAATAAGTAAAAAAAAAACAAGTGTTATTTGTTCACTCAGGTTCCCTTTATCTAATATAACATTTTGTCTAAAGACCTGAAAACATCCAGTGTGCCAAATATGCAATAACAGAGAAAATCAGGAAGGGGGCAAATACTTTTTCACGCCACTGTACATGATCTAAAGTGGAACAACCATGAAGAAAACATGCCTGAAATTTAGAAAGCAGACTACAATTATCAACCCATAGTTGAAGTTTTTCTAGAAGTATTCCAGAAAATAATTTACAACTAATGTCAAGCAAACTTATGGGATGATAATTTGAAGGGGATTGGAATGAACCTTTTTTATATACGGGAACAATTATGTTTTTGGTCCATGAATGAAGAATAAACCTCTCTTTAAGGCATATATTCAAAAAATTTACAAAGAACAGGACCCAATAATTTTTATGATCTTTATCAATTTCCCCTGGAATGGAGTCCAGACCAGGTGCTTTGTTATTAGCTATTTTTGAAATGATAAGCTCCACATCACTGAAAGTGATCGTCAAAGGTTTGTATTTAACAGATGACATCCAAATTGGCTCAAATTGAAAACTGTGTAATTGCAAATCAGTAGCAAATATTTTTTGTTTTTAAATAAGTAACCCAGGTTTCTTTGGGAAGGTGCACTGCTATAGAGGAGTGACTTGTTTTCATCTCATTTGACACCATTTGCCAAAAGGCTTTCATGTCATTAGAATTAATAATTTACTGCATAACTATTGATTTTGTGAATATTCAAGCTTTTTTGATTTAAGAAAATGTTTATATAATTTCCTAGCTTTATTTAAATATACAATGTTTCTCTTTAAAGGGTACTTCTTGGTGTTTCTAATTATGTTTCCTAAATTATGCTTTTCCCTACTGTACTGATTATCAAACCAGGTAGCGGGAAAGGACGTTCCAACCTTAAAATTATACATTTTAGAGCTGATTATATGAAGGCATTTCTCAAGTTCCTTATAAATATTTTGTGCAGAAGATAAATTTTGTGCTAATTTGAATAGTGAAGCCATCTGTGGAGAAAGAATTGTGTCAAGTACCTTGATCCTGTTTAATAAACATAATGATAATTTGAATCTCCCCCATATTTCTAAGGGGATTGGGTGACAGTCTTTCATTTCAATCCGTTCCTTATCTCTCAGTGTATCAACTTCCACTACTAATGCTGCATGGTCACTTTCAGGTCTCATCATTATAATAAGAGAATGGAAATGTGGATAACTGTCAGGGGAAACTAGGAGATAATCAATAACACTACTTCCTACTGAGGAAAAATAAGTACAGTTACCATCCTGATCTCCATTTATCCTGCCATTTAAAATTAGCAGGTTGTTATTGGTAACAAAATCCATCAACTGTTTTCCAGTACTATTTATAACTGTCAGTTGATTTTCTTGTTCCCATGTTACCCAAATAAATTATTGATTGTAGCATAGATAAATTGTCAAATCCAGCAATATGGGCATTGAAATCCCCCCCCCAGAAAAACTATATATATAGCTGATATTTGATTAGGATAGTATCCATTACTGAGGCTTATTTAGTCCATACATCATATTGTGCTAAAGATTGAAAATTTGGAGGGATATAAACATTTACCACCAAAAATGTAGAATTATCCCATTTAATAACATGCAATAACATTTCTTTAGTTGGTGAGGAATGATCCAAAACCTGCAGGCCTTTCCATATTTTTATAAATTTTGACAACCCCCCAACTTTGGTCTACCATAGTGTTTCTCTTTTCTTGCAGGTATAGAGTAAGAGTCATATCCATTTAAAATACTTGGTTCTAAAGCCCAGGTTTCCTGAAATAACATTGTTTAATATTTCTGAGAGAATTCCCACCAATTAGGATCTATTAATTTTGAGGCCAAGTTCTCAATATTCCAGGATAATAAATTTAGTTCCATGAACTATCTTTAAAGTCTCTGTTCAACTTTGGGGAGTTTTCAAATTCCCAGAAATCCATGATAAAAACATGGGCTCTGTTTAATTTGAACAGATTCTGCTTTATAATACTATGTAGATCAGGGTTTATAAGAATACCAATTTGAGTCCCTAGGTCACCAGAATAAACTCTAGACACTGATTCTAAATTGGGGGCAATATCAACATTTAAACAGAAAGCCAGTAAGTTACAAATATATGAAGTCCAACATTTGGGAGTTTTCTCCTTCAAGGTGGTCTATACCAAATATGGACAAAGACTTCATAACATTTTTCTATTCAAAGTCTCAACTCAGAAGAGTCAATGTAACACCAATGCTTTCAATGGTAAGATTAGTCAGCATTTTTCCCTCATGTGCAAATTTCCAGATTGTAGTCCAGTTTATTGGAGATGATAACAGTATTCCCAAATGATCTAGATACCGTTGTTTTGCCCACATTATTTTTTTGCGATGTCCATATTTGTTAGTAGAAGATACGCATGCAGAGTTACTAGCAATGGATCTATCTCTATAGGCTAACCTAATATCAGCAGCAGCCTCTGGTAGTTCAAGTTCAGATCCAAATAAAAGTCTAATGAGATCAGTCAGGGTTTCAATCATTTCATATGATTTAACAAAGATATTTTCAAGTTTAAAGACTACTTCCTTTCCAGTAATAAGTTCCTGATTATGTTGAGTTGTAAGTCGAGTTTTAGTACCTATTGAAGGCGCACTATCCTGTCTAGTTGTCAAGTATAGAGAATTCCTAATTATGCTTTCCTCCTGAATGGGAGCAATAAGGACAATAGGAGCAATATCAGACTGACATATATTTGCTCCTGATATACAGTTCCCTTCCAGAAAGGGAAACGCTGTATGTTCCTTTATTAAGGGATTACTAACCAAAGCATTTTGTGGATTGGAAGTAGATAACTTCTCACCTATTTTTTTATTGTCAGTTGGACAAGATGCATTAGTATTAGCAATAGTTAACTTTTCTTTTTGGAACATTTCTTTTAACTTTCCTGGATTTCATTCCCTTGTTATCCCCTCTTTTTAGGAGTATTGAGGATGTGAATGGAAGGGAATGAAAGATGACGAGCTCTTCCCTTCAAAGTCACTGCTTCCAATTCATCTATTCTTTGTAAAAGTTTAGAAAATCTGTCTAAGAATAAGCCAGTCAAATCCTTTATATGGTGTTTAAGTTCATTGTATGCTTCTAACAATACAATGTTAGCCATTATTGGGTGTGCTAAAGCTTTAATTGTGTATTGAGAAATAGTATCTGGACATTGTACTAGAAATTCAGGTGATATACTTATGTTTTCCACTTCTTTATCTAATCTTGCAACAACCTCATCAGGGGAGCCTGCAAAAATTGAGTACTCCTCCAGAGGAGGGGATGAGTGAGGAAGTGTAATATCACTAAGGTTACTGACATTAATATCCAATGAGCTAAAAAGATTTAGTTGGATGTAAAGAGATCTCGGCCTCCTCTAATTCCAACCCCTTTCCTCACAAACTTCTAAAAAGAATTCCTTACTATTCCTCATGTTTCCTACTAACACATCTGATTTGTTTTTAGTCTCTGGCTTAAAGGTCCTATCTCTTGATAGAGGAAAAAAAATCTGTAATTTTACCTTGTAGGTAATGTTTGGGTTTGGCCGTGATAGAGAAGGGAGGGTCATTATAAAATAATTTACTTTTTACTAACTTTTACTAACTGAGGGAGTGCAAGTCAGTAAGTTAAGAGTATCTGAAAATTTGGAGTCCTGTGACTCATCTCCCACTGTTGAATTTGTAATTGCCTGCACATGTTTTGAAGGAGCTCCGTCTGACTCAGAATGCCCCACTGAGATAGCTGAAATTGTTCTGAAGAAATTATTGTATTAAGCAGAGAGGGTGAACTTGAGAAAGCTGGGGACTATCTATAATCATGTGTCACTTCCTCCCTAATACAAAGTGTAGGATGGAGTGGTCCAGTTTGACCCTTAAGGGTAGAAGACAATAATGTTAATTCTTGTGAATAAATGCAACAGTTTTTGCTTTTCCTTTCATCTGTTTGCTGTGGAGCCTTAGTTTGCTTCTTAACTAATTATTTCCCCTTCTGGTAAACATGTTTAAGTAAGGGAGGATTATACATACAGCAGTCAAATATCAGATATTAAATATCAAATAGATATAATATAGGTATATAAACTCAATAGGAAACAGCTAATGCACAGGCACAGTAAAATCACACAATCAGGCCCAGAGTGCTATAAGCACTACTAGCACAGCAGGTTGTATGCACAATACAAATGGGCAGGATGCAGATATATGTAACCGCCAGGTACCAGCTAGGTGCCGAAATGTAGATACCCAGCAACCCAAGATCAAATAATTGCACAGAATACTTGTAGAACTATCCACTAGGGCACTAGAGCACTAAATCACCCAAAATTAGAAGTCTGTTTTGGCAGAGAATCTTAACTTATACACCATCTACCAGTATGCATTTTAATTCTTAATATAAAATGAGTGCAAAATTATATAGTTTATTGAAAATTAAGAGTTGTTTAGTAGCAGGTATTTAGCAGATATTTAGCAGCTTCTAGTTATACTAATACTAAAATTATTCCATAAGACGCTTGTGGCCTGAAACAAGCTCAATACCAGGCATTGGGATTAAATATGTAGATATAGAATCTAAAATAGTTTATACTTTCTAAAAATAGCAGATATCAATTAGCCTGTGTTAGATCTCCTTAGCTAATATACTGACATCAGAAATGTTGCTATCAATATCGCTACCAAGTCACAACATCACAACATTGTCAGCCCAAGTCCCAGTTCACAGTTCACAATCTGGGACTCCAACCCACCAAGAAGAAGAAGGGAGCAATATGGAGACAGTAAGGAGTGAGGATGTTACAATCCTTAATTAAGTCTAGGAATGGAGGCACCTGCAAGGAAGTCTCATAAATCCATGGCAAATTATCGCAAACTCTATTAGCAATTTTCAACATGGGGCCACATAGCAAACTTCTTACAACTTCTTATAACTTCTTTTTAACCCTCTTCAAACACCATAACGTAGAGTGAATTAATACTTGTTGAATGCTGCGATGTTCAGGTGTAAAAAATTCCAGAGTACTCGATTCTGGTAAACTTGAGGTCAAATCGTATGTCTCCTGAGCAGTAAGATCACAGTTCAAATATCCAGGCACCAAACATCCAAACACTAACAACAGACAAGAAGAGCAGGGTCAGAAGAAGATATTGCCAGGGCTTCTGTTTTAACCTCTTTTAATCTCTATTTCTCTAGGTTATTACTTAAATTATCCTTTCCATGCCTCTAAACCTAAGACCCCCACGTTTGTTTATTTGTTAAAACCCCTTGTTAAACCCCTACTTTAACCCCTTGGTTTTGAGAGGAAAACTTACTCTTTAAAATTGAAGCTGAGGTGCAAAACCTTCAACGTTCCTTCGCTAACCCCTTGATAGACACTACTGGGCTGTATCCCTGGCATAGTCCTTTCAGCCATAAAAATATTATGAGGGGTATAAAATTTAATCCAGTATGCTTAAAAGCAAAGTGATGGTGTCCCCTCAGAAATCGCAGCAGCATCTGAGGAGAGAATGCCTTGCATGCACCTACATACCCTGAAAGTAAGTACAGAGTTTCTACTGGCTGTTAGGAGACAAGTGGTCTACAAACCCCCAGGAACTTTAAAACTCCTAAAGATAGGTTATAGTTAAAACTATAAAAAATCCATAAAACACCAAAAAAATAAACCATGGAAACTCCAAGGAACTCCTAAAAAATACAATGAAACAGATGACAATAAGACAACGACAAAAAACAACACAAACACAAATGGCAGGATGGCCTCCCTAATGAATTTTATAAACAGTTCAGGAAGAACATGCCCACTGTACTGCTGGCAGCCTTTAACTGGGTTTGGACTAGGGAGGGAGGGGCAGCCCCTTCGTGGGCACAGGCCATTATTTCTGTAATTCCCAAGCCGGCCAGGAACCCCACATTATGTACCTGCTACATGCCAATATCTATATTAAATATGGACTATAAACTCCTGACCACTATATTAGCA